>OZ023208.1:33008058-33689351 GCA_963995525.1 Escarpia spicata | reverse complement strand
GTGGCATTGCGGTTACAAACCCTTTTATCCTGAATGCTTGCACCAGAATATATGGACACCCTCAAAATTCATGTATATCAAGAGTGTGACATATAATGTCACATGGGGCACTAGGGATGTCCTGGTGATCTATGTGTGTCAAGTGTGTGATGTGTAGTATCACACAGAGCAACAGGGACGTCCTTATGATCTATGTGTGTCACATGTGTGATGTGTAGTGTAACATGAGGCACTATAGATGTCCTCATGATCTATGTTTGTCAATTGTGTGACATGTAGTGCCCTATAAAGCAATAGGGGTGTCATCATTATCATTATGTGTATGAAGTGTGTGACATCACACAGTGCAATATTTAAATGTTCAAAATACAATACAAGGACCACAACAATATACCAACGATTACCAATGATTACTATTACTACCTATACGTTCTGGCTTGCGCTCTATGATGCCAGCAATAAATGCTACGGGTCATCACCGCCCTCGTTATTAACGCACCCGCCTTCGCATTTGCAGATTGCCGTGCATCGGACACCGGCGCGGTTGCATTTGCACCTTTCCGTGCATGCTTTGATGCAGCTGCAGTGCAAGAGAATGGCACATGCCACTGAAGCGTCGCTGAGAGTGGTCCATAGTGGTTGCCATGTACTGGTGCCATTTTTGTGCCAACACCACTCACTAAAGTCAGGGATATTTCCTGCTGGACCGAGGTGGCCTGACTCCAATAGAAACTCGCCTGAAGTAGCGCTCGCTTCACATGCTGGAACAGCGCGGCTTAGGTAGGTGGGGTGTTTTCCAGCGATCTCCTCCCAGTGGTGAAGAGGCGATGCCTGGCCTCGTTGACACCGACTGCACCACACCCCCTGTTGTACACGAGTATGATGAAACGTTCGATCCGCTGCATATGCACGGCCTCGAGACTGAAGATGTCAGGGTCGTGCATGAGAGCCACTGGTGTGTCTGGTATGCTGGTCCAGGCTGCTCAGGCGGTCTTCTTGCCACATCCAAGAAACTGTAAAGTCGTGTCGCACCCCGTTAGGCTGTGGCAGAGGAGCAGTGCCAAGGACTTTGACGGACCGAGATCGGAGTAGATGGTATGGACTGGAATGTCACGGTAATTTTTTCCGCTACCGAAGCCCACCCAGAGCTTCGATAGGCCGAGGATCTCGAAAAACCGGACTGCGAAAACCACGACATCGCTGTCCACCGTGTGAATATAGGTTGTTGTATGACCCTGCTCTGCAGCATGTGCCAGATGCAGGGGGATCCTGGTGTCCGCCTCGGAATGGTTGCACGGCTGAAATGTTGCGAGGTCACAACGCCTGTTGGGGAGCACGGCCTCAAAGTAGGTACTCAGGAGAAGCTTTCCGCCCATGTCAGTCTTGGAGATATGTGTGCTGATGAATGAGAACAGCTCCTTTTTGTTCTCCTCATTTTGTAGGAAGCCGCTGTTCCATTCACGCTAATTATCCCATACGGCGTCGATGCGTTGGCTACCACTCTTCATTTGGGCCTTCAGAAATGGTACAATGTGGAGAGGCACGTACTCGCTGAATGTCTTTGCTGTTGTGGGGCACACCATGTGGATCACTGCCGCCATAACTAACACCACGACCGTGGCTTGTTTGGCAGCAGCTGCGCGGCCAGAGGGTGCATTGAGGCATTGAAGAATGTCGGACTTGGTCCGAGATTGCAGCGACTGTCGATCCGCCAGGCTCGCTGGCTCTCCCTGATTTTCGAACCGAAAGAAATCCGACATGTCGGCATCGGAACGCGACTGGGGTGAGAGGAAAAGTTGCATGACTATATATATATATACCTTAGCAAAACATTCTATAGAAAACTATAAATTGGCTATGGAAATCTTAATTTCCTACAGAATTCTATGGAATATTTTATAGAATTCTATAGAATATGCTATAGTTTTTAAAGAACCTATAGTTTTCTGTAGGATTCTATAGAAAACTATAGAATATTCTATAGAATCCTATAGTTTTTAGGCAACCTATAGGTTTTTTGTAGGAATATATAGCAAACTATAGGATATTCTATAGAATCCTATAGTTTAAGACAACCTATAGTTTTTTTTTGTAGGAATCTGTAGAAAACTATAGAATATTCTATAGTTTTTATAGAACCTATAGTTTTTTGTAGGATTTTATAGAAAACTATAGAATATTCTATAGAATCCTTTAGTTTTTAGAGAACCTATAGTTTTTTGTAGGATTTTATAGAAAACTATAGAATATTCTATAGAAACCTATAGTTTTTAGAGAACCTATAGTTTTTTTGTAGGATTCTACAGAAAACTATAAAATATTCTATAGAATCCTATAGTTTTTAGAGAACCTATAGTTTTGTGTAGGATTTTATAGAAAATTATAGAATATTCTATAGAATCCTATAGTTTTTAGAGAACCTATAGTTTTTTTGTAGGATTCTACAGAAAACTATAGAATATTCTATACAATCCTATAGTTTTTAGAGAACCTATAGTTTTTTGTAGGATTTTTTAGAAAACTATAGAATATTCTATACAATCCTATATATTTTAGAGAACCTATAGTTTTTGTTGTAGGATTCTACAGAAAACTACAGAATATTCTATACAATCCTATAATTTTTAGAGAACCTATAGTTTTTTGTAGGATTTTATAGAAAACTATAGAATATTCTATACAATCCTGTATATTTTAGAGAACCTATAGTTTTTTTTGTAGGATTCTACAGAAAACTATAGAATATTCTATAGAATTCTATAGTTTTTAGATAATCTATAGTTTTCTGTAGAAATGTTATTTTAGTTTCTGTGGAAACTTTTAACCACTGTATGTATTTTTTTGTTATGTACATGTGGTGGATGTTACATAGAAATATATATATGTCAGTATGTTGTAAACTAAAACGATCCTACTGTATTATTTTATACCGAAACATTATTGTTATGAATACCGCATCCCATAATGTTATTACCGGGGCGCGCGATAGTGTAGTGGTTAGCACATCCGGCGCCCCGAGTTCGAAACCCGAACCGGGCAGGTATGGTATATTTGGTGTAAAAACCTGGCTCTCAACATTGGGGACTGTGTATCCCTCGTGACTCGGAGATCACGTTAATGTCGGTCCCGTCTCAATTTGGGACGTAAAAGAACCACTGAGGACGACAAGCACCCTGGCAGTGACCACCCTCACTCAGTGCCAGCATAGAAAGGTCGGCTTGGCGATAATGTTCTGAAAAAGGCTGACTAGTTGAATGAGACCTCATAAGATCACTGTAACCACAATATATACAGACTAGTCAGTTAATAGAACGTTGCCGAGTGCTGGAAACAACTAGAACTAGAACTACCCGTGAGTCATTTCGGCGCGTAACGTTTAATTTCAAAAAGAAGAAGGCGAGACGACCTAGCGCGAAGTCGGTAGATTGCGGACAGAGTCATTATAATGAAGACATTTCGGCCATTCATGCCACGAGACAAACGGTAGGACGTTGCCAAAGATTGCTGTGTGTTGTTTTTATAACTATTTGATCCACAGAGTAAAATACTGTTAACAATATTACGAAATAGTTATAGACAGACAGCCGTTTGCGTAACCGCCAATTCCAACCTGCATCGATGCAACGATTTTACCTCGTTTTCTATACCAAATCGATCATTCCATTACTCCATATTGTTTGTGTATGTCAATTATTGTTTGAGGTACACACCGAACATTATTTTCTTATCAATTATTTTACATTTAGCCAGATGGTAAAATGGCCTCGACCCACTAGAGTAGATTTGCCTCAATTGTCGCTCATTTCGTTGTACGTACTAAGTAACCAACTGCATTGCCATGGCCATGTGAATGAATAATAAAAACAAGTAAAATGCAACACAGACTGTTAAAAAAATACCCTAAACTAAATGACAATAGAATGCAAATATGTGATCGATGATATGTGTGTTTCAAGTTCATACTTTTTACCTTTTTTGTGATGCATAGGCATAGCCATAGGCCATAGCCAGCTAGGGACTAGTGTAGCCTGTAGGTATATAATTAACATTTTTAGATATAGACATCAAGTCTATACTAATGTATGTAATGCCTAATGGCAATGCCAATGATTTAAATAACTATTTATTTTGATTCATAATAACAATATTAACAATTTAGTTGTCTGTTTGTTAATGTTACTAATCCTGATAATAGTGATATATATAAAGGTAGATTACTGGGTAACCGATTACTGTCACAGTACTAGACCTACTTGTTAAAAAATTATATGGTTACCGGCTACTGCCGATAATGGGAACCGGTGGCCAAGTGATAAAGCACCGGTCGAGGGATCGACTGGAGTCGAATCCAACTATCGGCCAGTTTAAAAAAACTTGGGAAATTTTGTTCTCTTGGAAAATACACTAGGCTATTGGTCCCTTCTAACTGTTTTCTGCCAGAGGAAGTAAAAGATCCCACACATGGGATAAATGAGCTAATTTGAGTCCATCCTGTAGTGGACTTACTACCTGTTGGGCATGTAGATGAGGATATTATGAGATAAAACCACAGTGCAACATTGTAATAGGACTTTGCTGAATAATAAGTATTTGTCAAAATGTTCAATTTTTTTAGATTTATGGTGTATAATATAAGCCACACATATTGTATTTTTATTGTGTTCTGTTCCATTTATTTCAGGTTGGTGTCATCACTGATGTCCAAAAGCAAGATTTGTCCATTCTGACAGCACTGATACCAATATAAGTGGTATAGTGTTTGTGTGTATGCATTCTGATTTATTGAATATTACGATAACATACCCTGTACAATTATACTGTATATTGCAATACAGAACTCGGAATCAATTTATTTGACCAATAAATATGGTACATGTGTAAGGTTTCAGGGCAAAGCACAATAGTGTAAATATCATCTTAAAATTGACATGATATTGAATATCTCAATACTACAAAATCACAATGACCGATATCTAGACCCAAACTATTTTTTTTTACAGTAGAACCTGTCTTGGATAACCACCTGCTTTCTCGGTTCCTCTTGAAATTGACCATATTTTCAATGTTTATTGACCTGTCGTGGGCGACCACCCGTCTTGAAAGACCACTTTTGCTAGACTGAAGTGGCGGTCACTCAAGACAGGTTCTACTGTACATTTCAATTCTGTAATTTTACCTAGGCAAATATGTCACCAGAGCTGCATGACGTTTATTGTATTTTACCCTTAAACCCTTCCTATATATACTATTGTTATGCACTGGTAATAATGCATGAGTGTATAAATACAGTGTGGTATGCCACGTTCCAAGTAATGGAAGAAAATCATTCAACCATGCCAATTATGTTCAGTCAGAATGTCTGCCCCAACAACAGTTTCCAATCTAACATTCTAAAAGTGTTGAGAAACAGCCCATCTTGCTTAGAGTTTTCTTTGCTCTCTTTGTCAATATCAAATGGAATACCATGTTGTACCTGTTTCAAATTACCGTGGTAGTATACCAGCGGATATGGGTCAAATTCATTGACATGTATTTAAATACAAATAATCTTGAAGGATTAAAATATGATAAAATGAAAAAGTATATATTTCAATACAAATATGTATTAAAGGTACTTTTCAGAATTCTTTTTACAAAACCGCCAATAACAAAAATAATGGCAAATGTTATATTGGGATATGTTGTTTGTCAACATAATTTGACGATGTTATGTACAAAATGACGAGATGTCGCTTACTGGCTGGCAATCTTTGGTGTTTGTACCATGTATGAAAATACCATGTTGTACCTGTTTCAAAATACCATGGTAGTATACCCGAGTACAGTGTATATCAAGTCACTGGCATTGGAACAGGGAAGGGGGCGTTCCAAAAAAAACCACCTTGAGGTTCTCCAGACATCTCGATCTGCACCCCCTTGAGGCTCGCTGAAAAAAAACACCCCAAGGCACTCTGAAAACCTAAATAAGCACCCCATTCCACAATATTTAGGGGTAATCCTATCTCCAGCCCCCATACACCACAAACTGCAACCCCTTCCTAAATGTTGGGGAGCTAAGCTCCTAATCAACAAATATTAGGGACTAAGCCCCCCCGGCAGGTTCCAATGCCTATGTAAGTATTACAATATTTAATTTGTTTCCTACATGGGTGTTGATTGATGTGTATTTTAGCAGTAATATATTTAATGTTTCCAACAATATTTTTCTTGCTATCCCTGTTGTGAATGTCATTGTGACATGTAGTCTGTGCTATTTCAGATAATGGCTCATTACTGTTCACAAGTATTTAAGGATTAATTTCTTGACATGTATGCTCAGTAGTCTATTTGTTGTATTTATCATATACTTAATTGTTCATATTGTATTATAATGTATACATAAGGATTTGATAAATGATTTGTGCCATTATTAGCATTGCTTGCATTTATGTACATATATGCTCAATAGACTTTATTTTGTATTTGTTTTATTTGGTCATTCAATATGCTTGGATATTACTGTAGATTGCCTGTATGATTAATGTATTTGAATATATAATATAATACAAATATTTGAAGATTAACGTGCACCTCTGTTAATGAGTATGTCATACAGAATATTTTCTACAGGATATATTCTGTAGGATATATCCTACAGGAAATAGCCTATAGGAAATATTCCATAGAAAATACTATAGGATATTTTCTATAGACAAATTTCTATAGAATATTCTGTAAAAAAAACTTTATAAAATGTCATGTAGTTTTTTGTAGAAAACCACAAAAATCCTGTGGTTTTCTATAGAAAATATCCTATAGTTTTCTATAGAAAACTGCAAAATTCGTGTAGTTTTCTATAGAAAATTTCCTATAGTTTTCTATGGAAAACTGCAAAAATCCTGTGGTTTTCTATAGAAAATTCCTATAGTTTTCTATAGAAAACTGCAAAAATCTTGTGGTTTTCTATAGAAAATTTCCTATAGTTTTCTATAGAAAACTGCGCAAAAATCCTGTAGTTTTCTATAGAAAATTTCCTATAGTTTTCTATGGAAAATTGCAAAAATCCTGTGGTTTTCTATAGAAAATTTCCTATAGTTTTCTATGGAAAACTGCAAAAATCCTGTGGTTTTCTATAGAAAATTTCCTATAGTTTTCTATAGAAAACTGCAAAAATCCTGTGGTTTTCTATAGAAAATTTCCTATAGTTTTCTATAGAAAACTGCGCAAAAATCCTGTAGTTTTCTATAGAAAATTTCCTATAGTTTTCTATAGAAAACTATGCGCAAAAATCCTGTAGTTTTCTATAGAAAATCTATAGTTTTTTTTGGCCAAGGGTAAGGTCATGTTCTGCTTCTGTAGACTAGATAAGATCAAATATCAATTTCCACGATGTATTGTGTACATCAGTACGAATGATCGCAACTCAACGAGAACTGCAACCAGAATACATGGATTAGTAAATAACAGTAACTATATAACCCTCTACGCCCCCCAAGTCTTTAAACCACTGAAGACTGATATGTCGACAAATAATAATATGGGTTGTGTTAGTAGAACAAAAATAGGAACAAGAAATAATATAGTTCACTGAGTGTCAACAGTGGAAACATAGTCCTTTAGCCATGTTGGCGGGGCCGCGTTGCGGGCCGAACGTCGCAATGGGGCGGCAGGAGTTGCACGTGGTGAAGCAGGAGGCGGGCGTGGCGCCGGCTTGGGTGACGCAGACGATTGCGGCTGTGGTGGCGAGGCGTCTGTCAAGGGTGGGGACGCAGCGGGTGGCAGCTTGGCCACAGGCGCTGGAGTCATCGCAGGTGGAGTGGGCGATAACAGTACGGTTGGCGTAGGTGTCGGTCGAGCGCGTTCTTTCGGTGATGAGGCTGATTGCTGCTGCGCCGCTGGTGCTACAGAGTAGGCGACTGGCGGTGGAAGAAAGGCGTTGATGCCCAGTTGGCCAGGAGTTTCGCGCTTGATGACGGGGGTGAATCGTCTCAAGAATTTACGTTTCCGCATGGTGATGCGGCCCGAGCCGTCCACGCGGATCGCGTACTGATCATGTTGCCGAACCTCGATCATTATCCCCGTCTTGTCCCATTTCCGCGGGTTGGGGCCGATTTGATTTTGAATGCGGACGAAGTCGCCCACCATGAGTGGCGGTAACGTCTTCGTGTGTTCTGCCCATCGTTCGGCGTCCTTCATGTGGCGAAACCGTAGCGCCTCCTCCTGTGCACTTAGTGTCTCACGCCACGTCCGAATATGCACATTGCCGGGGAGAACTTAGTGTATTTGTCGGGTGTGTTTCTGTACTGTAGTATGGCCCGCTGGAATTCATCAGTATCAAGCTCGCCGTTGGGGCTTGTATTGCCTGTTATCAAACGCTTCACCGTTTTCACGCCGACTTCCGCTCGACAATTACTGTGGGGATACGCAGCTGAAGACAGGCGATGATGAACACCCCATGATCTGAGGAAAGTCTGCGTGGCGGATGATGAGAATTCGGGGCCGCCGTCTGATGATAGCTCATCGGGGATGCCGAAGGTGCCGAATACCTGCCGTAGACTAGCGATCAAGCCTTGCGCCCCACCTCTACACCGCTCCACTACGGGCCAGTTTGAATACCGGTCCACAGTAACGAGATAGTTCACGCCTTTGTAAGTAAAGTAGTCCGAGCACATACTTTGAAACGGGTAGACCGGTAGTATCTGGTGGGAAGGTAGTGCGCTGGGCTGCGAGGGGGCCATCCTGTTACAGTCGTTGCAGCGGTTTCTGAGGTCAGTGATGGCCGAGGTAATTCCGGGCCAAAATACGCTGTGTTCCGCCCGAGATATAATTGACGATATGCCCTGGTGAGCGGCGTGCAGTGATTGCAGTACATCGAGGCGCAGTGAGCGGGGGATGACTATTCGGTCGTTGTATAAAACTACACCGTCCACGGTGTAGAGGTTGTCGCGATACTGGTGGTACTGGCGTAGTTCTATTGGCAGCTCGTGACGGAATTCCGGCATCCCCGACTCGATGATTTCCATCAGCTTGACCATGGCCTCGTCGCTATTGGTTGCCATGCGGACTCGATCCCAGGTGATGGCCTTAAGGGAGCAGAGTGATGAGAGGGCGGCGTCGCGAACTGAGTGTTCTACATCGTCCTGAAACTCTTCACCGCATCGGATGCCGGCCAGGAAGGAGGAGCGTAGTTCCGCAAGTGTTGGTAATCCTGCGGGAAGAGCACCGTCTTGCAGGGTCGCGATGTCATCTGGTAGATGCATTTTGACGGGGTTGCCGGTAGGGTGGCGAGAGATCGCGTAAGCGGCTCGGTGCTTTACACCTGGTATGTGGACTACACGGAAGCGATATCCGAGGGTCTTTTCCTTGAGGTTTCTCAGACGAGTGTTTGAAATCTCTTCAAGAGATCTATCGCCGAAGATCTTTAGCAGCGGCTTATGGTCCACGGCGAGGGTGAGGTTTTCGCAGCCGAGGATGAAGTATCTGGCCTTGTTTAGTGCGTCAGCGACTGCCAGGGCTTCGCCCTCTACAGGCGCGTAGCGTGACTCAGCCGGGTGGGTGAATCGACTTCCGGCGAGCGTAATCTTCCACCCAGCACGACAGCAGACTCTTCGAAAAGTGATTGCATCTCATCGTACCAGGTGAATGTGGTTCCGGGCTTCAACAGGGCCCGGAACGGAAGCATTCTTTCCGCAGCGGCGAACGCGTACGCCACTTGGTTGACAAGGCCGAAACCAGGCGCGTATGTCCATGATGGTCTTGGGTGTCGGGAAGTCGAGGATCGATTCTAAGAATTTCCGGGATGGACGGACACTATCTGGTGTGATCTCGAATCCGGCAAATTCGACAGTGTTCTGAGCAAAGACGAACTTACTCGGGTTGAGTGTGATACCATGATTGCCACATATGTTGAGCCTCTTCACTGCCTGGTGGAAAGCCGCGGTTATGTCGTTGGACCACAGGATTGTGTCATCGATACACTTCGTCTTGTTCGGAAAACTTGACACAATTTCGTCGAATCTTCGGGTGTAATCGTAACCGTGTAAGCGGTCGAGTCGTTTGCGAGTGTATGAGCTCTTGGCTGCCTCTGCCCCGTGCGTGTCGACCAAGCGTAAGGCTGATCGTTTTCCGGCTTCTTTTGCTTCAACAAAGCGTAGGACTTCCTCAAAGTTCATGTCCTGATTTTTGTCGCTAAGCAGGTCCAGTTGTATTTCCGGATCCTCCAGGCCCCTCATCACCACGTCTCGTAGCACTTCTGTGTAGTTAACGGTCTGTGTACAATTTGGGCACGAGAGGGAGAACTTGCAGACGCCGGCTTGGCCGCGGATCCTGGCACTGAATGACCTGACAGTCTCGTCTCTGTCTTGGTGTGTGTTATGCAGGGTGACCCGAGGGACCATCGTGTTTTCTTCCCTGACAGCCAAGGTACGCACCAACGTCAATATCTCCTCCTCAGTGCGGTCAGTGAGTGTACGACCCATGCCAATGGAGCGTGTGACGTCCTTTCGCAATTGTTCGTCGCAGCATTCGAGTAGTTGAATTATTCTATCTTTGCCCGATACTTTGGTTGCTTCCACGTAGTCGCGCCATTGGACCAGGAAGTAGTCCCATTCTTCGCTGCTCCCCGCCGATGTGATCGTTGGTCGTTTCACCCTTTCCACTTTAGCAGCGGCGGCGTTTGTGGAGGATGTTGGGGCGTGAGTGATCGCGTGGGTGTTGAGTAGCGCCACGGCGATGATCGCGTCAACATCGTCTGTCACGTACGTGCAGTTAGCCACCACAGGCAGTTAGCCACCACAGGCATGGTGATGCTCGAGTACGTCTGGTAGTCGTCGATGGAGATTGAGTTGCGATCATAGATAAGATCAGAGATAAATTTCCACGATGTATTGTGTACACCAGTACGAATGATTTCAACTCAATGAGAACTGCAACCAGAATACATGGATTAGTAAATAACAGTAACTATTATAACCCTCTATAGACCACGGCCCTTCCTGTCTTTTTTCTTGGGGTCGGTTGGCGAAGATTAGTATGTTGTCCGCGTGATGGTATCAGATACTGGTACTGAGGCCTTTTCCAGCCTTTCCATGACGTATGCTGCGTGAAGGGCTTGGCCAGCTTCACGGATTTGAGATAGACAGGTAGCGACGGCCTGTTCCATGACATTCTGTGTATGGAGTGCTACAAGCTCCTGACTTGTAGCAAGGGAAGGGTTGCCCAGCAGCTCTACCACCTCGATGAACAATAGTACATCCTTTCGAAACTTGACTCGCAGGCTGTACGTGTCCTTCCTCGTGATGAGCGGTGGATAACGATGCGCCTGGAAGCTTTTGTTGGACTGTTCATGGGCTTGGTCCTTGGCTATGAAGCTGAACTTTCTAGCTGATTTCTGCACAACAAAATAGTCCTTCATGTATTCAGCATGTACTTCAGGGTGTTCAGCGGCTAGCTCGACCACATGTCACGTACATGTACCGGCAGCCAACGCGCGTAATTCGTTTGGTTCAGGGCGTGCACAAACCATGTGTTGTGAAAACTAGACACCCAAAAACTAAAGAATGGTTTCAATATAATTATGACGATTACTGTACCTCCAATAATAATTGCTGATCCAAAATTACCTTTCGGGTGACCTTGAGGGGTGACATTGACCTCAAATCGTCGAAATAAGAGCAGAATCGGATTCCCCGACCCCGAAAACCCATGAAAAATGGTATTATTAATAATTTTAGTCCTTTTGAGTTGTTTAAAATACGATTGATCTCTAACCCGGCTGGCGGCCATACTGGATTTCGCCAATATGGCGGCCCCGGGGGGCGCCCGTCTTGGCGTCCGTCAAAAGTAAAAACTATGGTATGGGCGCCATCTGGGCCAAAGTTGGTGCTTTTGGAAGAATCTGAACCAAACAGTCCCTATAATGCCCTAACTTCTTCTTCTTCTATGTACCATGTCTGTCACAGGCGTTGGCGGTCATGGCCCTCCAAACGGTCGTTTGTAGTTTGTAGCAATTCTGTTGTGCTCCTTCCATACCATGCTGAGAGACTATCTATTATGCTTATTCTCTGTCGTCCTCTGGATCTTTTTAATTCTATCTTTCGATCCTGTTGTTACTACATGTGCTATTTTTTTCTTTCTCATGACATGGCCTATAAATAGTACCTGCTGTGTTCTAACTGTGTTGATGATCTTTCTTTTTGATTTGGCTGTCCTAAGGATGACTTCATTGCTTTGTTTTGCAGTCCACGGCACTCGCAGCATTCTTCTTAAGAACCACATTTCAGTGGCTTCTATGGTTTGTTGTGAACTTTTGGTTATTGTCCAGGATTCACATCCATATAGCAGATATATTTTTGTTTGTTAAAAGGTTTTTCAAGTTGTGAAAAGCTGTTTTAGCTTGTGCAATTCGTCTCTTGATCTCGTCGTTGCATCGACCGTCGGATGTTATTAGTCATCCCAAATAGTTAAACATTCGGACTTGCTTCAAAACAGTGCCATATGTTACCATGTTGAATGTTGGAGTGTAATTTTTCTTTGAGATGACCATGGTTTCTTTTTGTTTAGAGACAAACCTTTTTCTCACTTCCCCTTATTACTGTATCTAACTGTCTATTGTATATATATTTCGTTATCAGCAATCAGTACCGTGTTGTCTGCAAATCGTAAATGATTCATGTTGTATCCCCCTACTTGAATACCTGGCATATCTTCTAATGTACGTAAGATGATCTCACTGTATAGTGAAAAGAGATCGGGTGATAGGACACACTTTTTGTCTTACACCACGTTTTATTTCTTGAAATTGACTGATGTCATTTTCTATTCGTATTGCTGCTGTTTGTTCCCAGTACAGATTTCTTACAACTCTCAGATCTTTCTCATCAATGTTCAAACTCTCCAGCATTTATATTATTTCTTCCTGACGAACTCTGTCAAATGCCTTTGTGTAATCAATAAAACATACATACATATCTTTCTGCACTTCCAATGCTCTCTCAATCAGTGTTCGTAGGATGTATATATACTGACACAGCAGCGATTCACATAATTTTGCTCATCGCTTGGACCAAATGGAAAGTTCTGGTCATCATACATTGATATTGTGAGTTTATTGCTGCACTTTATTCGGTCCACCAGAGAAGCCGATTGGAACTTGCACATTCAGTGTTTGCTAGAGATGATGCCATGGTTTGCAGCATATGACAGGGTAAATTATGCAAGATACCTGCCTGCATATGTTCTACAAATGATGACACTTCCGGAAAGTCATCCAGACGCACACACACTGCTTGTCAATGGTGAATTTGCAGTGCAAAGATCGACAGGAAATTAATTTAGCCGCATCCCGCATGACCAAACCATTGAAGTGACTACAAACCGGGACACGAAATCTCGTGGTGGAATTGTAGGAATCACAGTTCTTAAGTGGATGGTACTTAGGGCTGACCGAGGTGAATACTTGCGTCTGCGCAGGGAAATGTCTGAACAACCGGATGCAGTTACAGGTGACAGACCAAAGGATGCTGGGAAAAGACGTATTGCATAAGACGAAGCTGCTGTGCGACGCATTGAGACATGCATCACAAACTGCATTAACCCATTTCAAACAGATGATAAACTCTGTCATCTGGCTTCTCGAAGAAATGCAACAAGTGATATTTCAGCTGACCTGTTGGAAGCATACGCAAAGGGAGAGGAAGCTGTCAGGGAATTTGTTCATGAGAGATTGGACACATATAGACAAAAGGACTTCTGTGCGCCAGTACCAAAGATGAGACTGAAAACCTTTAAATCTTTCGATATGGGTAAACCTCACAAGAAACAAACTTCTGTCTTGAGATCAACCCGTGAACTGTTTGGACGATTCTTGGTAATCAGCCAGAGTAGAAACATATATTTGCCAGAACTCAAATATTCCTTCCTTAGGACCAGTACCGCTTGCTATTGCAACACCTGAGGGAAACTTGGTCAAGACTGTCAAAACATCTCTGCTGAGGGAACTGGAGAAGGATGCTACTGCACTTGGATTGTCGATGCGATGGCAATCCTGCACGCACTCAAGGTAGACATAACAATGTTATACAAGGACTTGGGACGTCTTGTCTTCAACACAATTGTAAGAGGTGTTAGAATGTCTTCACGGGTTGACTGGGTGGTGGACACATATCCCGAAATTTCGATCA
The DNA here is from genome assembly GCA_963995525.1 of Escarpia spicata. NCBI lineage: Eukaryota > Metazoa > Annelida > Polychaeta > Sabellida > Siboglinidae > Escarpia > Escarpia spicata. Next base: position 33,675,192 of record OZ023208.1, on the reverse strand, counting down.
AGAATCCGGAGAGAGATCGCCGTAGGACGTCTATAGCAGGCTTGCTGGCAACAACCATTACGTCGGAGAAACAAAGAATTGACCACCAGTTCAAAAAGTCACTTCGAAGTGCACAATTCAAGAAAGAACTATCACAATTTCTTCTGGATACGTGGCAGCAACCCGTGTATGCACCAGAATTTAGTAGTCGGTATCTTTGTGTGACTAACGGAGAAGAGTGTCACTTGCTCCAAATAGCGATGACTGACTGAAATCATGTGACCACGACACCAGTTCCTGAGCTTAGCTGTAACCACGAAGATGCAGATAGCCGCCTTCTTCTTCGCGTCACTCATGCGGCTCAACGTGGTTCTAACACAGTGGTTCTCAGGTCACCTGATAGCGATGTAGCCGTAATAGCAGTTGGAATTAGTCACTCAGTTCCAGCTACAATGCTATTTAACACACAACAGCGGAAGAGAAACATCAATACCACTGAAATTGGATCTACCATCGGACCAGACATGTGTGAAGCCCTGATTGGCTATCACGCATTTAATGGTTGTGACTCAACCAGTGCGTTTGTTGGTCACGGTAAAGTAAAAGGCTACAAACTGCTACGTGAGCCCCGTTCCTCCAGAAGTACCACGGCCAAATTTGACAAATCCTTTGTCGCCGATAAGGAACTGTTGCAGGAAGGTAAAGCGGCAGTGTGCGCCCTGTATGGGCAATTACAAGAGTATGATGTGAACAGATTGCGACATACCATGTTTTGGTCGAGGACAACCGATCCAGCAATCTACCTGTGAATTTATAACGAGATTCAACTAAAATTATTTTATTTGGGGGATATTTTGTGATTTTAGCTATTTCTGTGAATTTTTGTTAACCATTCGATATATGTCGTTTTTCTTATAGAACGGACAACTTAATTTTTGATTAATGTTTGGAAATTATTAGTTTATAGTTCCATTAAAAAGAAAATATCAAGAAACCTATGTTGGCGGGGGAATGCAGCCAACTCCTGTTTTAAGGCCCTTTTGGAAATCAGCACCAGGACTATATTGCATTACTTGTACCTTTATCGTCTACACATTCACATTGTTCTTCAGCAAATTCCAGCTTTATTTTGTTTCTCATCCTGGTCATAATAATTTTAAGCAACATCTTGGTGAAGTGACTCATTGTACGGTGTAGTTCACATTCAATTGCGCCTGGTTTCTTTGGTATTGATACAAAAATGGATCTTGTTAAGTCAGTTGGGATTCTTAGGCTGTCATATATTTAGCTCACGAGGTATGTTACTATATCAATACCAAATTAATCTAAACACTCAATCATGTCAATGGTAATATTATCTGGTCCAGCAGCTTTCCCCTTTTTCATTGATCTTATGGATTTTCGAACCTCGTCCTTCAATATAGGAGGACAATCAAAGTTCTTCTTAAATGATGGTTTTTCACCCTTTCATCATCGTACAGTTCACCAATATATTCTAACCATCTCTCGAGTATTTTGTCTTTGTCAATTATTATGTTTCCTTCTTTAGATTTCAGGCAACCTGCTGAGCATGTTCGTTTCCCTGTGATTTCTCTTATTCTAGCATGCATGGAGAGTAGTATGTAGGTACCACGGGGGCTCGCCCCGCCCCTTTTCAGGCCTCGCTCTATGCATAAAAACGTGCTAATCGTTTTCGGGAACATACTTATAAAAAAAGATCAAAGGGTTTTGTGTAAACCGTGATTGATGGCCTGTCACTTTTGATTTATGACCTTGAGGCGCCACCTAGCGGTCATCCCAGTGACTATTTTAGCCCTAGCGGTCAACGTAGGACCTATCGAGATATATATATATATATATATGATTGATGGCCTGTCACTTTTGATTGATTAGTGTCACCACCTAGCGGTTATCCCAGTGACTAATTCCCTAGCGATCAACGTAGGACCTACCGTTGTGCTTACGTAAGCACTTATATAGCGTCCCTAGCGACCGTTGTATATATATATATATATATATATATACGTAATAGGCCTTTATATAACCACAACGGTTATAGCTAAAACCACTGTGGTTATAACGGCGCTCTAAACCCATTGTGTGAGAATATCACCGCTGTACCCTATGTAGCAGCAGCCAGCAGCGCTGGCCTATGATCTGGCGGCCTAGTCGCCTTGCCACGACGTCTTACGCACACTGAGCTCCACCTTCGTGCCAGTTAATTCCAGCACGGTATATATATATATATATATATATATTTTTTTTTTACGTAAGCCTATATATAGCGCGTGCTTATGTAAGCCTTTATATAACCACAACGGTTATAGCTAAAACCACTGTGGTTATAACGGCGCTCTAAACCCATTGTGTGAGAATAACACCGCTGTACCCTATGTAGCAGCCAGCTGGCCTATGATCTGGCGGCCTAGTTACGGGTATCTAAATATAGCCGTGCGGTTTAGCCGGAACGGTTTTAATATCAGGCGGCGTACAGCGTAGTTGGCGCTGTCAAACTGAAACGAATTATGTATTCAGCGATGAAACGTTTAAAATCTGTACTCAGCGGCCTGTTAAGGCAGGATGGTTATGTGCGGTGGATAGACGAATGGAAGCAAAACGGTGTAAGATTATTTGTTTTATTACATTAGAAAGCATCACGATGGCGTGAGAGCGGCCCAGGGGAGCACGACCAGGCCATAATGGGTGCGCGACTCCACCCGAGCTGGCAGGCGGCGGCGGTGGCAGCGGATTCGCGGGTGCACACGACATACAGGTTTGTTGTAGAGTGTTGTGTGTAGGCAGGTGTATTTCCTTTCCACGTTGAGGCAGGTGGATTCTGTGAAATAATGCATATGAATAATGAGGAGTTTCCCAAGAACTAAATCACTGTTATTAATATAAAAGTAATTAATAAAGAATAGTTTAATACAAGAATAGCATATAAATAATATAAAAGTAATTAATATAAAACTTACCGATAGGATAAAAGACGAAATACCGCTGTACTAAATAAAATAAATAAAATAAAATAAAACTTACCGCTGTTCTTTGCATATGAATAATGGAGGAGAACTACATCACTGTTATTAATATAAGAGGAGAACTAAATCAATAATTAATAAAGAATAGTAATTAATAAAGAATAGCATATTATTAATATAAAAGTAATTAATAAAGAATATAAAACTTACGGATAGGATAAAAGACGACTTACCGCTCTACTAAATAAATAAAATAAAATAAAACTTACCGCTGATCTTTCGTGGAAGGTTGCTCAGACGTTGTGCTGGCGGTAGCCATGATTGATTGAAAATGAGCAACGACCGTTGCATGCATGCATTATTTCCTAAAGTCATTTATGCGTTAAGCGCGCATGCGCGAAAATGACGTAAAAACATTGAATGCAAGAGATCGAAATAGCAATAAACGAAAATATAAATGCATGAAATGATGCGTTGTATAATATTATTTAGGGATCGGGCCTTTTGTGGTGTATAAATAATAGAGAAATTCGATGTAAAAAGTCACATTTGTGAAAACGAATGTACTAAAGAGAACGCTGATTTTTTTCCTGCAGCAGAAACCGAATGCTGACACAAAACAGCTGCGGCGCGTGATGTTATGCGTTAAGTGCGCATGCGCGAAAGCGACGTAAAAACAATGAATGCAAAGAGTTCAAAATAGCAATAAACGGAAATTTAAATACATGAAATGAAGCGTTGTATACGCTTAGCGAGGGATCGGGCATCTTGTGGTGAATTAATAATAGAGACATTCGATGTAAAAGTAACATTTGACAATGAATGTACTAAAGTGACCGCTAATTTTTTTCCACCTGAAGCGGATAACTAGAAACCGAATGGTGACGCATAAACAGCTGTGGCGTTAATCGGGGGATCGCATATCACGATCGGAATGTGAAGTTAGAACAATGCCATTTCCAAAACGATACACGAACTATAAAAGCATGAATTGAAGCGTTCTTTAGGATCAGTGGGAAATAGGGATCTGTGTAGTGCCATTATATTATAGAAAATCGATGTAAATAAAGTTTGTGAACGACAAGCACTACATGACCGTTCATTTTTTTTTCCGAAAGCAAAGACATCCGAAACTAGTCAGTTATGCGTTAGGCGAACTGTTGTAATAGAACCGTAAATTACATAATGGCATGGTGCTCAGCTTACGAAGCGAACTTATTTAAAGCATGACATTTTCTTCTGTAGGAGGTGCGTCGCGTACTGCTGGACATGTTAGCGAACAACGAGAGGATGCGTGCAAGGTATGCGGAGGTTGCCTTGTTCGTACAAACACTGCTGGACGGGGAAGTGGCGGATAGTGAGACGAAAGATGCTGTGCTGATGGCCCGAGTTGCTAAAAAAAAGGGCGGACTAATCATAATAATGTGTGTTTGTAGGCGGCACGACAGCGCACCAGGCGTGAATGTATGTGCGAGTTCTTAGATGCTGACGGTGGTCGTAAAGATTAGTAGGACCTGCTTTGTGCAGTAGGGGTGCGTGCGTAGCGATAACGAGTTGGACGTTATCATCGAGGAGGCGCTAGGCGTACCACACATCGAACCGCCGACGTACGAGAGTCTGTACACGGTGTCGCCAACACCGCCGGAAATGATACAACGTCAAGTCGTCGCGACGGGTCGTGGTCAGTTGGCCTTCCGCTATGAGCGGTACGCGATGTCCCTCCTCGCCGAACACCTCAGTGAGATGATTCTGGAGAGGGCGCGCGATCGATGCGGCGCTGTATCTGGTCCAGTTCGATTCGGACTGGCTGCTAGGCACGGACTGGCGCGATTACATCAACCGTGCTCTGCTGGAGTCGACCGTCCATACGTACATTCAGCGCAGGAGCGGACTCGAATATGCTTGCTTTGTTTGCTATAACATTGGTTAAAAATAAAAGCCGTTGTTTTGAATGTTGTACTACGATGGCGACGCTTAATAAAACGTTGAAAATGTACTTTCCGTTCGACAGTCCCACACAGCTCCCTGAAAGTACCACACAATTTCCTGACAGTCCCACACAGCTCCTTGACAGTCACACACAGCTCCCCGGCAGTACGTCTAGCTTGTTACATGTTTGCCATCCGTACATGGTCTAGCTTGTTACACGTCTGCCTTCCATACATGTACTAGCTTTTTACTTATTTGCTATCCATACATGGTCTAGCTTGTTACATGTTTGCCTTCCATACACGGACTAGCTTGTTACATGTTTACCTTCCATACACGGTCTGGCTTGTTACATGTCTGCCTTCCATACATGGTCTAGCTTGCTACATGTCTGCCTTTCATACATGGTCTAGCCTGTTACATGTCTGCCTTCCGTACATGGACTAGCTTGTTACATGTTGGCCTTCCGTACATGGTCTAGCTTGTTACATGTTTGCCTTACGTACATGGACTAACTTGTTACATGTGTGCCTTCCATACACGAACAAGCTTGTTACATGTTTGCCTTACGTACATGGACTAACTTGTTACATGTTTGCCTTCCATACACGGACTAGCTTGTTACATGTTTGCCTTACGTACATGGACTAGCTTGTTACATGTTTGCCTTCCATACATGGTCTAGCTTGTTACAGGTCTGCCTTTCATACATGGTCTAGCTTGATACATGTTTCCCTTCCGTACATGGACTAGCTTGTTACATGTTTGCCTTCCATACACGGACTAGCTTGTTACATGTTTGCCTTCCATACACGGACTAGCTTGTTACATGTTTGCCTTCCATACACGGACTAGCTTGTTACATGTTTGCCTTCCGTACATGGTCTGGCTTGTTACATGTCTGTCTTCCATACATGGTCTAGCTTGCTACATGTCTCCCTTCCATATATGGTCTAACTTGTGACATGTTTGCCTTCCATACATGGTCTAGCTTGTTACATGTTTGCCTTCCATACACGGCCTAGCTTGTTACATATTTGCATTCCATACATGATCTAGCTTGTTACATGTCTACCTTCCATATATGGTCTAGCTTGTTACATGTCTGCCTTCCGTACATGGACTAGGTTGTTACACCTCCCTGACAGTCCCACACAGCTTCCGACAGTCACACGCAGTTCCCTGACAGTCCCACACAGTTACCCGACAGTCACACAAAACTCCTGACAGTCCCACACAGCTCCATAACAGTATTACACAGCTTCCTGACAGTCCCACACAGTTCCTGGCAGTCCCACACAGCTCCATGACATTTATTTTATTTAGTTCTTATTATTTAGCAATAGACCGGTAAGTTGCCTTTTACACGAGTCCTATTAATTATCTTTATTAATTAATAAGAACCTCATTAGTCATGTTTTGATTTAATTTGGGAACCTCCTCATTAGTCACAGCGATAGAGCGGTAGGTTCTGGCAGTCCCACACAGCTCCATGACAGTCCCACACAGTTCCCGACAGTCCCACACAACTCCCTGGCTACATGTCTCCCTTCCATACATGGTCTAACTTGTGACATGTTTGCCTTCCATACACGGACTAGCTTGTTACATATTTGCCTTCCATACATGAACTAGCTTGTTACATGTCTGCCTTCCATATATGGTCTAGCTTGTTACATGTTTGTCTTTCATACATGGTCTAGCCTGTTACATGTCTGCCTTCCGTACATGGACTAGGTTGTTATAGCTCCCTGACAGTCCCACACAGCTTCCGACAGTCACACGCAGTTCCCTGACAGTCCCACACAGTTACCCGACAGTCACACAAAACTCCTGACAGTCCCACACAGCTCCATGACAGTCCCACACAGTTCCTGGCAGTCCCACACAGCTCCATGACAGTCCCACACAGTTCCCGACAGTCACACACAGCTTCCCGACAGTCCCACACAGCTCCCTGAAAATATCACACAATTCCCTGACAGTCCCACACAGCTCCCTGACAGTCACACACAGCTCCCCGGCAGTACCACACAATTCCCTGACAGTCCCACACAGCTCTCTGACAGTCCCACACAGCTCCTGACCATCACACACAGCTCCTGACAGTCACACACAGTTCCCTTACAGTCCCACACAACTCTTGACAGTCAAACACAGGTCCCTGACAATCTCACACAGCTCCCTGACAGTCCCACACAGCTTCCGACAGTCACACGCAGTTCCCTGACAGTCCCACACAGTTACCCGACAGTCACACAAAACTCCTGACAGTTCCACACAGCTCCATAACAGTATTACACAGCTTCCTGACAGTCCCACACAGTTCCTGGCAGTCCCACACAGCTCCATGACAGTCCCACACAGTTCCCGACAGTCCCACACAGCTTCCCGACAGTCCCACACAGCTCCCTGAAAGTACCACACAATTCCCTGACAGTCCCACACAGCTCCTGACCATCACACACAGCTCCTGACAGTCCCACACAGTTCCCTTACAGTCCCACACAACTCTTGACAGTCAAACACAGCCCCCTGACAGTACCACACAGCTCCATAACAGTATTACACAGCTTCCTGACAGTCCCACACAGTTCCTGGCAGTCCCACACAGCTCCATGACAGTCCCACACAGTTCCCGACACTCCCTGACATTCCCACACAGCTCATGACAGTCAAGCACAGCTCCCTGACAGTCCCACACAGCTCCATAACAGTATTACACAGCTTCCTGACAGTCCCACACAGTTCCTGTCAGTCCCACACAGCTCCCTGACAGTCTCACACAGCTCCCCGACAGTCCCACACAGCTCCCTGACAGTCTCACACAGCTCCCCCTGACAGTCCCACACAGCTCCATAACAGTATTACACAGCTTCCTGACAGTCCCACACAGTTCCTGGCAGTCCCACACAGCTCCATGACAGTCCCACACAGTTCCCGACACTCCCTGACATTCCCACACAGCTCATGACAGTCAGGCACAGCTCCCTGACAGTCTCACACAGCTCCCCCTGACAGTCCCACACAGCTCCATAACAGTATTACACAGCTTCCTGACAGTCCCACACAGTTCCTGGCAGTCCCACACAGCTCCATGACAGTCCCACACAGTTCCCGACACTCCCTGACATTCCCACACAGCTCATGACAGTCAGGCACAGCTCCTGACAGTCACACACAGCTCCCTGACAATCCCACACAGCGCCCGGCAGTCTCACACAGTTCCCTGACAGTCCCACACAGTTACCCGACAGACACACAAACTCCTGACTGACAGTGCCACACAGCTCCCTGACAGTCTCACACAGCTCCCTGACAGTACCACGCAGTTCCTCGTCAGTCCCATACAGGGGTTCTGTATGTATGTATGTAGGTATGTAGGAGCCGTCGCACCACGGCGCCGATACTCGTCTAACTCGTATAACTAACTAACTAACTCGTCTAACTCGTAGGGGGGTGACGGGGGGTTCTGTCCATGTGAGACTGTCAGGGAGCTGTGTGGGACTGTCGGGGAGCTGTGTGAGACTGTCAGGGAGCTGTGTGGGACTGACAGGGAACGAACTGTGTGGTACTGTCAGGGAGCTGTGTTTGACTGTCAAGAGTTGTGTGGGACTGTAAGGGAACTGTGTGGGACTGTCAGGAGCTGTGTGGGACTGTCATGGAGCTGTGTGGGACCGTCAGAGATTGTCAGGGAACTGCCGGGGAGCTGTGTGTGACTGTCAGGGAGCTGTGTGGGACTGTCAGGGAATTGTGTGGTACTTTCAGGGAGCTGTGTGGGACTGTCGGGAAGCTGTGTGGGACTGTCGGGAACTGTGTGGGACTGTCATGGAGCTGTGTGGGACTGCCAGGAACTGTGTGGGACTGTCAGGAAGCTGTGTAATACTGTTATGGAGCTGTGTGGGACTGTCAGGAGTTTTGTGTGACTGTCGGGTAACTGTGTGAGTAGTATAGAGACAAGGCACAGTCGAGCCACGCCCCTTTTTAGACCTAAGTACGTGCATAAAAAACGTCAATATCAAAATCGGGAACCTACTTATAAAAAAAAGATCAAAGGGTTTTGTGTAACCTGAGTGGAATCGGGAACCTAGTTATAAAAAACGTGATTGATGGCCTGTCACTTTTGAATGACAAGCGCCCTCTAGTGGTTAATGCAGTGATGGCGTCCCTAGTTACGTGATAACGCCCTCTAGTGGTTAATGCAGTGATAGCGTCCATAGTTACGTGATAACGCCATCTAGCGATTAATATAATAACAACGTCCCTAGTTACGATATAGCAGAAACCAATGTGGTTATGTTAAAGGTAAAACCACCGTGGTTACGAAGGCACTAAACCCAGTGTGTGCGAGATTAACCGCTGTACCCTGGATATAGCGGTAGTGGTGAAAGTTGATACGCGGCCGGTCGGCCTAGATACGGGCGGCTGAAAATAGATCTACGGCTGGCACGTTGTTAGCCGGTTTTGTTACGACGCTGAAATAAGCTGGTTGGCGTTGTGGAAACTGCGCTTATGCATGCGTTTAAAGGCGATAATCAGCGGCCTGGTTTTTGAGGTAGAGGAGTGTTTACGCGGTGGACAAATGGATGCGGAATGACGGTATGTTTTTATGCTAGCAAAACGAAACGAGTGGGATATATAATTTAAAAGCTGTAAGCAACGGTAAGAACTTATAGGCAATAGATAACGAGTGAGTTGAACGGTGTAAAGTGTGTGTTTATTCAGGGAAATCACGACGGTGGCGTGAACTTGGCGGGCTGCTGTCGGATTGTCCCAAGCGCGGTAGTCGCGCAGATCGCATACGGACTGCATCACGATGACGTTGCAACGCGGTAGATCGATCTATTGGTGTTAATGGCGCATTAAATCCACGTCTTTCGAATAATTCATCGGCAGGTGGGGGCGTGTACCACGAACCGTCCGTCCCGAGTATGTCAAAGGAAGCCATGATTCCGTCGGGCTGGACGGGAGTCAGGTCGACTGTGGCCGGGTTGGCTATGTTAGGGTTGATCCAGTCGGCATCAGTCAACCCCGGCCAGGTGTCTTCCAACGAACCCTTGAGATCGTCGGGCGTTGGCGGTCGTACCACACCGGTAACTCGACAGAGGGGCACGGTCAGATCCATGTATGCGCGTGTTGGTAGAATAACGAGGCGTCGTAGGTGGTTTCTGTGAATGAAGCATTTGGTAAATAAGTGAAGTGAAATATGTATAGGAAAATGTAATAAATAAAGAACGAAAGCGTGTATTAAATATCAGTAAATAAAATATGAAATAGTAAGTAGTCGCCCAGAAAAGTAACTAGCACGTCTGCCATGTAGTAGATAATGAATATTTGTTATGAAACAAGACAACTGTGAATAGAAATGAAATATGCCTCTGTCATATATGAAAAGGGAGTTTGAAAACAAAATGTATTTTTTTTTTAAACTGACAGCTCTAAGAAATAATTAAAGAAAATTATAAATCGGGGTAATCGGGAAGAAGTAAACAATGTAGTAGATAATGAATATTTGTTATGAAACAAGACAACTGTGAATAGAAATGAAATATGCCTCTGTCATATATGAAAAGGGAGTTTGAAAACAAAATGTATTTAAAAAAACTGACAGCTCTAAGAAATAATTAAAGAAAATTATAAATCGGGGTAATCGGGAAGAAGTAAACAATATGTAAATGAAGAAATAAGAGTTATATGAAAAAGTAAATAATAAGAAGTACCTTTGTTCTTTTGCAGCGGCAGTTTTTGGCGTAGCGAGCGCTCGGGAGGTGGCCATGACAAGGAATGAGCGAAGACCGGTGCGTTGTTGTGTAACGTTAGGTATGTGTTAAGAGCGCATGCGCAAAAGTTACGTAAAACAGTGAAAGCAAAGATATCAAAAATATCAATAAACGAACGTTTAAATGCAAAAAATGAACCGTTGCGTCCGCTTAGTTAGGGATCAAGTATGTTGTGGAGTGTTAATAATAGAGAAATTCGATGTGAAAGTAACATTTAACGCAGGACGCACTAAAGTGACCGTGTAATTTTTTTCTTGGCGCTGACTAGAAACCGGATGGTGACGCAAAACAGCTGTGACGCTAATGGGGTAGCTTATCGTGAAAGGAATGTGAAGAGCAAACAATGGTTTTTCCAAAGCGTAAACGACGCGTTAAAAGTATGAATTTAAGCGTTGTGTGGGATCAGTGGCGTGTAGGGAATTAAGTGGTGTGGTTATTGTATAAAAATTGGCTGTAAATAAACGTTTGTCAACGAACGCACTACATGACCGTCTGATTTTTTTCCGGAAATAAAAGTCATCGGATACTAGGCAGTTATGCGTTGTAATAGAAACGTCGATTAGGGGGGTATGTGTTAAGTACGCATGCGCCGTATGTTGGTTATATAAAGCGGTGGAAAATTTTGTATGCGGTATAATGCAAGTGGTCTGACTGATTTCAGCAGCAACAGCCGTATAAGTTCTTCCACCTCGAGAATGGCCGATCATAGCGAGATGACGACACCGTTGAAAAAGCTGAAGGCAATGCGCAAACAAGCGTGTAAGGCGAGCGGTAGTCAACAACAGCCGCCTGCGGAAGCGACCACACCGACTGCTAAGAGACCCGTGTTGGTTATAGCGTCCTCGATTGGGCGTAAACGAGGGGCTGAAGAAGCGGCGTTGGAGGCACCGCCGACTAGGCGTGCCTCGCTTGAGCGAGAATGCAGCGCTGCAACGTCATCACAGGCTACCTCGGTGAGTGTAAGGGAACTGGCCTGCTCTAAGAACGGTGTGTATAAACTTAAGAACACGGCATTCATCGAGGCTGTGAGTTATCGTGATAAATGCACGTACAGGGGATGTTCCCAATGTCGACGTAAGCTGTATCAAAACACAGACGGCGTGATGTTATGTCGAACCCACGGGGAACCGGATATGGTAAAAAATTACTTTGCTTTGCGTGTCATGATACGAGATGGAGATGACGAAGAAGATGAGATGTGGCTGACGTTGTTTGACACGCAAATGGCAAAGCTGGTTGAGTACCGGGCTGATTACTTGGTGGAGTTAAACGAGGAGGAACTTCGCGATACTGTACTTGAGTTGGCCGGTACTAAAGTGGATCTCAGTGTTCGTAAGACGACCTGGGAAGGTGAGCCGTCTTATACGGTGCGCACACTGAAGAGAGCCGTTGATGAGTAATGGGTTTCTTGTGTTATAGGAGGCCCCGCTGGTGACGGCGTTGCTAACTAGTAAACCGACGAGTGACGAAGCTGCGCGCTTACTAGACGAGATAGTGGAAAATTACGTAATGGCCTGGTGTTCAGCTTACGAAGCGAAGACAGCCGCTACTAGTCGAGCTACGAAATAGAACGGTGCTCAGCCTATATAAAACATGACATTTATTTGTTGTATGTTTTGTCTACAGGAGGTGCGGCGAGTTCTGCTGGAAATGTTAGCCAATAATGAACGGATGCGTGCGAGGTACGCCGAAGTTGCCGTGTTCGTACAAACACTGCTCGATCGTTCAGTGACGGATAGTGAGAGGAAAGACGCCGCGTTGATGGCTGGTGTTAACGCGGAAAAAGAGGCGGATTAATGATAATAATGTGTTTTGTAGAGAGCGCGACGGCCTGAACGTGCGCACGATCGCCGTGGGAAGTGTAATGTGTGTTTGTAGGCACCTGCTTTGTGCTGTAGGGATGCGCGGGCGACGTCGATAGCGCATTGGAGGCTATCATTGAGGAGGCGTTTGGTGCACCACCGCCTTACGAAAGTTTACACCAGATCGTGCCGTCGTGTTGTTGGAAGCCAGCGCCGTCGGACGTGATGCAACGACGCGTCGTCGAGCCGGGGCGGGGTCAGGTGGCCTGTCGATATGAACGACATGCGATGTCCCTCCTCGCTGAACACCTCGGTGAGCTGATATTGGAGACGGCGCGCGATCGATGCGGTGCTTGCGAAGTTAATGAGGGATGTCCGTACGTGCATATGGTCGGCTATCGGGCGGGTCGGCCTACTCGTGAGTACGCACTGCGCTACGACAACGTAGCCGACCTCGTCACGCAACACTTCAACGTCGTGTTGGAATCCTGTCTGCAGCGCTCGCTGATACCAACCTTCGTACGTCTGGTGCAGTTACTACACGTGAAGGCGCACGGACAGCAACCGGGGCGAGCGGGGGAACTGTATTTGGTGCAGTTCGTATCGGACTGGCTCCTCGGCACGAATTGGCGCGAATTCATCAATCGCGCTCGACTAGAATCGGCAGTGCACGTCTACATACAGTGCAGAAGCGGCCTTTAAATCGAATGAACATTACTGCCTATTCTGCTGATTTGCTCTTAATATCGCTTTTCGTTGTACGATACGCTTAATAAAACGTTGAAAATGTACGTTCCGTTTCCGAGTTAAAACACACACACACACACACACACACACACACACACACACACACACACACACACACACACACACACACACACACACTCACCACCGCGCCTCACCAGTTACTTAACAAAACCACCACCCCCACTCATAACAAACCAACACCCCCATACGCGTCGTTACTTAACAAAACCGCCACCCCATACGCATCGTTACCTAACAAAAACAGACACACCACTCACCACGTGTGTCCGTACCTCAATATCATTAGTCGTTACTTAACAAAACCACCACCCCATACGCATCGTTACTTAACAAAACCACCACCCCATACGCGTCGTTACATAACAAAACCGCCACCCCATACGCATCGTTACCTAACAAAACCGCCACACCACTCACCGCGTGTGGCCGTACCTCAATATCATTAGTCGTTACTTAACAAAACCACCACCCCATACGCATCGTTACTTAACAAAACCACCACCCCATACGCGTCGTTACCTAACAAAACCACCACCCCCACGTTACATCACTCACTGCGCATGTCCGTAACTCGTTATAAATAGAGGTATTCGAAAAAGTAGCAGCACAAAAAAAGTATGCCGCCTACTACTACTAGGTGGCAATGTCCGAAATGCGGTGCTTATTTCTTGAAACAGTCGGCGTTAGAGCGACACGCGAAGAGTTCGAAACGATGCGGCGATGACGCGCTATGCGTAAAGCGACGAGAGTGTCCGAAATGCGGCGTAACGTACAGTACGCGCGCCGCGATGCTACGAAACCTGAGGGAACGGTGCGGTCATCCGGCGGTGTCGTTACCGCCCGATGATAATCCACCACTACCACCGCCACCATCAGCCGATGCTCTTCAACGCGTCGTGGACGAGCATCGACGTAGCATAGAGACGTCGGTAGCGATCGGTGTCGTACAGTCCCGCTACAACTATCGCATGACCGCCTGTACGAGTACGCGGGTGCTCGAACCGCGTCTGAGGGTTATGTTTAGCGAACGAAAGAATGCGTTTAAAATAAACGTAAGCTATGGTTTCGTGTTACGCCACAAGGTGTCGGGTCGTTACCGCTATTTTCATTCGTCCTGTAACTGCTGCGGTCGCCTTCTCGAAACACCCGCCCTCGTAACCGATAGCCGTTCTTTCGAACGATTCCTCGATGTCGTGCGCACGACCGACGTACTACAGTACGTCATCGCGCAGCGCCCCGATTCGGGATGGGTGGTCGAGCTCGTAACGAACGCCACCTACTTCGTGAACGCCATCCTAAACCATCCTATCGGGTGCGTTGGCGCCGCGCTCCCCGCCTACGTGCGTAACAACAAGCACGTCGTGACGTTGACGAACGATTGGGGAGGCAAGCCCTACGACGATCCTCTATGCCTCTTCCGATGCATTGCCATCCATCGGCAAGGTGGTGGGAGCCGAAATACAACCCGTTTAACGCGAGTAGCTAAACAACTGAGCGCGCGCTACGCCCCGACGCCGACCGGCGTGCGCCTGAACGAACTGGAACGCGTGGAGACACTTTTTGGTATCAACATCGTCGTCTATCGACTAACGGCGACTGGCGCCGCCGAACTAGTCCGTCGATCGCTCGAAGTGCACCCCACAACCCTGAATGTCAACCTGTACGAGAATCACTTTTCGTACATAATCGACCTGCGCGCGTACGCGAAAACGTACAAGTGCTCGAAATGCGGCAACTCCCTCTGGCAGTACCCGGCACTATTACGACGTCACGAAGCGACGTGCGAGGGCGGTGTTCGTCACGTGTTTCCCGGCGGCGTCTACCGACCGAAGCCGTCCGTATTTCAACGACTCGACGACGAAGGTATCGACGTCGGCGACGACGATCTGCGCTACTATCCGTACCGCGCGACATTCGATTTTGAATGTTATTTTGCCGCCAACGATCTACCGCCGGATACCGATAAATGTCGGTGGCTAGCGCGACACGAACTGCTCAGCGTGAGCGTTGCGTCGAACGTGCCCGGACACGAAGCGGCGCGCTGTTACGTCACGACCGGTGATTCGGCCGACCTAGCGCGTCGCCTCATCGATGACCTGGAAGCCGTGAGCGCGGCGGTGTGCGCGGTTCTACGCCCCCGCTATGACGCGGTCTTTGAGGCGATCGAAGCGCTCGATAAAGACTGGCGGCGACGAAGTGACGACGACGACAAGGATGCGTCACCGTACACCGCACTCGCCAACCGCCTGTGGACGCACCTTCGTCAAATGCCCGTACTGGGTTTCAACAGCGGTAAGTACGATTTGAATGTCGTCAAAAAGTACTTGACCCCCCTGCTCATAAACGACGACGCGCAGCACACATCGTCGGCGTTCACCATTAAACGACAGAACGCTTACATGTGCCTGACGACGTCGACGTTGAAATTTCTGGACATAACTAATTACCTCGCGCCCGGTGTCAGCTACGAGCGCTATCTGAAAGCGTACGACTGCGCAGCGACCAAGGGGTACTTTCCGTACGAATATATCGACGCGTTGACGCGCCTGGACGAGACCGTCCTACCGCCGCGCGAAACTTTCTACAGCCACCTGAAACGCGAGGGAATCTCCGCGGAGGCGTACGAAATTTGTGCGACGGCATGGCGCGACGAGTGCATGACGACGATGCGCGATTTTCTAATCTGGTATAATAACCGAGATGTGGCGCCGTTTCTCGAGGCCCTCGAGCGGCAGTTCGCCTTCTATCGCCGTCAGCGCATCGACATGTTCAAGGACGCCATCAGCGTACCGGGGTTGACGTTGTTGTACCTATTCAACGACCTGCCGCCGTCAATCCATTTCTCGCTGTTCAACGAACCGAACAAAGACCTGCACCGCCTACTGCAGTCGCAGATCGTCGGCGGTCCATCGATCATCTTCTCGCGTCATCACGAAGCCGGCGTGACGTCGATTCGAGGCGGTAACAACCCGTGTCGTTCGATAGTCGGCTATGACGCGAACGGTCTCTATCTATCGGCGATGATGCGGGAAATGCCGACGGGTTGGTACACGCGCCGACGCGCGGAGAACGGCTTTCGAGCGGAACACGTGCACCGCTACGGTCGTATGGCCGTAGAGTGGTTGACGTACGAAGCGGAACGAATAGGCGCTCCTATACGACACCAGTTGAACGGCCGCGAGAAGCGCATCGGTAAGTACCGAGTCGACGGTTGGTGCGCCGCCACGCGAACGGCGTATCAATTTCACGGTTGTTTCTTTCACGGCTGCCCGATATGCCAGACGCACGTGACGACGAACGCCGTCAACGGTCAACCGATGACGACTCTGTACGCCGCGACGATCGCCGTGACGTCCTACCTGCGCCGCCACGTCGATGCCGTCGTCGAAATGTGGGAGTGCCAGTGGCGAGCCGTGAGACCCCCCGTGACGCGACCCGACGCGAGGCGCGTAACGCACTCGACGATACTGGAGGGTGTACGCGACGGCTCTCTATTCGGTCTCGTGCAGTGCGATATCGCCGTGCCGGAAGCGCTGCGCGCTAAGTTCGCCGAAATGCATTAAAGTGTATTGGGTGTCGTAAATTCGTGCCAGTGTAGTGCAATACCAAGGTAAGTTTTTAGAATTTTAGTGTATGAACATGTTTCAAAGCGTTAGAGTGGTAGTGTTTTAGTAATGTAGTACATTATAAGGTAACTTTCGTATTTTAGTAAGTCAACACGGTAACGTCTATCGTTTCATAACATTAGCTAGTGTTTTGGTAATGTAGTACATTACTAAGGTAACTTTCGTATATAAATAAGTCAACACGATAACTTCTATCGTTTTATAACGTTAGAGTTGTAGTATTTTAGTAATTTAATGCATCACCGAGGTAACTTTTTTTAACATTTTAGCGTTTAAACACGGTAGATTTGTAAAATGTTGATAATTTATAGCATCAACGCAGTAACTTGGTAACACTTTTTTAATGGTTCATCACGTTAGAGTGGTTGTGTTTTAGTAATTTAGTGCATTACCGCGGTAACTTCTTAGAATTTTAGTGTGTAAACACGGTGGGCTTGTATAGTTTGCCTAAACACGTGGGTGTCGAACATTATGACTAGTTTAACTTTAGTCTATCATTAGGTAAATTCTATTGTGGGGTACATTTTTCATATTTTAATCCATCGTTAAGATAATATCACATAATTTTATCATTTCATCGTGATAGACTTCTACTATTTTCATATCTTTCATCATTTTCAAGTCGGGACTATTTTTTTCATAAAATCACATCATTTATTTTTTTCATTATTATAGCCTTGTACTATTTTTTATATTACAGTATATAGTGGGTAATTGTTTTGTATTTTAGTCGATCATCGAGGTAACATCACATATTATATTTTCATTGTGATAGCCTATTACTATTTTCATAATATAATATATAGTGAGTATAATATATAGTGAGTAATTTTTTTCGTATTTTAGTCGACCATCGATGTAACATCACATAATTGTATATTTCCATTGTTATAGCCTTATACTATTGCGAACCGAAGCAGATACCGAAGACCACACGTCAATATCTCTTGCGGTTGCCATTATGCGGTGAATATTGAAAATTAACCGCGGGTAAAGGACGAGAGTAACTACGACTCTCTTCAGTCCGCCGAATACCCAACTTCACAGGCGGAACAGGCAGTATCGTGTACCGTTCGATCTATCGAGTTGCGGACTTGAGCGCCGTGGTCGCGCCGACATCATAGTTCGACTTATTGACCTACCAAGAAGCACCACCTAGTGACTTTACGTGTCAGTTTGGGGCGACCAGTTCGCATAAGTAACTTTCAAAAAGGTTATTACCGAAAAATAACTATGTCTAAAAGAGCAAAGGAAATCACGTGAGCAACGGTGGTGTCGAACCTTGGGCAAGTTCGTTCACTATACGTTCCCCATGTTCACTCAGCTGTGTGAATGGGTAGCTGGCTATAGACAGTGGTGGATATTTGTGTACGAATAGTCTTCTTATATTTTTCCTGTCATATTCAACTTAATAAAACCGGAGTTAAAGCCGTTATGATTATCGCTAACTTTCGCTGGTCGGCAATGTTTAGTTTTTTTGTTTGTTTAAATGTTGTCGTTTGTACCAATTATAGTGTTAAATGATTAAGTTACAAAACATGCTGCCTGTGGGTTTTTTCAATTGACCTTTTAGATTACTATTGGCATTTTATATTATTACAATAAATACGGTATTTAAAAAGGAATCATGGTGCAGTTAATTGCCATTGAGTGATTGATACAACAGTCAGTTTCTGCCTATCTAAGACTAAGGCTGCGGCTGAATGAGTGAAATATAATAAATATAAATAGTTCTTCCTCCCTTAATAGGCCTGTAAGTCTCAATTTAGTTACCGGAGTTGGCCCCGGTTCAACATTTTCTAATTAAATAAAGTAGGCTTTATTGTTAAAATTTAGACTACTGATCTTGTAAATATAATTTAGTTTTTTACTTACGCCGTAGGTTTAGCCTTAGCTCTGGGTTTAACATTCTTTACTATTTATTATCTATATGATATAAATGATATGGTTTTGGTCTATTATTTTCTACTAAATATGATAATAATCTAACATAATTATGTCACCATTATTCTTATTGGGTGTTTTCTGCTTGTCTTGCTCTGTTGCTGGAAAAGATATAGATTTTGTTTTATGCAAACCATTGTGTGACTGTGTTTACTGCCCGTTTCGAGCTCGTCTGTCATGCTGTACCACTGCTTGCTGCAGGTCTATGTAGCACTAGCAGTGTTAAACGTTTCTTTACCGCTGCATACTGCAGGTCCGTGTATACCAGTGTGGCTTGTTTGTTGTGAACATTTACTAAGGCAGAGTCAATTGCTCAGCCAGATGCGCTCAACCTGACAGGGAATGTTGCTGAAAACTGGCATCGTTTCAAACAGGAGTTTCAGCTGTATCTGGTTGCAGCTGGACTTGATGGCAAAACAGACAAGCAGACAAAATTGCCTTGCTACTCCATGTAGCAAAGAAGCCAGCCATAGAAGTGTATAGCACCTTCACTTTTGTGGCTGCAGAAGAAGGTAAATATGACAGTGTGATTAAAAAATTTGACGCATACTGCAATCCCAAACGAAATGAAACATATGAACGCTACATCTTTGACACACAAAACCAGGCACAAGGAGAAACATTCGAACAATTCGCTACAGATCTGAAGCTGTAGGCTCAGACATGTGCATTCGGGGTAATGTGTGACAGCATGATATGCAATCATATTGTGTCGGGCATCATGAGCCAGAGGGTGAGGGAGAGACTGCTGCGTGAAGAAGATCTAACATCGGCAACTGCCATCAAGATTTGCCAGGCAGCAGAAGCCACACAGCAACAAATAACCACCCTTGGTTCAGACACGCATACGGCATAATCGTCTATACACTACTGCAAGACGAAAGGACGGATGCACTACAACGACACAAAACGGAAGCAACAGAGAGTGACACAAAAGGCGAAACCCAGTTGTGCACAGAAATGTGGTAACTGAGGCATGGAACACCCATTGAGGAAATGACCTGCTTACAACAAATTGTGTCACAACTGTGGAAAGTTGGGTCACTTTTCCAAAAGTGTGCTGATCCCCAAAAGCTTCTAAGGGGAAGATACAGTATGTCAATCAGGACATACGGGAATCTGACAACAGGAATGAAGGCGACATTTTTAATGGCATGATGAAAATGGATGAGACCACAGAACAAAAGTGGAATGATATGGTCGCTAGGGGGCGTGGCATAATGTTTACTTTAAAAATGTATCCTTCATTTAATGTTCAATTATAGCCTGTGGATTTTCCAGTTGACCTTTTAGGCTTTTAGATTACTATTGACATGTTATATTATTACAATAAATACGGTATTTAAAAATGAATCATGGTGCAGTTAATTGCCATTGAGTGTTTGATACTACAGTCAGTTTCTGCCTATCTAAGACTAAGCCTGCGGCTGACTGAGTGAATTATAATAAAATAAATAGTTCTTCCTCCCTTAATAGGCCTGTAAGTCTCAATTTAGTTACCGGAGTTGGCCCCGGTTCAACATTTTCTAATTAAATAAAGTAGGCTTTATTGTTAAAATTTAGACTTTACTGATCTTGTAAATATAATTTAGTTTTTTACTTACGCCGTAGGTTTAGCATTAGCTCTGAGTTTAACATTCTTTACTATTTATTATCTATATGAGATAAATGATATGGTTTTGGTCTATTATTTTCTACTAAATATGATAATAATCTAACATAATTATGTCACCATTATTCTTATTGGGTGTTTTCTGCTTGTCTTGCTCTGTTGCTGGAAAAGATATAGATTTTGTTTTATGCAAACCATTGTGTGACTGTGTTTACTGCCCGTTTCGAGCTCGTCTGTCATGCTGTACCACTGCTTGCTGCAGGTCCATGTAGCACTAGCAGTGTTAAACGTTTCTTTACCGCTGCATACTGCAGGTCCGTGTATACCAGTGTGGCTTGTTTGTTGTGAACATTTACTAAGGCAGAGTCAATTGCTCAGCCAGATGCGCTCAACCTGACAGGGAATGTTGCTGAAAACTGGCATCGTTTCAAACAGGAGTTTCAGCTGTATCTGGTTGCAGCTGGACTTGATGGCAAAACAGACAAGCAGACAAAATTGCCTTGCTACTCCATGTAGCAAAGAAGCCAGCCATAGAAGTGTATAGCACCTTCACTTTTGTGGCTGCAGAAGAAGGTAAATATGACAGTGTGATTAAAAAATTTGACGCATACTGCAATCCCAAACGAAATGAAACATATGAACGCTACATCTTTTACACACAAAACCAGGCACAAGGAGAAACATTCGAACAATTCGCTACAGATCTGAAGCTGTAGGCTCAGACATGTGCATTCGGGGTAATGTGTGACAGCATGATATGCAATCATATTGTGTCGGGCATCATGAGCCAGAGGGTGAGGGAGAGACTGCTGCGTGAAGAAGATCTAACATCGGCAACTGCCATCAAGATTTGCCAGGCAGCAGAAGCCACACAGCAACAAATAACCACCCTTGGTTCAGACACGCATACGGCATAATCGTCTATACACTACTGCAAGACGAAAGGACGGATGCACTACAACGACACAAAACGGAAGCAACAGAGAGTGACACAAAAGGCGAAACCCAGTTGTGCACAGAAATGTGGTAACTGAGGCATGGAACACCCACTGAGGAAATGACCTGCTTACAACAAATTGTGTCACAACTGTGGAAAGTTGGGTCACTTTTCCAAAAGTGTGCTGATCCCCAAAAGCTTCTAAGGGGAAGATACAGTATGTCAATCAGGACATACGGGAATCTGACAACAGGAATGAAGGCGACATTTTTAATGGCATGATGAAAATGGATGAGACCACAGAACAAAAGTGGAATGATATGGTCGCTAGGGGGCGTGGCATAATGTTTACTTTAAAAATGTATCCTTCATTTAATGTTCAATTATAGCCTGTGGATTTTCCAGTTGACCTTTTAGGCTTTTAGATTACTATTGACATGTTATATTATTACAATAAATACGGTATTTAAAAATGAATCATGGTGCAGTTAATTGCCATTGAGTGTTTGATACTACAGTCAGTTTCTGCCTATCTAAGACTAAGCCTGCGGCTGACTGAGTGAATTATAATAAAATAAATAGTTCTTCCTCCCTTAATAGGCCTGTAAGTCTCAATTTAGTTACCGGAGTTGGCCCCGGTTCAACATTTTCTAATTAAATAAAGTAGGCTTTATTGTTAAAATTTAGACTTTACTGATCTTGTAAATATAATTTAGTTTTTTACTTACGCCGTAGGTTTAGCCTTAGCTCTGGGTTTAACATTCTTTACTATTTATTATCTATATGAGATAAATGATATGGTTTTGGTCTATTATTTTCTACTAAATATGATAATAATCTAACATAATTATGTCACCATTATTCTTATTGGGTGTTTTCTGCTTGTCTTGCTCTGTTGCTGGAAAAGATATAGATTTTGTTTTATGCAAACCATTGTGTGACTGTGTTTACTGCCCGTTTCGAGCTCGTCTGTCATGCTGTACCACTGCTTGCTGCAGGTCCATGTAGCACTAGCAGTGTTAAACGTTTCTTTACCGCTGCATACTGCAGGTCCGTGTATACCAGTGTGGCTTGTTTGTTGTGAACATTTACTAAGGCAGAGTCAATTGCTCAGCCAGATGCGCTCAACCTGACAGGGAATGTTGCTGAAAACTGGCATCGTTTCAAACAGGAGTTTCAGCTGTATCTGGTTGCAGCTGGACTTGATGGCAAAACAGACAAGCAGACAAAATTGCCTTGCTACTCCATGTAGCAAAGAAGCCAGCCATAGAAGTGTATAGCACCTTCACTTTTGTGGCTGCAGAAGAAGGTAAATATGACAGTGTGATTAAAAAATTTGACGCATACTGCAATCCCAAACGAAATGAAACATATGAACGCTACATCTTTTACACACAAAACCAGGCACAAGGAGAAACATTCGAACAATTCGCTACAGATCTGAAGCTGTAGGCTCAGACATGTGCATTCGGGGTAATGTGTGACAGCATGATATGCAATCATATTGTGTCGGGCATCATGAGCCAGAGGGTGAGGGAGAGACTGCTGCGTGAAGAAGATCTAACATCGGCAACTGCCATCAAGATTTGCCAGGCAGCAGAAGCCACACAGCAACAAATAACCACCCTTGGTTCAGACACGCATACGGCATAATCGTCTATACACTACTGCAAGACGAAAGGACGGATGCACTACAACGACACAAAACGGAAGCAACAGAGAGTGACACAAAAGGCGAAACCCAGTTGTGCACAGAAATGTGGTAACTGAGGCATGGAACACCCACTGAGGAAATGACCTGCTTACAACAAATTGTGTCACAACTGTGGAAAGTTGGGTCACTTTTCCAAAAGTGTGCTGATCCCCAAAAGCTTCTAAGGGGAAGATACAGTATGTCAATCAGGACATACGGGAATCTGACAACAGGAATGAAGGCGACATTTTTAATGGCATGATGAAAATGGATGAGACCACAGAACAAAAGTGGAATGATATGGTCGCTAGGGGGCGTGGCATAATGTTTACTTTAAAAATGTATCCTTCATTTAATGTTCAATTATAGCCTGTGGATTTTCCAGTTGACCTTTTAGGCTTTTAGATTACTATTGACATGTTATATTATTACAATAAATACGGTATTTAAAAATGAATCATGGTGCAGTTAATTGCCATTGAGTGTTTGATACTACAGTCAGTTTCTGCCTATCTAAGACTAAGCCTGCGGCTGACTGAGTGAATTATAATAAAATAAATAGTTCTTCCTCCCTTAATAGGCCTGTAAGTCTCAATTTAGTTACCGGAGTTGGCCCCGGTTCAACATTTTCTAATTAAATAAAGTAGGCTTTATTGTTAAAATTTAGACTTTACTGATCTTGTAAATATAATTTAGTTTTTTACTTACGCCGTAGGTTTAGCCTTAGCTCTGGGTTTAACATTCTTTACTATTTATTATCTATATGAGATAAATGATATGGTTTTGGTCTATTATTTTCTACTAAATATGATAATAATCTAACATAATTATGTCACCATTATTCTTATTGGGTGTTTTCTGCTTGTCTTGCTCTGTTGCTGGAAAAGATATAGATTTTGTTTTATGCAAACCATTGTGTGACTGTGTTTACTGCCCGTTTCGAGCTCGTCTGTCATGCTGTACCACTGCTTGCTGCAGGTCCATGTAGCACTAGCAGTGTTAAACGTTTCTTTACCGCTGCATACTGCAGGTCCGTGTATACCAGTGTGGCTTGTTTGTTGTGAACATTTACTAAGGCAGAGTCAATTGCTCAGCCAGATGCGCTCAACCTGACAGGGAATGTTGCTGAAAACTGGCATCGTTTCAAACAGGAGTTTCAGCTGTATCTGGTTGCAGCTGGACTTGATGGCAAAACAGACAAGCAGACAAAATTGCCTTGCTACTCCATGTAGCAAAGAAGCCAGCCATAGAAGTGTATAGCACCTTCACTTTTGTGGCTGCAGAAGAAGGTAAATATGACAGTGTGATTAAAAAATTTGACGCATACTGCAATCCCAAACGAAATGAAACATATGAACGCTACATCTTTTACACACAAAACCAGGCACAAGGAGAAACATTCGAACAATTCGCTACAGATCTGAAGCTGTAGGCTCAGACATGTGCATTCGGGGTAATGTGTGACAGCATGATATGCAATCATATTGTGTCGGGCATCATGAGCCAGAGGGTGAGGGAGAGACTGCTGCGTGAAGAAGATCTAACATCGGCAACTGCCATCAAGATTTGCCAGGCAGCAGAAGCCACACAGCAACAAATAACCACCCTTGGTTCAGACACGCATACGGCATAATCGTCTATACACTACTGCAAGACGAAAGGACGGATGCACTACAACGACACAAAACGGAAGCAACAGAGAGTGACACAAAAGGCGAAACCCAGTTGTGCACAGAAATGTGGTAACTGAGGCATGGAACACCCACTGAGGAAATGACCTGCTTAC
The DNA here is from genome assembly GCA_963995525.1 of Escarpia spicata. Classification (NCBI taxonomy): domain Eukaryota; kingdom Metazoa; phylum Annelida; class Polychaeta; order Sabellida; family Siboglinidae; genus Escarpia; species Escarpia spicata. Next base: position 33,650,355 of record OZ023208.1, on the reverse strand, counting down.
AACAAATTGTGTCACAACTGTGGAAAGTTGGGTCACTTTTCCAAAAGTGTGCTGATCCCCAAAAGCTTCTAAGGGGAAGATACAGTATGTCAATCAGGACATACGGGAATCTGACAACAGGAATGAAGGCGACATTTTTAATGGCATGATGAAAATGGATGAGACCACAGAACAAAAGTGGAATGATATGGTCGCTAGGGGGCGTGGCATAATGTTTACTTTAAAAATGTATCCTTCATTTAATGTTCAATTATAGCCTGTGGATTTTCCAGTTGACCTTTTAGGCTTTTAGATTACTATTGACATGTTATATTATTACAATAAATACGGTATTTAAAAATGAATCATGGTGCAGTTAATTGCCATTGAGTGTTTGATACTACAGTCAGTTTCTGCCTATCTAAGACTAAGCCTGCGGCTGACTGAGTGAATTATAATAAAATAAATAGTTCTTCCTCCCTTAATAGGCCTGTAAGTCTCAATTTAGTTACCGGAGTTGGCCCCGGTTCAACATTTTCTAATTAAATAAAGTAGGCTTTATTGTTAAAATTTAGACTTTACTGATCTTGTAAATATAATTTAGTTTTTTACTTACGCCGTAGGTTTAGCCTTAGCTCTGGGTTTAACATTCTTTACTATTTATTATCTATATGAGATAAATGATATGGTTTTGGTCTATTATTTTCTACTAAATATGATAATAATCTAACATAATTATGTCACCATTATTCTTATTGGGTGTTTTCTGCTTGTCTTGCTCTGTTGCTGGAAAAGATATAGATTTTGTTTTATGCAAACCATTGTGTGACTGTGTTTACTGCCCGTTTCGAGCTCGTCTGTCATGCTGTACCACTGCTTGCTGCAGGTCCATGTAGCACTAGCAGTGTTAAACGTTTCTTTACCGCTGCATACTGCAGGTCCGTGTATACCAGTGTGGCTTGTTTGTTGTGAACATTTACTAAGGCAGAGTCAATTGCTCAGCCAGATGCGCTCAACCTGACAGGGAATGTTGCTGAAAACTGGCATCGTTTCAAACAGGAGTTTCAGCTGTATCTGGTTGCAGCTGGACTTGATGGCAAAACAGACAAGCAGACAAAATTGCCTTGCTACTCCATGTAGCAAAGAAGCCAGCCATAGAAGTGTATAGCACCTTCACTTTTGTGGCTGCAGAAGAAGGTAAATATGACAGTGTGATTAAAAAATTTGACGCATACTGCAATCCCAAACGAAATGAAACATATGAACGCTACATCTTTTACACACAAAACCAGGCACAAGGAGAAACATTCGAACAATTCGCTACAGATCTGAAGCTGTAGGCTCAGACATGTGCATTCGGGGTAATGTGTGACAGCATGATATGCAATCATATTGTGTCGGGCATCATGAGCCAGAGGGTGAGGGAGAGACTGCTGCGTGAAGAAGATCTAACATCGGCAACTGCCATCAAGATTTGCCAGGCAGCAGAAGCCACACAGCAACAAATAACCACCCTTGGTTCAGACACGCATACGGCATAATCGTCTATACACTACTGCAAGACGAAAGGACGGATGCACTACAACGACACAAAACGGAAGCAACAGAGAGTGACACAAAAGGCGAAACCCAGTTGTGCACAGAAATGTGGTAACTGAGGCATGGAACACCCACTGAGGAAATGACCTGCTTACAACAAATTGTGTCACAACTGTGGAAAGTTGGGTCACTTTTCCAAAAGTGTGCTGATCCCCAAAAGCTTCTAAGGGGAAGATACAGTATGTCAATCAGGACATACGGGAATCTGACAACAGGAATGAAGGCGACATTTTTAATGGCATGATGAAAATGGATGAGACCACAGAACAAAAGTGGAATGATATGGTCGCTAGGGGGCGTGGCATAATGTTTACTTTAAAAATGTATCCTTCATTTAATGTTCAATTATAGCCTGTGGATTTTCCAGTTGACCTTTTAGGCTTTTAGATTACTATTGACATGTTATATTATTACAATAAATACGGTATTTAAAAATGAATCATGGTGCAGTTAATTGCCATTGAGTGTTTGATACTACAGTCAGTTTCTGCCTATCTAAGACTAAGCCTGCGGCTGACTGAGTGAATTATAATAAAATAAATAGTTCTTCCTCCCTTAATAGGCCTGTAAGTCTCAATTTAGTTACCGGAGTTGGCCCCGGTTCAACATTTTCTAATTAAATAAAGTAGGCTTTATTGTTAAAATTTAGACTTTACTGATCTTGTAAATATAATTTAGTTTTTTACTTACGCCGTAGGTTTAGCCTTAGCTCTGGGTTTAACATTCTTTACTATTTATTATCTATATGAGATAAATGATATGGTTTTGGTCTATTATTTTCTACTAAATATGATAATAATCTAACATAATTATGTCACCATTATTCTTATTGGGTGTTTTCTGCTTGTCTTGCTCTGTTGCTGGAAAAGATATAGATTTTGTTTTATGCAAACCATTGTGTGACTGTGTTTACTGCCCGTTTCGAGCTCGTCTGTCATGCTGTACCACTGCTTGCTGCAGGTCCATGTAGCACTAGCAGTGTTAAACGTTTCTTTACCGCTGCATACTGCAGGTCCGTGTATACCAGTGTGGCTTGTTTGTTGTGAACATTTACTAAGGCAGAGTCAATTGCTCAGCCAGATGCGCTCAACCTGACAGGGAATGTTGCTGAAAACTGGCATCGTTTCAAACAGGAGTTTCAGCTGTATCTGGTTGCAGCTGGACTTGATGGCAAAACAGACAAGCAGACAAAATTGCCTTGCTACTCCATGTAGCAAAGAAGCCAGCCATAGAAGTGTATAGCACCTTCACTTTTGTGGCTGCAGAAGAAGGTAAATATGACAGTGTGATTAAAAAATTTGACGCATACTGCAATCCCAAACGAAATGAAACATATGAACGCTACATCTTTTACACACAAAACCAGGCACAAGGAGAAACATTCGAACAATTCGCTACAGATCTGAAGCTGTAGGCTCAGACATGTGCATTCGGGGTAATGTGTGACAGCATGATATGCAATCATATTGTGTCGGGCATCATGAGCCAGAGGGTGAGGGAGAGACTGCTGCGTGAAGAAGATCTAACATCGGCAACTGCCATCAAGATTTGCCAGGCAGCAGAAGCCACACAGCAACAAATAACCACCCTTGGTTCAGACACGCATACGGCATAATCGTCTATACACTACTGTAAGACGAAAGGACGGATGCACTACAACGACACAAAACGGAAGCAACAGAGAGTGACACAAAAGGCGAAACCCAGTTGTGCACAGAAATGTGGTAACTGAGGCATGGAACACCCACTGAGGAAATGACCTGCTTACAACAAATTGTGTCACAACTGTGGAAAGTTGGGTCACTTTTCCAAAAGTGTGCTGATCCCCAAAAGCTTCTAAGGGGAAGATACAGTATGTCAATCAGGACATACGGGAATCTGACAACAGGAATGAAGGCGACATTTTTAATGGCATGATGAAAATGGATGAGACCACAGAACAAAAGTGGAATGATATGGTCGCTAGGGGGCGTGGCATAATGTTTACTTTAAAAATGTATCCTTCATTTAATGTTCAATTATAGCCTGTGGATTTTCCAGTTGACCTTTTAGGCTTTTAGATTACTATTGACATGTTATATTATTACAATAAATACGGTATTTAAAAATGAATCATGGTGCAGTTAATTGCCATTGAGTGTTTGATACTACAGTCAGTTTCTGCCTATCTAAGACTAAGCCTGCGGCTGACTGAGTGAATTATAATAAAATAAATAGTTCTTCCTCCCTTAATAGGCCTGTAAGTCTCAATTTAGTTACCGGAGTTGGCCCCGGTTCAACATTTTCTAATTAAATAAAGTAGGCTTTATTGTTAAAATTTAGACTTTACTGATCTTGTAAATATAATTTAGTTTTTTACTTACGCCGTAGGTTTAGCCTTAGCTCTGGGTTTAACATTCTTTACTATTTATTATCTATATGAGATAAATGATATGGTTTTGGTCTATTATTTTCTACTAAATACGATAATAATCTAACATAATTATGTCACCATTATTCTTATTGGGTGTTTTCTGCTTGTCTTGCTCTGTTGCTGGAAAAGATATAGATTTTGTTTTATGCAAACCATTGTGTGACTGTGTTTACTGCCCGTTTCGAGCTCGTCTGTCATGCTGTACCACTGCTTGCTGCAGGTCCATGTAGCACTAGCAGTGTTAAACGTTTCTTTACCGCTGCATACTGCAGGTCCGTGTATACCAGTGTGGCTTGTTTGTTGTGAACATTTACTAAGGCAGAGTCAATTGCTCAGCCAGATGCGCTCAACCTGACAGGGAATGTTGCTGAAAACTGGCATCGTTTCAAACAGGAGTTTCAGCTGTATCTGGTTGCAGCTGGACTTGATGGCAAAACAGACAAGCAGACAAAATTGCCTTGCTACTCCATGTAGCAAAGAAGCCAGCCATAGAAGTGTATAGCACCTTCACTTTTGTGGCTGCAGAAGAAGGTAAATATGACAGTGTGATTAAAAAATTTGACGCATACTGCAATCCCAAACGAAATGAAACATATGAACGCTACATCTTTTACACACAAAACCAGGCACAAGGAGAAACATTCGAACAATTCGCTACAGATCTGAAGCTGTAGGCTCAGACATGTGCATTCGGGGTAATGTGTGACAGCATGATATGCAATCATATTGTGTCGGGCATCATGAGCCAGAGGGTGAGGGAGAGACTGCTGCGTGAAGAAGATCTAACATCGGCAACTGCCATCAAGATTTGCCAGGCAGCAGAAGCCACACAGCAACAAATAACCACCCTTGGTTCAGACACGCATACGGCATAATCGTCTATACACTACTGCAAGACGAAAGGACGGATGCACTACAACGACACAAAACGGAAGCAACAGAGAGTGACACAAAAGGCGAAACCCAGTTGTGCACAGAAATGTGGTAACTGAGGCATGGAACACCCACTGAGGAAATGACCTGCTTACAACAAATTGTGTCACAACTGTGGAAAGTTGGGTCACTTTTCCAAAAGTGTGCTGATCCCCAAAAGCTTCTAAGGGGAAGATACAGTATGTCAATCAGGACATACGGGAATCTGACAACAGGAATGAAGGCGACATTTTTAATGGCATGATGAAAATGGATGAGACCACAGAACAAAAGTGGAATGATATGGTCGCTAGGGGGCGTGGCATAATGTTTACTTTAAAAATGTATCCTTCATTTAATGTTCAATTATAGCCTGTGGATTTTCCAGTTGACCTTTTAGGCTTTTAGATTACTATTGACATGTTATATTATTACAATAAATACGGTATTTAAAAATGAATCATGGTGCAGTTAATTGCCATTGAGTGTTTGATACTACAGTCAGTTTCTGCCTATCTAAGACTAAGCCTGCGGCTGACTGAGTGAATTATAATAAAATAAATAGTTCTTCCTCCCTTAATAGGCCTGTAAGTCTCAATTTAGTTACCGGAGTTGGCCCCGGTTCAACATTTTCTAATTAAATAAAGTAGGCTTTATTGTTAAAATTTAGACTTTACTGATCTTGTAAATATAATTTAGTTTTTTACTTAAGCCGTAGGTTTAGCCTTAGCTCTGGGTTTAACATTCTTTACTATTTATTATCTATATGAGATAAATGATATGGTTTTGGTCTATTATTTTCTACTAAATATGATAATAATCTAACATAATTATGTCACCATTATTCTTATTGGGTGTTTTCTGCTTGTCTTGCTCTGTTGCTGGAAAAGATATAGATTTTGTTTTATGCAAACCATTGTGTGACTGTGTTTACTGCCCGTTTCGAGCTCGTCTGTCATGCTGTACCACTGCTTGCTGCAGGTCCATGTAGCACTAGCAGTGTTAAACGTTTCTTTACCGCTGCATACTGCAGGTCCGTGTATACCAGTGTGGCTTGTTTGTTGTGAACATTTACTAAGGCAGAGTCAATTGCTCAGCCAGATGCGCTCAACCTGACAGGGAATGTTGCTGAAAACTGGCATCGTTTCAAACAGGAGTTTCAGCTGTATCTGGTTGCAGCTGGACTTGATGGCAAAACAGACAAGCAGACAAAATTGCCTTGCTACTCCATGTAGCAAAGAAGCCAGCCATAGAAGTGTATAGCACCTTCACTTTTGTGGCTGCAGAAGAAGGTAAATATGACAGTGTGATTAAAAAATTTGACGCATACTGCAATCCCAAACGAAATGAAACATATGAACGCTACATCTTTTACACACAAAACCAGGCACAAGGAGAAACATTCGAACAATTCGCTACAGATCTGAAGCTGTAGGCTCAGACATGTGCATTCGGGGTAATGTGTGACAGCATGATATGCAATCATATTGTGTCGGGCATCATGAGCCAGAGGGTGAGGGAGAGACTGCTGCGTGAAGAAGATCTAACATCGGCAACTGCCATCAAGATTTGCCAGGCAGCAGAAGCCACACAGCAACAAATAACCACCCTTGGTTCAGACACGCATACGGCATAATCGTCTATACACTACTGCAAGACGAAAGGACGGATGCACTACAACGACACAAAACGGAAGCAACAGAGAGTGACACAAAAGGCGAAACCCAGTTGTGCACAGAAATGTGGTAACTGAGGCATGGAACACCCACTGAGGAAATGACCTGCTTACAACAAATTGTGTCACAACTGTGGAAAGTTGGGTCACTTTTCCAAAAGTGTGCTGATCCCCAAAAGCTTCTAAGGGGAAGATACAGTATGTCAATCAGGACATACGGGAATCTGACAACAGGAATGAAGGCGACATTTTTAATGGCATGATGAAAATGGATGAGACCACAGAACAAAAGTGGAATGATATGGTCGCTAGGGGGCGTGGCATAATGTTTACTTTAAAAATGTATCCTTCATTTAATGTTCAATTATAGCCTGTGGATTTTCCAGTTGACCTTTTAGGCTTTTAGATTACTATTGACATGTTATATTATTACAATAAATACGGTATTTAAAAATGAATCATGGTGCAGTTAATTGCCATTGAGTGTTTGATACTACAGTCAGTTTCTGCCTATCTAAGACTAAGCCTGCGGCTGACTGAGTGAATTATAATAAAATAAATAGTTCTTCCTCCCTTAATAGGCCTGTAAGTCTCAATTTAGTTACCGGAGTTGGCCCCGGTTCAACATTTTCTAATTAAATAAAGTAGGCTTTATTGTTAAAATTTAGACTTTACTGATCTTGTAAATATAATTTAGTTTTTTACTTACGCCGTAGGTTTAGCCTTAGCTCTGGGTTTAACATTCTTTACTATTTATTATCTATATGAGATAAATGATATGGTTTTGGTCTATTATTTTCTACTAAATATGATAATAATCTAACATAATTATGTCACCATTATTCTTATTGGGTGTTTTCTGCTTGTCTTGCTCTGTTGCTGGAAAAGATATAGATTTTGTTTTATGCAAACCATTGTGTGACTGTGTTTACTGCCCGTTTCGAGCTCGTCTGTCATGCTGTACCACTGCTTGCTGCAGGTCCATGTAGCACTAGCAGTGTTAAACGTTTCTTTACCGCTGCATACTGCAGGTCCGTGTATACCAGTGTGGCTTGTTTGTTGTGAACATTTACTAAGGCAGAGTCAATTGCTCAGCCAGATGCGCTCAACCTGACAGGGAATGTTGCTGAAAACTGGCATCGTTTCAAACAGGAGTTTCAGCTGTATCTGGTTGCAGCTGGACTTGATGGCAAAACAGACAAGCAGACAAAATTGCCTTGCTACTCCATGTAGCAAAGAAGCCAGCCATAGAAGTGTATAGCACCTTCACTTTTGTGGCTGCAGAAGAAGGTAAATATGACAGTGTGATTAAAAAATTTGACGCATACTGCAATCCCAAACGAAATGAAACATATGAACGCTACATCTTTTACACACAAAACCAGGCACAAGGAGAAACATTCGAACAATTCGCTACAGATCTGAAGCTGTAGGCTCAGACATGTGCATTCGGGGTAATGTGTGACAGCATGATATGCAATCATATTGTGTCGGGCATCATGAGCCAGAGGGTGAGGGAGAGACTGCTGCGTGAAGAAGATCTAACATCGGCAACTGCCATCAAGATTTGCCAGGCAGCAGAAGCCACACAGCAACAAATAACCACCCTTGGTTCAGACACGCATACGGCATAATCGTCTATACACTACTGCAAGACGAAAGGACGGATGCACTACAACGACACAAAACGGAAGCAACAGAGAGTGACACAAAAGGCGAAACCCAGTTGTGCACAGAAATGTGGTAACTGAGGCATGGAACACCCACTGAGGAAATGACCTGCTTACAACAAATTGTGTCACAACTGTGGAAAGTTGGGTCACTTTTCCAAAAGTGTGCTGATCCCCAAAAGCTTCTAAGGGGAAGATACAGTATGTCAATCAGGACATACGGGAATCTGACAACAGGAATGAAGGCGACATTTTTAATGGCATGATGAAAATGGATGAGACCACAGAACAAAAGTGGAATGATATGGTCGCTAGGGGGCGTGGCATAATGTTTACTTTAAAAATGTATCCTTCATTTAATGTTCAATTATAGCCTGTGGATTTTCCAGTTGACCTTTTAGGCTTTTAGATTACTATTGACATGTTATATTATTACAATAAATACGGTATTTAAAAATGAATCATGGTGCAGTTAATTGCCATTGAGTGTTTGATACTACAGTCAGTTTCTGCCTATCTAAGACTAAGCCTGCGGCTGACTGAGTGAATTATAATAAAATAAATAGTTCTTCCTCCCTTAATAGGCCTGTAAGTCTCAATTTAGTTACCGGAGTTGGCCCCGGTTCAACATTTTCTAATTAAATAAAGTAGGCTTTATTGTTAAAATTTAGACTTTACTGATCTTGTAAATATAATTTAGTTTTTTACTTAAGCCGTAGGTTTAGCCTTAGCTCTGGGTTTAACATTCTTTACTATTTATTATCTATATGAGATAAATGATATGGTTTTGGTCTATTATTTTCTACTAAATATGATAATAATCTAACATAATTATGTCACCATTATTCTTATTGGGTGTTTTCTGCTTGTCTTGCTCTGTTGCTGGAAAAGATATAGATTTTGTTTTATGCAAACCATTGTGTGACTGTGTTTACTGCCCGTTTCGAGCTCGTCTGTCATGCTGTACCACTGCTTGCTGCAGGTCCATGTAGCACTAGCAGTGTTAAACGTTTCTTTACCGCTGCATACTGCAGGTCCGTGTATACCAGTGTGGCTTGTTTGTTGTGAACATTTACTAAGGCAGAGTCAATTGCTCAGCCAGATGCGCTCAACCTGACAGGGAATGTTGCTGAAAACTGGCATCGTTTCAAACAGGAGTTTCAGCTGTATCTGGTTGCAGCTGGACTTGATGGCAAAACAGACAAGCAGACAAAATTGCCTTGCTACTCCATGTAGCAAAGAAGCCAGCCATAGAAGTGTATAGCACCTTCACTTTTGTGGCTGCAGAAGAAGGTAAATATGACAGTGTGATTAAAAAATTTGACGCATACTGCAATCCCAAACGAAATGAAACATATGAACGCTACATCTTTTACACACAAAACCAGGCACAAGGAGAAACATTCGAACAATTCGCTACAGATCTGAAGCTGTAGGCTCAGACATGTGCATTCGGGGTAATGTGTGACAGCATGATATGCAATCATATTGTGTCGGGCATCATGAGCCAGAGGGTGAGGGAGAGACTGCTGCGTGAAGAAGATCTAACATCGGCAACTGCCATCAAGATTTGCCAGGCAGCAGAAGCCACACAGCAACAAATAACCACCCTTGGTTCAGACACGCATACGGCATAATCGTCTATACACTACTGCAAGACGAAAGGACGGATGCACTACAACGACACAAAACGGAAGCAACAGAGAGTGACACAAAAGGCGAAACCCAGTTGTGCACAGAAATGTGGTAACTGAGGCATGGAACACCCACTGAGGAAATGACCTGCTTACAACAAATTGTGTCACAACTGTGGAAAGTTGGGTCACTTTTCCAAAAGTGTGCTGATCCCCAAAAGCTTCTAAGGGGAAGATACAGTATGTCAATCAGGACATACGGGAATCTGACAACAGGAATGAAGGCGACATTTTTAATGGCATGATGAAAATGGATGAGACCACAGAACAAAAGTGGAATGATATGGTCGCTAGGGGGCGTGGCATAATGTTTACTTTAAAAATGTATCCTTCATTTAATGTTCAATTATAGCCTGTGGATTTTCCAGTTGACCTTTTAGGCTTTTAGATTACTATTGACATGTTATATTATTACAATAAATACGGTATTTAAAAATGAATCATGGTGCAGTTAATTGCCATTGAGTGTTTGATACTACAGTCAGTTTCTGCCTATCTAAGACTAAGCCTGCGGCTGACTGAGTGAATTATAATAAAATAAATAGTTCTTCCTCCCTTAATAGGCCTGTAAGTCTCAATTTAGTTACCGGAGTTGGCCCCGGTTCAACATTTTCTAATTAAATAAAGTAGGCTTTATTGTTAAAATTTAGACTTTACTGATCTTGTAAATATAATTTAGTTTTTTACTTACGCCGTAGGTTTAGCCTTAGCTCTGGGTTTAACATTCTTTACTATTTATTATCTATATGAGATAAATGATATGGTTTTGGTCTATTATTTTCTACTAAATATGATAATAATCTAACATAATTATGTCACCATTATTCTTATTGGGTGTTTTCTGCTTGTCTTGCTCTGTTGCTGGAAAAGATATAGATTTTGTTTTATGCAAACCATTGTGTGACTGTGTTTACTGCCCGTTTCGAGCTCGTCTGTCATGCTGTACCACTGCTTGCTGCAGGTCCATGTAGCACTAGCAGTGTTAAACGTTTCTTTACCGCTGCATACTGCAGGTCCGTGTATACCAGTGTGGCTTGTTTGTTGTGAACATTTACTAAGGCAGAGTCAATTGCTCAGCCAGATGCGCTCAACCTGACAGGGAATGTTGCTGAAAACTGGCATCGTTTCAAACAGGAGTTTCAGCTGTATCTGGTTGCAGCTGGACTTGATGGCAAAACAGACAAGCAGACAAAATTGCCTTGCTACTCCATGTAGCAAAGAAGCCAGCCATAGAAGTGTATAGCACCTTCACTTTTGTGGCTGCAGAAGAAGGTAAATATGACAGTGTGATTAAAAAATTTGACGCATACTGCAATCCCAAACGAAATGAAACATATGAACGCTACATCTTTTACACACAAAACCAGGCACAAGGAGAAACATTCGAACAATTCGCTACAGATCTGAAGCTGTAGGCTCAGACATGTGCATTCGGGGTAATGTGTGACAGCATGATATGCAATCATATTGTGTCGGGCATCATGAGCCAGAGGGTGAGGGAGAGACTGCTGCGTGAAGAAGATCTAACATCGGCAACTGCCATCAAGATTTGCCAGGCAGCAGAAGCCACACAGCAACAAATAACCACCCTTGGTTCAGACACGCATACGGCATAATCGTCTATACACTACTGCAAGACGAAAGGACGGATGCACTACAACGACACAAAACGGAAGCAACAGAGAGTGACACAAAAGGCGAAACCCAGTTGTGCACAGAAATGTGGTAACTGAAGCATGGAACACCCACTGAGGAAATGACCTGCTTACAACAAATTGTGTCACAACTGTGGAAAGTTGGGTCACTTTTCCAAACGTGTGCTGATCCCCAAAAGCTTCTAAGGGGAAGATACAGTATGTCAATCAGGACATACGGGAATCTGACAACAGGAATGAAGGCGACATTTTTAATGGCATGATGAAAATGGATGAGACCACAGAACAAAAGTGGAATGATATGGTCGCTAGGGGGCGTGGCATAATGTTTACTTTAAAAATGTATCCTTCATTTAATGTTCAATTATAGCCTGTGGATTTTCCAGTTGACCTTTTAGGCTTTTAGATTACTATTGACATGTTATATTATTACAATAAATACGGTATTTAAAAATGAATCATGGTGCAGTTAATTGCCATTGAGTGTTTGATACTACAGTCAGTTTCTGCCTATCTAAGACTAAGCCTGCGGCTGACTGAGTGAATTATAATAAAATAAATAGTTCTTCCTCCCTTAATAGGCCTGTAAGTCTCAATTTAGTTACCGGAGTTGGCCCCGGTTCAACATTTTCTAATTAAATAAAGTAGGCTTTATTGTTAAAATTTAGACTTTACTGATCTTGTAAATATAATTTAGTTTTTTACTTACGCCGTAGGTTTAGCCTTAGCTCTGGGTTTAACATTCTTTACTATTTATTATCTATATGAGATAAATGATATGGTTTTGGTCTATTATTTTCTACTAAATATGATAATAATCTAACATAATTATGTCACCATTATTCTTATTGGGTGTTTTCTGCTTGTCTTGCTCTGTTGCTGGAAAAGATATAGATTTTGTTTTATGCAAACCATTGTGTGACTGTGTTTACTGCCCGTTTCGAGCTCGTCTGTCATGCTGTACCACTGCTTGCTGCAGGTCCATGTAGCACTAGCAGTGTTAAACGTTTCTTTACCGCTGCATACTGCAGGTCCGTGTATACCAGTGTGGCTTGTTTGTTGTGAACATTTACTAAGGCAGAGTCAATTGCTCAGCCAGATGCGCTCAACCTGACAGGGAATGTTGCTGAAAACTGGCATCGTTTCAAACAGGAGTTTCAGCTGTATCTGGTTGCAGCTGGATTTGATGGCAAAACAGACAAGCAGACAAAATTGCCTTGCTACTCCATGTAGCAAAGAAGCCAGCCATAGAAGTGTATAGCACCTTCACTTTTGTGGCTGCAGAAGAAGGTAAATATGACAGTGTGATTAAAAAATTTGACGCATACTGCAATCCCAAACGAAATGAAACATATGAACGCTACATCTTTTACACACAAAACCAGGCACAAGGAGAAACATTCGAACAATTCGCTACAGATCTGAAGCTGTAGGCTCAGACATGTGCATTCGGGGTAATGTGTGACAGCATGATATGCAATCATATTGTGTCGGGCATCATGAGCCAGAGGGTGAGGGAGAGACTGCTGCGTGAAGAAGATCTAACATCGGCAACTGCCATCAAGATTTGCCAGGCAGCAGAAGCCACACAGCAACAAATAACCACCCTTGGTTCAGACACGCATACGGCATAATCGTCTATACACTACTGCAAGACGAAAGGACGGATGCACTACAACGACACAAAACGGAAGCAACAGAGAGTGACACAAAAGGCGAAACCCAGTTGTGCACAGAAATGTGGTAACTGAGGCATGGAACACCCACTGAGGAAATGACCTGCTTACAACAAATTGTGTCACAACTGTGGAAAGTTGGGTCACTTTTCCAAAAGTGTGCTGATCCCCAAAAGCTTCTAAGGGGAAGATACAGTATGTCAATCAGGACATACGGGAATCTGACAACAGGAATGAAGGCGACATTTTTAATGGCATGATGAAAATGGATGAGACCACAGAACAAAAGTGGAATGATATGGTCGCTAGGGGGCGTGGCATAATGTTTACTTTAAAAATGTATCCTTCATTTAATGTTCAATTATAGCCTGTGGATTTTCCAGTTGACCTTTTAGGCTTTTAGATTACTATTGACATGTTATATTATTACAATAAATACGGTATTTAAAAATGAATCATGGTGCAGTTAATTGCCATTGAGTGTTTGATACTACAGTCAGTTTCTGCCTATCTAAGACTAAGCCTGCGGCTGACTGAGTGAATTATAATAAAATAAATAGTTCTTCCTCCCTTAATAGGCCTGTAAGTCTCAATTTAGTTACCGGAGTTGGCCCCGGTTCAACATTTTCTAATTAAATAAAGTAGGCTTTATTGTTAAAATTTAGACTTTACTGATCTTGTAAATATAATTTAGTTTTTTACTTACGCCGTAGGTTTAGCCTTAGCTCTGGGTTTAACATTCTTTACTATTTATTATCTATATGAGATAAATGATATGGTTTTGGTCTATTATTTTCTACTAAATATGATAATAATCTAACATAATTATGTCACCATTATTCTTATTGGGTGTTTTCTGCTTGTCTTGCTCTGTTGCTGGAAAAGATATAGATTTTGTTTTATGCAAACCATTGTGTGACTGTGTTTACTGCCCGTTTCGAGCTCGTCTGTCATGCTGTACCACTGCTTGCTGCAGGTCCATGTAGCACTAGCAGTGTTAAACGTTTCTTTACCGCTGCATACTGCAGGTCCGTGTATACCAGTGTGGCTTGTTTGTTGTGAACATTTACTAAGGCAGAGTCAATTGCTCAGCCAGATGCGCTCAACCTGACAGGGAATGTTGCTGAAAACTGGCATCGTTTCAAACAGGAGTTTCAGCTGTATCTGGTTGCAGCTGGACTTGATGGCAAAACAGACAAGCAGACAAAATTGCCTTGCTACTCCATGTAGCAAAGAAGCCAGCCATAGAAGTGTATAGCACCTTCACTTTTGTGGCTGCAGAAGAAGGTAAATATGACAGTGTGATTAAAAAATTTGACGCATACTGCAATCCCAAACGAAATGAAACATATGAACGCTACATCTTTTACACACAAAACCAGGCACAAGGAGAAACATTCGAACAATTCGCTACAGATCTGAAGCTGTAGGCTCAGACATGTGCATTCGGGGTAATGTGTGACAGCATGATATGCAATCATATTGTGTCGGGCATCATGAGCCAGAGGGTGAGGGAGAGACTGCTGCGTGAAGAAGATCTAACATCGGCAACTGCCATCAAGATTTGCCAGGCAGCAGAAGCCACACAGCAACAAATAACCACCCTTGGTTCAGACACGCATACGGCATAATCGTCTATACACTACTGTAAGACGAAAGGACGGATGCACTACAACGACACAAAACGGAAGCAACAGAGAGTGACACAAAAGGCGAAACCCAGTTGTGCACAGAAATGTGGTAACTGAGGCATGGAACACCCACTGAGGAAATGACCTGCTTACAACAAATTGTGTCACAACTGTGGAAAGTTGGGTCACTTTTCCAAAAGTGTGCTGATCCCCAAAAGCTTCTAAGGGGAAGATACAGTATGTCAATCAGGACATACGGGAATCTGACAACAGGAATGAAGGCGACATTTTTAATGGCATGATGAAAATGGATGAGACCACAGAACAAAAGTGGAATGATATGGTCGCTAGGGGGCGTGGCATAATGTTTACTTTAAAAATGTATCCTTCATTTAATGTTCAATTATAGCCTGTGGATTTTCCAGTTGACCTTTTAGGCTTTTAGATTACTATTGACATGTTATATTATTACAATAAATACGGTATTTAAAAATGAATCATGGTGCAGTTAATTGCCATTGAGTGTTTGATACTACAGTCAGTTTCTGCCTATCTAAGACTAAGCCTGCGGCTGACTGAGTGAATTATAATAAAATAAATAGTTCTTCCTCCCTTAATAGGCCTGTAAGTCTCAATTTAGTTACCGGAGTTGGCCCCGGTTCAACATTTTCTAATTAAATAAAGTAGGCTTTATTGTTAAAATTTAGACTTTACTGATCTTGTAAATATAATTTAGTTTTTTACTTAAGCCGTAGGTTTAGCCTTAGCTCTGGGTTTAACATTCTTTACTATTTATTATCTATATGAGATAAATGATATGGTTTTGGTCTATTATTTTCTACTAAATATGATAATAATCTAACATAATTATGTCACCATTATTCTTATTGGGTGTTTTCTGCTTGTCTTGCTCTGTTGCTGGAAAAGATATAGATTTTGTTTTATGCAAACCATTGTGTGACTGTGTTTACTGCCCGTTTCGAGCTCGTCTGTCATGCTGTACCACTGCTTGCTGCAGGTCCATGTAGCACTAGCAGTGTTAAACGTTTCTTTACCGCTGCATACTGCAGGTCCGTGTATACCAGTGTGGCTTGTTTGTTGTGAACATTTACTAAGGCAGAGTCAATTGCTCAGCCAGATGCGCTCAACCTGACAGGGAATGTTGCTGAAAACTGGCATCGTTTCAAACAGGAGTTTCAGCTGTATCTGGTTGCAGCTGGACTTGATGGCAAAACAGACAAGCAGACAAAATTGCCTTGCTACTCCATGTAGCAAAGAAGCCAGCCATAGAAGTGTATAGCACCTTCACTTTTGTGGCTGCAGAAGAAGGTAAATATGACAGTGTGATTAAAAAATTTGACGCATACTGCAATCCCAAACGAAATGAAACATATGAACGCTACATCTTTTACACACAAAACCAGGCACAAGGAGAAACATTCGAACAATTCGCTACAGATCTGAAGCTGTAGGCTCAGACATGTGCATTCGGGGTAATGTGTGACAGCATGATATGCAATCATATTGTGTCGGGCATCATGAGCCAGAGGGTGAGGGAGAGACTGCTGCGTGAAGAAGATCTAACATCGGCAACTGCCATCAAGATTTGCCAGGCAGCAGAAGCCACACAGCAACAAATAACCACCCTTGGTTCAGACACGCATACGGCATAATCGTCTATACACTACTGCAAGACGAAAGGACGGATGCACTACAACGACACAAAACGGAAGCAACAGAGAGTGACACAAAAGGCGAAACCCAGTTGTGCACAGAAATGTGGTAACTGAGGCATGGAACACCCACTGAGGAAATGACCTGCTTACAACAAATTGTGTCACAACTGTGGAAAGTTGGGTCACTTTTCCAAAAGTGTGCTGATCCCCAAAAGCTTCTAAGGGGAAGATACAGTATGTCAATCAGGACATACGGGAATCTGACAACAGGAATGAAGGCGACATTTTTAATGGCATGATGAAAATGGATGAGACCACAGAACAAAAGTGGAATGATATGGTCGCTAGGGGGCGTGGCATAATGTTTACTTTAAAAATGTATCCTTCATTTAATGTTCAATTATAGCCTGTGGATTTTCCAGTTGACCTTTTAGGCTTTTAGATTACTATTGACATGTTATATTATTACAATAAATACGGTATTTAAAAATGAATCATGGTGCAGTTAATTGCCATTGAGTGTTTGATACTACAGTCAGTTTCTGCCTATCTAAGACTAAGCCTGCGGCTGACTGAGTGAATTATAATAAAATAAATAGTTCTTCCTCCCTTAATAGGCCTGTAAGTCTCAATTTAGTTACCGGAGTTGGCCCCGGTTCAACATTTTCTAATTAAATAAAGTAGGCTTTATTGTTAAAATTTAGACTTTACTGATCTTGTAAATATAATTTAGTTTTTTACTTACGCCGTAGGTTTAGCCTTAGCTCTGGGTTTAACATTCTTTACTATTTATTATCTATATGAGATAAATGATATGGTTTTGGTCTATTATTTTCTACTAAATATGATAATAATCTAACATAATTATGTCACCATTATTCTTATTGGGTGTTTTCTGCTTGTCTTGCTCTGTTGCTGGAAAAGATATAGATTTTGTTTTATGCAAACCATTGTGTGACTGTGTTTACTGCCCGTTTCGAGCTCGTCTGTCATGCTGTACCACTGCTTGCTGCAGGTCCATGTAGCACTAGCAGTGTTAAACGTTTCTTTACCGCTGCATACTGCAGGTCCGTGTATACCAGTGTGGCTTGTTTGTTGTGAACATTTACTAAGGCAGAGTCAATTGCTCAGCCAGATGCGCTCAACCTGACAGGGAATGTTGCTGAAAACTGGCATCGTTTCAAACAGGAGTTTCAGCTGTATCTGGTTGCAGCTGGACTTGATGGCAAAACAGACAAGCAGACAAAATTGCCTTGCTACTCCATGTAGCAAAGAAGCCAGCCATAGAAGTGTATAGCACCTTCACTTTTGTGGCTGCAGAAGAAGGTAAATATGACAGTGTGATTAAAAAATTTGACGCATACTGCAATCCCAAACGAAATGAAACATATGAACGCTACATCTTTTACACACAAAACCAGGCACAAGGAGAAACATTCGAACAATTCGCTACAGATCTGAAGCTGTAGGCTCAGACATGTGCATTCGGGGTAATGTGTGACAGCATGATATGCAATCATATTGTGTCGGGCATCATGAGCCAGAGGGTGAGGGAGAGACTGCTGCGTGAAGAAGATCTAACATCGGCAACTGCCATCAAGATTTGCCAGGCAGCAGAAGCCACACAGCAACAAATAACCACCCTTGGTTCAGACACGCATACGGCATAATCGTCTATACACTACTGCAAGACGAAAGGACGGATGCACTACAACGACACAAAACGGAAGCAACAGAGAGTGACACAAAAGGCGAAACCCAGTTGTGCACAGAAATGTGGTAACTGAAGCATGGAACACCCACTGAGGAAATGACCTGCTTACAACAAATTGTGTCACAACTGTGGAAAGTTGGGTCACTTTTCCAAACGTGTGCTGATCCCCAAAAGCTTCTAAGGGGAAGATACAGTATGTCAATCAGGACATACGGGAATCTGACAACAGGAATGAAGGCGACATTTTTAATGGCATGATGAAAATGGATGAGACCACAGAACAAAAGTGGAATGATATGGTCGCTAGGGGGCGTGGCATAATGTTTACTTTAAAAATGTATCCTTCATTTAATGTTCAATTATAGCCTGTGGATTTTCCAGTTGACCTTTTAGGCTTTTAGATTACTATTGACATGTTATATTATTACAATAAATACGGTATTTAAAAATGAATCATGGTGCAGTTAATTGCCATTGAGTGTTTGATACTACAGTCAGTTTCTGCCTATCTAAGACTAAGCCTGCGGCTGACTGAGTGAATTATAATAAAATAAATAGTTCTTCCTCCCTTAATAGGCCTGTAAGTCTCAATTTAGTTACCGGAGTTGGCCCCGGTTCAACATTTTCTAATTAAATAAAGTAGGCTTTATTGTTAAAATTTAGACTTTACTGATCTTGTAAATATAATTTAGTTTTTTACTTACGCCGTAGGTTTAGCCTTAGCTCTGGGTTTAACATTCTTTACTATTTATTATCTATATGAGATAAATGATATGGTTTTGGTCTATTATTTTCTACTAAATATGATAATAATCTAACATAATTATGTCACCATTATTCTTATTGGGTGTTTTCTGCTTGTCTTGCTCTGTTGCTGGAAAAGATATAGATTTTGTTTTATGCAAACCATTGTGTGACTGTGTTTACTGCCCGTTTCGAGCTCGTCTGTCATGCTGTACCACTGCTTGCTGCAGGTCCATGTAGCACTAGCAGTGTTAAACGTTTCTTTACCGCTGCATACTGCAGGTCCGTGTATACCAGTGTGGCTTGTTTGTTGTGAACATTTACTAAGGCAGAGTCAATTGCTCAGCCAGATGCGCTCAACCTGACAGGGAATGTTGCTGAAAACTGGCATCGTTTCAAACAGGAGTTTCAGCTGTATCTGGTTGCAGCTGGATTTGATGGCAAAACAGACAAGCAGACAAAATTGCCTTGCTACTCCATGTAGCAAAGAAGCCAGCCATAGAAGTGTATAGCACCTTCACTTTTGTGGCTGCAGAAGAAGGTAAATATGACAGTGTGATTAAAAAATTTGACGCATACTGCAATCCCAAACGAAATGAAACATATGAACGCTACATCTTTTACACACAAAACCAGGCACAAGGAGAAACATTCGAACAATTCGCTACAGATCTGAAGCTGTAGGCTCAGACATGTGCATTCGGGGTAATGTGTGACAGCATGATATGCAATCATATTGTGTCGGGCATCATGAGCCAGAGGGTGAGGGAGAGACTGCTGCGTGAAGAAGATCTAACATCGGCAACTGCCATCAAGATTTGCCAGGCAGCAGAAGCCACACAGCAACAAATAACCACCCTTGGTTCAGACACGCATACGGCATAATCGTCTATACACTACTGCAAGACGAAAGGACGGATGCACTACAACGACACAAAACGGAAGCAACAGAGAGTGACACAAAAGGCGAAACCCAGTTGTGCACAGAAATGTGGTAACTGAGGCATGGAACACCCACTGAGGAAATGACCTGCTTACAACAAATTGTGTCACAACTGTGGAAAGTTGGGTCACTTTTCCAAAAGTGTGCTGATCCCCAAAAGCTTCTAAGGGGAAGATACAGTATGTCAATCAGGACATACGGGAATCTGACAACAGGAATGAAGGCGACATTTTTAATGGCATGATGAAAATGGATGAGACCACAGAACAAAAGTGGAATGATATGGTCGCTAGGGGGCGTGGCATAATGTTTACTTTAAAAATGTATCCTTCATTTAATGTTCAATTATAGCCTGTGGATTTTCCAGTTGACCTTTTAGGCTTTTAGATTACTATTGACATGTTATATTATTACAATAAATACGGTATTTAAAAATGAATCATGGTGCAGTTAATTGCCATTGAGTGTTTGATACTACAGTCAGTTTCTGCCTATCTAAGACTAAGCCTGCGGCTGACTGAGTGAATTATAATAAAATAAATAGTTCTTCCTCCCTTAATAGGCCTGTAAGTCTCAATTTAGTTACCGGAGTTGGCCCCGGTTCAACATTTTCTAATTAAATAAAGTAGGCTTTATTGTTAAAATTTAGACTTTACTGATCTTGTAAATATAATTTAGTTTTTTACTTACGCCGTAGGTTTAGCCTTAGCTCTGGGTTTAACATTCTTTACTATTTATTATCTATATGAGATAAATGATATGGTTTTGGTCTATTATTTTCTACTAAATATGATAATAATCTAACATAATTATGTCACCATTATTCTTATTGGGTGTTTTCTGCTTGTCTTGCTCTGTTGCTGGAAAAGATATAGATTTTGTTTTATGCAAACCATTGTGTGACTGTGTTTACTGCCCGTTTCGAGCTCGTCTGTCATGCTGTACCACTGCTTGCTGCAGGTCCATGTAGCACTAGCAGTGTTAAACGTTTCTTTACCGCTGCATACTGCAGGTCCGTGTATACCAGTGTGGCTTGTTTGTTGTGAACATTTACTAAGGCAGAGTCAATTGCTCAGCCAGATGCGCTCAACCTGACAGGGAATGTTGCTGAAAACTGGCATCGTTTCAAACAGGAGTTTCAGCTGTATCTGGTTGCAGCTGGACTTGATGGCAAAACAGACAAGCAGACAAAATTGCCTTGCTACTCCATGTAGCAAAGAAGCCAGCCATAGAAGTGTATAGCACCTTCACTTTTGTGGCTGCAGAAGAAGGTAAATATGACAGTGTGATTAAAAAATTTGACGCATACTGCAATCCCAAACGAAATGAAACATATGAACGCTACATCTTTTACACACAAAACCAGGCACAAGGAGAAACATTCGAACAATTCGCTACAGATCTGAAGCTGTAGGCTCAGACATGTGCATTCGGGGTAATGTGTGACAGCATGATATGCAATCATATTGTGTCGGGCATCATGAGCCAGAGGGTGAGGGAGAGACTGCTGCGTGAAGAAGATCTAACATCGGCAACTGCCATCAAGATTTGCCAGGCAGCAGAAGCCACACAGCAACAAATAACCACCCTTGGTTCAGACACGCATACGGCATAATCGTCTATACACTACTGCAAGACGAAAGGACGGATGCACTACAACGACACAAAACGGAAGCAACAGAGAGTGACACAAAAGGCGAAACCCAGTTGTGCACAGAAATGTGGTAACTGAGGCATGGAACACCCACTGAGGAAATGACCTGCTTACAACAAATTGTGTCACAACTGTGGAAAGTTGGGTCACTTTTCCAAAAGTGTGCTGATCCCCAAAAGCTTCTAAGGGGAAGATACAGTATGTCAATCAGGACATACGGGAATCTGACAACAGGAATGAAGGCGACATTTTTAATGGCATGATGAAAATGGATGAGACCACAGAACAAAAGTGGAATGATATGGTCGCTAGGGGGCGTGGCATAATGTTTACTTTAAAAATGTATCCTTCATTTAATGTTCAATTATAGCCTGTGGATTTTCCAGTTGACCTTTTAGGCTTTTAGATTACTATTGACATGTTATATTATTACAATAAATACGGTATTTAAAAATGAATCATGGTGCAGTTAATTGCCATTGAGTGTTTGATACTACAGTCAGTTTCTGCCTATCTAAGACTAAGCCTGCGGCTGACTGAGTGAATTATAATAAAATAAATAGTTCTTCCTCCCTTAATAGGCCTGTAAGTCTCAATTTAGTTACCGGAGTTGGCCCCGGTTCAACATTTTCTAATTAAATAAAGTAGGCTTTATTGTTAAAATTTAGACTTTACTGATCTTGTAAATATAATTTAGTTTTTTACTTACGCCGTAGGTTTAGCCTTAGCTCTGGGTTTAACATTCTTTACTATTTATTATCTATATGAGATAAATGATATGGTTTTGGTCTATTATTTTCTACTAAATATGATAATAATCTAACATAATTATGTCACCATTATTCTTATTGGGTGTTTTCTGCTTGTCTTGCTCTGTTGCTGGAAAAGATATAGATTTTGTTTTATGCAAACCATTGTGTGACTGTGTTTACTGCCCGTTTCGAGCTCGTCTGTCATGCTGTACCACTGCTTGCTGCAGGTCCATGTAGCACTAGCAGTGTTAAACGTTTCTTTACCGCTGCATACTGCAGGTCCGTGTATACCAGTGTGGCTTGTTTGTTGTGAACATTTACTAAGGCAGAGTCAATTGCTCAGCCAGATGCGCTCAACCTGACAGGGAATGTTGCTGAAAACTGGCATCGTTTCAAACAGGAGTTTCAGCTGTATCTGGTTGCAGCTGGACTTGATGGCAAAACAGACAAGCAGACAAAATTGCCTTGCTACTCCATGTAGCAAAGAAGCCAGCCATAGAAGTGTATAGCACCTTCACTTTTGTGGCTGCAGAAGAAGGTAAATATGACAGTGTGATTAAAAAATTTGACGCATACTGCAATCCCAAACGAAATGAAACATATGAACGCTACATCTTTTACACACAAAACCAGGCACAAGGAGAAACATTCGAACAATTCGCTACAGATCTGAAGCTGTAGGCTCAGACATGTGCATTCGGGGTAATGTGTGACAGCATGATATGCAATCATATTGTGTCGGGCATCATGAGCCAGAGGGTGAGGGAGAGACTGCTGCGTGAAGAAGATCTAACATCGGCAACTGCCATCAAGATTTGCCAGGCAGCAGAAGCCACACAGCAACAAATAACCACCCTTGGTTCAGACACGCATACGGCATAATCGTCTATACACTACTGCAAGACGAAAGGACGGATGCACTACAACGACACAAAACGGAAGCAACAGAGAGTGACACAAAAGGCGAAACCCAGTTGTGCACAGAAATGTGGTAACTGAGGCATGGAACACCCACTGAGGAAATGACCTGCTTACAACAAATTGTGTCACAACTGTGGAAAGTTGGGTCACTTTTCCAAAAGTGTGCTGATCCCCAAAAGCTTCTAAGGGGAAGATACAGTATGTCAATCAGGACATACGGGAATCTGACAACAGGAATGAAGGCGACATTTTTAATGGCATGATGAAAATGGATGAGACCACAGAACAAAAGTGGAATGATATGGTCGCTAGGGGGCGTGGCATAATGTTTACTTTAAAAATGTATCCTTCATTTAATGTTCAATTATAGCCTGTGGATTTTCCAGTTGACCTTTTAGGCTTTTAGATTACTATTGACATGTTATATTATTACAATAAATACGGTATTTAAAAATGAATCATGGTGCAGTTAATTGCCATTGAGTGTTTGATACTACAGTCAGTTTCTGCCTATCTAAGACTAAGCCTGCGGCTGACTGAGTGAATTATAATAAAATAAATAGTTCTTCCTCCCTTAATAGGCCTGTAAGTCTCAATTTAGTTACCGGAGTTGGCCCCGGTTCAACATTTTCTAATTAAATAAAGTAGGCTTTATTGTTAAAATTTAGACTTTACTGATCTTGTAAATATAATTTAGTTTTTTACTTACGCCGTAGGTTTAGCCTTAGCTCTGGGTTTAACATTCTTTACTATTTATTATCTATATGAGATAAATGATATGGTTTTGGTCTATTATTTTCTACTAAATATGATAATAATCTAACATAATTATGTCACCATTATTCTTATTGGGTGTTTTCTGCTTGTCTTGCTCTGTTGCTGGAAAAGATATAGATTTTGTTTTATGCAAACCATTGTGTGACTGTGTTTACTGCCCGTTTCGAGCTCGTCTGTCATGCTGTACCACTGCTTGCTGCAGGTCCATGTAGCACTAGCAGTGTTAAACGTTTCTTTACCGCTGCATACTGCAGGTCCGTGTATACCAGTGTGGCTTGTTTGTTGTGAACATTTACTAAGGCAGAGTCAATTGCTCAGCCAGATGCGCTCAACCTGACAGGGAATGTTGCTGAAAACTGGCATCGTTTCAAACAGGAGTTTCAGCTGTATCTGGTTGCAGCTGGACTTGATGGCAAAACAGACAAGCAGACAAAATTGCCTTGCTACTCCATGTAGCAAAGAAGCCAGCCATAGAAGTGTATAGCACCTTCACTTTTGTGGCTGCAGAAGAAGGTAAATATGACAGTGTGATTAAAAAATTTGACGCATACTGCAATCCCAAACGAAATGAAACATATGAACGCTACATCTTTTACACACAAAACCAGGCACAAGGAGAAACATTCGAACAATTCGCTACAGATCTGAAGCTGTAGGCTCAGACATGTGCATTCGGGGTAATGTGTGACAGCATGATATGCAATCATATTGTGTCGGGCATCATGAGCCAGAGGGTGAGGGAGAGACTGCTGCGTGAAGAAGATCTAACATCGGCAACTGCCATCAAGATTTGCCAGGCAGCAGAAGCCACACAGCAACAAATAACCACCCTTGGTTCAGACACGCATACGGCATAATCGTCTATACACTACTGCAAGACGAAAGGACGGATGCACTACAACGACACAAAACGGAAGCAACAGAGAGTGACACAAAAGGCGAAACCCAGTTGTGCACAGAAATGTGGTAACTGAAGCATGGAACACCCACTGAGGAAATGACCTGCTTACAACAAATTGTGTCACAACTGTGGAAAGTTGGGTCACTTTTCCAAACGTGTGCTGATCCCCAAAAGCTTCTAAGGGGAAGATACAGTATGTCAATCAGGACATACGGGAATCTGACAACAGGAATGAAGGCGACATTTTTAATGGCATGATGAAAATGGATGAGACCACAGAACAAAAGTGGAATGATATGGTCGCTAGGGGGCGTGGCATAATGTTTACTTTAAAAATGTATCCTTCATTTAATGTTCAATTATAGCCTGTGGATTTTCCAGTTGACCTTTTAGGCTTTTAGATTACTATTGACATGTTATATTATTACAATAAATACGGTATTTAAAAATGAATCATGGTGCAGTTAATTGCCATTGAGTGTTTGATACTACAGTCAGTTTCTGCCTATCTAAGACTAAGCCTGCGGCTGACTGAGTGAATTATAATAAAATAAATAGTTCTTCCTCCCTTAATAGGCCTGTAAGTCTCAATTTAGTTACCGGAGTTGGCCCCGGTTCAACATTTTCTAATTAAATAAAGTAGGCTTTATTGTTAAAATTTAGACTTTACTGATCTTGTAAATATAATTTAGTTTTTTACTTACGCCGTAGGTTTAGCCTTAGCTCTGGGTTTAACATTCTTTACTATTTATTATCTATATGAGATAAATGATATGGTTTTGGTCTATTATTTTCTACTAAATATGATAATAATCTAACATAATTATGTCACCATTATTCTTATTGGGTGTTTTCTGCTTGTCTTGCTCTGTTGCTGGAAAAGATATAGATTTTGTTTTATGCAAACCATTGTGTGACTGTGTTTACTGCCCGTTTCGAGCTCGTCTGTCATGCTGTACCACTGCTTGCTGCAGGTCCATGTAGCACTAGCAGTGTTAAACGTTTCTTTACCGCTGCATACTGCAGGTCCGTGTATACCAGTGTGGCTTGTTTGTTGTGAACATTTACTAAGGCAGAGTCAATTGCTCAGCCAGATGCGCTCAACCTGACAGGGAATGTTGCTGAAAACTGGCATCGTTTCAAACAGGAGTTTCAGCTGTATCTGGTTGCAGCTGGATTTGATGGCAAAACAGACAAGCAGACAAAATTGCCTTGCTACTCCATGTAGCAAAGAAGCCAGCCATAGAAGTGTATAGCACCTTCACTTTTGTGGCTGCAGAAGAAGGTAAATATGACAGTGTGATTAAAAAATTTGACGCATACTGCAATCCCAAACGAAATGAAACATATGAACGCTACATCTTTTACACACAAAACCAGGCACAAGGAGAAACATTCGAACAATTCGCTACAGATCTGAAGCTGTAGGCTCAGACATGTGCATTCGGGGTAATGTGTGACAGCATGATATGCAATCATATTGTGTCGGGCATCATGAGCCAGAGGGTGAGGGAGAGACTGCTGCGTGAAGAAGATCTAACATCGGCAACTGCCATCAAGATTTGCCAGGCAGCAGAAGCCACACAGCAACAAATAACCACCCTTGGTTCAGACACGCATACGGCATAATCGTCTATACACTACTGCAAGACGAAAGGACGGATGCACTACAACGACACAAAACGGAAGCAACAGAGAGTGACACAAAAGGCGAAACCCAGTTGTGCACAGAAATGTGGTAACTGAGGCATGGAACACCCACTGAGGAAATGACCTGCTTACAACAAATTGTGTCACAACTGTGGAAAGTTGGGTCACTTTTCCAAAAGTGTGCTGATCCCCAAAAGCTTCTAAGGGGAAGATACAGTATGTCAATCAGGACATACGGGAATCTGACAACAGGAATGAAGGCGACATTTTTAATGGCATGATGAAAATGGATGAGACCACAGAACAAAAGTGGAATGATATGGTCGCTAGGGGGCGTGGCATAATGTTTACTTTAAAAATGTATCCTTCATTTAATGTTCAATTATAGCCTGTGGATTTTCCAGTTGACCTTTTAGGCTTTTAGATTACTATTGACATGTTATATTATTACAATAAATACGGTATTTAAAAATGAATCATGGTGCAGTTAATTGCCATTGAGTGTTTGATACTACAGTCAGTTTCTGCCTATCTAAGACTAAGCCTGCGGCTGACTGAGTGAATTATAATAAAATAAATAGTTCTTCCTCCCTTAATAGGCCTGTAAGTCTCAATTTAGTTACCGGAGTTGGCCCCGGTTCAACATTTTCTAATTAAATAAAGTAGGCTTTATTGTTAAAATTTAGACTTTACTGATCTTGTAAATATAATTTAGTTTTTTACTTACGCCGTAGGTTTAGCCTTAGCTCTGGGTTTAACATTCTTTACTATTTATTATCTATATGAGATAAATGATATGGTTTTGGTCTATTATTTTCTACTAAATATGATAATAATCTAACATAATTATGTCACCATTATTCTTATTGGGTGTTTTCTGCTTGTCTTGCTCTGTTGCTGGAAAAGATATAGATTTTGTTTTATGCAAACCATTGTGTGACTGTGTTTACTGCCCGTTTCGAGCTCGTCTGTCATGCTGTACCACTGCTTGCTGCAGGTCCATGTAGCACTAGCAGTGTTAAACGTTTCTTTACCGCTGCATACTGCAGGTCCGTGTATACCAGTGTGGCTTGTTTGTTGTGAACATTTACTAAGGCAGAGTCAATTGCTCAGCCAGATGCGCTCAACCTGACAGGGAATGTTGCTGAAAACTGGCATCGTTTCAAACAGGAGTTTCAGCTGTATCTGGTTGCAGCTGGACTTGATGGCAAAACAGACAAGCAGACAAAATTGCCTTGCTACTCCATGTAGCAAAGAAGCCAGCCATAGAAGTGTATAGCACCTTCACTTTTGTGGCTGCAGAAGAAGGTAAATATGACAGTGTGATTAAAAAATTTGACGCATACTGCAATCCCAAACGAAATGAAACATATGAACGCTACATCTTTTACACACAAAACCAGGCACAAGGAGAAACATTCGAACAATTCGCTACAGATCTGAAGCTGTAGGCTCAGACATGTGCATTCGGGGTAATGTGTGACAGCATGATATGCAATCATATTGTGTCGGGCATCATGAGCCAGAGGGTGAGGGAGAGACTGCTGCGTGAAGAAGATCTAACATCGGCAACTGCCATCAAGATTTGCCAGGCAGCAGAAGCCACACAGCAACAAATAACCACCCTTGGTTCAGACACGCATACGGCATAATCGTCTATACACTACTGCAAGACGAAAGGACGGATGCACTACAACGACACAAAACGGAAGCAACAGAGAGTGACACAAAAGGCGAAACCCAGTTGTGCACAGAAATGTGGTAACTGAGGCATGGAACACCCACTGAGGAAATGACCTGCTTACAACAAATTGTGTCACAACTGTGGAAAGTTGGGTCACTTTTCCAAAAGTGTGCTGATCCCCAAAAGCTTCTAAGGGGAAGATACAGTATGTCAATCAGGACATACGGGAATCTGACAACAGGAATGAAGGCGACATTTTTAATGGCATGATGAAAATGGATGAGACCACAGAACAAAAGTGGAATGATATGGTCGCTAGGGGGCGTGGCATAATGTTTACTTTAAAAATGTATCCTTCATTTAATGTTCAATTATAGCCTGTGGATTTTCCAGTTGACCTTTTAGGCTTTTAGATTACTATTGACATGTTATATTATTACAATAAATACGGTATTTAAAAATGAATCATGGTGCAGTTAATTGCCATTGAGTGTTTGATACTACAGTCAGTTTCTGCCTATCTAAGACTAAGCCTGCGGCTGACTGAGTGAATTATAATAAAATAAATAGTTCTTCCTCCCTTAATAGGCCTGTAAGTCTCAATTTAGTTACCGGAGTTGGCCCCGGTTCAACATTTTCTAATTAAATAAAGTAGGCTTTATTGTTAAAATTTAGACTTTACTGATCTTGTAAATATAATTTAGTTTTTTACTTACGCCGTAGGTTTAGCCTTAGCTCTGGGTTTAACATTCTTTACTATTTATTATCTATATGAGATAAATGATATGGTTTTGGTCTATTATTTTCTACTAAATATGATAATAATCTAACATAATTATGTCACCATTATTCTTATTGGGTGTTTTCTGCTTGTCTTGCTCTGTTGCTGGAAAAGATATAGATTTTGTTTTATGCAAACCATTGTGTGACTGTGTTTACTGCCCGTTTCGAGCTCGTCTGTCATGCTGTACCACTGCTTGCTGCAGGTCCATGTAGCACTAGCAGTGTTAAACGTTTCTTTACCGCTGCATACTGCAGGTCCGTGTATACCAGTGTGGCTTGTTTGTTGTGAACATTTACTAAGGCAGAGTCAATTGCTCAGCCAGATGCGCTCAACCTGACAGGGAATGTTGCTGAAAACTGGCATCGTTTCAAACAGGAGTTTCAGCTGTATCTGGTTGCAGCTGGACTTGATGGCAAAACAGACAAGCAGACAAAATTGCCTTGCTACTCCATGTAGCAAAGAAGCCAGCCATAGAAGTGTATAGCACCTTCACTTTTGTGGCTGCAGAAGAAGGTAAATATGACAGTGTGATTAAAAAATTTGACGCATACTGCAATCCCAAACGAAATGAAACATATGAACGCTACATCTTTTACACACAAAACCAGGCACAAGGAGAAACATTCGAACAATTCGCTACAGATCTGAAGCTGTAGGCTCAGACATGTGCATTCGGGGTAATGTGTGACAGCATGATATGCAATCATATTGTGTCGGGCATCATGAGCCAGAGGGTGAGGGAGAGACTGCTGCGTGAAGAAGATCTAACATCGGCAACTGCCATCAAGATTTGCCAGGCAGCAGAAGCCACACAGCAACAAATAACCACCCTTGGTTCAGACACGCATACGGCATAATCGTCTATACACTACTGCAAGACGAAAGGACGGATGCACTACAACGACACAAAACGGAAGCAACAGAGAGTGACACAAAAGGCGAAACCCAGTTGTGCACAGAAATGTGGTAACTGAGGCATGGAACACCCACTGAGGAAATGACCTGCTTACAACAAATTGTGTCACAACTGTGGAAAGTTGGGTCACTTTTCCAAAAGTGTGCTGATCCCCAAAAGCTTCTAAGGGGAAGATACAGTATGTCAATCAGGACATACGGGAATCTGACAACAGGAATGAAGGCGACATTTTTAATGGCATGATGAAAATGGATGAGACCACAGAACAAAAGTGGAATGATATGGTCGCTAGGGGGCGTGGCATAATGTTTACTTTAAAAATGTATCCTTCATTTAATGTTCAATTATAGCCTGTGGATTTTCCAGTTGACCTTTTAGGCTTTTAGATTACTATTGACATGTTATATTATTACAATAAATACGGTATTTAAAAATGAATCATGGTGCAGTTAATTGCCATTGAGTGTTTGATACTACAGTCAGTTTCTGCCTATCTAAGACTAAGCCTGCGGCTGACTGAGTGAATTATAATAAAATAAATAGTTCTTCCTCCCTTAATAGGCCTGTAAGTCTCAATTTAGTTACCGGAGTTGGCCCCGGTTCAACATTTTCTAATTAAATAAAGTAGGCTTTATTGTTAAAATTTAGACTTTACTGATCTTGTAAATATAATTTAGTTTTTTACTTACGCCGTAGGTTTAGCCTTAGCTCTGGGTTTAACATTCTTTACTATTTATTATCTATATGAGATAAATGATATGGTTTTGGTCTATTATTTTCTACTAAATATGATAATAATCTAACATAATTATGTCACCATTATTCTTATTGGGTGTTTTCTGCTTGTCTTGCTCTGTTGCTGGAAAAGATATAGATTTTGTTTTATGCAAACCATTGTGTGACTGTGTTTACTGCCCGTTTCGAGCTCGTCTGTCATGCTGTACCACTGCTTGCTGCAGGTCCATGTAGCACTAGCAGTGTTAAACGTTTCTTTACCGCTGCATACTGCAGGTCCGTGTATACCAGTGTGGCTTGTTTGTTGTGAACATTTACTAAGGCAGAGTCAATTGCTCAGCCAGATGCGCTCAACCTGACAGGGAATGTTGCTGAAAACTGGCATCGTTTCAAACAGGAGTTTCAGCTGTATCTGGTTGCAGCTGGACTTGATGGCAAAACAGACAAGCAGACAAAATTGCCTTGCTACTCCATGTAGCAAAGAAGCCAGCCATAGAAGTGTATAGCACCTTCACTTTTGTGGCTGCAGAAGAAGGTAAATATGACAGTGTGATTAAAAAATTTGACGCATACTGCAATCCCAAACGAAATGAAACATATGAACGCTACATCTTTTACACACAAAACCAGGCACAAGGAGAAACATTCGAACAATTCGCTACAGATCTGAAGCTGTAGGCTCAGACATGTGCATTCGGGGTAATGTGTGACAGCATGATATGCAATCATATTGTGTCGGGCATCATGAGCCAGAGGGTGAGGGAGAGACTGCTGCGTGAAGAAGATCTAACATCGGCAACTGCCATCAAGATTTGCCAGGCAGCAGAAGCCACACAGCAACAAATAACCACCCTTGGTTCAGACACGCATACGGCATAATCGTCTATACACTACTGCAAGACGAAAGGACGGATGCACTACAACGACACAAAACGGAAGCAACAGAGAGTGACACAAAAGGCGAAACCCAGTTGTGCACAGAAATGTGGTAACTGAAGCATGGAACACCCACTGAGGAAATGACCTGCTTACAACAAATTGTGTCACAACTGTGGAAAGTTGGGTCACTTTTCCAAACGTGTGCTGATCCCCAAAAGCTTCTAAGGGGAAGATACAGTATGTCAATCAGGACATACGGGAATCTGACAACAGGAATGAAGGCGACATTTTTAATGGCATGATGAAAATGGATGAGACCACAGAACAAAAGTGGAATGATATGGTCGCTAGGGGGCGTGGCATAATGTTTACTTTAAAAATGTATCCTTCATTTAATGTTCAATTATAGCCTGTGGATTTTCCAGTTGACCTTTTAGGCTTTTAGATTACTATTGACATGTTATATTATTACAATAAATACGGTATTTAAAAATGAATCATGGTGCAGTTAATTGCCATTGAGTGTTTGATACTACAGTCAGTTTCTGCCTATCTAAGACTAAGCCTGCGGCTGACTGAGTGAATTATAATAAAATAAATAGTTCTTCCTCCCTTAATAGGCCTGTAAGTCTCAATTTAGTTACCGGAGTTGGCCCCGGTTCAACATTTTCTAATTAAATAAAGTAGGCTTTATTGTTAAAATTTAGACTTTACTGATCTTGTAAATATAATTTAGTTTTTTACTTACGCCGTAGGTTTAGCCTTAGCTCTGGGTTTAACATTCTTTACTATTTATTATCTATATGAGATAAATGATATGGTTTTGGTCTATTATTTTCTACTAAATATGATAATAATCTAACATAATTATGTCACCATTATTCTTATTGGGTGTTTTCTGCTTGTCTTGCTCTGTTGCTGGAAAAGATATAGATTTTGTTTTATGCAAACCATTGTGTGACTGTGTTTACTGCCCGTTTCGAGCTCGTCTGTCATGCTGTACCACTGCTTGCTGCAGGTCCATGTAGCACTAGCAGTGTTAAACGTTTCTTTACCGCTGCATACTGCAGGTCCGTGTATACCAGTGTGGCTTGTTTGTTGTGAACATTTACTAAGGCAGAGTCAATTGCTCAGCCAGATGCGCTCAACCTGACAGGGAATGTTGCTGAAAACTGGCATCGTTTCAAACAGGAGTTTCAGCTGTATCTGGTTGCAGCTGGATTTGATGGCAAAACAGACAAGCAGACAAAATTGCCTTGCTACTCCATGTAGCAAAGAAGCCAGCCATAGAAGTGTATAGCACCTTCACTTTTGTGGCTGCAGAAGAAGGTAAATATGACAGTGTGATTAAAAAATTTGACGCATACTGCAATCCCAAACGAAATGAAACATATGAACGCTACATCTTTTACACACAAAACCAGGCACAAGGAGAAACATTCGAACAATTCGCTACAGATCTGAAGCTGTAGGCTCAGACATGTGCATTCGGGGTAATGTGTGACAGCATGATATGCAATCATATTGTGTCGGGCATCATGAGCCAGAGGGTGAGGGAGAGACTGCTGCGTGAAGAAGATCTAACATCGGCAACTGCCATCAAGATTTGCCAGGCAGCAGAAGCCACACAGCAACAAATAACCACCCTTGGTTCAGACACGCATACGGCATAATCGTCTATACACTACTGCAAGACGAAAGGACGGATGCACTACAACGACACAAAACGGAAGCAACAGAGAGTGACACAAAAGGCGAAACCCAGTTGTGCACAGAAATGTGGTAACTGAGGCATGGAACACCCACTGAGGAAATGACCTGCTTACAACAAATTGTGTCACAACTGTGGAAAGTTGGGTCACTTTTCCAAAAGTGTGCTGATCCCCAAAAGCTTCTAAGGGGAAGATACAGTATGTCAATCAGGACATACGGGAATCTGACAACAGGAATGAAGGCGACATTTTTAATGGCATGATGAAAATGGATGAGACCACAGAACAAAAGTGGAATGATATGGTCGCTAGGGGGCGTGGCATAATGTTTACTTTAAAAATGTATCCTTCATTTAATGTTCAATTATAGCCTGTGGATTTTCCAGTTGACCTTTTAGGCTTTTAGATTACTATTGACATGTTATATTATTACAATAAATACGGTATTTAAAAATGAATCATGGTGCAGTTAATTGCCATTGAGTGTTTGATACTACAGTCAGTTTCTGCCTATCTAAGACTAAGCCTGCGGCTGACTGAGTGAATTATAATAAAATAAATAGTTCTTCCTCCCTTAATAGGCCTGTAAGTCTCAATTTAGTTACCGGAGTTGGCCCCGGTTCAACATTTTCTAATTAAATAAAGTAGGCTTTATTGTTAAAATTTAGACTTTACTGATCTTGTAAATATAATTTAGTTTTTTACTTACGCCGTAGGTTTAGCCTTAGCTCTGGGTTTAACATTCTTTACTATTTATTATCTATATGAGATAAATGATATGGTTTTGGTCTATTATTTTCTACTAAATATGATAATAATCTAACATAATTATGTCACCATTATTCTTATTGGGTGTTTTCTGCTTGTCTTGCTCTGTTGCTGGAAAAGATATAGATTTTGTTTTATGCAAACCATTGTGTGACTGTGTTTACTGCCCGTTTCGAGCTCGTCTGTCATGCTGTACCACTGCTTGCTGCAGGTCCATGTAGCACTAGCAGTGTTAAACGTTTCTTTACCGCTGCATACTGCAGGTCCGTGTATACCAGTGTGGCTTGTTTGTTGTGAACATTTACTAAGGCAGAGTCAATTGCTCAGCCAGATGCGCTCAACCTGACAGGGAATGTTGCTGAAAACTGGCATCGTTTCAAACAGGAGTTTCAGCTGTATCTGGTTGCAGCTGGACTTGATGGCAAAACAGACAAGCAGACAAAATTGCCTTGCTACTCCATGTAGCAAAGAAGCCAGCCATAGAAGTGTATAGCACCTTCACTTTTGTGGCTGCAGAAGAAGGTAAATATGACAGTGTGATTAAAAAATTTGACGCATACTGCAATCCCAAACGAAATGAAACATATGAACGCTACATCTTTTACACACAAAACCAGGCACAAGGAGAAACATTCGAACAATTCGCTACAGATCTGAAGCTGTAGGCTCAGACATGTGCATTCGGGGTAATGTGTGACAGCATGATATGCAATCATATTGTGTCGGGCATCATGAGCCAGAGGGTGAGGGAGAGACTGCTGCGTGAAGAAGATCTAACATCGGCAACTGCCATCAAGATTTGCCAGGCAGCAGAAGCCACACAGCAACAAATAACCACCCTTGGTTCAGACACGCATACGGCATAATCGTCTATACACTACTGCAAGACGAAAGGACGGATGCACTACAACGACACAAAACGGAAGCAACAGAGAGTGACACAAAAGGCGAAACCCAGTTGTGCACAGAAATGTGGTAACTGAGGCATGGAACACCCACTGAGGAAATGACCTGCTTACAACAAATTGTGTCACAACTGTGGAAAGTTGGGTCACTTTTCCAAAAGTGTGCTGATCCCCAAAAGCTTCTAAGGGGAAGATACAGTATGTCAATCAGGACATACGGGAATCTGACAACAGGAATGAAGGCGACATTTTTAATGGCATGATGAAAATGGATGAGACCACAGAACAAAAGTGGAATGATATGGTCGCTAGGGGGCGTGGCATAATGTTTACTTTAAAAATGTATCCTTCATTTAATGTTCAATTATAGCCTGTGGATTTTCCAGTTGACCTTTTAGGCTTTTAGATTACTATTGACATGTTATATTATTACAATAAATACGGTATTTAAAAATGAATCATGGTGCAGTTAATTGCCATTGAGTGTTTGATACTACAGTCAGTTTCTGCCTATCTAAGACTAAGCCTGCGGCTGACTGAGTGAATTATAATAAAATAAATAGTTCTTCCTCCCTTAATAGGCCTGTAAGTCTCAATTTAGTTACCGGAGTTGGCCCCGGTTCAACATTTTCTAATTAAATAAAGTAGGCTTTATTGTTAAAATTTAGACTTTACTGATCTTGTAAATATAATTTAGTTTTTTACTTACGCCGTAGGTTTAGCCTTAGCTCTGGGTTTAACATTCTTTACTATTTATTATCTATATGAGATAAATGATATGGTTTTGGTCTATTATTTTCTACTAAATATGATAATAATCTAACATAATTATGTCACCATTATTCTTATTGGGTGTTTTCTGCTTGTCTTGCTCTGTTGCTGGAAAAGATATAGATTTTGTTTTATGCAAACCATTGTGTGACTGTGTTTACTGCCCGTTTCGAGCTCGTCTGTCATGCTGTACCACTGCTTGCTGCAGGTCCATGTAGCACTAGCAGTGTTAAACGTTTCTTTACCGCTGCATACTGCAGGTCCGTGTATACCAGTGTGGCTTGTTTGTTGTGAACATTTACTAAGGCAGAGTCAATTGCTCAGCCAGATGCGCTCAACCTGACAGGGAATGTTGCTGAAAACTGGCATCGTTTCAAACAGGAGTTTCAGCTGTATCTGGTTGCAGCTGGACTTGATGGCAAAACAGACAAGCAGACAAAATTGCCTTGCTACTCCATGTAGCAAAGAAGCCAGCCATAGAAGTGTATAGCACCTTCACTTTTGTGGCTGCAGAAGAAGGTAAATATGACAGTGTGATTAAAAAATTTGACGCATACTGCAATCCCAAACGAAATGAAACATATGAACGCTACATCTTTTACACACAAAACCAGGCACAAGGAGAAACATTCGAACAATTCGCTACAGATCTGAAGCTGTAGGCTCAGACATGTGCATTCGGGGTAATGTGTGACAGCATGATATGCAATCATATTGTGTCGGGCATCATGAGCCAGAGGGTGAGGGAGAGACTGCTGCGTGAAGAAGATCTAACATCGGCAACTGCCATCAAGATTTGCCAGGCAGCAGAAGCCACACAGCAACAAATAACCACCCTTGGTTCAGACACGCATACGGCATAATCGTCTATACACTACTGCAAGACGAAAGGACGGATGCACTACAACGACACAAAACGGAAGCAACAGAGAGTGACACAAAAGGCGAAACCCAGTTGTGCACAGAAATGTGGTAACTGAGGCATGGAACACCCACTGAGGAAATGACCTGCTTACAACAAATTGTGTCACAACTGTGGAAAGTTGGGTCACTTTTCCAAAAGTGTGCTGATCCCCAAAAGCTTCTAAGGGGAAGATACAGTATGTCAATCAGGACATACGGGAATCTGACAACAGGAATGAAGGCGACATTTTTAATGGCATGATGAAAATGGATGAGACCACAGAACAAAAGTGGAATGATATGGTCGCTAGGGGGCGTGGCATAATGTTTACTTTAAAAATGTATCCTTCATTTAATGTTCAATTATAGCCTGTGGATTTTCCAGTTGACCTTTTAGGCTTTTAGATTACTATTGACATGTTATATTATTACAATAAATACGGTATTTAAAAATGAATCATGGTGCAGTTAATTGCCATTGAGTGTTTGATACTACAGTCAGTTTCTGCCTATCTAAGACTAAGCCTGCGGCTGACTGAGTGAATTATAATAAAATAAATAGTTCTTCCTCCCTTAATAGGCCTGTAAGTCTCAATTTAGTTACCGGAGTTGGCCCCGGTTCAACATTTTCTAATTAAATAAAGTAGGCTTTATTGTTAAAATTTAGACTTTACTGATCTTGTAAATATAATTTAGTTTTTTACTTACGCCGTAGGTTTAGCCTTAGCTCTGGGTTTAACATTCTTTACTATTTATTATCTATATGAGATAAATGATATGGTTTTGGTCTATTATTTTCTACTAAATATGATAATAATCTAACATAATTATGTCACCATTATTCTTATTGGGTGTTTTCTGCTTGTCTTGCTCTGTTGCTGGAAAAGATATAGATTTTGTTTTATGCAAACCATTGTGTGACTGTGTTTACTGCCCGTTTCGAGCTCGTCTGTCATGCTGTACCACTGCTTGCTGCAGGTCCATGTAGCACTAGCAGTGTTAAACGTTTCTTTACCGCTGCATACTGCAGGTCCGTGTATACCAGTGTGGCTTGTTTGTTGTGAACATTTACTAAGGCAGAGTCAATTGCTCAGCCAGATGCGCTCAACCTGACAGGGAATGTTGCTGAAAACTGGCATCGTTTCAAACAGGAGTTTCAGCTGTATCTGGTTGCAGCTGGACTTGATGGCAAAACAGACAAGCAGACAAAATTGCCTTGCTACTCCATGTAGCAAAGAAGCCAGCCATAGAAGTGTATAGCACCTTCACTTTTGTGGCTGCAGAAGAAGGTAAATATGACAGTGTGATTAAAAAATTTGACGCATACTGCAATCCCAAACGAAATGAAACATATGAACGCTACATCTTTTACACACAAAACCAGGCACAAGGAGAAACATTCGAACAATTCGCTACAGATCTGAAGCTGTAGGCTCAGACATGTGCATTCGGGGTAATGTGTGACAGCATGATATGCAATCATATTGTGTCGGGCATCATGAGCCAGAGGGTGAGGGAGAGACTGCTGCGTGAAGAAGATCTAACATCGGCAACTGCCATCAAGATTTGCCAGGCAGCAGAAGCCACACAGCAACAAATAACCACCCTTGGTTCAGACACGCATACGGCATAATCGTCTATACACTACTGCAAGACGAAAGGACGGATGCACTACAACGACACAAAACGGAAGCAACAGAGAGTGACACAAAAGGCGAAACCCAGTTGTGCACAGAAATGTGGTAACTGAAGCATGGAACACCCACTGAGGAAATGACCTGCTTACAACAAATTGTGTCACAACTGTGGAAAGTTGGGTCACTTTTCCAAACGTGTGCTGATCCCCAAAAGCTTCTAAGGGGAAGATACAGTATGTCAATCAGGACATACGGGAATCTGACAACAGGAATGAAGGCGACATTTTTAATGGCATGATGAAAATGGATGAGACCACAGAACAAAAGTGGAATGATATGGTCGCTAGGGGGCGTGGCATAATGTTTACTTTAAAAATGTATCCTTCATTTAATGTTCAATTATAGCCTGTGGATTTTCCAGTTGACCTTTTAGGCTTTTAGATTACTATTGACATGTTATATTATTACAATAAATACGGTATTTAAAAATGAATCATGGTGCAGTTAATTGCCATTGAGTGTTTGATACTACAGTCAGTTTCTGCCTATCTAAGACTAAGCCTGCGGCTGACTGAGTGAATTATAATAAAATAAATAGTTCTTCCTCCCTTAATAGGCCTGTAAGTCTCAATTTAGTTACCGGAGTTGGCCCCGGTTCAACATTTTCTAATTAAATAAAGTAGGCTTTATTGTTAAAATTTAGACTTTACTGATCTTGTAAATATAATTTAGTTTTTTACTTACGCCGTAGGTTTAGCCTTAGCTCTGGGTTTAACATTCTTTACTATTTATTATCTATATGAGATAAATGATATGGTTTTGGTCTATTATTTTCTACTAAATATGATAATAATCTAACATAATTATGTCACCATTATTCTTATTGGGTGTTTTCTGCTTGTCTTGCTCTGTTGCTGGAAAAGATATAGATTTTGTTTTATGCAAACCATTGTGTGACTGTGTTTACTGCCCGTTTCGAGCTCGTCTGTCATGCTGTACCACTGCTTGCTGCAGGTCCATGTAGCACTAGCAGTGTTAAACGTTTCTTTACCGCTGCATACTGCAGGTCCGTGTATACCAGTGTGGCTTGTTTGTTGTGAACATTTACTAAGGCAGAGTCAATTGCTCAGCCAGATGCGCTCAACCTGACAGGGAATGTTGCTGAAAACTGGCATCGTTTCAAACAGGAGTTTCAGCTGTATCTGGTTGCAGCTGGATTTGATGGCAAAACAGACAAGCAGACAAAATTGCCTTGCTACTCCATGTAGCAAAGAAGCCAGCCATAGAAGTGTATAGCACCTTCACTTTTGTGGCTGCAGAAGAAGGTAAATATGACAGTGTGATTAAAAAATTTGACGCATACTGCAATCCCAAACGAAATGAAACATATGAACGCTACATCTTTTACACACAAAACCAGGCACAAGGAGAAACATTCGAACAATTCGCTACAGATCTGAAGCTGTAGGCTCAGACATGTGCATTCGGGGTAATGTGTGACAGCATGATATGCAATCATATTGTGTCGGGCATCATGAGCCAGAGGGTGAGGGAGAGACTGCTGCGTGAAGAAGATCTAACATCGGCAACTGCCATCAAGATTTGCCAGGCAGCAGAAGCCACACAGCAACAAATAACCACCCTTGGTTCAGACACGCATACGGCATAATCGTCTATACACTACTGCAAGACGAAAGGACGGATGCACTACAACGACACAAAACGGAAGCAACAGAGAGTGACACAAAAGGCGAAACCCAGTTGTGCACAGAAATGTGGTAACTGAGGCATGGAACACCCACTGAGGAAATGACCTGCTTACAACAAATTGTGTCACAACTGTGGAAAGTTGGGTCACTTTTCCAAAAGTGTGCTGATCCCCAAAAGCTTCTAAGGGGAAGATACAGTATGTCAATCAGGACATACGGGAATCTGACAACAGGAATGAAGGCGACATTTTTAATGGCATGATGAAAATGGATGAGACCACAGAACAAAAGTGGAATGATATGGTCGCTAGGGGGCGTGGCATAATGTTTACTTTAAAAATGTATCCTTCATTTAATGTTCAATTATAGCCTGTGGATTTTCCAGTTGACCTTTTAGGCTTTTAGATTACTATTGACATGTTATATTATTACAATAAATACGGTATTTAAAAATGAATCATGGTGCAGTTAATTGCCATTGAGTGTTTGATACTACAGTCAGTTTCTGCCTATCTAAGACTAAGCCTGCGGCTGACTGAGTGAATTATAATAAAATAAATAGTTCTTCCTCCCTTAATAGGCCTGTAAGTCTCAATTTAGTTACCGGAGTTGGCCCCGGTTCAACATTTTCTAATTAAATAAAGTAGGCTTTATTGTTAAAATTTAGACTTTACTGATCTTGTAAATATAATTTAGTTTTTTACTTACGCCGTAGGTTTAGCCTTAGCTCTGGGTTTAACATTCTTTACTATTTATTATCTATATGAGATAAATGATATGGTTTTGGTCTATTATTTTCTACTAAATATGATAATAATCTAACATAATTATGTCACCATTATTCTTATTGGGTGTTTTCTGCTTGTCTTGCTCTGTTGCTGGAAAAGATATAGATTTTGTTTTATGCAAACCATTGTGTGACTGTGTTTACTGCCCGTTTCGAGCTCGTCTGTCATGCTGTACCACTGCTTGCTGCAGGTCCATGTAGCACTAGCAGTGTTAAACGTTTCTTTACCGCTGCATACTGCAGGTCCGTGTATACCAGTGTGGCTTGTTTGTTGTGAACATTTACTAAGGCAGAGTCAATTGCTCAGCCAGATGCGCTCAACCTGACAGGGAATGTTGCTGAAAACTGGCATCGTTTCAAACAGGAGTTTCAGCTGTATCTGGTTGCAGCTGGACTTGATGGCAAAACAGACAAGCAGACAAAATTGCCTTGCTACTCCATGTAGCAAAGAAGCCAGCCATAGAAGTGTATAGCACCTTCACTTTTGTGGCTGCAGAAGAAGGTAAATATGACAGTGTGATTAAAAAATTTGACGCATACTGCAATCCCAAACGAAATGAAACATATGAACGCTACATCTTTTACACACAAAACCAGGCACAAGGAGAAACATTCGAACAATTCGCTACAGATCTGAAGCTGTAGGCTCAGACATGTGCATTCGGGGTAATGTGTGACAGCATGATATGCAATCATATTGTGTCGGGCATCATGAGCCAGAGGGTGAGGGAGAGACTGCTGCGTGAAGAAGATCTAACATCGGCAACTGCCATCAAGATTTGCCAGGCAGCAGAAGCCACACAGCAACAAATAACCACCCTTGGTTCAGACACGCATACGGCATAATCGTCTATACACTACTGCAAGACGAAAGGACGGATGCACTACAACGACACAAAACGGAAGCAACAGAGAGTGACACAAAAGGCGAAACCCAGTTGTGCACAGAAATGTGGTAACTGAGGCATGGAACACCCACTGAGGAAATGACCTGCTTACAACAAATTGTGTCACAACTGTGGAAAGTTGGGTCACTTTTCCAAAAGTGTGCTGATCCCCAAAAGCTTCTAAGGGGAAGATACAGTATGTCAATCAGGACATACGGGAATCTGACAACAGGAATGAAGGCGACATTTTTAATGGCATGATGAAAATGGATGAGACCACAGAACAAAAGTGGAATGATATGGTCGCTAGGGGGCGTGGCATAATGTTTACTTTAAAAATGTATCCTTCATTTAATGTTCAATTATAGCCTGTGGATTTTCCAGTTGACCTTTTAGGCTTTTAGATTACTATTGACATGTTATATTATTACAATAAATACGGTATTTAAAAATGAATCATGGTGCAGTTAATTGCCATTGAGTGTTTGATACTACAGTCAGTTTCTGCCTATCTAAGACTAAGCCTGCGGCTGACTGAGTGAATTATAATAAAATAAATAGTTCTTCCTCCCTTAATAGGCCTGTAAGTCTCAATTTAGTTACCGGAGTTGGCCCCGGTTCAACATTTTCTAATTAAATAAAGTAGGCTTTATTGTTAAAATTTAGACTTTACTGATCTTGTAAATATAATTTAGTTTTTTACTTACGCCGTAGGTTTAGCCTTAGCTCTGGGTTTAACATTCTTTACTATTTATTATCTATATGAGATAAATGATATGGTTTTGGTCTATTATTTTCTACTAAATATGATAATAATCTAACATAATTATGTCACCATTATTCTTATTGGGTGTTTTCTGCTTGTCTTGCTCTGTTGCTGGAAAAGATATAGATTTTGTTTTATGCAAACCATTGTGTGACTGTGTTTACTGCCCGTTTCGAGCTCGTCTGTCATGCTGTACCACTGCTTGCTGCAGGTCCATGTAGCACTAGCAGTGTTAAACGTTTCTTTACCGCTGCATACTGCAGGTCCGTGTATACCAGTGTGGCTTGTTTGTTGTGAACATTTACTAAGGCAGAGTCAATTGCTCAGCCAGATGCGCTCAACCTGACAGGGAATGTTGCTGAAAACTGGCATCGTTTCAAACAGGAGTTTCAGCTGTATCTGGTTGCAGCTGGACTTGATGGCAAAACAGACAAGCAGACAAAATTGCCTTGCTACTCCATGTAGCAAAGAAGCCAGCCATAGAAGTGTATAGCACCTTCACTTTTGTGGCTGCAGAAGAAGGTAAATATGACAGTGTGATTAAAAAATTTGACGCATACTGCAATCCCAAACGAAATGAAACATATGAACGCTACATCTTTTACACACAAAACCAGGCACAAGGAGAAACATTCGAACAATTCGCTACAGATCTGAAGCTGTAGGCTCAGACATGTGCATTCGGGGTAATGTGTGACAGCATGATATGCAATCATATTGTGTCGGGCATCATGAGCCAGAGGGTGAGGGAGAGACTGCTGCGTGAAGAAGATCTAACATCGGCAACTGCCATCAAGATTTGCCAGGCAGCAGAAGCCACACAGCAACAAATAACCACCCTTGGTTCAGACACGCATACGGCATAATCGTCTATACACTACTGCAAGACGAAAGGACGGATGCACTACAACGACACAAAACGGAAGCAACAGAGAGTGACACAAAAGGCGAAACCCAGTTGTGCACAGAAATGTGGTAACTGAGGCATGGAACACCCACTGAGGAAATGACCTGCTTACAACAAATTGTGTCACAACTGTGGAAAGTTGGGTCACTTTTCCAAAAGTGTGCTGATCCCCAAAAGCTTCTAAGGGGAAGATACAGTATGTCAATCAGGACATACGGGAATCTGACAACAGGAATGAAGGCGACATTTTTAATGGCATGATGAAAATGGATGAGACCACAGAACAAAAGTGGAATGATATGGTCGCTAGGGGGCGTGGCATAATGTTTACTTTAAAAATGTATCCTTCATTTAATGTTCAATTATAGCCTGTGGATTTTCCAGTTGACCTTTTAGGCTTTTAGATTACTATTGACATGTTATATTATTACAATAAATACGGTATTTAAAAATGAATCATGGTGCAGTTAATTGCCATTGAGTGTTTGATACTACAGTCAGTTTCTGCCTATCTAAGACTAAGCCTGCGGCTGACTGAGTGAATTATAATAAAATAAATAGTTCTTCCTCCCTTAATAGGCCTGTAAGTCTCAATTTAGTTACCGGAGTTGGCCCCGGTTCAACATTTTCTAATTAAATAAAGTAGGCTTTATTGTTAAAATTTAGACTTTACTGATCTTGTAAATATAATTTAGTTTTTTACTTACGCCGTAGGTTTAGCCTTAGCTCTGGGTTTAACATTCTTTACTATTTATTATCTATATGAGATAAATGATATGGTTTTGGTCTATTATTTTCTACTAAATATGATAATAATCTAACATAATTATGTCACCATTATTCTTATTGGGTGTTTTCTGCTTGTCTTGCTCTGTTGCTGGAAAAGATATAGATTTTGTTTTATGCAAACCATTGTGTGACTGTGTTTACTGCCCGTTTCGAGCTCGTCTGTCATGCTGTACCACTGCTTGCTGCAGGTCCATGTAGCACTAGCAGTGTTAAACGTTTCTTTACCGCTGCATACTGCAGGTCCGTGTATACCAGTGTGGCTTGTTTGTTGTGAACATTTACTAAGGCAGAGTCAATTGCTCAGCCAGATGCGCTCAACCTGACAGGGAATGTTGCTGAAAACTGGCATCGTTTCAAACAGGAGTTTCAGCTGTATCTGGTTGCAGCTGGATTTGATGGCAAAACA
Source organism: Escarpia spicata (assembly GCA_963995525.1). NCBI lineage: Eukaryota > Metazoa > Annelida > Polychaeta > Sabellida > Siboglinidae > Escarpia > Escarpia spicata. Next base: position 33,605,774 of record OZ023208.1, on the reverse strand, counting down.
GACAAGCAGACAAAATTGCCTTGCTACTCCATGTAGCAAAGAAGCCAGCCATAGAAGTGTATAGCACCTTCACTTTTGTGGCTGCAGAAGAAGGTAAATATGACAGTGTGATTAAAAAATTTGACGCATACTGCAATCCCAAACGAAATGAAACATATGAACGCTACATCTTTTACACACAAAACCAGGCACAAGGAGAAACATTCGAACAATTCGCTACAGATCTGAAGCTGTAGGCTCAGACATGTGCATTCGGGGTAATGTGTGACAGCATGATATGCAATCATATTGTGTCGGGCATCATGAGCCAGAGGGTGAGGGAGAGACTGCTGCGTGAAGAAGATCTAACATCGGCAACTGCCATCAAGATTTGCCAGGCAGCAGAAGCCACACAGCAACAAATAACCACCCTTGGTTCAGACACGCATACGGCATAATCGTCTATACACTACTGCAAGACGAAAGGACGGATGCACTACAACGACACAAAACGGAAGCAACAGAGAGTGACACAAAAGGCGAAACCCAGTTGTGCACAGAAATGTGGTAACTGAGGCATGGAACACCCACTGAGGAAATGACCTGCTTACAACAAATTGTGTCACAACTGTGGAAAGTTGGGTCACTTTTCCAAAAGTGTGCTGATCCCCAAAAGCTTCTAAGGGGAAGATACAGTATGTCAATCAGGACATACGGGAATCTGAAACAGGAATGAAGGCGACATTTTTAATGGCATGATGAAAATGGATGAGACCACAGAACAAAAGTGGAATGATATGGTCGCTAGGGGGCGTGGCATAATGTTTACTTTAAAAATGTATCCTTCATTTAATGTTCAATTATAGCCTGTGGATTTTCCAGTTGACCTTTTAGGCTTTTAGATTACTATTGACATGTTATATTATTACAATAAATACGGTATTTAAAAATGAATCATGGTGCAGTTAATTGCCATTGAGTGTTTGATACTACAGTCAGTTTCTGCCTATCTAAGACTAAGCCTGCGGCTGACTGAGTGAATTATAATAAAATAAATAGTTCTTCCTCCCTTAATAGGCCTGTAAGTCTCAATTTAGTTACCGGAGTTGGCCCCGGTTCAACATTTTCTAATTAAATAAAGTAGGCTTTATTGTTAAAATTTAGACTTTACTGATCTTGTAAATATAATTTAGTTTTTTACTTACGCCGTAGGTTTAGCCTTAGCTCTGGGTTTAACATTCTTTACTATTTATTATCTATATGAGATAAATGATATGGTTTTGGTCTATTATTTTCTACTAAATATGATAATAATCTAACATAATTATGTCACCATTATTCTTATTGGGTGTTTTCTGCTTGTCTTGCTCTGTTGCTGGAAAAGATATAGATTTTGTTTTATGCAAACCATTGTGTGACTGTGTTTACTGCCCGTTTCGAGCTCGTCTGTCATGCTGTACCACTGCTTGCTGCAGGTCCATGTAGCACTAGCAGTGTTAAACGTTTCTTTACCGCTGCATACTGCAGGTCCGTGTATACCAGTGTGGCTTGTTTGTTGTGAACATTTACTAAGGCAGAGTCAATTGCTCAGCCAGATGCGCTCAACCTGACAGGGAATGTTGCTGAAAACTGGCATCGTTTCAAACAGGAGTTTCAGCTGTATCTGGTTGCAGCTGGACTTGATGGCAAAACAGACAAGCAGACAAAATTGCCTTGCTACTCCATGTAGCAAAGAAGCCAGCCATAGAAGTGTATAGCACCTTCACTTTTGTGGCTGCAGAAGAAGGTAAATATGACAGTGTGATTAAAAAATTTGACGCATACTGCAATCCCAAACGAAATGAAACATATGAACGCTACATCTTTTACACACAAAACCAGGCACAAGGAGAAACATTCGAACAATTCGCTACAGATCTGAAGCTGTAGGCTCAGACATGTGCATTCGGGGTAATGTGTGACAGCATGATATGCAATCATATTGTGTCGGGCATCATGAGCCAGAGGGTGAGGGAGAGACTGCTGCGTGAAGAAGATCTAACATCGGCAACTGCCATCAAGATTTGCCAGGCAGCAGAAGCCACACAGCAACAAATAACCACCCTTGGTTCAGACACGCATACGGCATAATCGTCTATACACTACTGCAAGACGAAAGGACGGATGCACTACAACGACACAAAACGGAAGCAACAGAGAGTGACACAAAAGGCGAAACCCAGTTGTGCACAGAAATGTGGTAACTGAGGCATGGAACACCCACTGAGGAAATGACCTGCTTACAACAAATTGTGTCACAACTGTGGAAAGTTGGGTCACTTTTCCAAAAGTGTGCTGATCCCCAAAAGCTTCTAAGGGGAAGATACAGTATGTCAATCAGGACATACGGGAATCTGACAACAGGAATGAAGGCGACATTTTTAATGGCATGATGAAAATGGATGAGACCACAGAACAAAAGTGGAATGATATGGTCGCTAGGGGGCGTGGCATAATGTTTACTTTAAAAATGTATCCTTCATTTAATGTTCAATTATAGCCTGTGGATTTTCCAGTTGACCTTTTAGGCTTTTAGATTACTATTGACATGTTATATTATTACAATAAATACGGTATTTAAAAATGAATCATGGTGCAGTTAATTGCCATTGAGTGTTTGATACTACAGTCAGTTTCTGCCTATCTAAGACTAAGCCTGCGGCTGACTGAGTGAATTATAATAAAATAAATAGTTCTTCCTCCCTTAATAGGCCTGTAAGTCTCAATTTAGTTACCGGAGTTGGCCCCGGTTCAACATTTTCTAATTAAATAAAGTAGGCTTTATTGTTAAAATTTAGACTTTACTGATCTTGTAAATATAATTTAGTTTTTTACTTACGCCGTAGGTTTAGCCTTAGCTCTGGGTTTAACATTCTTTACTATTTATTATCTATATGAGATAAATGATATGGTTTTGGTCTATTATTTTCTACTAAATATGATAATAATCTAACATAATTATGTCACCATTATTCTTATTGGGTGTTTTCTGCTTGTCTTGCTCTGTTGCTGGAAAAGATATAGATTTTGTTTTATGCAAACCATTGTGTGACTGTGTTTACTGCCCGTTTCGAGCTCGTCTGTCATGCTGTACCACTGCTTGCTGCAGGTCCATGTAGCACTAGCAGTGTTAAACGTTTCTTTACCGCTGCATACTGCAGGTCCGTGTATACCAGTGTGGCTTGTTTGTTGTGAACATTTACTAAGGCAGAGTCAATTGCTCAGCCAGATGCGCTCAACCTGACAGGGAATGTTGCTGAAAACTGGCATCGTTTCAAACAGGAGTTTCAGCTGTATCTGGTTGCAGCTGGATTTGATGGCAAAACAGACAAGCAGACAAAATTGCCTTGCTACTCCATGTAGCAAAGAAGCCAGCCATAGAAGTGTATAGCACCTTCACTTTTGTGGCTGCAGAAGAAGGTAAATATGACAGTGTGATTAAAAAATTTGACGCATACTGCAATCCCAAACGAAATGAAACATATGAACGCTACATCTTTTACACACAAAACCAGGCACAAGGAGAAACATTCGAACAATTCGCTACAGATCTGAAGCTGTAGGCTCAGACATGTGCATTCGGGGTAATGTGTGACAGCATGATATGCAATCATATTGTGTCGGGCATCATGAGCCAGAGGGTGAGGGAGAGACTGCTGCGTGAAGAAGATCTAACATCGGCAACTGCCATCAAGATTTGCCAGGCAGCAGAAGCCACACAGCAACAAATAACCACCCTTGGTTCAGACACGCATACGGCATAATCGTCTATACACTACTGCAAGACGAAAGGACGGATGCACTACAACGACACAAAACGGAAGCAACAGAGAGTGACACAAAAGGCGAAACCCAGTTGTGCACAGAAATGTGGTAACTGAGGCATGGAACACCCACTGAGGAAATGACCTGCTTACAACAAATTGTGTCACAACTGTGGAAAGTTGGGTCACTTTTCCAAAAGTGTGCTGATCCCCAAAAGCTTCTAAGGGGAAGATACAGTATGTCAATCAGGACATACGGGAATCTGAAACAGGAATGAAGGCGACATTTTTAATGGCATGATGAAAATGGATGAGACCACAGAACAAAAGTGGAATGATATGGTCGCTAGGGGGCGTGGCATAATGTTTACTTTAAAAATGTATCCTTCATTTAATGTTCAATTATAGCCTGTGGATTTTCCAGTTGACCTTTTAGGCTTTTAGATTACTATTGACATGTTATATTATTACAATAAATACGGTATTTAAAAATGAATCATGGTGCAGTTAATTGCCATTGAGTGTTTGATACTACAGTCAGTTTCTGCCTATCTAAGACTAAGCCTGCGGCTGACTGAGTGAATTATAATAAAATAAATAGTTCTTCCTCCCTTAATAGGCCTGTAAGTCTCAATTTAGTTACCGGAGTTGGCCCCGGTTCAACATTTTCTAATTAAATAAAGTAGGCTTTATTGTTAAAATTTAGACTTTACTGATCTTGTAAATATAATTTAGTTTTTTACTTACGCCGTAGGTTTAGCCTTAGCTCTGGGTTTAACATTCTTTACTATTTATTATCTATATGAGATAAATGATATGGTTTTGGTCTATTATTTTCTACTAAATATGATAATAATCTAACATAATTATGTCACCATTATTCTTATTGGGTGTTTTCTGCTTGTCTTGCTCTGTTGCTGGAAAAGATATAGATTTTGTTTTATGCAAACCATTGTGTGACTGTGTTTACTGCCCGTTTCGAGCTCGTCTGTCATGCTGTACCACTGCTTGCTGCAGGTCCATGTAGCACTAGCAGTGTTAAACGTTTCTTTACCGCTGCATACTGCAGGTCCGTGTATACCAGTGTGGCTTGTTTGTTGTGAACATTTACTAAGGCAGAGTCAATTGCTCAGCCAGATGCGCTCAACCTGACAGGGAATGTTGCTGAAAACTGGCATCGTTTCAAACAGGAGTTTCAGCTGTATCTGGTTGCAGCTGGACTTGATGGCAAAACAGACAAGCAGACAAAATTGCCTTGCTACTCCATGTAGCAAAGAAGCCAGCCATAGAAGTGTATAGCACCTTCACTTTTGTGGCTGCAGAAGAAGGTAAATATGACAGTGTGATTAAAAAATTTGACGCATACTGCAATCCCAAACGAAATGAAACATATGAACGCTACATCTTTTACACACAAAACCAGGCACAAGGAGAAACATTCGAACAATTCGCTACAGATCTGAAGCTGTAGGCTCAGACATGTGCATTCGGGGTAATGTGTGACAGCATGATATGCAATCATATTGTGTCGGGCATCATGAGCCAGAGGGTGAGGGAGAGACTGCTGCGTGAAGAAGATCTAACATCGGCAACTGCCATCAAGATTTGCCAGGCAGCAGAAGCCACACAGCAACAAATAACCACCCTTGGTTCAGACACGCATACGGCATAATCGTCTATACACTACTGCAAGACGAAAGGACGGATGCACTACAACGACACAAAACGGAAGCAACAGAGAGTGACACAAAAGGCGAAACCCAGTTGTGCACAGAAATGTGGTAACTGAGGCATGGAACACCCACTGAGGAAATGACCTGCTTACAACAAATTGTGTCACAACTGTGGAAAGTTGGGTCACTTTTCCAAAAGTGTGCTGATCCCCAAAAGCTTCTAAGGGGAAGATACAGTATGTCAATCAGGACATACGGGAATCTGACAACAGGAATGAAGGCGACATTTTTAATGGCATGATGAAAATGGATGAGACCACAGAACAAAAGTGGAATGATATGGTCGCTAGGGGGCGTGGCATAATGTTTACTTTAAAAATGTATCCTTCATTTAATGTTCAATTATAGCCTGTGGATTTTCCAGTTGACCTTTTAGGCTTTTAGATTACTATTGACATGTTATATTATTACAATAAATACGGTATTTAAAAATGAATCATGGTGCAGTTAATTGCCATTGAGTGTTTGATACTACAGTCAGTTTCTGCCTATCTAAGACTAAGCCTGCGGCTGACTGAGTGAATTATAATAAAATAAATAGTTCTTCCTCCCTTAATAGGCCTGTAAGTCTCAATTTAGTTACCGGAGTTGGCCCCGGTTCAACATTTTCTAATTAAATAAAGTAGGCTTTATTGTTAAAATTTAGACTTTACTGATCTTGTAAATATAATTTAGTTTTTTACTTACGCCGTAGGTTTAGCCTTAGCTCTGGGTTTAACATTCTTTACTATTTATTATCTATATGAGATAAATGATATGGTTTTGGTCTATTATTTTCTACTAAATATGATAATAATCTAACATAATTATGTCACCATTATTCTTATTGGGTGTTTTCTGCTTGTCTTGCTCTGTTGCTGGAAAAGATATAGATTTTGTTTTATGCAAACCATTGTGTGACTGTGTTTACTGCCCGTTTCGAGCTCGTCTGTCATGCTGTACCACTGCTTGCTGCAGGTCCATGTAGCACTAGCAGTGTTAAACGTTTCTTTACCGCTGCATACTGCAGGTCCGTGTATACCAGTGTGGCTTGTTTGTTGTGAACATTTACTAAGGCAGAGTTAATTGCTCAGCCAGATGCGCTCAACCTGACAGGGAATGTTGCTGAAAACTGGCATCGTTTCAAACAGGAGTTTCAGCTGTATCTGGTTGCAGCTGGACTTGATGGCAAAACAGACAAGCAGACAAAATTGCCTTGCTACTCCATGTAGCAAAGAAGCCAGCCATAGAAGTGTATAGCACCTTCACTTTTGTGGCTGCAGAAGAAGGTAAATATGACAGTGTGATTAAAAAATTTGACGCATACTGCAATCCCAAACGAAATTAAACATATGAACGCTACATCTTTTACACACAAAACCAGGCACAAGGAGAAACATTCGAACAATTCGCTACAGATCTGAAGCTGTAGGCTCAGACATGTGCATTCGGGGTAATGTGTGACAGCATGATATGCAATCATATTGTGTCGGGCATCATGAGCCAGAGGGTGAGGGAGAGACTGCTGCGTGAAGAAGATCTAACATCGGCAACTGCCATCAAGATTTGCCAGGCAGCAGAAGCCACACAGCAACAAATAACCACCCTTGGTTCAGACACGCATACGGCATAATCGTCTATACACTACTGCAAGACGAAAGGACGGATGCACTACAACGACACAAAACGGAAGCAACAGAGAGTGACACAAAAGGCGAAACCCAGTTGTGCACAGAAATGTGGTAACTGAGGCATGGAACACCCACTGAGGAAATGACCTGCTTACAACAAATTGTGTCACAACTGTGGAAAGTTGGGTCACTTTTCCAAAAGTGTGCTGATCCCCAAAAGCTTCTAAGGGGAAGATACAGTATGTCAATCAGGACATACGGGAATCTGACAACAGGAATGAAGGCGACATTTTTAATGGCATGATGAAAATGGATGAGACCACAGAACAAAAGTGGAATGATATGGTCGCTAGGGGGCGTGGCATAATGTTTACTTTAAAAATGTATCCTTCATTTAATGTTCAATTATAGCCTGTGGATTTTCCAGTTGACCTTTTAGGCTTTTAGATTACTATTGACATGTTATATTATTACAATAAATACGGTATTTAAAAATGAATCATGGTGCAGTTAATTGCCATTGAGTGTTTGATACTACAGTCAGTTTCTGCCTATCTAAGACTAAGCCTGCGGCTGACTGAGTGAATTATAATAAAATAAATAGTTCTTCCTCCCTTAATAGGCCTGTAAGTCTCAATTTAGTTACCGGAGTTGGCCCCGGTTCAACATTTTCTAATTAAATAAAGTAGGCTTTATTGTTAAAATTTAGACTTTACTGATCTTGTAAATATAATTTAGTTTTTTACTTACGCCGTAGGTTTAGCCTTAGCTCTGGGTTTAACATTCTTTACTATTTATTATCTATATGAGATAAATGATATGGTTTTGGTCTATTATTTTCTACTAAATATGATAATAATCTAACATAATTATGTCACCATTATTCTTATTGGGTGTTTTCTGCTTGTCTTGCTCTGTTGCTGGAAAAGATATAGATTTTGTTTTATGCAAACCATTGTGTGACTGTGTTTACTGCCCGTTTCGAGCTCGTCTGTCATGCTGTACCACTGCTTGCTGCAGGTCCATGTAGCACTAGCAGTGTTAAACGTTTCTTTACCGCTGCATACTGCAGGTCCGTGTATACCAGTGTGGCTTGTTTGTTGTGAACATTTACTAAGGCAGAGTCAATTGCTCAGCCAGATGCGCTCAACCTGACAGGGAATGTTGCTGAAAACTGGCATCGTTTCAAACAGGAGTTTCAGCTGTATCTGGTTGCAGCTGGACTTGATGGCAAAACAGACAAGCAGACAAAATTGCCTTGCTACTCCATGTAGCAAAGAAGCCAGCCATAGAAGTGTATAGCACCTTCACTTTTGTGGCTGCAGAAGAAGGTAAATATGACAGTGTGATTAAAAAATTTGACGCATACTGCAATCCCAAACGAAATGAAACATATGAACGCTACATCTTTTACACACAAAACCAGGCACAAGGAGAAACATTCGAACAATTCGCTACAGATCTGAAGCTGTAGGCTCAGACATGTGCATTCGGGGTAATGTGTGACAGCATGATATGCAATCATATTGTGTCGGGCATCATGAGCCAGAGGGTGAGGGAGAGACTGCTGCGTGAAGAAGATCTAACATCGGCAACTGCCATCAAGATTTGCCAGGCAGCAGAAGCCACACAGCAACAAATAACCACCCTTGGTTCAGACACGCATACGGCATAATCGTCTATACACTACTGCAAGACGAAAGGACGGATGCACTACAACGACACAAAACGGAAGCAACAGAGAGTGACACAAAAGGCGAAACCCAGTTGTGCACAGAAATGTGGTAACTGAGGCATGGAACACCCACTGAGGAAATGACCTGCTTACAACAAATTGTGTCACAACTGTGGAAAGTTGGGTCACTTTTCCAAAAGTGTGCTGATCCCCAAAAGCTTCTAAGGGGAAGATACAGTATGTCAATCAGGACATACGGGAATCTGACAACAGGAATGAAGGCGACATTTTTAATGGCATGATGAAAATGGATGAGACCACAGAACAAAAGTGGAATGATATGGTCGCTAGGGGGCGTGGCATAATGTTTACTTTAAAAATGTATCCTTCATTTAATGTTCAATTATAGCCTGTGGATTTTCCAGTTGACCTTTTAGGCTTTTAGATTACTATTGACATGTTATATTATTACAATAAATACGGTATTTAAAAATGAATCATGGTGCAGTTAATTGCCATTGAGTGTTTGATACTACAGTCAGTTTCTGCCTATCTAAGACTAAGCCTGCGGCTGACTGAGTGAATTATAATAAAATAAATAGTTCTTCCTCCCTTAATAGGCCTGTAAGTCTCAATTTAGTTACCGGAGTTGGCCCCGGTTCAACATTTTCTAATTAAATAAAGTAGGCTTTATTGTTAAAATTTAGACTTTACTGATCTTGTAAATATAATTTAGTTTTTTACTTACGCCGTAGGTTTAGCCTTAGCTCTGGGTTTAACATTCTTTACTATTTATTATCTATATGAGATAAATGATATGGTTTTGGTCTATTATTTTCTACTAAATATGATAATAATCTAACATAATTATGTCACCATTATTCTTATTGGGTGTTTTCTGCTTGTCTTGCTCTGTTGCTGGAAAAGATATAGATTTTGTTTTATGCAAACCATTGTGTGACTGTGTTTACTGCCCGTTTCGAGCTCGTCTGTCATGCTGTACCACTGCTTGCTGCAGGTCCATGTAGCACTAGCAGTGTTAAACGTTTCTTTACCGCTGCATACTGCAGGTCCGTGTATACCAGTGTGGCTTGTTTGTTGTGAACATTTACTAAGGCAGAGTCAATTGCTCAGCCAGATGCGCTCAACCTGACAGGGAATGTTGCTGAAAACTGGCATCGTTTCAAACAGGAGTTTCAGCTGTATCTGGTTGCAGCTGGACTTGATGGCAAAACAGACAAGCAGACAAAATTGCCTTGCTACTCCATGTAGCAAAGAAGCCAGCCATAGAAGTGTATAGCACCTTCACTTTTGTGGCTGCAGAAGAAGGTAAATATGACAGTGTGATTAAAAAATTTGACGCATACTGCAATCCCAAACGAAATGAAACATATGAACGCTACATCTTTTACACACAAAACCAGGCACAAGGAGAAACATTCGAACAATTCGCTACAGATCTGAAGCTGTAGGCTCAGACATGTGCATTCGGGGTAATGTGTGACAGCATGATATGCAATCATATTGTGTCGGGCATCATGAGCCAGAGGGTGAGGGAGAGACTGCTGCGTGAAGAAGATCTAACATCGGCAACTGCCATCAAGATTTGCCAGGCAGCAGAAGCCACACAGCAACAAATAACCACCCTTGGTTCAGACACGCATACGGCATAATCGTCTATACACTACTGCAAGACGAAAGGACGGATGCACTACAACGACACAAAACGGAAGCAACAGAGAGTGACACAAAAGGCGAAACCCAGTTGTGCACAGAAATGTGGTAACTGAGGCATGGAACACCCACTGAGGAAATGACCTGCTTACAACAAATTGTGTCACAACTGTGGAAAGTTGGGTCACTTTTCCAAAAGTGTGCTGATCCCCAAAAGCTTCTAAGGGGAAGATACAGTATGTCAATCAGGACATACGGGAATCTGACAACAGGAATGAAGGCGACATTTTTAATGGCATGATGAAAATGGATGAGACCACAGAACAAAAGTGGAATGATATGGTCGCTAGGGGGCGTGGCATAATGTTTACTTTAAAAATGTATCCTTCATTTAATGTTCAATTATAGCCTGTGGATTTTCCAGTTGACCTTTTAGGCTTTTAGATTACTATTGACATGTTATATTATTACAATAAATACGGTATTTAAAAATGAATCATGGTGCAGTTAATTGCCATTGAGTGTTTGATACTACAGTCAGTTTCTGCCTATCTAAGACTAAGCCTGCGGCTGACTGAGTGAATTATAATAAAATAAATAGTTCTTCCTCCCTTAATAGGCCTGTAAGTCTCAATTTAGTTACCGGAGTTGGCCCCGGTTCAACATTTTCTAATTAAATAAAGTAGGCTTTATTGTTAAAATTTAGACTTTACTGATCTTGTAAATATAATTTAGTTTTTTACTTACGCCGTAGGTTTAGCCTTAGCTCTGGGTTTAACATTCTTTACTATTTATTATCTATATGAGATAAATGATATGGTTTTGGTCTATTATTTTCTACTAAATATGATAATAATCTAACATAATTATGTCACCATTATTCTTATTGGGTGTTTTCTGCTTGTCTTGCTCTGTTGCTGGAAAAGATATAGATTTTGTTTTATGCAAACCATTGTGTGACTGTGTTTACTGCCCGTTTCGAGCTCGTCTGTCATGCTGTACCACTGCTTGCTGCAGGTCCATGTAGCACTAGCAGTGTTAAACGTTTCTTTACCGCTGCATACTGCAGGTCCGTGTATACCAGTGTGGCTTGTTTGTTGTGAACATTTACTAAGGCAGAGTCAATTGCTCAGCCAGATGCGCTCAACCTGACAGGGAATGTTGCTGAAAACTGGCATCGTTTCAAACAGGAGTTTCAGCTGTATCTGGTTGCAGCTGGACTTGATGGCAAAACAGACAAGCAGACAAAATTGCCTTGCTACTCCATGTAGCAAAGAAGCCAGCCATAGAAGTGTATAGCACCTTCACTTTTGTGGCTGCAGAAGAAGGTAAATATGACAGTGTGATTAAAAAATTTGACGCATACTGCAATCCCAAACGAAATGAAACATATGAACGCTACATCTTTTACACACAAAACCAGGCACAAGGAGAAACATTCGAACAATTCGCTACAGATCTGAAGCTGTAGGCTCAGACATGTGCATTCGGGGTAATGTGTGACAGCATGATATGCAATCATATTGTGTCGGGCATCATGAGCCAGAGGGTGAGGGAGAGACTGCTGCGTGAAGAAGATCTAACATCGGCAACTGCCATCAAGATTTGCCAGGCAGCAGAAGCCACACAGCAACAAATAACCACCCTTGGTTCAGACACGCATACGGCATAATCGTCTATACACTACTGCAAGACGAAAGGACGGATGCACTACAACGACACAAAACGGAAGCAACAGAGAGTGACACAAAAGGCGAAACCCAGTTGTGCACAGAAATGTGGTAACTGAGGCATGGAACACCCACTGAGGAAATGACCTGCTTACAACAAATTGTGTCACAACTGTGGAAAGTTGGGTCACTTTTCCAAAAGTGTGCTGATCCCCAAAAGCTTCTAAGGGGAAGATACAGTATGTCAATCAGGACATACGGGAATCTGACAACAGGAATGAAGGCGACATTTTTAATGGCATGATGAAAATGGATGAGACCACAGAACAAAAGTGGAATGATATGGTCGCTAGGGGGCGTGGCATAATGTTTACTTTAAAAATGTATCCTTCATTTAATGTTCAATTATAGCCTGTGGATTTTCCAGTTGACCTTTTAGGCTTTTAGATTACTATTGACATGTTATATTATTACAATAAATACGGTATTTAAAAATGAATCATGGTGCAGTTAATTGCCATTGAGTGTTTGATACTACAGTCAGTTTCTGCCTATCTAAGACTAAGCCTGCGGCTGACTGAGTGAATTATAATAAAATAAATAGTTCTTCCTCCCTTAATAGGCCTGTAAGTCTCAATTTAGTTACCGGAGTTGGCCCCGGTTCAACATTTTCTAATTAAATAAAGTAGGCTTTATTGTTAAAATTTAGACTTTACTGATCTTGTAAATATAATTTAGTTTTTTACTTACGCCGTAGGTTTAGCCTTAGCTCTGGGTTTAACATTCTTTACTATTTATTATCTATATGAGATAAATGATATGGTTTTGGTCTATTATTTTCTACTAAATATGATAATAATCTAACATAATTATGTCACCATTATTCTTATTGGGTGTTTTCTGCTTGTCTTGCTCTGTTGCTGGAAAAGATATAGATTTTGTTTTATGCAAACCATTGTGTGACTGTGTTTACTGCCCGTTTCGAGCTCGTCTGTCATGCTGTACCACTGCTTGCTGCAGGTCCATGTAGCACTAGCAGTGTTAAACGTTTCTTTACCGCTGCATACTGCAGGTCCGTGTATACCAGTGTGGCTTGTTTGTTGTGAACATTTACTAAGGCAGAGTCAATTGCTCAGCCAGATGCGCTCAACCTGACAGGGAATGTTGCTGAAAAGTGGCATCGTTTCAAACAGGAGTTTCAGCTGTATCTGGTTGCAGCTGGACTTGATGGCAAAACAGACAAGCAGACAAAATTGCCTTGCTACTCCATGTAGCAAAGAAGCCAGCCATAGAAGTGTATAGCACCTTCACTTTTGTGGCTGCAGAAGAAGGTAAATATGACAGTGTGATTAAAAAATTTGACGCATACTGCAATCCCAAACGAAATGAAACATATGAACGCTACATCTTTTACACACAAAACCAGGCACAAGGAGAAACATTCGAACAATTCGCTACAGATCTGAAGCTGTAGGCTCAGACATGTGCATTCGGGGTAATGTGTGACAGCATGATATGCAATCATATTGTGTCGGGCATCATGAGCCAGAGGGTGAGGGAGAGACTGCTGCGTGAAGAAGATCTAACATCGGCAACTGCCATCAAGATTTGCCAGGCAGCAGAAGCCACACAGCAACAAATAACCACCCTTGGTTCAGACACGCATACGGCATAATCGTCTATACACTACTGCAAGACGAAAGGACGGATGCACTACAACGACACAAAACGGAAGCAACAGAGAGTGACACAAAAGGCGAAACCCAGTTGTGCACAGAAATGTGGTAACTGAGGCATGGAACACCCACTGAGGAAATGACCTGCTTACAACAAATTGTGTCACAACTGTGGAAAGTTGGGTCACTTTTCCAAAAGTGTGCTGATCCCCAAAAGCTTCTAAGGGGAAGATACAGTATGTCAATCAGGACATACGGGAATCTGACAACAGGAATGAAGGCGACATTTTTAATGGCATGATGAAAATGGATGAGACCACAGAACAAAAGTGGAATGATATGGTCGCTAGGGGGCGTGGCATAATGTTTACTTTAAAAATGTATCCTTCATTTAATGTTCAATTATAGCCTGTGGATTTTCCAGTTGACCTTTTAGGCTTTTAGATTACTATTGACATGTTATATTATTACAATAAATACGGTATTTAAAAATGAATCATGGTGCAGTTAATTGCCATTGAGTGTTTGATACTACAGTCAGTTTCTGCCTATCTAAGACTAAGCCTGCGGCTGACTGAGTGAATTATAATAAAATAAATAGTTCTTCCTCCCTTAATAGGCCTGTAAGTCTCAATTTAGTTACCGGAGTTGGCCCCGGTTCAACATTTTCTAATTAAATAAAGTAGGCTTTATTGTTAAAATTTAGACTTTACTGATCTTGTAAATATAATTTAGTTTTTTACTTACGCCGTAGGTTTAGCCTTAGCTCTGGGTTTAACATTCTTTACTATTTATTATCTATATGAGATAAATGATATGGTTTTGGTCTATTATTTTCTACTAAATATGATAATAATCTAACATAATTATGTCACCATTATTCTTATTGGGTGTTTTCTGCTTGTCTTGCTCTGTTGCTGGAAAAGATATAGATTTTGTTTTATGCAAACCATTGTGTGACTGTGTTTACTGCCCGTTTCGAGCTCGTCTGTCATGCTGTACCACTGCTTGCTGCAGGTCCATGTAGCACTAGCAGTGTTAAACGTTTCTTTACCGCTGCATACTGCAGGTCCGTGTATACCAGTGTGGCTTGTTTGTTGTGAACATTTACTAAGGCAGAGTCAATTGCTCAGCCAGATGCGCTCAACCTGACAGGGAATGTTGCTGAAAACTGGCATCGTTTCAAACAGGAGTTTCAGCTGTATCTGGTTGCAGCTGGACTTGATGGCAAAACAGACAAGCAGACAAAATTGCCTTGCTACTCCATGTAGCAAAGAAGCCAGCCATAGAAGTGTATAGCACCTTCACTTTTGTGGCTGCAGAAGAAGGTAAATATGACAGTGTGATTAAAAAAATTGACGCATACTGCAATCCCAAACGAAATTAAACATATGAACGCTACATCTTTTACACACAAAACCAGGCACAAGGAGAAACATTCGAACAATTCGCTACAGATCTGAAGCTGTAGGCTCAGACATGTGCATTCGGGGTAATGTGTGACAGCATGATATGCAATCATATTGTGTCGGGCATCATGAGCCAGAGGGTGAGGGAGAGACTGCTGCGTGAAGAAGATCTAACATCGGCAACTGCCATCAAGATTTGCCAGGCAGCAGAAGCCACACAGCAACAAATAACCACCCTTGGTTCAGACACGCATACGGCATAATCGTCTATACACTACTGCAAGACGAAAGGACGGATGCACTACAACGACACAAAACGGAAGCAACAGAGAGTGACACAAAAGGCGAAACCCAGTTGTGCACAGAAATGTGGTAACTGAGGCATGGAACACCCACTGAGGAAATGACCTGCTTACAACAAATTGTGTCACAACTGTGGAAAGTTGGGTCACTTTTCCAAAAGTGTGCTGATCCCCAAAAGCTTCTAAGGGGAAGATACAGTATGTCAATCAGGACATACGGGAATCTGACAACAGGAATGAAGGCGACATTTTTAATGGCATGATGAAAATGGATGAGACCACAGAACAAAAGTGGAATGATATGGTCGCTAGGGGGCGTGGCATAATGTTTACTTTAAAAATGTATCCTTCATTTAATGTTCAATTATAGCCTGTGGATTTTCCAGTTGACCTTTTAGGCTTTTAGATTACTATTGACATGTTATATTATTACAATAAATACGGTATTTAAAAATGAATCATGGTGCAGTTAATTGCCATTGAGTGTTTGATACTACAGTCAGTTTCTGCCTATCTAAGACTAAGCCTGCGGCTGACTGAGTGAATTATAATAAAATAAATAGTTCTTCCTCCCTTAATAGGCCTGTAAGTCTCAATTTAGTTACCGGAGTTGGCCCCGGTTCAACATTTTCTAATTAAATAAAGTAGGCTTTATTGTTAAAATTTAGACTTTACTGATCTTGTAAATATAATTTAGTTTTTTACTTACGCCGTAGGTTTAGCCTTAGCTCTGGGTTTAACATTCTTTACTATTTATTATCTATATGAGATAAATGATATGGTTTTGGTCTATTATTTTCTACTAAATATGATAATAATCTAACATAATTATGTCACCATTATTCTTATTGGGTGTTTTCTGCTTGTCTTGCTCTGTTGCTGGAAAATATATAGATTTTGTTTTATGCAAACCATTGTGTGACTGTGTTTACTGCCCGTTTCGAGCTCGTCTGTCATGCTGTACCACTGCTTGCTGCAGGTCCATGTAGCACTAGCAGTGTTAAACGTTTCTTTACCGCTGCATACTGCAGGTCCGTGTATACCAGTGTGGCTTGTTTGTTGTGAACATTTACTAAGGCAGAGTCAATTGCTCAGCCAGATGCGCTCAACCTGACAGGGAATGTTGCTGAAAACTGGCATCGTTTCAAACAGGAGTTTCAGCTGTATCTGGTTGCAGCTGGATTTGATGGCAAAACAGACAAGCAGACAAAATTGCCTTGCTACTCCATGTAGCAAAGAAGCCAGCCATAGAAGTGTATAGCACCTTCACTTTTGTGGCTGCAGAAGAAGGTAAATATGACAGTGTGATTAAAAAATTTGACGCATACTGCAATCCCAAACGAAATGAAACATATGAACGCTACATCTTTTACACACAAAACCAGGCACAAGGAGAAACATTCGAACAATTCGCTACAGATCTGAAGCTGTAGGCTCAGACATGTGCATTCGGGGTAATGTGTGACAGCATGATATGCAATCATATTGTGTCGGGCATCATGAGCCAGAGGGTGAGGGAGAGACTGCTGCGTGAAGAAGATCTAACATCGGCAACTGCCATCAAGATTTGCCAGGCAGCAGAAGCCACACAGCAACAAATAACCACCCTTGGTTCAGACACGCATACGGCATAATCGTCTATACACTACTGCAAGACGAAAGGACGGATGCACTACAACGACACAAAACGGAAGCAACAGAGAGTGACACAAAAGGCGAAACCCAGTTGTGCACAGAAATGTGGTAACTGAGGCATGGAACACCCACTGAGGAAATGACCTGCTTACAACAAATTGTGTCACAACTGTGGAAAGTTGGGTCACTTTTCCAAAAGTGTGCTGATCCCCAAAAGCTTCTAAGGGGAAGATACAGTATGTCAATCAGGACATACGGGAATCTGAAACAGGAATGAAGGCGACATTTTTAATGGCATGATGAAAATGGATGAGACCACAGAACAAAAGTGGAATGATATGGTCGCTAGGGGGCGTGGCATAATGTTTACTTTAAAAATGTATCCTTCATTTAATGTTCAATTATAGCCTGTGGATTTTCCAGTTGACCTTTTAGGCTTTTAGATTACTATTGACATGTTATATTATTACAATAAATACGGTATTTAAAAATGAATCATGGTGCAGTTAATTGCCATTGAGTGTTTGATACTACAGTCAGTTTCTGCCTATCTAAGACTAAGCCTGCGGCTGACTGAGTGAATTATAATAAAATAAATAGTTCTTCCTCCCTTAATAGGCCTGTAAGTCTCAATTTAGTTACCGGAGTTGGCCCCGGTTCAACATTTTCTAATTAAATAAAGTAGGCTTTATTGTTAAAATTTAGACTTTACTGATCTTGTAAATATAATTTAGTTTTTTACTTACGCCGTAGGTTTAGCCTTAGCTCTGGGTTTAACATTCTTTACTATTTATTATCTATATGAGATAAATGATATGGTTTTGGTCTATTATTTTCTACTAAATATGATAATAATCTAACATAATTATGTCACCATTATTCTTATTGGGTGTTTTCTGCTTGTCTTGCTCTGTTGCTGGAAAAGATATAGATTTTGTTTTATGCAAACCATTGTGTGACTGTGTTTACTGCCCGTTTCGAGCTCGTCTGTCATGCTGTACCACTGCTTGCTGCAGGTCCATGTAGCACTAGCAGTGTTAAACGTTTCTTTACCGCTGCATACTGCAGGTCCGTGTATACCAGTGTGGCTTGTTTGTTGTGAACATTTACTAAGGCAGAGTCAATTGCTCAGCCAGATGCGCTCAACCTGACAGGGAATGTTGCTGAAAACTGGCATCGTTTCAAACAGGAGTTTCAGCTGTATCTGGTTGCAGCTGGACTTGATGGCAAAACAGACAAGCAGACAAAATTGCCTTGCTACTCCATGTAGCAAAGAAGCCAGCCATAGAAGTGTATAGCACCTTCACTTTTGTGGCTGCAGAAGAAGGTAAATATGACAGTGTGATTAAAAAATTTGACGCATACTGCAATCCCAAACGAAATGAAACATATGAACGCTACATCTTTTACACACAAAACCAGGCACAAGGAGAAACATTCGAACAATTCGCTACAGATCTGAAGCTGTAGGCTCAGACATGTGCATTCGGGGTAATGTGTGACAGCATGATATGCAATCATATTGTGTCGGGCATCATGAGCCAGAGGGTGAGGGAGAGACTGCTGCGTGAAGAAGATCTAACATCGGCAACTGCCATCAAGATTTGCCAGGCAGCAGAAGCCACACAGCAACAAATAACCACCCTTGGTTCAGACACGCATACGGCATAATCGTCTATACACTACTGCAAGACGAAAGGACGGATGCACTACAACGACACAAAACGGAAGCAACAGAGAGTGACACAAAAGGCGAAACCCAGTTGTGCACAGAAATGTGGTAACTGAGGCATGGAACACCCACTGAGGAAATGACCTGCTTACAACAAATTGTGTCACAACTGTGGAAAGTTGGGTCACTTTTCCAAAAGTGTGCTGATCCCCAAAAGCTTCTAAGGGGAAGATACAGTATGTCAATCAGGACATACGGGAATCTGACAACAGGAATGAAGGCGACATTTTTAATGGCATGATGAAAATGGATGAGACCACAGAACAAAAGTGGAATGATATGGTCGCTAGGGGGCGTGGCATAATGTTTACTTTAAAAATGTATCCTTCATTTAATGTTCAATTATAGCCTGTGGATTTTCCAGTTGACCTTTTAGGCTTTTAGATTACTATTGACATGTTATATTATTACAATAAATACGGTATTTAAAAATGAATCATGGTGCAGTTAATTGCCATTGAGTGTTTGATACTACAGTCAGTTTCTGCCTATCTAAGACTAAGCCTGCGGCTGACTGAGTGAATTATAATAAAATAAATAGTTCTTCCTCCCTTAATAGGCCTGTAAGTCTCAATTTAGTTACCGGAGTTGGCCCCGGTTCAACATTTTCTAATTAAATAAAGTAGGCTTTATTGTTAAAATTTAGACTTTACTGATCTTGTAAATATAATTTAGTTTTTTACTTACGCCGTAGGTTTAGCCTTAGCTCTGGGTTTAACATTCTTTACTATTTATTATCTATATGAGATAAATGATATGGTTTTGGTCTATTATTTTCTACTAAATATGATAATAATCTAACATAATTATGTCACCATTATTCTTATTGGGTGTTTTCTGCTTGTCTTGCTCTGTTGCTGGAAAATATATAGATTTTGTTTTATGCAAACCATTGTGTGACTGTGTTTACTGCCCGTTTCGAGCTCGTCTGTCATGCTGTACCACTGCTTGCTGCAGGTCCATGTAGCACTAGCAGTGTTAAACGTTTCTTTACCGCTGCATACTGCAGGTCCGTGTATACCAGTGTGGCTTGTTTGTTGTGAACATTTACTAAGGCAGAGTCAATTGCTCAGCCAGATGCGCTCAACCTGACAGGGAATGTTGCTGAAAACTGGCATCGTTTCAAACAGGAGTTTCAGCTGTATCTGGTTGCAGCTGGACTTGATGGCAAAACAGACAAGCAGACAAAATTGCCTTGCTACTCCATGTAGCAAAGAAGCCAGCCATAGAAGTGTATAGCACCTTCACTTTTGTGGCTGCAGAAGAAGGTAAATATGACAGTGTGATTAAAAAATTTGACGCATACTGCAATCCCAAACGAAATGAAACATATGAACGCTACATCTTTTACACACAAAACCAGGCACAAGGAGAAACATTCGAACAATTCGCTACAGATCTGAAGCTGTAGGCTCAGACATGTGCATTCGGGGTAATGTGTGACAGCATGATATGCAATCATATTGTGTCGGGCATCATGAGCCAGAGGGTGAGGGAGAGACTGCTGCGTGAAGAAGATCTAACATCGGCAACTGCCATCAAGATTTGCCAGGCAGCAGAAGCCACACAGCAACAAATAACCACCCTTGGTTCAGACACGCATACGGCATAATCGTCTATACACTACTGCAAGACGAAAGGACGGATGCACTACAACGACACAAAACGGAAGCAACAGAGAGTGACACAAAAGGCGAAACCCAGTTGTGCACAGAAATGTGGTAACTGAGGCATGGAACACCCACTGAGGAAATGACCTGCTTACAACAAATTGTGTCACAACTGTGGAAAGTTGGGTCACTTTTCCAAAAGTGTGCTGATCCCCAAAAGCTTCTAAGGGGAAGATACAGTATGTCAATCAGGACATACGGGAATCTGACAACAGGAATGAAGGCGACATTTTTAATGGCATGATGAAAATGGATGAGACCACAGAACAAAAGTGGAATGATATGGTCGCTAGGGGGCGTGGCATAATGTTTACTTTAAAAATGTATCCTTCATTTAATGTTCAATTATAGCCTGTGGATTTTCCAGTTGACCTTTTAGGCTTTTAGATTACTATTGACATGTTATATTATTACAATAAATACGGTATTTAAAAATGAATCATGGTGCAGTTAATTGCCATTGAGTGTTTGATACTACAGTCAGTTTCTGCCTATCTAAGACTAAGCCTGCGGCTGACTGAGTGAATTATAATAAAATAAATAGTTCTTCCTCCCTTAATAGGCCTGTAAGTCTCAATTTAGTTACCGGAGTTGGCCCCGGTTCAACATTTTCTAATTAAATAAAGTAGGCTTTATTGTTAAAATTTAGACTTTACTGATCTTGTAAATATAATTTAGTTTTTTACTTACGCCGTAGGTTTAGCCTTAGCTCTGGGTTTAACATTCTTTACTATTTATTATCTATATGAGATAAATGATATGGTTTTGGTCTATTATTTTCTACTAAATATGATAATAATCTAACATAATTATGTCACCATTATTCTTATTGGGTGTTTTCTGCTTGTCTTGCTCTGTTGCTGGAAAAGATATAGATTTTGTTTTATGCAAACCATTGTGTGACTGTGTTTACTGCCCGTTTCGAGCTCGTCTGTCATGCTGTACCACTGCTTGCTGCAGGTCCATGTAGCACTAGCAGTGTTAAACGTTTCTTTACCGCTGCATACTGCAGGTCCGTGTATACCAGTGTGGCTTGTTTGTTGTGAACATTTACTAAGGCAGAGTCAATTGCTCAGCCAGATGCGCTCAACCTGACAGGGAATGTTGCTGAAAACTGGCATCGTTTCAAACAGGAGTTTCAGCTGTATCTGGTTGCAGCTGGACTTGATGGCAAAACAGACAAGCAGACAAAATTGCCTTGCTACTCCATGTAGCAAAGAAGCCAGCCATAGAAGTGTATAGCACCTTCACTTTTGTGGCTGCAGAAGAAGGTAAATATGACAGTGTGATTAAAAAATTTGACGCATACTGCAATCCCAAACGAAATGAAACATATGAACGCTACATCTTTTACACACAAAACCAGGCACAAGGAGAAACATTCGAACAATTCGCTACAGATCTGAAGCTGTAGGCTCAGACATGTGCATTCGGGGTAATGTGTGACAGCATGATATGCAATCATATTGTGTCGGGCATCATGAGCCAGAGGGTGAGGGAGAGACTGCTGCGTGAAGAAGATCTAACATCGGCAACTGCCATCAAGATTTGCCAGGCAGCAGAAGCCACACAGCAACAAATAACCACCCTTGGTTCAGACACGCATACGGCATAATCGTCTATACACTACTGCAAGACGAAAGGACGGATGCACTACAACGACACAAAACGGAAGCAACAGAGAGTGACACAAAAGGCGAAACCCAGTTGTGCACAGAAATGTGGTAACTGAGGCATGGAACACCCACTGAGGAAATGACCTGCTTACAACAAATTGTGTCACAACTGTGGAAAGTTGGGTCACTTTTCCAAAAGTGTGCTGATCCCCAAAAGCTTCTAAGGGGAAGATACAGTATGTCAATCAGGACATACGGGAATCTGACAACAGGAATGAAGGCGACATTTTTAATGGCATGATGAAAATGGATGAGACCACAGAACAAAAGTGGAATGATATGGTCGCTAGGGGGCGTGGCATAATGTTTACTTTAAAAATGTATCCTTCATTTAATGTTCAATTATAGCCTGTGGATTTTCCAGTTGACCTTTTAGGCTTTTAGATTACTATTGACATGTTATATTATTACAATAAATACGGTATTTAAAAATGAATCATGGTGCAGTTAATTGCCATTGAGTGTTTGATACTACAGTCAGTTTCTGCCTATCTAAGACTAAGCCTGCGGCTGACTGAGTGAATTATAATAAAATAAATAGTTCTTCCTCCCTTAATAGGCCTGTAAGTCTCAATTTAGTTACCGGAGTTGGCCCCGGTTCAACATTTTCTAATTAAATAAAGTAGGCTTTATTGTTAAAATTTAGACTTTACTGATCTTGTAAATATAATTTAGTTTTTTACTTACGCCGTAGGTTTAGCCTTAGCTCTGGGTTTAACATTCTTTACTATTTATTATCTATATGAGATAAATGATATGGTTTTGGTCTATTATTTTCTACTAAATATGATAATAATCTAACATAATTATGTCACCATTATTCTTATTGGGTGTTTTCTGCTTGTCTTGCTCTGTTGCTGGAAAAGATATAGATTTTGTTTTATGCAAACCATTGTGTGACTGTGTTTACTGCCCGTTTCGAGCTCGTCTGTCATGCTGTACCACTGCTTGCTGCAGGTCCATGTAGCACTAGCAGTGTTAAACGTTTCTTTACCGCTGCATACTGCAGGTCCGTGTATACCAGTGTGGCTTGTTTGTTGTGAACATTTACTAAGGCAGAGTCAATTGCTCAGCCAGATGCGCTCAACCTGACAGGGAATGTTGCTGAAAACTGGCATCGTTTCAAACAGGAGTTTCAGCTGTATCTGGTTGCAGCTGGACTTGATGGCAAAACAGACAAGCAGACAAAATTGCCTTGCTACTCCATGTAGCAAAGAAGCCAGCCATAGAAGTGTATAGCACCTTCACTTTTGTGGCTGCAGAAGAAGGTAAATATGACAGTGTGATTAAAAAATTTGACGCATACTGCAATCCCAAACGAAATGAAACATATGAACGCTACATCTTTTACACACAAAACCAGGCACAAGGAGAAACATTCGAACAATTCGCTACAGATCTGAAGCTGTAGGCTCAGACATGTGCATTCGGGGTAATGTGTGACAGCATGATATGCAATCATATTGTGTCGGGCATCATGAGCCAGAGGGTGAGGGAGAGACTGCTGCGTGAAGAAGATCTAACATCGGCAACTGCCATCAAGATTTGCCAGGCAGCAGAAGCCACACAGCAACAAATAACCACCCTTGGTTCAGACACGCATACGGCATAATCGTCTATACACTACTGCAAGACGAAAGGACGGATGCACTACAACGACACAAAACGGAAGCAACAGAGAGTGACACAAAAGGCGAAACCCAGTTGTGCACAGAAATGTGGTAACTGAGGCATGGAACACCCACTGAGGAAATGACCTGCTTACAACAAATTGTGTCACAACTGTGGAAAGTTGGGTCACTTTTCCAAAAGTGTGCTGATCCCCAAAAGCTTCTAAGGGGAAGATACAGTATGTCAATCAGGACATACGGGAATCTGACAACAGGAATGAAGGCGACATTTTTAATGGCATGATGAAAATGGATGAGACCACAGAACAAAAGTGGAATGATATGGTCGCTAGGGGGCGTGGCATAATGTTTACTTTAAAAATGTATCCTTCATTTAATGTTCAATTATAGCCTGTGGATTTTCCAGTTGACCTTTTAGGCTTTTAGATTACTATTGACATGTTATATTATTACAATAAATACGGTATTTAAAAATGAATCATGGTGCAGTTAATTGCCATTGAGTGTTTGATACTACAGTCAGTTTCTGCCTATCTAAGACTAAGCCTGCGGCTGACTGAGTGAATTATAATAAAATAAATAGTTCTTCCTCCCTTAATAGGCCTGTAAGTCTCAATTTAGTTACCGGAGTTGGCCCCGGTTCAACATTTTCTAATTAAATAAAGTAGGCTTTATTGTTAAAATTTAGACTTTACTGATCTTGTAAATATAATTTAGTTTTTTACTTACGCCGTAGGTTTAGCCTTAGCTCTGGGTTTAACATTCTTTACTATTTATTATCTATATGAGATAAATGATATGGTTTTGGTCTATTATTTTCTACTAAATATGATAATAATCTAACATAATTATGTCACCATTATTCTTATTGGGTGTTTTCTGCTTGTCTTGCTCTGTTGCTGGAAAAGATATAGATTTTGTTTTATGCAAACCATTGTGTGACTGTGTTTACTGCCCGTTTCGAGCTCGTCTGTCATGCTGTACCACTGCTTGCTGCAGGTCCATGTAGCACTAGCAGTGTTAAACGTTTCTTTACCGCTGCATACTGCAGGTCCGTGTATACCAGTGTGGCTTGTTTGTTGTGAACATTTACTAAGGCAGAGTCAATTGCTCAGCCAGATGCGCTCAACCTGACAGGGAATGTTGCTGAAAACTGGCATCGTTTCAAACAGGAGTTTCAGCTGTATCTGGTTGCAGCTGGACTTGATGGCAAAACAGACAAGCAGACAAAATTGCCTTGCTACTCCATGTAGCAAAGAAGCCAGCCATAGAAGTGTATAGCACCTTCACTTTTGTGGCTGCAGAAGAAGGTAAATATGACAGTGTGATTAAAAAATTTGACGCATACTGCAATCCCAAACGAAATGAAACATATGAACGCTACATCTTTTACACACAAAACCAGGCACAAGGAGAAACATTCGAACAATTCGCTACAGATCTGAAGCTGTAGGCTCAGACATGTGCATTCGGGGTAATGTGTGACAGCATGATATGCAATCATATTGTGTCGGGCATCATGAGCCAGAGGGTGAGGGAGAGACTGCTGCGTGAAGAAGATCTAACATCGGCAACTGCCATCAAGATTTGCCAGGCAGCAGAAGCCACACAGCAACAAATAACCACCCTTGGTTCAGACACGCATACGGCATAATCGTCTATACACTACTGCAAGACGAAAGGACGGATGCACTACAACGACACAAAACGGAAGCAACAGAGAGTGACACAAAAGGCGAAACCCAGTTGTGCACAGAAATGTGGTAACTGAGGCATGGAACACCCACTGAGGAAATGACCTGCTTACAACAAATTGTGTCACAACTGTGGAAAGTTGGGTCACTTTTCCAAAAGTGTGCTGATCCCCAAAAGCTTCTAAGGGGAAGATACAGTATGTCAATCAGGACATACGGGAATCTGACAACAGGAATGAAGGCGACATTTTTAATGGCATGATGAAAATGGATGAGACCACAGAACAAAAGTGGAATGATATGGTCGCTAGGGGGCGTGGCATAATGTTTACTTTAAAAATGTATCCTTCATTTAATGTTCAATTATAGCCTGTGGATTTTCCAGTTGACCTTTTAGGCTTTTAGATTACTATTGACATGTTATATTATTACAATAAATACGGTATTTAAAAATGAATCATGGTGCAGTTAATTGCCATTGAGTGTTTGATACTACAGTCAGTTTCTGCCTATCTAAGACTAAGCCTGCGGCTGACTGAGTGAATTATAATAAAATAAATAGTTCTTCCTCCCTTAATAGGCCTGTAAGTCTCAATTTAGTTACCGGAGTTGGCCCCGGTTCAACATTTTCTAATTAAATAAAGTAGGCTTTATTGTTAAAATTTAGACTTTACTGATCTTGTAAATATAATTTAGTTTTTTACTTACGCCGTAGGTTTAGCCTTAGCTCTGGGTTTAACATTCTTTACTATTTATTATCTATATGAGATAAATGATATGGTTTTGGTCTATTATTTTCTACTAAATATGATAATAATCTAACATAATTATGTCACCATTATTCTTATTGGGTGTTTTCTGCTTGTCTTGCTCTGTTGCTGGAAAAGATATAGATTTTGTTTTATGCAAACCATTGTGTGACTGTGTTTACTGCCCGTTTCGAGCTCGTCTGTCATGCTGTACCACTGCTTGCTGCAGGTCCATGTAGCACTAGCAGTGTTAAACGTTTCTTTACCGCTGCATACTGCAGGTCCGTGTATACCAGTGTGGCTTGTTTGTTGTGAACATTTACTAAGGCAGAGTCAATTGCTCAGCCAGATGCGCTCAACCTGACAGGGAATGTTGCTGAAAACTGGCATCGTTTCAAACAGGAGTTTCAGCTGTATCTGGTTGCAGCTGGACTTGATGGCAAAACAGACAAGCAGACAAAATTGCCTTGCTACTCCATGTAGCAAAGAAGCCAGCCATAGAAGTGTATAGCACCTTCACTTTTGTGGCTGCAGAAGAAGGTAAATATGACAGTGTGATTAAAAAATTTGACGCATACTGCAATCCCAAACGAAATGAAACATATGAACGCTACATCTTTTACACACAAAACCAGGCACAAGGAGAAACATTCGAACAATTCGCTACAGATCTGAAGCTGTAGGCTCAGACATGTGCATTCGGGGTAATGTGTGACAGCATGATATGCAATCATATTGTGTCGGGCATCATGAGCCAGAGGGTGAGGGAGAGACTGCTGCGTGAAGAAGATCTAACATCGGCAACTGCCATCAAGATTTGCCAGGCAGCAGAAGCCACACAGCAACAAATAACCACCCTTGGTTCAGACACGCATACGGCATAATCGTCTATACACTACTGCAAGACGAAAGGACGGATGCACTACAACGACACAAAACGGAAGCAACAGAGAGTGACACAAAAGGCGAAACCCAGTTGTGCACAGAAATGTGGTAACTGAGGCATGGAACACCCACTGAGGAAATGACCTGCTTACAACAAATTGTGTCACAACTGTGGAAAGTTGGGTCACTTTTCCAAAAGTGTGCTGATCCCCAAAAGCTTCTAAGGGGAAGATACAGTATGTCAATCAGGACATACGGGAATCTGACAACAGGAATGAAGGCGACATTTTTAATGGCATGATGAAAATGGATGAGACCACAGAACAAAAGTGGAATGATATGGTCGCTAGGGGGCGTGGCATAATGTTTACTTTAAAAATGTATCCTTCATTTAATGTTCAATTATAGCCTGTGGATTTTCCAGTTGACCTTTTAGGCTTTTAGATTACTATTGACATGTTATATTATTACAATAAATACGGTATTTAAAAATGAATCATGGTGCAGTTAATTGCCATTGAGTGTTTGATACTACAGTCAGTTTCTGCCTATCTAAGACTAAGCCTGCGGCTGACTGAGTGAATTATAATAAAATAAATAGTTCTTCCTCCCTTAATAGGCCTGTAAGTCTCAATTTAGTTACCGGAGTTGGCCCCGGTTCAACATTTTCTAATTAAATAAAGTAGGCTTTATTGTTAAAATTTAGACTTTACTGATCTTGTAAATATAATTTAGTTTTTTACTTACGCCGTAGGTTTAGCCTTAGCTCTGGGTTTAACATTCTTTACTATTTATTATCTATATGAGATAAATGATATGGTTTTGGTCTATTATTTTCTACTAAATACGATAATAATCTAACATAATTATGTCACCATTATTCTTATTGGGTGTTTTCTGCTTGTCTTGCTCTGTTGCTGGAAAAGATATAGATTTTGTTTTATGCAAACCATTGTGTGACTGTGTTTACTGCCCGTTTCGAGCTCGTCTGTCATGCTGTACCACTGCTTGCTGCAGGTCCATGTAGCACTAGCAGTGTTAAACGTTTCTTTACCGCTGCATACTGCAGGTCCGTGTATACCAGTGTGGCTTGTTTGTTGTGAACATTTACTAAGGCAGAGTCAATTGCTCAGCCAGATGCGCTCAACCTGACAGGGAATGTTGCTGAAAACTGGCATCGTTTCAAACAGGAGTTTCAGCTGTATCTGGTTGCAGCTGGACTTGATGGCAAAACAGACAAGCAGACAAAATTGCCTTGCTACTCCATGTAGCAAAGAAGCCAGCCATAGAAGTGTATAGCACCTTCACTTTTGTGGCTGCAGAAGAAGGTAAATATGACAGTGTGATTAAAAAATTTGACGCATACTGCAATCCCAAACGAAATGAAACATATGAACGCTACATCTTTTACACACAAAACCAGGCACAAGGAGAAACATTCGAACAATTCGCTACAGATCTGAAGCTGTAGGCTCAGACATGTGCATTCGGGGTAATGTGTGACAGCATGATATGCAATCATATTGTGTCGGGCATCATGAGCCAGAGGGTGAGGGAGAGACTGCTGCGTGAAGAAGATCTAACATCGGCAACTGCCATCAAGATTTGCCAGGCAGCAGAAGCCACACAGCAACAAATAACCACCCTTGGTTCAGACACGCATACGGCATAATCGTCTATACACTACTGCAAGACGAAAGGACGGATGCACTACAACGACACAAAACGGAAGCAACAGAGAGTGACACAAAAGGCGAAACCCAGTTGTGCACAGAAATGTGGTAACTGAGGCATGGAACACCCACTGAGGAAATGACCTGCTTACAACAAATTGTGTCACAACTGTGGAAAGTTGGGTCACTTTTCCAAAAGTGTGCTGATCCCCAAAAGCTTCTAAGGGGAAGATACAGTATGTCAATCAGGACATACGGGAATCTGACAACAGGAATGAAGGCGACATTTTTAATGGCATGATGAAAATGGATGAGACCACAGAACAAAAGTGGAATGATATGGTCGCTAGGGGGCGTGGCATAATGTTTACTTTAAAAATGTATCCTTCATTTAATGTTCAATTATAGCCTGTGGATTTTCCAGTTGACCTTTTAGGCTTTTAGATTACTATTGACATGTTATATTATTACAATAAATACGGTATTTAAAAATGAATCATGGTGCAGTTAATTGCCATTGAGTGTTTGATACTACAGTCAGTTTCTGCCTATCTAAGACTAAGCCTGCGGCTGACTGAGTGAATTATAATAAAATAAATAGTTCTTCCTCCCTTAATAGGCCTGTAAGTCTCAATTTAGTTACCGGAGTTGGCCCCGGTTCAACATTTTCTAATTAAATAAAGTAGGCTTTATTGTTAAAATTTAGACTTTACTGATCTTGTAAATATAATTTAGTTTTTTACTTACGCCGTAGGTTTAGCCTTAGCTCTGGGTTTAACATTCTTTACTATTTATTATCTATATGAGATAAATGATATGGTTTTGGTCTATTATTTTCTACTAAATATGATAATAATCTAACATAATTATGTCACCATTATTCTTATTGGGTGTTTTCTGCTTGTCTTGCTCTGTTGCTGGAAAAGATATAGATTTTGTTTTATGCAAACCATTGTGTGACTGTGTTTACTGCCCGTTTCGAGCTCGTCTGTCATGCTGTACCACTGCTTGCTGCAGGTCCATGTAGCACTAGCAGTGTTAAACGTTTCTTTACCGCTGCATACTGCAGGTCCGTGTATACCAGTGTGGCTTGTTTGTTGTGAACATTTACTAAGGCAGAGTCAATTGCTCAGCCAGATGCGCTCAACCTGACAGGGAATGTTGCTGAAAACTGGCATCGTTTCAAACAGGAGTTTCAGCTGTATCTGGTTGCAGCTGGACTTGATGGCAAAACAGACAAGCAGACAAAATTGCCTTGCTACTCCATGTAGCAAAGAAGCCAGCCATAGAAGTGTATAGCACCTTCACTTTTGTGGCTGCAGAAGAAGGTAAATATGACAGTGTGATTAACAAAATTGACGCATACTGCAATCCCAAACGAAATTAAACATATGAACGCTACATCTTTTACACACAAAACCAGGCACAAGGAGAAACATTCGAACAATTCGCTACAGATCTGAAGCTGTAGGCTCAGACATGTGCATTCGGGGTAATGTGTGACAGCATGATATGCAATCATATTGTGTCGGGCATCATGAGCCAGAGGGTGAGGGAGAGACTGCTGCGTGAAGAAGATCTAACATCGGCAACTGCCATCAAGATTTGCCAGGCAGCAGAAGCCACACAGCAACAAATAACCACCCTTGGTTCAGACACGCATACGGCATAATCGTCTATACACTACTGCAAGACGAAAGGACGGATGCACTACAACGACACAAAACGGAAGCAACAGAGAGTGACACAAAAGGCGAAACCCAGTTGTGCACAGAAATGTGGTAACTGAGGCATGGAACACCCACTGAGGAAATGACCTGCTTACAACAAATTGTGTCACAACTGTGGAAAGTTGGGTCACTTTTCCAAAAGTGTGCTGATCCCCAAAAGCTTCTAAGGGGAAGATACAGTATGTCAATCAGGACATACGGGAATCTGACAACAGGAATGAAGGCGACATTTTTAATGGCATGATGAAAATGGATGAGACCACAGAACAAAAGTGGAATGATATGGTCGCTAGGGGGCGTGGCATAATGTTTACTTTAAAAATGTATCCTTCATTTAATGTTCAATTATAGCCTGTGGATTTTCCAGTTGACCTTTTAGGCTTTTAGATTACTATTGACATGTTATATTATTACAATAAATACGGTATTTAAAAATGAATCATGGTGCAGTTAATTGCCATTGAGTGTTTGATACTACAGTCAGTTTCTGCCTATCTAAGACTAAGCCTGCGGCTGACTGAGTGAATTATAATAAAATAAATAGTTCTTCCTCCCTTAATAGGCCTGTAAGTCTCAATTTAGTTACCGGAGTTGGCCCCGGTTCAACATTTTCTAATTAAATAAAGTAGGCTTTATTGTTAAAATTTAGACTTTACTGATCTTGTAAATATAATTTAGTTTTTTACTTACGCCGTAGGTTTAGCCTTAGCTCTGGGTTTAACATTCTTTACTATTTATTATCTATATGAGATAAATGATATGGTTTTGGTCTATTATTTTCTACTAAATATGATAATAATCTAACATAATTATGTCACCATTATTCTTATTGGGTGTTTTCTGCTTGTCTTGCTCTGTTGCTGGAAAAGATATAGATTTTGTTTTATGCAAACCATTGTGTGACTGTGTTTACTGCCCGTTTCGAGCTCGTCTGTCATGCTGTACCACTGCTTGCTGCAGGTCCATGTAGCACTAGCAGTGTTAAACGTTTCTTTACCGCTGCATACTGCAGGTCCGTGTATACCAGTGTGGCTTGTTTGTTGTGAACATTTACTAAGGCAGAGTCAATTGCTCAGCCAGATGCGCTCAACCTGACAGGGAATGTTGCTGAAAACTGGCATCGTTTCAAACAGGAGTTTCAGCTGTATCTGGTTGCAGCTGGACTTGATGGCAAAACAGACAAGCAGACAAAATTGCCTTGCTACTCCATGTAGCAAAGAAGCCAGCCATAGAAGTGTATAGCACCTTCACTTTTGTGGCTGCAGAAGAAGGTAAATATGACAGTGTGATTAAAAAATTTGACGCATACTGCAATCCCAAACGAAATGAAACATATGAACGCTACATCTTTTACACACAAAACCAGGCACAAGGAGAAACATTCGAACAATTCGCTACAGATCTGAAGCTGTAGGCTCAGACATGTGCATTCGGGGTAATGTGTGACAGCATGATATGCAATCATATTGTGTCGGGCATCATGAGCCAGAGGGTGAGGGAGAGACTGCTGCGTGAAGAAGATCTAACATCGGCAACTGCCATCAAGATTTGCCAGGCAGCAGAAGCCACACAGCAACAAATAACCACCCTTGGTTCAGACACGCATACGGCATAATCGTCTATACACTACTGCAAGACGAAAGGACGGATGCACTACAACGACACAAAACGGAAGCAACAGAGAGTGACACAAAAGGCGAAACCCAGTTGTGCACAGAAATGTGGTAACTGAGGCATGGAACACCCACTGAGGAAATGACCTGCTTACAACAAATTGTGTCACAACTGTGGAAAGTTGGGTCACTTTTCCAAAAGTGTGCTGATCCCCAAAAGCTTCTAAGGGGAAGATACAGTATGTCAATCAGGACATACGGGAATCTGACAACAGGAATGAAGGCGACATTTTTAATGGCATGATGAAAATGGATGAGACCACAGAACAAAAGTGGAATGATATGGTCGCTAGGGGGCGTGGCATAATGTTTACTTTAAAAATGTATCCTTCATTTAATGTTCAATTATAGCCTGTGGATTTTCCAGTTGACCTTTTAGGCTTTTAGATTACTATTGACATGTTATATTATTACAATAAATACGGTATTTAAAAATGAATCATGGTGCAGTTAATTGCCATTGAGTGTTTGATACTACAGTCAGTTTCTGCCTATCTAAGACTAAGCCTGCGGCTGACTGAGTGAATTATAATAAAATAAATAGTTCTTCCTCCCTTAATAGGCCTGTAAGTCTCAATTTAGTTACCGGAGTTGGCCCCGGTTCAACATTTTCTAATTAAATAAAGTAGGCTTTATTGTTAAAATTTAGACTTTACTGATCTTGTAAATATAATTTAGTTTTTTACTTACGCCGTAGGTTTAGCCTTAGCTCTGGGTTTAACATTCTTTACTATTTATTATCTATATGAGATAAATGATATGGTTTTGGTCTATTATTTTCTACTAAATACGATAATAATCTAACATAATTATGTCACCATTATTCTTATTGGGTGTTTTCTGCTTGTCTTGCTCTGTTGCTGGAAAAGATATAGATTTTGTTTTATGCAAACCATTGTGTGACTGTGTTTACTGCCCGTTTCGAGCTCGTCTGTCATGCTGTACCACTGCTTGCTGCAGGTCCATGTAGCACTAGCAGTGTTAAACGTTTCTTTACCGCTGCATACTGCAGGTCCGTGTATACCAGTGTGGCTTGTTTGTTGTGAACATTTACTAAGGCAGAGTCAATTGCTCAGCCAGATGCGCTCAACCTGACAGGGAATGTTGCTGAAAACTGGCATCGTTTCAAACAGGAGTTTCAGCTGTATCTGGTTGCAGCTGGACTTGATGGCAAAACAGACAAGCAGACAAAATTGCCTTGCTACTCCATGTAGCAAAGAAGCCAGCCATAGAAGTGTATAGCACCTTCACTTTTGTGGCTGCAGAAGAAGGTAAATATGACAGTGTGATTAAAAAATTTGACGCATACTGCAATCCCAAACGAAATGAAACATATGAACGCTACATCTTTTACACACAAAACCAGGCACAAGGAGAAACATTCGAACAATTCGCTACAGATCTGAAGCTGTAGGCTCAGACATGTGCATTCGGGGTAATGTGTGACAGCATGATATGCAATCATATTGTGTCGGGCATCATGAGCCAGAGGGTGAGGGAGAGACTGCTGCGTGAAGAAGATCTAACATCGGCAACTGCCATCAAGATTTGCCAGGCAGCAGAAGCCACACAGCAACAAATAACCACCCTTGGTTCAGACACGCATACGGCATAATCGTCTATACACTACTGCAAGACGAAAGGACGGATGCACTACAACGACACAAAACGGAAGCAACAGAGAGTGACACAAAAGGCGAAACCCAGTTGTGCACAGAAATGTGGTAACTGAGGCATGGAACACCCACTGAGGAAATGACCTGCTTACAACAAATTGTGTCACAACTGTGGAAAGTTGGGTCACTTTTCCAAAAGTGTGCTGATCCCCAAAAGCTTCTAAGGGGAAGATACAGTATGTCAATCAGGACATACGGGAATCTGACAACAGGAATGAAGGCGACATTTTTAATGGCATGATGAAAATGGATGAGACCACAGAACAAAAGTGGAATGATATGGTCGCTAGGGGGCGTGGCATAATGTTTACTTTAAAAATGTATCCTTCATTTAATGTTCAATTATAGCCTGTGGATTTTCCAGTTGACCTTTTAGGCTTTTAGATTACTATTGACATGTTATATTATTACAATAAATACGGTATTTAAAAATGAATCATGGTGCAGTTAATTGCCATTGAGTGTTTGATACTACAGTCAGTTTCTGCCTATCTAAGACTAAGCCTGCGGCTGACTGAGTGAATTATAATAAAATAAATAGTTCTTCCTCCCTTAATAGGCCTGTAAGTCTCAATTTAGTTACCGGAGTTGGCCCCGGTTCAACATTTTCTAATTAAATAAAGTAGGCTTTATTGTTAAAATTTAGACTTTACTGATCTTGTAAATATAATTTAGTTTTTTACTTACGCCGTAGGTTTAGCCTTAGCTCTGGGTTTAACATTCTTTACTATTTATTATCTATATGAGATAAATGATATGGTTTTGGTCTATTATTTTCTACTAAATATGATAATAATCTAACATAATTATGTCACCATTATTCCTATTGGGTGTTTTCTGCTTGTCTTGCTCTGTTGCTGGAAGGGATATAGATTTTGTTTTATGCAAACCATTGAGATCTACCGGTAATCATTTTAATGTGCTTTTTCCTAATCACATTAAAATTCATCATTCTATTTCAATTTTGCATAGTCTGCCATGTCTTCATGTTTGTTATAATAGAAAGTTACTGCCAATCCCCCGCTCTACGCCAACATAGAAATTAACAATAATTTTATTACTAGCAGGAGATGTAAGTCTCAATCCGGGGCCATCTGTTAGACGAAACATTCGGGTGGCCACTACAAACGTTCGATCTGTACGAGATAAGACAGCCTCACTTTGTGATTTATTAATTTCAAAGAAAATAAACATTCTAGCTGTAACTGAGACCTGGCTCAGACCACATGATACACATGCATGCATTGCTGACGTTTCCCCTTCTGGTTACACCTTTCACCATCGACCACGTTAAGTTGGCCGTGGAGGTGGTGTTGGCTTTCTTATATCACAGCAGTTCAAAGTTATATTACATTATAACCCTGAATACTCTAGTTTTGAGTCCATCTGTGCTGAAATTTCATATTCTTCTTTTTCCGCACACTTTGTTTGTATATATCGCCCTCCAGGACATCCAGCCAATTTCTTTGAAGACTTTCAGGATATGTTGGAAAATCTGGCAGTTATTCATTCAGAATTTTACATTCTTGGTGATTTTAATCTACATTTGGATATACCTTCTTCAACTACAACTACGTTTGATGATATTCTGGCATCATTTGATTTGAAACAACATGTTACCTTTTCGACACATATACATGGCCATTGGCTTGACCTCTTGATAACCCGTTCAACTTGTAATAATATCCAAGCACCTACTGTTTCAGATGGGTTATCAGACCACCATACTGTCATTGCCTATATTAACGGTTCTATAGCCCCTTTACAATCGAAACACAATGTGTCTTATAGAGCCATTCATAGGATTTACATTACAGCTTTAATGGCTGATATCCTTATATCTGACCTTATCACAGATCCAAAAAACATCTATCTGACTTATATAAACAGTACTGTCAAGTACTCAATGCATTACTTGACAAACTTGCACCTATAAAATCCAAATGGATGACTTCTGAAATTATACTATCTAAAAGGCGTCGTCGTTATTTAGAGCGTGTATGACGCAAATAACGCTCGCCATTAGATAGATCGCGCTATTCTAAGCAATGCTACCTCTGCAACAGACACATGGCTAAAGCTAAATCAGATTATTTTACAAATATGGTCATAAATAAGTCTGATAATCCGCGTCAGTTATGGAACTGCATCAATAACATTCTACACAGACGGCCTACTCCATCGCTACCTGATCATGTGTCAATTAAGTCCCTATGTGATTCGTTCTCTAGTCACTTCAAGAATAAAATCAGTATTATTCGTTCTGCTTTCCCACGTCATAATGTAAGCAATACCAGTGTGGACTTTCCACAAGTTAATTCTCAACTTGTATCATTTGAATCTGCAACAGTTGATGAAGTTAGAACAATAATTATGTCCTCCCCAAATAAATCTTGTGCACTTGATCCATTTCCAACAATACTGCTAAAAGCATGTCTCGATACACTTATTGGAACTATAACAAATATTATAAATGCATCACTTTGTTCTGGCTGTTTTCCTGATGATTTTAAATATGCCCATGTCACACCACTTCTTAAGAAGTCATCTCTGCCTAAACAAGACCTAAACAGTTATAGACCTAATCTCAGCTTCATTTCCAAAATACTAGAAAAGGTTGTAGCAAGTCGTTTAAGGTCTCACATTAGCACAAATGTCTTAACTAATGTGTCACAATCAGCATATAGGCAGTTTCATTCAACAGAGACTGCCCTCTTAAAGGTTCATAATGACATTAACTTGAACATTAATAATGGTAAAGTGACTGCACTTACCTTACTAGATCTCTCTGCCGCGTTTGACACGATTGATCACAGCATTCTCATTGAACGCCTATTAAAGTGGTACGGCATATCTGGCACAGCTCTAAGCTGGTTTTCTTCGTATCTAACTGATAGATACCAAACTATTAAGATTGGGAACTGCTTTTCAGCTGCACTGCTGACTTTATTTGGTGTTCCCCAGGGTTCTGTTCTTGGGCCTTTGCTTTTTACTCTTTACACCACGCCACTAAGCTCTGTTATACAAAGACAGAACTTAGATTATCATCTTTATGCTGATGATACTCAGATCTTCATTTCGTTGGCTACCCCGGATACAAATCGCTCCCTTAACCAACTTAGTGATTGCCTTCAAGATATCTTCCACTGAATGACTGATAGCAAATTGAAATTAAATGCAAATAAAACTAAATTGATCATTATTGGTACTCCAATGCAGCGTTGTAAATTGGATGTTTTTTTCCCTACGCGTATTTTGAATCAGTATCTCACGCCAGCAACCTCGGTGCGGAATCTAGGAGTGATCTTTGATAGTAACTTCAATTTCCGACAACACATATCTCAAACATGCCGCTGCTGTTTTTATCATATTCGTGACCTTCGCCGTATTCGCCGGTATATGTCGTTTTCTGTTGCTAAGACTATTGCAACAGCGCTTGTTAGCAGCAGACTTGACTATTGCAATTCCCTCCTTTATAATATCGCTAGCAAGGATATCACAAAACTTCAGCGTGTCCAAAATTGTCTAGCAACAGTAGTTACAAGATCTCCTCGTTTTTCACGCTCTGTACCACTTTTGAAGTTTTTGCATTGGCTTCCTGTACGATATCGTATAATATTTAAGATCTGTACCATTACATACCAGGCACTCTCCAATAAGCAACCATCTTATTTGCATTCATTGCTTACTCCTGTAAGAAAACCTATCCAGCTTCGATCATCTAGTTCTGACCTACTTTTTGTTCCTAGAGTCAACACTAACATTGGAACTAGGGCTTTTTCTGTTGCTGCAGCAACTCTTTGGAATATGCTTCCTCTTAGTGTTAGATCAGTTGAAAATATTACAAAATTCCGTCGTCATTTAAAAACGTATCTTTATAACCTTGCTTATCCACCGTAGCTCCCTAGCGCCTTGACCCATTTGTTGACAACTGCTAAACTACTTATGGATTTTGAGATTGACCAACCCTTTTGTTTTGATGCGCCTCTGAGCTTGGTTTCCAAGGATTTAGGCGCAATAGAAGTTATTATTATTATTTGCAGCGTGGCTGGATGCTTCCCAGAGAAGTCGAGATGTTGTTCGATTGAACAGGTCTGCCAGGGAGTAAAGTGTAAAGCGCTTTGAGCATTCCTGAGGACTGGATATAAAAACTTTGTTTTACTTTACCTCCAACGATGCGACCATAAGTTACACTCGTATGAAGTGTCGCTTCATTTAACAGAAAACACATGTATACGAAGCGGCCATCTTTCCAGCGACACATTTCCATATTTACAAATAGCGGGAGCGAACAGACATAATGTTTACTTATCGAGATTCGAAAAAAGAATAACCATAATCGTCTGAATCAAGGTACTTAAACTAGTTTCCAGCGTCACGTCATTTACATACATACATCACGTGACTTCGGGTATGACGACATTTCCAACGTAGCTTATACTGTTACGTTATTATGTATCTTGTCTGACAGGCGGCGCCACTTACCTGTCGTTGAGCGGCGAGCCTCGTGTGGGTTCGGGAGTCGTCCGGCATAGTGTATGTACTAATAAAGTGTTGTACTCTAAAACTATGTGCATTTACTGACTAACGAAACATGGTGTCAGAAGCAAAACAGGTGACGCTCACACTGTAGCAGATAGAGACTTCGGTGAGTGCACAAGTATCTGTTAAGAAGCTGTGAAAAGATGTCAAATGACGAACAACAACGCCAACAGGAGGCGAGGGGCCGACACGTTCCAAGGATTAACCCTCCATCACCCATTGACCTGTCGCAGAACAGAGAAGAACATTTCGAACGTTTTCGTAAGCAATGGCAGAACTATGCTATCGTGTCAAGACTGAATGATGAAACAGAAGAGTACCAAGCCGCCCTTCTGAAATACACAATAGGGGAGCAGTGTGTCAAAATAATTGAAAACGCCGGCACAGAACACTCAACCGTTGACAGCATATTTGCAGTGTTACAGAGACACTGCGTGGGCGATACCAACATCGTGTTCCGCCGATTCGTATTCAATTCATCCAACCAAAAAGAAGAGGAGGATTGTGACACGTATTTGGCAAGGTTGAGGGAGTTAGCTGCTCGGTGCAATTTTGGCAACCTGCAAGACGAACTCGTCAGAGACAGGCTGATACTTGGCATTAACAGCGAGGAAACAAGAAAGAAACTGCTTGCGACAAGTGCGTTGACCTTGGAAGTAGCCATCCAGATATGCAGAAGTGAGGAAACAGCATGCATGACCCTACGCAGCATTCTGAAGCAGAGTGACGGAACTTGCAGTGATGATGTTCAAGCAATCTCAAACGCAAAGGGTTACAGGAAAAAGAAGACATACCGTACGTACATAATGAAATGCAGATTCTGCGGATTACAACATGTCATGAAGAAAGAAGAGTGTCCAGCATTTGGGAAACAATGCAACGTGTGCAAGAAGATGAATCACTTTGCGATCGTGTGTAAACAGCGGGAAACACACCAGGTAGATAGCGACCATGAATCAGTGGAGCAGCTAACACATGAGGACGTTCACAGGCTGAACAGGAGTAAAATCTACGTGCGGATGAGGATGGTGAACTCTGGTCAATCGGTTAAATTCCACATTGACACAGGATCATCTGTAAATGTTCTTCCTCAAGCACTTGTACCAAAAGGTACAGATGTCACGCTGACTGATACAACACTGAAATCCTGGACAGGTGACAAGATCAAGCCGGTTGGAGTTGCCAAAGTGATGATGCGCAACCCATCCAACGAGAAGAAGTACAATGTGAAGTGCTTGATTGTCAAAGAGAACCTGACTCCGATACTCGGCCTACGAGCAAGTGAAGTGATGAAGCTCATCACGGTGAATGAGTCAAATGTGGTTAATGAGAGTGAAGTTAACCTACTAGAATTGTGCAGAACACCACAGGACATTGTAAAACAGTTCCAATCCGTGTTCGATGATGAAGTTGGCACCCTGCCAGGAGTGCAATGTTTGGAAACAGACCCAGAAGTGCTGCCTTTGGTGAGTCGAGTGAGAAGAATACCACACGCCATATCAGATGACGTGAAAGCGGAACTGCAACGGATGGAGACTGGTGGTGTCATCGAGAAAGTGGAGCAACCGACGGCATGGGAGAGTAACCTAGTCACAGCAGTGAAGACAAATGGCAAGCTCAGGGTATGCATAGACCCACAACAGTTGAATAAGGCTCTCAAGAGGGAGCGCTACTTGATGCCCACGATAGAGGACATCCTGCCTATGCTACAGGGGGCCAAAGTGTTCACAGTCGTAGATCTGAAGTCAGGCTACTGGCATGTGAGGCTAGACAGGGATCCGTCTCTCAAGACGACTTTCAACACCCCTTTCGGACGCTATAGATGGTTGCGTCTTCCATTTGGCCTCAATGTGTCTGCAGAGATCTTCCAAAGAAAGCTTCATCAAGCTCTCGATGGACTGGAGGGAGTCGTGTGTGTAGCTGATGACATTGTGGTGATAGGATGTGGAGATACCACGATGAGTGCTATCCGACAACATGATGAGAGACTCACAGCCCTACTACAAAGATGTGAACAGTTGGGGATCAAACTCAACACGGAGAAGATGCAGTTGAGACGGTCGCACATTAAGTTCCTAGGACATGTGGTGACAGACGAGGGTCTACACCCAGATCCGGAGAAAGTACGGTGCGTGCAACAAATGATAGAACCAGCAGATGTGGGCGAACTGAGGAGATTCCTGGGATTCATACAATACCTCGCGAAGTTTCTCCCAAATCTGTCCGACATCATGGAGCCGATGAGACAACTGACCAAGCCGGGCGCAGACTGGCAATGGGGAGATGCCCAGAGAAAGGCGTTCCTCTCTGCTAAAGCATTGGTGACAACAGAGCCAGTACTCCAATACTACAGACCTGAGGCGGAACTGACAATCCATTGTGATGCGAGCGACAAGGGCCTAGGTGCAGCGCTTCTCCAAGACGGTCAACCACTCGCATACAGCAGCCGTGCTCTAACTGACACAGAAGGAAGGTACGCTACCATTGAGAAGGAAATGCTAGCAGTAGTATGGTCTGTTGAGAAGTATCACCAATACACATTTGGAAGGTATACTGTGGTGCACTCGGATCACAAGCCACTGGAGCGTATCATGACCAAACCCCTGAAGGATGTTCCGAAACGCCTGCAAAACATGCGTATGCGACTGCAGCAGTATGATGTTACCGTTGTGTACAGGCCGGGAGATGAACAACACCTGGCCGACACTCTGAGCCGTGGCGACCACAAAGCGACCAACGAAACTCCATCGACGGACAATGAACAAGAGATGGTGAATGCAGTTGGGCACAGTCTTATAGGGGAGCAATGGAAAGATTAACTGATGAGACAAACCGCAGCGGATGACAGCCTACAGGCTCTGAAGAGAGTGATTTTGGATGGTTGGCCAGAAGACAGAAGCTTGGTGCCAGATGTAACCAAGCCTTACTTCCAATTCCGAGATGAACTGGCAGTGTATGGTGGGACTATCTACAGAGGTGAAAGAGTAGTCATCCCCACATCCATGAGGCCAGCCACCAGGCAAGAAATCCACAGTTCGCACTTGGGAGTACAGGCATGCCTACGTAGAGCCAGGGAATGTGTATACTGGCCCGGAATGAATGCTGAAATAGAGGACTACATATCCAGATGTGAAATATGTCAACAGCACCTAAAGAGACAGCAGAAAGAGAGCATGATGCCCATCAATGAGTGCGAGCGACCATGGCAAATAATCGCAACTGACATTTTTCAGTGGAAAGATGACGAATATCTGGTGACTGTGGATCACTTTAGCAACTTCTTCGAAATTGACAAGTTGCAGAAGACGGACACAAAGACAGTGATTGGTAAGCTCAAGAAACACATGAGCCGAAATGGACAGCCACAAGTTCTCATCTCAGACAACGGATCTCAGTTCACGTCAACAGAGTTCATGAAGTTTGCC
Organism: Escarpia spicata; assembly: GCA_963995525.1. Classification (NCBI taxonomy): domain Eukaryota; kingdom Metazoa; phylum Annelida; class Polychaeta; order Sabellida; family Siboglinidae; genus Escarpia; species Escarpia spicata. The sequence continues at coordinate 33,563,852 of OZ023208.1, read as the reverse complement.
GACGAGTGGAACTTTGAGCATAGGACATCCAGCCCGCACCATCAGCAAGCAAATGGAAAAGCAGAGGCAGCAGTCAAAATTGCGAAGACACTCATGACCAAAGCAGACGATGACCAGACAGACATGTACAAAGCACTGTTGGCACACAGGAATACTGTTCAAGATGGCATGACTACTAGTCCAGCACAGATATTTCTGGGAAGAAGAACTCGCACAAATCTGCCTTCCACCAACAGATTACTGGACCCAGACGTGCAAAACATGCGAAACAGAGACGAGTTGTTCAAACAGAAAATAGTAATGAAGGAAAAGTATGATCGAGCAGCCAAAGACATGGAAGCATTAATAAGCGGTGACACAGTGCGAATGCGACCCGTTGCGCTAAACCACAAAGTGTGGGAGAAGGCAAAGATAATCCGCAGACTTGATGACAGATCGTACCTCATAGACAATGGAAGGAGACTGCTGAAGCGAAACCGTATAGACTTGAGGAAAGTTCCAAGGAGTGCACCGGATCAGCAACAGTGCAGAGACTCACTGCAACACACCGTGAGATACAACCACGACCTGCCTAACATTGACAAGGAACAAAAGACACAAGGAGATGGGGACCACGTAAAGCAAACTATTCCTGGTACTCCACGTGTCAACAATGATCCAGAGCCAGTGGAGGACACCAGAGAACAAGACGAAGGAGCACCGACAACAACGACCAGGTCAGGAAGACGGTCACGACAACCCGCCTACTTGAAGGACTATGTGTGACAGTTTAAGAACAGTGCATAATCACAACGATGCTTAATTGCATGTGACTTTTAAGTTTTGATATTTCAGTATTGTGTTTGACATTATGCTGAAAGGACTGTGGCAAAGGAGTGCACGACATGCTCTGCTCCCAGCCTGTCTAACACCAAGAAGGTGGTTTTATTTGCGTATTTGTGTTACCGTTAATAATCAAACAAAAATATGAGGGAAAGGATGTTACGTTATTATGTATCTTGTCTGACAGGCGGCGCCACTTACCTGTCGTTGAGCGGCGAGCCTCGTGTGGGTTCGGGAGTCGTCCGGCATAGTGTATGTACTAATAAAGTGTTGTACTCTAAAACTATGTGCATTTACTGACTAACGAAACATATACTATTACAAAGCAGCGGACTGTTTTCAAACGATTCACTTCCGGATGCACGACTTCCGTTAATATAAAAACTGTGTTAACGATGGACTAAAATATGAACGATTTACCCCACTATAGAATTTACCTAATGATAGACTAAACTAGTCATAATTTACAACACCCACGCGTTAAAACAAGACAATTATACAAGTCCACCGTGTTTATAGGCTCTATATTCTAAGAAGTTACCTCGGTGATGCACTAAATTACTAAAACACTACAACTCTAACGTGATGAAACATTAACAAATGTTACCAAGTTACTGTATTGATGCCTTAAGCTATACAAAATGTTACAAATCTACCGTGTTGAAACGAATTTTTTAAAGAAATTACCTTGGTGATGCCCTAAATTACTAAACCACTACCACTCTAACGTTACGAAAAGATAGAAGTTACTGTGTTGACTTACTTATATACGAACGTTACCTTGGTAATGTACTAAATTACTAAAACAATCCCACTCTATCGTTATGAAACGTGTTCATACGATAACATTTTAAGAACTTACCTTGGTAATGCACTACACTGGCACGAATTTACGACACCCACGCATTTTAATACGAGAATGTACTTTAAGACTAAACTGGCAATAATTTACAACAGCCACGCATTAAAATACGAAAATTTCCTTTATGATACAGTAAACTGGCAATAATTTACGACACAAACGCATTAAAATATAAAAAATGTTACAAGTCTACCGTATTGAATCGATAAAATGCTAAGAAATTACCTCGGTGATGAACTAAACTGGCAATAATTTATAATAAGTCAACATAACTTCAATTTAGCGTGGATTTGGTAAGTTGATCGACACATAATTTATTAATTACTAATCCAACAGAACTGTCTCTCTCCCTCCCCTCCTCACTCTCTCCCTCTCTCACTTCCTGTGAAAAGATAAAATTATGTGATGTTACCTTGAGACCTTAGAAAAGCCAAACCACTACACGATAGTGATGGGAGACTTTAACGCGCAAGTAGGGAAACGAACAAACATTTCGGAAAGAGGCGACACCTTGGTAGAATGGACAACATCAAGAAAGAAACAAAATCATGAATACCATGTTTACATCGATCTGATGTGTACATCGATCTCTTGAAAGACATCTACACCAACAGCTCGGTGACAGTCCACCTACACAAAAAGAGCGCAACAAGATCAACACCAGGAGAGGAGTACGACAGGGTGACACCATATCGCCCAAGCTGTTCACGGCAACACTCGAAAGCATATTCCGAAGACTGACCTGGGAAACCAGAGGCTTGATGATAGACGGAGAATATCTCAGCCATCTTCGCTTCGCCGACGACATACTCATATGCGCTACTACACCGGAAGAACTATAAAACATGCTGCAGGAGCTCGCTGATGGAAGTGAAAAACAAGGTCTCAAGATGAACATCTCGAAGACAAAAGTGATGCTAGAAAATGACACACCAATATATATCAACACGACGCAGATAGAGAACGTTGAAAGCTACGTCTATCTCGGACAGCGATACAGTATCAGAGACATAAACCAAGACAAGGAGATTCAAAGAAGGATCACAGCCGGCTGGACAGCATTCGCCAAACACCGCGACATCTTCAAAGGTAACGTTGGAACCTGCTTGAAGAGACAAGTCTTCAACTCATGCGTACTTCCAGCGATGACATACGGCGCGGAAACATGGGCACTCACCATCCAGGCAAAGAATAAGCTAGCAGCCGCACAAACGAAGATGGAAAGAAGTATGTTAAACATCACATACCGGGAGAGAAAAACAAACATCTGGGTAAGGCAGAAGACAAAGGTCATAGACGTCATAAAACAAATCAGAAGACAGAAGTGGACCTGGGCAGGGCACATCAGCAGACTACGAGATAACCGATGGACATCGCGTATCACAACCTGGAGACCTTACGAAAGGAAACGATCTAGAGGAAGACCGACGAGACGGTGGAGAGACGAACTAGACGAGTACTGGAAGGGCACCATCTGGCAGAGGATAGCGCAAGACAGGCAGATTTGGAAACGACATGCTGAGGCCTTCGCCCAACCACGGGCTACTACGGCTGCACAATGATGATGATGATGACCTTGGTGGTGCACTAAACTAGCAAGAATTTACTACACCCATACATTTTAATACAAAAAATTACTTGATGATAAACTAAACTGGCAATAATTTACGACACACACACACACGCACTAAAATACGAAATTGATGAATATGCAAGGATCGAGCCCTTGGTTGGGTTTGCTTATCCATTTTCGGACGTGCAGCTTGATGGATTGTCTATAGACAGCTTTTTCGTTTGCCTGTCTCCCCACTCGCCAGACGTCTCCCATCCATTCCTATATATCCTTCTCCCATTGTCTCCTACGTCGTCCTCTGCTTCTGCCGCCTTCCACTTTCCCTCCATTATTAGTTTCTCTAGAGATTGGTGCCGTTTCACTTCTTCTTGTCCATCACCACATCTGCACTCAGACCCTCAATTTCCATGTATCTTCTGCATGTGTCTTTCCATCTGGTCTTCGGTCGTCCTCTCCTTCTTCCTGGTATCTCTATATTTAGCACTCTTCTCACTATGTGCTCCTCTTTCCTTCTCATCACATGCACATACCATCTCAATCGATTCTCTAATATCTTTTTGGATACTTGTGCCACTCTCGTTGTTCCTCTAATATATTCGTTTCAGATCTTATCTTTCTTTGTTACTCTACACATCCACCTCAGCATCCTCACCTCATTCGTCTCTATCCTTTCGTTGTTGCCCTGGTCTCTGCCCCGTGCCGCATTACTGGCCTGACTACTGTGTTATAGATCTTCAGCTTCACTGGCTTCCTCCTGTTGCACAACACTCCACTGCATTTCTTCCAATTTCTCCAAGCTGCGCTCACTCTCTGTTTGATCTCCGTTTCCATGCTTCTTTTCTCTTTCACAACTGACCCTAAATATTTGAAATATGTCACTTTTTCCAGCTCGTCTCCCAGTATCTTTACAGTTGGTCTGTCTATCTCATCATTCCGTTCGAACCTGAAGTCCATGCATAGGGTATTCGGTCGACTAACCATCATTCCTCTCTCTTCCAGTGCCTTCCTCCACGTCTCCAGGTACTCTGTCATGTCTACCTCCTTTCCTCCACACAGCACACTGTCATCTGCGAACATCATTGATTCTGGTGCATCTGTTCTCACCTTTTTCGTCAAGACGTCCTTCAATATGAGGAACAGGTATGGATTCAATGCAGATCCTTGGTGCAACCCAACCTCTTCGCCAAAGTTGCTGCTTTCAACAAACACACTGCGCACCTTTGTCTCACACCCTCGGTACATATCCTGTATTAGTCTGATGTACTTTTCCGGTACATTCCTTTCTCTCGCTCATCTCCATCCTTCTGTCCCTCCCATGTCTTTCTCTATTGTTTGTTTGGGAATGAAAAGCACATCTGTGGTACTCCTGCCTGGCATAATCCCAAACTGACTTTCATGTATGTATGTATGTATGTGCATTCTCTCATCCTCTTGTCTATGACTCTCTCCCATATCTTAAAGGTGTGCGTCAGGCGTTTGATCCCTCGATAGTTCTTACACTTCTGAATGTCACATTTTCCCTTGAAGATTGGGACCAGTATTCTCTGTCGCTAAGCCGATGGCATGTGTTCTGAAGTCATGACACTTGAATAGTCTGCATAGTAACTTTACACCAAAGTTGCTCATACAATTCCAAGCTTCAGCTGGTATTTCATCTGCTCCTACCGTCTTCCCACTTTTCATCCCTCTGAGTGCTTTCTCTGTTTCTTCGTCACTGATACTGGTTACCATTCGTTGTTCCCTCTCCTCTGTTTCTGCTCTCGAGTTTTCCTCGTTCATCAGCCAGTTAAAGTATTGGCCCCATCTCTCTTAGATGTAATCGTCTTTCATTAATACTTCTCCCGTTGCACTTTTGACTGTACGTATCTGACCTAATTCCTTTCCTGCACGGTCCCTAGCTGCTGCTATTCTATAGATGTCCTTCTGACCATCACTAGTTTCTAGATTGTCGTACAATCTCTCTACTGCTTCTTCTCTCACTCTTGCCACCACCTTCTTAGCCGTTGCTTTCGCTCTCTTATTCTCTGCCCTGTGTGTCTCTGCTCCTGTTCGTTTCCATTTCTTCAGTTTGTCTTTCTTTTCCTTAACTGCATTCTCAGTGTCGACACTCCACCACCAGCTTTCTACTCCGGGCTTCTTCTTCCCCGTTGACCTCCCACATACTTCCTCCCCACACTTCCTGATCTGCTCCGCAGTTTCTTCCCACCATTCTTCCACGTTCTCCGTTGTTACTTCATCTTTATCTGAGTCTCTCCACTATATTTATTCTGAAGTTCTCTCTCACTTCTTCCTCTTTTAGCTTCCACCATCTTATCTGTTTCCTTCCCACTGTTCTTCTCTGTCTTGGTTTCCTCACCTCCAGTTCAGAAAGTAATACCCTGTGTTGTGTGGTGATGGCCTCTGAGGGTAGTACTTTACAGTTCTTTGATTCCTTAGCATGCTCTTTCCTCACCATGATGTAGTCAATTTGGGTTTTTCGTCTCCCGCTGTTATAGGTTACAAGATGATTTCTTCTCTTCCTGTAGATTGTATTCAGTATCCTCAGCTGGTATGCTGTTGCAAAGTCTAGTATGTGTATGCCTTCCTCGTTTGCGACCCCTATTCCGTGTACTCCGTGTACGTCATTATATCCTGTCCGATCTTTTCCGAGATGTCCATTTAGGTCTCCTGCCACCACCATTTTCTCGCAACTTGATACAGCTTGCATCTCACCATCTATGTGCTCCCATAATTTCTACTTTTCCTCTTCTGTGCATCCGGTTTGTGGTGCATAGCAACTGATAACATTCCACACTTCTCCTTCGATCTCTAGTTTCACTCTCATCACTCTATCGCACGGTCTCTCCACTGCTAGTACTCTGTCTTTCAGATCTTCACGTAGTACAATTCCTACTCCATTCTTCATCCCATCTTCTCCATGGTAGTACAGTTTGTACTCGGCACCGATCTCCCTTGCTTTGCTCCCCTTCCATTTTGTCTCCTGTACGCACACTACTTGCAGGTTCTTCTTTAGCATCAATTGTACTACTTCTTCACTTCTTCCTGTCATGCTCCCAACATTCGGTGTTGCGAGTATAATCTTCCCTATACTCCTTCCTGTTTTGACTAACTTCTTTAGCCGCCTTCGTCCTTCAGACTGTAGCCCTTGTCCATTTTTCGCTGAGCTCGGTTGGGGATCTCGCGCGTCGCTTACAGGGTACGCTATAGCACGGGCATTAACTCTATTTAATCCAGCCATATTTAGGGGTTTACCTTAGGTTTTTATAGCCGGATGGCCTTCTTGCCGCCAAATACAGTTATAAGCGGTGGGCCTAGCCTCTAGCACCAATGTATCATCAACCAGTGAGACAGCAGGTGGTTTGAGATCGGAGTTGTTCTTCTGTTTTATCCAGCCGAAATAACGTAGTTTCTGTTTCTTTACAAAGTTCAATAAAGTCCCGGGTATAACACCAAGATCATCTGCGATGGATTCGTTAGTTCTACGTTCAGTCCACGAAACTCGTAATATCTTTCTATAACACTTGTTTGCAAATGCATTTATACGTTTAGTAATGTTCTTATTAAGAGTCCAGGTTTCGCATCCATACGTAGTAGTTGGAAATATGCAGGCTCGGATAATTCTGAATTTGTTTACTTCGTTCGTTGCTTTCCACAGCTTCTTCATCTCCGTCAACTTTTTACTCGCCATTGCCAACCTCCGCTTGATCGCTTTCGTTCCATCTCCATCCGCTTCTAGCAGTGGCCCCAGATATTCAAAACTTTCCACTCGTTCTATTTCCTCGCCATCTACTATGACTTCTGATGGTTCTCGACATCCCTTCACATTCATAATCTTAGTCTTCTTTACGTTTAGTTTCACCCTTTCATCTCGCTGCATGTGCTCTTTAACAGTAGTTATCAGTTTATCCAATCCTTCTTTTGTATCGGATATTAACGCTGTGTCATCGGCATATCTCAATTCATATATCTCCTGTCCATTCACTTTCAGTCCATTAAAAACTTGCTTCTCGTGTCAGTCTCGACCTCCCTCATAATATTCTCTGTGTATAGACTGAATAGGTGAGGGGGGGGGACAAAATGCACCCTTGTATCACTCCCTTGCCGACTGGGAACCAATCTGTGGTACCACACTCTAATCTCACTGCAGACTGCTATCCAACATATCAATTTCAGATAAGTGGTGTAATTTTCTGGTCAAATCCCATGTGTATCAAGGTTTTCCAGAGTTGCTGATGACTAACATTATTAAAAGCTTTTGAATAATATATGAAACAGATCCTAAGGTCATGGTTTAAATTAACATCATCAGGTTGAAAATTTGATCTCTTGATCCTCTTCCAGTCCGGAAACCAGCTCGTGTTCTGTTGACTTCACATTCTATTTTTGTTGTGATACTCTTCATTATGTTTTTACCATAATTTTGCTCGCATGGCTGATGAGGGATATAGTCCTGTGATTTGAGCATTCTTGTATGTCACCTTTTTTCGGTATTGGTATAAGGATGGCTCGTTTCCAGTCCATGTTCCACTTTTCCATATTTTCTTGCATAATGTATGATAGATATCCACGCCTGCTTCGCTACTTGCTCTTATTAGCTCTGCAGTGATGTCATCAGTGCCAGGTGATTTTCCGTCTTTTAGACTTTTTTATTGCCCACTCCACCTCTGAACGCAAAGGCTCAAGTTCATCTTCTGGTTCTGTCCACTCCCTTCCTTCTCCTTTCTTAAATGTGCTTTCACAATATTGCTTCCATCTTTCAAGTCGTCACTTTTTACATCGCTTTCTGTCAAAGTCATTCCCGTTTCATCTTTGATAACGCCAAGTCCAGGTTTGAACGACTGCGTCATAGACTTGATTTTCTTGAACATACTGCGACTATCGTTCCTACTCATACATAGTTCTATCTTTTCACATTTCTTCTCTAGATATTTCTTCTTGTCTTCCTTAGACATTCGTTTAATCATTTTGCCCTTCTCTCTGTATTTCTCATGACAATTCTCACTTTGTTCTTCTTTAACTCTTTCCTTTCTTCAATCACCTGCAGTGTGTCTTTGCTTATCCATGGTTGTTTCTGCCTCCTCTTTTTAGTGATGTGTTTGTCAGCTGATTCCATAATGATGTTCCTAATTTCTACTGCCAACTCCTCTGGTTCCTTCTCGTCAGCCACTGTCTGTAATACTTCGAAACGGTTCATGACCTCTACTCGGTATCCGTCTGTGATATCACTGACGTCATGCCTCACTATCTCTTCCCCTCTCTACATCTTTCTTAATTTTATCGCAATCTTGGCGCTTAGCAATTTATAGTCAGAGCCACAATCGGCTCCCGGTAATGTCTTTGCATTAAACACAGAGGTCCTCCATCGTTTTGGTATCAGTGTAAAGTCGATTTGATTTCTGCTCCGACCACCTGGTGTTGTCCAAGTGTACAATCTTCTTTGATGTTGTTTGAAGAAAGTATTAGTGATCATCAGTTCATTCTCTATGATAAACTCAACAAGTTTATCTCCAATCCCATTTCTCGCCTAGTCCATATTTCCTGATATTTCCATTCTTTCTTCGTTTTGACAATTAACTGCCAACTTTTGCATTGAAATCTAGCATGCAAATAAAACGTTTCTTTTACATCGTCGTCTGCAGTGCTCGTTGGTGCAATAATTTGAATACATGTTATATTCGTGGGTTTTGCTCGATTTCGTATGGTAATAATTCTATCGTTGACCGGATTGTATCCTAATAGTGCATTTTCAGTTTTCTTTGACATATAGAACGCAACACAGCTCATCCCTTGTTTAGTTGCTCCTGAGTATACAAACTTTCCTCCTGAATCCGGGGGAAAGTGTCCTTGTCCGGCCAACCTGTGTTCCGCAATCCGTAATATGTCTACCCCATATCTGTCTGCTTCTGATGTTACCATTTGTAGTGTCCCTTGACTCGTTTATCGTCATCTGCTCTGGCGTTACTTCTGTTGCATCAGCTCTGGCGTTACTTCCAACATCTCCAAGCTCTTCCCCAGTATGTGTCGTCCTATCCAGCCTGGGGAACTCACCACTACTTCTTCTTCTTCTTTCAGTAATCCACTACCGTCATTACTGACGACTTCGTGGATGGTGTGGTGTTTGTTGCGTGCGCCAGGTGTGCATGTGTGCAGTGCTAGTTGTAAATGTTTATAAAATCATGTGCAAGTGCAAGTTAAAAACAGACAGGGGTCACTCTTAGTTAAACTTTGTTTGCGGCAGTGTCGGCAAGGCACTGCTTGAAAGCATCTAGGGAGGGAGATTGAACTGATTGGGCAGTTAGGTTATTCCAGGGTACTATTGTGGCTATAAAAAGGAATGTTGGAAAGCCTGTGTTCGGGAACGTTGAACCATTAACTGGAATGGATGCCCTCTGCGCCCCTCAGCTAAGAGTTCTGTTGCGCAGTGGGCACGGGCTGGCTTTGTGTAAAGGCTGGCATGGATGTCGACTAGGCCGTTTTGAATGTTGTACATCATGTTAAGCCTCGCAAGACATCTGCGCTGTTCTAGGGACTGCCATTGTAATTGGTGGAGCATGGAGGTTGGGCAGCTGCGGCGCCGCCAGTCACCATAGACGTATCTGGCAGCACGCCTCTGTACCATCTCTAGTTTGTCGCTGTTTCGCTTGGTGGCAGGGTCCCAAACGGCAGAAGCGTACTCTATTGTTGGTCTGACGTATGTCTGATAACAGTATGATTTAACTGGTCTGGGGCAGTTGCTGGTGTTTCGGTTAAGGAAGACAAGGGTGCTACTGGCTTTCTTAGTGATGGCGTCCACATGGTGGTTCCAGGACAGTTTGCTATTGATGTTAACGCCTACGTACTTTGCCGTGTTTTGTAGGTGTTCTCCTGTAGACGCTGCCATTTGCCTAGCTTTCTGCTGTTTTGATTTGGGGATGTGTGTATCTCTCTTACTGTCTGTATTCTCCATCAGGATTTCTTGGGCTAATACAGCGGTAGTTGCCCATTGCTTTCCGCTGGTTTGTGTATGGTTAACTCCATTATTGTACACAGGCACAGCATTGGATGATATCACCGTGCTGACTTTGTGCAACAAATATTTGTTGATAAATTGTAACAAGTAAAATATGAATTTCTTCAGGGAATCTAAAGCAGCATTATTTATAGATTTAGCAATTGTTTAATGTGTATCATTTTTTGTAGTCGGATATTTGTATTCCCGTAATACGGCGGCAGTTTCCGTAATCTGAGGTGAATTTCAGTAATGATTACAGAAAATCCGTTGTGGTAGGCAGCCCTGCAATGCACCAACAGTAAAAGCAAAATTAATGTTATGACAACCTGGGCTATATGTATGAGCCAGTAGGCACACTGTCACAAACTTGCTCAAAGTATTATTCACGCCACGGCATACTCATAATGATTTCCAATAACCTTACTGTCGAAACGGTATAGATTGTCCCAATTTCGTGCATCGCGCAATTCCGTGGCAGTGCAATATTTTAAATACTACATCGATTCGAATGATGACAAGCGACCACGTTTATAACAATTATAGAGCTCTGCATGTCAATATAAACTTTCACCGATGCATTTAAACAGAATGGAACAAATGACACAACACGAAAGGGATACTGAATTGTCAGTGCACACAACAATAATCAATGTTCGTTTTGTCTTGGACTTCGAAGCTGGAGTATATTTTCCTTGTTGTTGACGTATGCTACTATAAATCTTGTGACACGATGCTTCTTAATCACATATAATTACATGAATATTTAACTATACGTGAAGTATAAGTCTGATTCAAAGCATACACCAAATGCTAGAGATTTAACATCGGTGCCGCGCGTTCCTCAGTTTACAAACGCCCCAAACTGTTAACAAAACAACACGTCATCCGCTCGACAATGTCGGTGTGATTCCTTTGTCTTTGATTCTCCCGTCCAAGCAATCAGCGAATTAAAATACGCTAGCCCCATGGATACAATTATACGTCTTTTCCGCCGTTTTATCTTAAAATTGCATATTATGTGAAAACATGTTTATTGGGAGTTGAAGAAAGTAATATGTAGTGTATGCATGGACATGTTGACTCGCTGGAAATTTGTATTTAAACATGGTGGAACTCAGAATGCAACTTTAAAAGCAACGGTTTTTGAGAACCCAGGTCATTTTTAGTTATTGTCTATGTTTTTTTTAAATCTGTGGGTTCAAAAATTATGTATTTTGTTAGTTTTAGATTCTGTTTAGGAAAATCAAATGGACATTGAAAGATACGATTATGAAGTATGCATTTCTGGTAAAAACACAAAATTGATGGGACAAAGCCTACATAATTATAGCTAAGGTCAGTTCTTATAAAGGGGAGTATCCAGTCTTTAGGACAGCTCAAAGCACATTACAGAATATGTACAGAATAGGTCTATGCAACTTAATACCCAGTACACTGTAGCAAGGCCACATATGTTAATATGCTAAATTTTGAGTCACTCATACAAACATTTTCCCCCTCACTGAAAAGGTGGACTTTCTCCAACTTGATATTAGGAAATAAATATCATACCAATAATTGTTTGTATCCCTACGTTTAATTAGGATATTGGCAATCTTTTATTGAACTGGTCTGAATTATTACCAATATTCACCTGCTAAGTACTCCGCTGTAGTAAAGGATAGGATTAAGGTCAGTAGGAAGACAACTCATCTGGGCCATTTCAGTAAAAGATTACCAGGAGATATAATCGGACTCAAAATCAACAAACCTTATTAATTAATGTCATAAAATTATAATGATAAATATATAAATAAGCAGATGCATATGTATTTGCAATGTAATTAATGTTAATATAATACTATAAATGCTTAATTAATAAATATGAATAAATAAATGCTGTTTGTTAAAACATATTTTCTTAATTTATTTCTTAACATTACATAGTAGTTGACTGTTGAGAAATTCAGCTAAGGTAGTAAACTATAAGAGGGAAATGTCTGCCTGCTCATTTTAGAGGGGGAAACATGACCAGGGAGAAACATCTGGGGGATTTTAGGGTGAAATGTCCCAGGAAACATCCACATGGAAAGTGTCAAGTAGGAAACGTTCTACTCTCATAGGCAGTGGTCACAACTAATGTTTGCTGGGCAGGTGACTTAACACCTGCAAAAGTTCAGGACTTAATATCTCATTTATACATAAGTACTAGAAAAAAGGTGAACAACTTTATTCACAAGAAGCTTTATAAAAAAAGTATCAAACTGCTTGTATTTATGCAGTTTTGGATTGGTACAGTTATTTCCCTCACAACTGTCACGTAAAATTTGTTTCGTTGCACCCACTTCACCTTAATGAGTGCATGGACGCTCTTGGTCAAATTGCCTGCAACCCTCCAAATTTCACGAGGGGACAGGTTTTTTCCCAAGCATGGGAAACCTCTGCCCCAACTCAGCTTTGGAATCTATATGAGTTGTGTGAACCAGTGCTTCTTGAATAGAAAGTGATCCTCCTCACACATCGGTTCATTTAGTTGTGGCCCAAGAGCCAAAGCATAGGTGATGGGTCGGCAGGCCCAGGGTTATGGTGAAAAAATAACTACAAAACACATCTACGGACAACTTTCTTTATTCTTACACATTCACATATATTTCTTAATTAATTAGTTTTTTTACACCAAACAAGTTATGACAGTAGATGGAAAAACATACTACATCTTCCCTGTTACATTTTTCTTTTGAAGATATTTTTCAGTTCCTATTTGATGGTGTTTTATATATGCTGATGCAGAAGATCCCAAGTGGTTTTCCTTCTCATCACAGTAGGTCAACTGCAGCCAGTAGAAGTAAAAGAGGAAACAGATGAAATGTGCACAAGCGTACGTAGCAGTGAGAAGAGTGAAGATGTCGGGCAGACGTGTTGGTGGTGTGACACACACACTGACCACACTCAGCACTGCAGCGCCAGTCAGGGACAGCATACGCTGAAACACACAATAATTACCCATCACACATTGCCCCGGGAAAAAAGGCAGACATGATTGTAACCACCCCGAGGTCCCCACCAACCTGGAAGAATTTCAAAAAGAAATCTAAATCCATGAACCATCCCATATGGTAGACCTAGCAGCAAGACACAACATTTCAGCCCTATACATGTATGCAAAATTGACAGAGATTAGTGCCATTTAAAAATCGTGACTACCCAAGATCCCCACGCCCAGGATGAATTTTGAAAACATAACTACAAATGAATCCAAAGGGCCTATGAGATCACATACAAAATGTCAGCCCCCATACATGCAAAAATGACAGTTAAAATTGTGACCTAAAAATGACAGTTAAAATTGTGACCCAAAGATCCCACTCCCGGATGAATTAAAAAAAAATCTTGATCTACGAACCACCCCAATAAGCCCACTAGATCACACACAAACGTTCAGCCTCATACACACAAAACTGATGGAGATTAGTGCCATTTTAAAATTGTGACCCCTAAAGATCATTCCCTGAGAAATTTAGAAAAAACATCAAAATGTGCAACCCACCCAAATGGGCCTGTTAAATCACACACATAATTTCAGCCACATATATGCAAAACAGTGGGATATGTGTCTTTGGAATACAGTTCCTGTTTGGTCAAGAGACTGTCGTCTCATGCTAATTTTCTGGACATTCTTTTTGATTATCATACCCTTCTCTGAACTCTGCATTCCCCAGTACATGCTTACTAGTTGCCTTTCTCCACAAAACATTGGCAGCACACAACGACAACAAGATGTGGAGCAACTGCCTGCCCCCCCGGTTTCTGGTGATTCATTCAGATTCTCGGACAGTCTCTCATGTAGACCCACAATGTAAGGGAGAGATAGGGCCTGCTGTTTCAATTGTTCCAAACAATATCACAGCAACTGGTTCCTGACTGGCCAACTGAATACCAGCCCAGTATGAACTGTGATTTTCACAACTAAAGAGTTGAATCATGAATGTTATGCTAGGCATACACTGTTAAACTTTTGTTGCGAGTCGTCTTGATCGACTAAAAGCTGTTCAGTTGTGCAATATACGATGGAACGCAACTCAACAAAACTCGAGTCGCGTGTTGATTTAACTGGTACAACAGTTGTTGAACCGATTCATCATTCGGAAACTGAATTGCAGCAACAAAAGTTGCATAACGTCGTCATTGCTTGTTGATCAAACAGACAACTCGCAACAAACGTTTAGCAATGTACACCCAGCATTTATTATACGATGTCATCAGCTTGGTGGATATAAGTTAATTGTTGATTAGGCACCCCACCTGACCCGGCACCCAGGTGCCTATGCACCCCCCCCCTGCCTCCGGGTCAATATGCCACTAATTTACCAATGCTATGGCACCATCACAATGTTTATAGACTTTAAATACAATTGAAGACCTTGCCCCAATTTGATGTACGTGGTAGTTTCTTCATGGTGGCCCCAGTTGGATATAGCTTTGTCACAGTGGCCCCAGTTGGACAAGGCTTAATTACAGAGGTCTCGGTTGGATATAGTTTTGTCATAGTGGCCCCAGTTAGATATAGTTTTGTTACAGTGGCCCAGTTGGATAAAGTTTTGCCACTGGCCCCAGTTGGATATAACTTTGCCACAATGGCCCCAGTTGGACGTAGCTTTGTCACAATGGCCCCAGTTGGATGTAGCTTTGTTACAATGGCCCTAGTTGGACATAGCTTTGTGACAGTGGCCCCAGTGGTATGTGACTTCTTCGAACTGGCCCTAATTGTGTGAGATCTTTGTTTAGTAATAGTAATCTGTGAAGCACATTCTGCAAAGCACTCATTTGTGTGACATCTTTGTTTAGCAGCCTGTTAAGTACAATTGATGTAGCATTCATTACAGTGTGTGTACTACATCAGCATAGCATAGATTCTGTTGTATATTTGGTATGTTAATACTTTAATATGTTATATCTATCTTTCCAGAAAAGGTAAGATAAAAGGAGACAAGGATGACCAAGACTGAGATGGGAGGATTGTGTAAGAGAGATCTGGAGGAATTGGGAGAGGAGAACCAGAGTGAAAGAAGCATTGAGTGGAGACGGTTGGTGGAGACAGCAGTGCAAGAACAGAGAACCAGAGTGAAAGAAGCATTGAGTGGAGACGGTTGGTGGAGACAGCAGTGCAAGAACAGAGAACCAGAGTGAAAGAAGCATTGAGTGGAGACGGTTGGTGGAGACAGCAGTGCAAGAACAGAGAACCAGAGTGAAAGAAGCATTGAGTGGAGACGGTTGGTGGAGACAGCAGTGCAAGAACAGAGAACCAGAGTGAAAGAAGCATTGAGTGGAGACGGTTGGTGGAGACAGCAGTGCAAGAACAGAGAACCAGAGTGAAAGAAGCATTGAGTGGAGACGGTTGGTGGAGACAGCAGTGCAAGAACAGAGAACCAGAGTGAAAGAAGCATTGAGTGGAGACGGTTGGTGGAGACAGCAGTGCAAGAACAGAGAACCAGAGTGAAAGAAGCATTGAGTGGAGACGGTTGGTGGAGACAGCAGTGCAAGAACGGAGAGGGCAAGAAAAGAAATCGAGGCCTGGTATCGAGTTGGGTCCCACCCTGGACATTCAAGGAATGAACCGAAAAGGAGAACAATATTTATGTTTGACAATATGGAATCATTCTTACTTACAAGACTATGCAAGTGAGGGTGAATGAAGTCTTGTGTGGGGGTGATTGTCTTTTCTATCCATCTGTTGGAACTAGCCTTCACGTGGCTGTTTGTAGTTGTCATTGTAACCAAGTAGAACAAGCTGATTGTGGCCCAGAAGGGTAGCACAAGCCGATCTTTTGTGAACAGTGGGAGCATGCTGAAATACAAGTAACCAATTTCGATGTTAAATATACATACATTTAGAATATATACATATATACAAATAACATACACATATATTTAACCATTGCTTCACAGGTGCAATACACTAGGGTTACACCAGTCATCATACACCAAATAAAATAAAGAAATGTTGACCTATCTTTGTGCCAATACCCAACCCACTGATGTCCCTGGTAATGTGATATACTGCATATGTACCCGGTCTTGCCACCTACCCCTGTTGGCCTCTGCTCCTCCCCACCACCCAAGGAGCCATACGAGAGATCAGTGGGAGGGGGGTCAGACTAAGAATAGGTCAACATGTATCTCTTCTTCTTTCTGTTATATTGCTTTATAGTAATATTTAAAGCAATGTTTACTATTTAGTTTAAACACTTTAATGATATGGATGTTTTAATTATTTATCTGTTTATTAGTAAACCTATTGAAACTGTCATGGAGCAGTTTGTTTACATCGATGTGTAATGACACCAGCAAGCCACATGAGTCACATCACATCTGCAACATGCATATGCAATTAATGATAATAATAAATAATAATATATCCGACCTGGTATAATTTTTTAAACAATGTATTGACTTACCTGAATGTTGAAATCAGCAAGAACCAGAGACACTGAAACTTATATTCAGGCACGACAAGGCACACAGGTCTGCAAATTAAATTATTTAGCACTGTTACATTAAAAAACATACTCTTAATAATATAAAAACAATATACAGCTGAAGGCATGACGATGAGTTGCAATACATAGTTGTTCTTTTATGTGAAAGAATTCAGATAATTATAGTCAGTCATGATATCAGCACATTTACACATAAAGCTCTGTGAGTCTAAATTATGGAATAGTTTGCTACAGTATTACCATCACCAGTTTCTGTCTAACTTAATAACACATAATAATAAATGTCTATAGTGCTTATATCCCCAGGAATCTGAGCTCAGAGGTGCAACATACAAGAATCATTTTGTAAAATCATCAAAAGAAACGCACAAGAGTCATCATTAGAGCAATGTAACTGACGTGTGAAATTGTGCAGAAATGTAATGTACACAAACAATGAGACTGACGTGAGTGTCAACTAATGTACACATCAGCACTGCAGCACCAGTTTAGCAGATTCACACTATAATTTCAGTGAATTTAACAAAAAGGCACCACCAATACTGCACAAAATATGTTTTATAAATTATCCCTCCACAAATATTAAATACCTGGTATGTCATATTAGACTTCCAGTCATTGATGTATGCCACATACAATGTTTCCAACATGAGATACAGCAAATGTGTGGATCTTGCAAATCTGATTCTACTCGGCAATATGGTGTACACAAGCAAGCAAACTTATCAAGAACATTTTCCATTATATTTTGTTTCAACCAGTTGGGGACTTGATTACTGTATCCTGGACTATGACTGATGTCAGCAAAAGTTCCACTGTCAATGCCCAACAGATATCAAGATTTTAACTAGTACTATCTGTATGGTCTATGTGGTCCATTTAAAAACTAATTTATGCAGACAGTTCCATTTTTGTAAATAACATACCCACTTCCATAATAAGCTGATGATTATTTTGTATCATAAATATTGTGGATCACCTCACTCCACAACCCTCATCACCTTCCCTCATAACCTCCCCTAATGGCCCCCTCACTGCCTCCTCATGGCCTCCTCTCATAACCACTCCTCATGACCCCCTCATAATCTCCCCTCATAGCCCCTTCATCCCCTCCTCTCACAACCCCCTTCATAACCTCCCCTCATAGGCCCCCTCATGGCCTCCCCTCATAGCCCCTTCATCACCTCATCTCATAACCCCTCATAACCTCCCCAATTAGCCCCCTCATGGCCTTCCCTTATTGCCCCCTCGTAACCTCCCCTCAAAGCCCTCTTGTAGCCTCTCTTCATACCCCTATCATTACCTCCCCACACAGCCCCCTAATCCCCTCCCTTCATAGAAAATAAATTAATAATAGAAAAAGCAATATATAAATACTTACAATGCCACAAGAAGTATAGACTTTTCATGAACTTGAAAGGAAAACAGGAAAAAGACAAGAGAAGAATTGATCTGAAACCAACAAAATCAAAATTAATTACAAATATTAAAATTTGTTTTCTAAATAATATACCTGACCATTTCCATAGTATATGTTATATGTTGCATAAGCTAAGAGGTCTGTCCATAGTACATATCCTAAATAAATGTATTTGAGATTATGTTACCATTAATGCCTCTCCGAGTCTCTGTAGTCAACTCGCAGAATGCACCGCTGTGCCAGGATGCTTTTCATAATTACGCAATCTATACAAAGCTCATATGACTGGGGAAGGTTTTTTGTAAAACTCTTTCAAATGCATAACCCACAAAATTTGCCTTTTTCGGGTTTCAACGTCAAGTAATAAATGGTCAAAGTTGCACCATCCTGCAAACGTACAATATCAATGGTTGCATATACGTATGTTACCTATATACTCAAAGCCATGTTATATACTGTTGGAAAGTCTACTGTCTCTCTATATATATGGGATATGATGGTGAGCTATCAGATGATGCAGTCAGTGTATTGATTGAATTGACACCTACTTGAGCACATCTTTGCATAGAACCAAAGACATGATGATTTACAGGTGTACTGGCTGTGTTACTTGGTGTTGAACTTTGAATTTACGTACACATGTATGGAACACTTCTAAATAAATATGTGATTTTTTCAAAATGTATAATAATGTTGTTTGCACATGCAATCTTTCAATGTCAGCATTTTTTTTAAAACTAGACACTTTATACACAAACATGCATGCACACACACACGCACACACACTCACACACACACACACACATTATATTTCATCTTGAGTCATGATCATGATGTGAAAGTCAACCAAACTGTGACTGAGTTGTTCAAGAAGAGAGGTGACAATCACAGAAAATAAGTCTGTAATGCAATGGGTCAACTCAGTGAGGAACAAGACTATTCATATGCAAGAATTTAGCAAGAAGCACAAAGGAATAGCAAATGGACCATCAGTGCCATTTTGCCATGACTAATCATCTAGGACTATGCAATCTATGCCCGACGGGGCTGGTCCATCGTGGAGACATGAAACTGCATGAGAAGAGAGCGCCAGAGGTTCATGCAATGTTCATTGGTGGGAACTTAGTTGTCAAAAACCAAAAAGGTGCTTCAACCAAGTTCTAACTAATCAGCCAACTGAATTGATGCATATATTATAGAAGATGCATAATGGCATCATCGGCACTACAAGGGATGATCAAGCCAGAGATACGTTTTGTGTCACATAGTCAGAAATCAAGATCATCTTTCTTCAACTTGGAAGGAAGAGACCATGTTCAACCGCTTTGGTGGTATTCCATTCGGGAGGAAGCATCGCTGACTCTATACAAGAGTCTACAGCAGAAACTGGATTGACCCACACAGAGTAACGACATACCCTTAGCATCTTTGGCAGTCAAAGACTGCTCCAATTGACGTGGCCAATAGTCATCTAAGAGCTAAAGACCGAGAAACATAGTACGTTATCACCACCGTGAAGCAACGACTGGTTGAAAAAACTACATGGTTTCAAGATGCTCCAAGGTGAAGGAAGCAATGCTCCTAAACCTATGCAACTATTTCCACAACACAAAATGTAAAAACACTACCAAAGTTGACAGAAATAGACCTGAAGCATGAGCTATCCCCAGTCCCGCTGTCTGTGGCCACACCAGGAGGTGACATGAACTGAACGCTAAAGGCAGAGCTGATCAGTGTCTTGCTGGCTGGACTTCGCACATGCTTGGAACATCCAGAAACAGAATCTAAAACACTCAACCTGCAAAAGATAACCTGCTCAGCTTCCATGCACTAACAGGTTGTGATTCAACATCAGCCTTTAGTGGTAATGTGAAGAAGTCAAGCTTGCAAATTTTCCAGAACCAACCACTTCTTGTCAGTGGAATTGGTCATGATGGAGAACTTGCACTGGCTGGATACATTGTGTGTCACCTATTTTATGGCACACACTCGTGGGTAGCTAACCGTTGATCCTGCCCAGATCCAACTCTTTGGGTCTAACGATGTTTCCCCCCACCAATTGTCGACACATCTTGCAAACCATCATTACCAAAATGAACAGTAAGGGGGAGACCTTAAGGTAAGCTGATGGAGTCAAATAAACACATTTTATTTTCCTGCAACAGTCTTGGCACAGCAACTCACTGCATCACTGCAGCTGTCAAAATGTGACATGTACATAAATAAAACAAACATGCTGATATATATTCAAAACTCACCTTTCTGTACACAGACCTCATAAGAGGTCAAGCTCTTACACTGTGTAATCTATTTTCAAATAGTACATTTTTGGGGTAAGAAATAATGCTGCAATTTATGCACATGCCGAATATCTATTTCTCACATGCGAATAGCACATGAAACCACAAATGTGGCATTTAGTCCTGACAGGAGCACAAAAGCTGTAACGTAGCACTCAATGACTTCACATTCACATTCAGCACTTACATCAAAGTATGTGCTTAATTGTGTTTGCCAATGGTCTCTAGTGACAAGAAAAGTATCTTTGAAAACAGGGTTACTTCTTACATTCCACCATCATTTACAAATGAGCAATTATACATACCAGTGCCAGTTTAAACCTATGTAGAGATGGCCGCCTTAGCAGGTCAATGGAAAGTGGTAGTGAACCAAGTAATGTGGTAACCAGGCTGGAAACAAAGTTGAACACATGACACCAACACCTACTGACTCAACACAACAGGCCAACACAGCAACACCTACTGACTCAACACAACAGGTCAACACAGCAACACCTACTGATACAACACAACAGGCCAACACAGCAACACCTACTAATACAACACAACAGGCCAACACAGCAACACCTACTGACTCAACACAACAGGTCAACACAGCAACACCTACTGATACAACACAACAGGCCAACAGAGCAACATCTACTGACTCAACACAACAGGTCAACACAGCAACACCTACTGATACAACACAACAGGCCAACACAGCAACACCTACTGATACAACACAACAGGCCAACACAGCAACACCTACTGACACAACACAACAGGTCAACACAGCAACACCTACTGATACAACACAACAGGCCAACACTGCAACACCTACTGACTCAACACAACAGGTCAACACAGCAACACATACTGATACAACACAACAGGTCAACACAGCAACACCTACTGACACAAACCAACAGGCCAACACAGCAACACCTACTGACACAACACAACAGGTCAACACAGTCACACCTACTGACACAACACAACAGACCAACACAGCAACACCTACTGACACAACACAACAGACCAACACAGCAACACCTACTGACACAACACAACAGGCCAACATGGCAACACCTACTGACACAACACAACACAACAGGCAAACACAACAACACCTACTGACACAACACAGTAACGCCTACTGACACAACACAACAGGCCAACGCAGCAACACCTACTGACACAACACAACAGGCCAACACAGCAACACCTACTGATACAACACAACAGGCCAACACAGCAACACCTACTGACACAACACAACAGGCAAACACAGCAACACCTACTGACACAACACAACAGGTCAACATAGCAACACCTACTGACGCAACACAACAGGCCAACATAGCAACACCTACTGACACAACACAACATGCCAACATAGCAACACCTACTGACACAACACAACAGGCCAACACAGCAACATATACTGACACAACACAACAGGCCAACACAGCAACACCTACTGACACAACTCGACAGGTCAACACAGCAACACCTACTGACACAACACAACAGGCCAACACCTAATGGTACACACAACACAACAGCAGGCCAACACAGCAACACCTTCTGACACAACACAACAGGCCAACACAGCAACACCTACTGACACAACACAACACATCAGGTGAATACAGCAACACCTACTGATACACACAACACAACAGGCCAACACAGCAACACCTACTGACACAACACAACACATCAGGTGAATACAGCAACACCTACTGATACACACAACACAACAGGCCAACACAGCAACACCTACTGCTAGGACACAACACAACAGGTCAACACAGCAACACTGTTTCTTTGTGTTAGTTTCTTCCCCTCTAGGTTTATTTCCACCTTTTTGTTTCGATGCCCAACCCATAGTACCTCCGTCTTCTTCAAACTTATTCTCAGTGCATGCCTGCTGAACATATCGTTCCACTCTGTCAGTTGTTCTTGGAGGCCTGCTTCCCCATCTGCTACCACTGCCAGATTGTCTGTGTACAGTAGCTCCCAAAGAATATCCCTTGTACAAGTCTTTCAGCTTATCAATTCCACCATTGCGATAAACAACAGTGGGCTCAGGGAGCTCCCCTGTCTCAAGCCAACATTAACTCCAGATCCTTCGTTTTTTTCTTTCTGCAGGTCTATAAATCCCATAGCCACACTATCCTGTTCCTCCAATTTCCTTTTGTCCAGCTGCCTCAGAGGACATATCCCATCAACTACATAACATGCCAACAAAAACGAACTGACAACCACAGCAGCTGTTAATGCACTATGATAATTACACCCACTCACCCCATACACATCAATGACACATGAACAAGTTATGTTATAAGACTTTAATGAGTGTGCATTTTATAAAGCATTGCATTTTGCTAAGACACCACAATTGGACCTTCAGAACAATTCAAAGCACTCACCATATGTTAAACAGGCTTGAAGTAGACAAGAGCTTTTTGAACTTGATGAGTACAGAGAGACTGCACCAGACATTGGCAACTTTGTCCTGAAGCATGTCAAATCAAATCAAATTTATTTATACACCACATATCTCTACAAAACAGATTCAGGGGTGTTTACAAACTAAAACATGATGTAAGAATACATTACGTAGTCGTTATATTACAATACATGTGTTACATATGCTAACACAATAAAAACTACACATTTTAATTATTGTGTAGGCCATATTCAACATGGATAACTTAATACCCTGCAATCGCAACATTTTAAATACAATATTATGCAATAAATAATCTCGCCGAACAATTAATGCAGTTTAAATGCTTAAATGGATTTTGAATTTTATATGACTTCATACTTTAACATTCTTTATACATTTATATCACATTATCATAATAAGATTGTCAGACACACATCTTCTTCCACAATTTCCCACGATGCTTGTCATGCATATTACCACATGGTTGGGCTGCCTGTAAGAACCATATTAGAGTTCAGCTATGTTACATTAAAAGACTTCATGTTCAGGTTCAAGCTCATGCATGTATTACATCACCAATATGTGCCAGGTTTTCCTAGGATCCATGGGTTCAATGTTTGATTTGATCCATTAATGAAGTAAAAAGGTCATATTACAAAGATGCTACAATTGTAAATTTGCTGTTATATTGTAATGTCTGTTACAAGTAGTATGTACATAAATTTATTAAATTTACAAATAACTCAACTTCCCTGGTATCACTGTTAGACTTCAGTAGGAGTTAGTTGAATGGGTGCTACTGAATTGAATGTTTTGCTGCCGAGCTGATGCAATGAAAGAAGTAGCTGACTTGTCAGTCCATGGTTATGTTAGATTGAAAAGTGCAAACTTTTACATTTCGCTCCAAGTCAGTCTAAGTTGACACAATTGATTTTATAGTGCATTTACTTGTGACAGCCCTCATGCAAAAACATTAAAACAGTTTAACTTATGGCCCTACATATAGCGAAACATGACATGTTCATTACCAATAATGCCCAAGGTAATAACAATGTCAAAATAAGTTACCGTTTCTTAGAAAGCTAATTTGTTTACATGTTACTTCAAAAAGGACATATACATACAAATGTAATAATAAACTTCTATTGCACATAAATCCTTGGAAACCAAGCTCAGAGGCGCATCAAAACAAAAGGTTTGGTCAATCTCAAAATCCATAAGTAGTATTTCAGTTGTCAACAGATGGGTCTAGGCGCTAGGGAGCTACGGTGGATAAACAAGGTTATAAAGATAAGTTTTTAAATCACGATGGAATTTTTAAAATATTTTCAACTGATCTAACACTAAGAGGGAGCATATTCCAAAGAGTTGGTGCAGCAACAGAAAAAGCCCTAGTTCCAATGTTAGTGTTGACTCTAGAAACAAAAAGTAGATCAGAACTAGATGATCGAAGCTGGATAGGTTTTCTTACAGGAGTAAGCAATGAATGCAAATAAGATGGTTGCTTACTGAACAGTGCCTGGTATGTAATGGTACAGATCTTAAATATTATACGATATCGTACAGGAAGCCAATGCAAAGACTTCAAAAGTGGTACAAAGCAAGAAAAACGAGATCTTGTAACTACTCTTGCTAGACAATTTTGGACACGCTGGCGTTTTGTGATATCCTTGCTAGCGATATTATAAAGGAGGGAATTGCAATACTCAAAAAACAACAGCGACATGTTTGAGATATGTGTTGTCGGAAATTGAAGTTACTATCAAAGATCACTCCTAGATTCTGCACCGAGGTTGCTGGCGTGATATACTGATTCAAAATACGCGTAGGGAAAAAACCATCCAGTTTACTACGCTGCATTGGAGTACCAATAATGATCAATTCAGTTTTATTTGCTTTTAATTTCAACTTGCTGTCAGTCATCCAGTGGAAGATATCTTGAAGGCAATCACTAAGTTGGTTAAGGGAGCGATTTGTATCCAGGGTAGCCAATGAAATGTAGATCTGAGTATCATCAGCATAAAGATGATGATCCAAGTTATGTCTTTGTATAACAGAGCTTAGTGGCGTGGTGTAAAGAATAAAAAGCAAAGGCCCAAGAACAGAACCCTGGGGAACACCAAATAAAGCCAGCAGTGCAGCTGAAAAGCTGTTCCCAATCTTTATAGTTTGATATCTATCAGTTAGATATGAAGAAAACCAGCTTAGAGCTGTGCAGATATGCCGTACAACTTTAATAAGCATTCAATGAGAATGTTGTGATCAATCATGTCAAATGCAACAACCCTATTATATGCTTCAATTTGACGTGATTTTGAAAGTCGTTCACATTTCTACCTACACATTACAGGCCTATCAGTATCGAGCAGCTGAATGTGTACAAATTGGAACATGTACATGTTGCTAGAGAAGCTGCACATATTTTTGCAGCACATTAGTCAAATTATTTTGTAGAGCTTACTTATTTTACACAAATATATGTACATATTGATAGATGTATGTGTGCATGTATGGACATAGTATATAATTATACAAACTGGCATGTAAGCAAAAATGGTAAATAAATACCTCAAAGATGCCCCTTGCTACAGGAAAGAGTCGACGGAGAACTTGCTGTGTTACTTGTAAATTGTGTAGAAATGGCAACCAACAGCAACCAAAGGTCATCATGACTACTGTTCCTAGCTTCACAAACTTCCACAGTCTCCATGCAACAAGAAACATTGCATGGTTTCAGAAAGTCTCACATTTCAACATATATCCTGTAACTTCTTAATAGCAACAAATGCAGTTCATACATATAAAAGAAAATTCATCTATGCGTCAAACTAGATACAAGGATGTCATTATTGTAAAGAAGATGCAATGTTATTATAGCATGGCAAAGGAAGCATCATCATTTATAAGAGGAGGGCTGGAGGAATGAGGGGTAGGCTCAGTTTTAAATGCGTTTGATCTAGGGGTAGGCCACGCATGGTTCAATTTTTAGTGTTCAGAATTATGCCAACAATAATAGTTTTGTACAAAATGTGCGTGATATTTCAGTGCATATGATTGTTCAGGATTTGGGGATTTTTAAGATGATATACATTTGCAGACATAGAGCATGTATGCCTGCGAACCTATAAATCCAGTGGATAAAACATCATCTTTGAACTGAATACCTCCAAACATTCTGCAACACAAAAATCTTCACCTTATATGATTCAACTGATTAATTACTGACCTTTTGTAAAGCCATTAATGTTTATATGAATAGTAGCAAAATAAGGATTCCAAGTTGTTATTTTGATTGATGTCTGGACAGTTTTGTTTCATTAAAAAACTTGTGCCCAAATTATGTTGCCTTGAGGTTACAACATTCCAATTATTTTAATGACATGGTGATACTTATCATAGAATTTGAGTTTTTGTATTTAAAATATGCAGACTTGTGATTAGACATTTCATGGTATGAAGTGTACTTTTTAAAGGTATGGTACAAAAATGCAGTAACATAATTTATACATGAAATATAAAACACATTTTGTGTAAGTAACTCACCCATTTTCCTTGCCTGTAAAACAGTTGCCAAGAAGGTATGCAAAGAATGGTAGGGCGTGATACAGTTCCATCTGCTTGTAGTTGAGAGCCAGAACAAATGCGACTGAGCCGAGCAGGTGAGAGTTGTGACACAGAGCTATCACTGCCCACAACCACAGCGCCAGACTGACACTGTTGTATCTGGTCACTGGTAGAAGGAAGATCACACAAACAACGCAACATTAGATGTTTGTATGCACATGTGCATGCTTGTGGATGTGTGTGTTCATGCATGTGTTCATGCGTGTGTTCATGCATGTATTTATGCATGTATTTTGGTTTTGCATGTGTGTCCTGTGCTGCCCTAATCAACAAAAATATTGCTTTTGACAACTTTGTGTTATATTAGTTTATCAAATGTAGCATTAAAAGCAATTCAAATTATATAACT
This sequence comes from Escarpia spicata, assembly GCA_963995525.1. Lineage (NCBI taxonomy): Eukaryota > Metazoa > Annelida > Polychaeta > Sabellida > Siboglinidae > Escarpia > Escarpia spicata. The sequence continues at coordinate 33,536,995 of OZ023208.1, read as the reverse complement.
TAGCACTGTGCAGAAATTATGGCACTAATAATCAGTTTTTTTCAAGAAGACTGTATCTTGTGATTGAATAAATTTGTTACAGAGATAATCATGTTTGGGGCATATTCTCTGACATTGGCACCCATTTTCTAATATAGATTCGTCTTCTCTACATTGCTGGTGTCATTGTCGGTATAACCCCTGCCATCTAAATAAAAATAATCTCTAAAGATTCTGTCAAATTTGCGTACCAACTCTGAATCATAAAAATCAAGCTACCAATGACTGCCATTTTGAATTCTAAATTCTCATCAGCTACAGATGTTATCAATATAGAGGGAAGGAATTTTCTGATTGGCATAAAATACAACTACCAGGGAGAACAGCAACAAATTGACAAAGTTGTACAATAATAAGAAAATGTTCAGTAAATCAACAAATCATTACTTGAAATGTTTGTAATGCAAAATTTGTATGCTCAACATTTGGTTAATTAGGACAGATAAGGGGACACATGTGCATGCACGCAAGCACATGCAAACACATATATACAGTGCAGTGTTCATGTGTGACCTATTAACCTACTGTCCCCTCTCACTATGTCTGTCAGCTGAGACAATGAAGAAGGATACTGGAAGTGTCCGTGGTCAATCAGAATCAGACCAGGGTAGAGCAGCATGGTAAGGCAAGCCACAATCTGCAGAAGATAACATGTCACAAGCAGTTGTTAGATTTAGCTTAACTGTTCACATCACAAAACAGCTGTTTTCAAACATTGATATAATGGTCATTCAGAGGTTCTTCCAACTAATGCTATTCTTTTAGTCCAGGAATTTTAGCCCTTTAGGCCTTGAATAGCTGACAGTGGCCAGATGCCCGTTTCCCTGAGCGACTGCAAACGGCCGCAAACTTATCCTAACTCTGACAATGCGTGGTGATACTTCTGGATACTTATGTAACTTGTATCACTGGATTCTTTAGTGTATCTGCTGTGTGCTAGGATTATTTTTGATATGGCATTGTATTGGAAGTTTTTGAATGAGCGCAGTTTGAACATTTCAACTGACAGTAGTCATTTAATTTAAAAGTTGATTAGTATATTTAGTACCGTCTTGTGCAAAATTCAATTATATCTAAGATAAGCACAACTTGCAATGTTAGGAAACAAAGCACCAAAAAGTTAAATGCAAAAAACTAGGTGATTTTGTGTGGATGCTGCAAGAATTTGAAACACCTTTCATGTAAAATGGCATAAGGTCTAAAGCGTTAAGCAAATGTATTATGAAACCTAACATGTGGACACATCAGTCTGTATAATCTCCAAAACCATCATTACATACTGTCTTCATATTTCATTAACAATTTGGTCCTGTGGCACCTACCAGGTGAGAGAGTTTACTTAGAGAATATAAAAACATATGTCAGTGACAAACAGTGGCATATTAACAAATTAACTATTGCAACACAAGTTGTGTTTTCATGTTGAGATATATTACCTTGGTATGGTGCGTACCATGAGAAGATTGGCAAAAGTACATAAAGACAGCAGGAACGAAGAGCACAACATCAGCCAGAATCACTGCAGCAAAACACAGCATGACTACAAACTTACAAAGTAGGAGCAACATCACTTATCGTATATCAAGTAACAATTTTAACACCAGTTAAACATAGACCAACAAGTCACATATATATAAACTATAATATAATATTCATTGTAAGATCTGGAGGCTCCCATTAAGACAATTATATGCCGCTATCATGGGAGCCACCCTGCTGATGTAACATAATTATATGACTACCACGTGATCAACTATATATGCATACGTATATGTGTATACATAGTATATATATATTAGTTTAAACAAATGCAAAGTCATGTCTTGTTTAAGAATGACAGATGTAATAGTCAGAAATATGACAACATGATTCATAATTCTTGATAATATAATTCTTTGTATAAGTTGGAAAACCATATAAGCTATGTGTAGACATTTGATCAAGGAAGATATTTGGAGAATTGTTAAAAATTTGTATAATGTTGTGTCTGACGTACGTTTTGCATATTGATGATTAACTCTGGGAATAAATAAGTTGTTTTTACCACGTGTGTTGTATTGGTGAATTGCAAAGTTGTATGTGTATGGAACACGACTGAAGTATTCTGGTATAAGCTTGTTGATCAATTTGTAATAACATTGTAAGTAAGTCAAAGGTAAGTCCTGATACAGCAGGAATCAAAAGGTTATTTGTTGACAATTATGATTGTGTTGCTCGGGAAATGTTTGCCTTACCTGTGTACCTCATGAAGAGTTTGTGTGCTGAACTTTCATGACCTCGCGATTCACCCAGTGCCACCCATGAACTGTTGATATTATTAGCTCTACACATACAACACGTATATACATTTAAATACAACTGTTTTACATGCCAAACATCAGCCATAACAGTATTACTTTAAAGTAATCATGAGTAATGTTAATGTTTTTAGAGGTAACAAAATACACTGCAATAGACATTTCTCATTTGAATTACCATGCTTCGTCATCAGTCTGGCAATTCCTAACCTAGAAAACATCTGGTGCTAATGATAGTAAAATTGTTGAGAACGTTGTTGATGAATGTCATCAATGATCAGCTTAGCTCAAACTCAACAGTGATTACAGTGCCACAAATTAGTTATACTACATAATGCAGCAACTTTAGATTGATTGCAGTAAACACAGTTACTCTCTTAGTCTTACAATAACAGTTTGTTTATATACTACGCTTATAATCCTATAATACTACAGCTAGCGCTTCTTCACGCATCACCATGATTTGTAATGAAGTAGATTAATTAAAATTGTAATGTACTCAATATATTATCAAGGAAAATCAAATCTAAAATATATTGTTTCAGTTCTTTTCTTGCAGTTACGTGATACAATTTGCATAATTACACAGATAATTAAATTCACAACAAATGCTTATCCCACAGTCATACATTTACATGACATGACTTAGCATAATATGTCAATAGATTAGAAAATAATCAATCATTTTATTTGGGTGCAGAAGTTTAAGGAATTTGCAGTTAATAACTTTGCAATGACCTTCACTGCTACCATAATTTGTACACTGTAAATGTCACTATCTAATGAGTCATGTGAAATTCCTAACATGTATGTACATGTATACAAAATTGTGTGTTCATATCTTAAATAGAATAGCTGGTTGCTAAGTGAGTCTGAAGTGTAAACAAACCATTGGCAAAAATCAAACAACGAAAACTGATTACCCAGTTTAACATTTGTTGTGATGATGAGAAGTACCTTTGCACATTTGTTGTGATGATGAGAAGTACCTTTGCACATTTGTTGTGATGATGAGAAGTACCTTTGCACATTTGTTGTGATGATGAGAAGTACCTTTGCACATTTGTTGTGATGATGAGAAGTACCTTTGCACATTTGTTGTGATGATGAGAAGTACCTTTGCACATTTGTTGTGATGATGAGAAGTACCTTTGCACATTTGTTGTGATGATGAGAAGTACCTTTGCACATTTGTTGTGATGATGAGAAGTACCTTTGCACATTTGTTGTGATGATGAGAAGTACCTTTGCACATTTGTTCGGTGAATGATCAGTTATTACGTCAGGATGATACATCAAATAAAAGCTAAGAAATAGCTGTTTCTGGTAGTGTGGACTAATTCAATTTGTGCCGTGTTATGGTTGGTTTTTATGTGGGATAATAATAATAATACTTTCTATTTGTAGAGTAGCATGTATCCAGGTATAAAAACCTGCTCAGATGCTTAAAATAAAACATTATTAAAGCATAATACAATAATATACATCGTATGTTTTCCTCTTTCAAATTTGTTTGATTTCATAATGTATCTTGTGCTTACTTTTTGTAAAAAAAAGTCTTTGGTTTTGCATAAATAAAAAACTTCAGATAACTGTCTAAATGGTTCTTATTATGTCAATGTTTACTCTGTTCAAAAACAACAACGAAGAATGTCTAGCAAAGAAATATGTTTACAAACCAGCTTCGAAATGTAAAACAAAATGTCTTTGTGTTATCTATAAAAACTTACACAATTGCACACATATAGCTGTGATAGGCTGTGAGAGGAGGGTAGTCAAGGCCCCAGTACTGCAAGTCATTGTTACTTCCATTGACGTACCTGCAAACAGGGACCACACCATTAATGCTAAACCTGCACATAATCACATTCTGGCCACACCCAATATCAATTTGTCTTTACAATAGAAAATGCATATTTTCTTACAAAACAACCAGATTGAAAAAATATAGAAATAGCTTTGTATGTTTCATGTAAATAAAGTAGCTTTGCTAACAGATTAAACAAATAAAACATGATATTTGTATGTCAACCTTATTCAAAACTGCCTGTCTAGGAAATGATGTCAGATTATGACATTTCCCAAATTCATTCAGCACAACAGAAACAATTTCTGCAGTCAAAACTCACAGCAAACTATATCAAATAGTATCTTCACATTATACATTTCAGTGATATTATGCTTAATTTATAACATACCGGCTTATATCCAAACATGGAGCAACAAACCTTGGGCATAAATTTCAGGGTGTGTTGTCATTAAAGTATTTGAATGTATATTTAAAACTTGCTCTCGTAATGACACCTTCTAGAGAAGAGTTGTTCATCAGTCAATTCTTGCAGGTGGAGGAAGGGCCCTCTAGAGAAGAGTTGTTCATCAATCAATTCTTGCAGGTGGAGGAAGGACCCTCTAGAGAAGAGTTATTCATTACTCAATTCTTGCAGGTAGGGGAAGGGCCCTCTAGAAAAGAATTGTTCATCACTGAATTCTTGCAGGTGGGGGAAGGGCCCTCTACAGAACAGTTGTTCATCACTCAATTCTTGCAGGTGGGGGAAAGGCCCTCTAGAGAAGAGTTGTTCACCACTAAAGTCTTGCAGGTGGGGGAAGGGCCCTCTAGAGAAGAGTTGTTCATCAATCAATTCTTGCAGGTGGGGGAAGGGCCCTCTAGAAAAGAGTTGTTCATCACTCAATTCTTGCAGGTGGGGGAAGGGCCCTCTAGAGAAGAGTTGTTCACCACTAAATTCTTGCAGGTGGGGGAAGGGCCCTCTAGAGAAGAGTTGTTCATCAATCAATTCTTGCAGGTGGGGGAAGGGCCCTCTAGAAAAGCATAGCATATTAAAAACACCTAAGCAAATAACTCTAAAGAAATATTATTGAGTTTTCTGAAATACCTTGCCAATTGGTAGATTAGAGGCCGATGGTTCAATAGTGCAAGAAAATGAATGTACACAAAAAGTGAGAGTGAATGTTTGCAACACATAATAAGCCACTATTGGCAATGGCTTATGACAGGTGAGTGTACCTGTATGTTATTGAGTGTGCTGGCTGCAAGATAAGTAGCTGAAATCATTTATGTTTTCAACCAGGACTTGCAACTTGTTTAGTTTGTTCCAGTCTATGGACAAACGGTATGTGACTTACCACTGCTCAATGATATACAGAGGGTATGTGACTTACCACTGCTCAATGATATACAGAGGGTATGTGACTTACCACTGCTCAATGATATACAGAGGGTATGTGACTTACCACTGCTCAATGACAGACAGAGGGTATGTGACTTACCACTGCTCAATGATAGACAGAGGGTATGTGACTTACCACTGCTCAATGGTAGACAGGGGATGTGTGACTTACCACTGCTCAATGATAGACAGAGGGTATGTGACTTACCACTGCTCAATGATAGACAGAGGGTATGTGACTTACCACTGCTCAATGACAGACAGAGAGTATGTGACTAACCACTGCTCAATGGTAGACAGGGGATGTGTGACTAACCATTGCTCAATGATAGACAGAGGGTATGTGACTAACTACTGCTCAATGATAGACAGGTGGTATGTGACTAACCACTGCTCAATGATAGACAGAGGGTATGTGACTAACCACTGCTCAATGGTAGACAGGGGATGTGTGACTAACCATTGCTCAATGATAGACAGAGGGTATGTGACTTACCACTGCTCAATGATAGACAGAGGGTATGTGACTTACCACTGCTCAATGACAGACAGAGGGTATGTGACTAACCACTGCTCAATGATAGACAGAGGGTATGTGACTAACCACTGCTCAATGATAGACAGAGGGTATGTGACTAACCACTGCTCAATGATAGACAGAGGGTATGTGACTAACCACTGCTCAATGGTAGACAGGGGATGTGTGACTAACCATTGCTCAATGATAGACAGAGGGTATGTGACTAACTACTGCTCAATGATAGACAGGTGGTATGTGACTAACCACTACTCAATGATAGACAGGTGGTATGTGACTTACCACTGCTCAATGATAGACAGAGGGTATGTGACTTACCACTGCTCAATGACAGACAGAGGGTATGTGACTAACCACTGCTCAATGATAGACAGAGGGTATGTGACTAACCACTGCTCAATGATAGACAGAGGGTATGTGACTAACCACTGCTCAATGACAGACAGAGGGTATGTGACTAACCACTGCTCAATGATAGACAGGTGGTATGTGACTAACCACTGCTCAATGATAGACAGAGGGTATGTGACTAACCACTGCTCAATGACAGACAGAGAGTATGTGACTAACCACTGCTCAATGACAAACAGCGGGTATGTGACTAACCACTGCTCAATGATAGACAGGTGGTATGTGACTAACCACTGCTCAGTGACAGACAGAGGGTATGTGACTAACTACTGCTCAATGATAGACAGGTGGTATGTGACTAACCACTACTCAATGACAGACAGAGGGTATGTGACTAACCACTGCTCAATGATAGACAGAGGGTATGTGACTTACCACTGCTCAATGATAGACAGAGGGTATGTGACTTACCACTGTGCAATGATAGACAGAGGGTATGTGAACAACCACTGTGCAATGATAGACAGGTGGCATGTGACTAACCACTGCTCAATGACAGACAGAGGGTATGTGACTAACCACTGCTCAATGACAGACAGAGGGTATGTGACTTACCACTGCTCAATGATAGACAGAGGGTATGTGACTAACCACTGCTCAATGATAGACAGGTGGTATGTGACTAACCACTGCTCAATGATAGACAGAGGGTATGTGACTAACCACTGCTCAATGACAGACAGAGGGTATGTGACTTACCACTGCTCAATGATAGACAGAGGGTATGTGACTTAACACTGCTTAATGATAGACAGAGGGTATGTGACTAACCACTGTTTGATAGACAGATATGCAGTGTTCAAAATAACGCTTATCCATTTGTCTGGGATAATTGGCCTGGGCAAATAAAATTACACATTATGATAATAGTTAATACCCAGTGGACAAGTGAAAATTTACAGTAAATAGTAATGCATGCAAAATAGCAACTTTTTTATTTGAAGAAATTAATATGAAGATGGTGTTCGCCACCAATCTCGCATGTTACAATTTATTTGTTTGAATGTTGGCATCTTGTTGTTCTGCTGCCAGTCTTTGGTGTCTTGTACATGAGTTTTCCATGAAATTTAGAGCATCTATTATGTGCATCATCTGCTTAATGCACTGATGTAGCTTTGCCATTCTCATAGGATTGGCTTCGTTGATCGAGGCTGTATTTCACTCCATCAAATTTTTATTTATTTTTATTACATCCAACTTGCGTCTATCATGCATCGTTGATGAACTTTGGAAATAGTAGTCTCAAGTATCAAGAAAATTCTGCGATCACAGAATCCACGGAATCATGAAACATGATTGAACAGAATTTGTATATACAACATTAACACAGATAGTATGCAACTTACCACTGTTTGATAGAAAGATGGTCTGTAACTAACTACTGCTTGATGGATATGTGACATGTTACTTACCACTGCTTGCTAAAACAAATATGTAACTTACCAATTAATGGATAGATCGTACATGACTTACCACAGATGGCTACTTACCACTACTTGATAAGACATTATAGCTCATTGGCTGAGCTTAACTTCAGTGTTTTGCTAGGCGATATGCTGAGGGTACTGAGACTGATGCAATCAGCTGCGCCCCTGGCATCATCTAAGTTGATGTCATTTATTTACGTTTTTTCCACAGCTTCAATTCCTCTCAACAAATGCTTGGATAAGTACAAATTTTGGCAGACAAGTAGATTTCAAAACTGACAGTTTGGCTTATAAAATAAATGTCTATTAAAGGTAAATGATAGATAGATGATGTAGATGGTGTGTCACCTACCACTGTTTGATAGGCAGATGACATGTAACTTACCACTGTTTGATAAATAGATGACATGTAACTTACCACTGTTTGATAAATAGATGACATGTAACTTACCACTGTTTGATAAACAGATGACATGTAACTTACCACTGTTTGATAAATAGATGACATGTAACTTACCACTGTTTGATAAACAGATGACATGTAACTTACCACTGTTTGATAAATAGATGACATGTAACTTACCACTGTTTGATAAATAGATGACATGTAACTTACCACTGTTTGATAAATAGATGACATGTAATTTACCACTGTTTGATAAACAGATGACATGTAACTTACCACTGTTTGATAAATAGATGACATGTAACTTACCACTGTTTGAAAAATAGATGACATGTAACTTACCACTGTTTGATAAACAGATGACATGTAACTTACCACTGTTTGATAAATAGATGACATGTAACTTACCACTGTTTGATAAATAGATGACATGTAACTTACCACTGTTTGATAAACAGATGACATGTAACTTACCACTGTTTGATAAATAGATGACATGTAACTTACCACTGTTTGATAAACAGATGACATGTAACTTGCCACTTTTTGATAAACAGATGACATGTAACTTACCACTGTTTGATAAATAGATGACATGTAACTTACCACTGTTTGATAACAAGATGACATGTAACTTACCACTGTTTGATAAATAGATGACATGTAACTTACCACTGTTTGATAAATAGATGACATGTAACTTACCACTGTTTGATAACAAGATGACATGTAACTTACCACTGTTTGATAAACAGATGACATGTAACTTACCACTGTTTGATAAATAGATGACATGTAACTTACCACTGTTTGATAACAAGATGACATGTAACTTACCACTGTTTGATAAATAGATGACATGTAACTTACTACTGTTTGATAAACAGATGACATGTAACTTACCACTGTTTGATAAACAGATAACATGTCACCTACCATTGTTTGATAAGCAGATGACATGTAATTTACCACTGTTTGATAAACACAGGGGTAGAAATAACTCCAAAAATGTTGGTATCCAGTAAGGTTACCTGGCTGAAATGTCTGGTAGCCCGCAGATATATCTGGTAGCCCAAAATTCCCAAACCAGAACGCCATTGTAACATTGCAGGTCAATGTGTAATTTACATTAATTACTAATGGAATGCTGAGGTTGTCCCTTCACATTTATTCTACCCTTTGAAAACTGAAAAATTCCAAATGTTACATGTATCTTTTAGTGAAATAATCATTATTTTAATGTACAATTCAAATAGTATACTGGTTAATGTGTTTTACAAACTCACAAATGTTTAAAATGTTTGGACTAATATTTCTAACATCTGTCAGTGTGTGCACTGTTGAGGAAAGATTTTTTAAACTTAATTTATTTTCTAACAAAATGTACTAGTTTTAACAAATAACGTTTTATCATGTTTCTTGTATTTTATTCAATATCATGATTGCAAAGGAAATCAATTATTATATTATTACTATTTATATTTAAATATTTGTGGATTGTTTCATTAATTAATATATTATTTATAATGCTTAAATGCTGTATAGAGGACATAACTGCATTATATTAAACACCTTTTATATTAGGAGTGGTATTAATGTTTAAATAGTTATTAAAATACAAAATATTCTTTAGTAAAATTTACTTTGCATTTACAACAAAATGCGTTTCTGATCAACAATGTTAAAAGTAGGAATTACTAAAATAAAATGTATATTCGGTGCATTAAATCCACGCGGCTGTAATTTTTTATAAATGATTTATTTCTTAAATTATACAGGTTTTAACAACCTCTTTATTTATACAGAAGTTTAACTACCAAGTGTGGCAATAGTGTCGCATTACTAAATGCACTGCCATTGAAACACCCTTTGTTTCCTATATTTAGTACAACTTGATTTTGCAGTGGGGATAGCATCAACATCCTTCAACCAGCTGAGGAAAATTTGGAATAACAAACAATAGTAGGTGGCCTGCAGGGGAGCCACAGGGTTGGTGCCATGCCATGGGCCAAGGTGTAGCAGCATAGCTCTTTGTAACATAAAGTTCAGAACAATGGTGCAGTCGTAGTGTGTCACTGGCAGAGCAATGTGGGATCACTGTGTAGCCAGACTGTGACACCAGTTGTGAAATAAAAACGTGTTGTTGCCCCACTCCAGAGTTGAGTGGCCCACACAAGTGTTGTGTTGCAGCTCTATATTGAGAATTAACCAGAGGTTTTCGGTACAGTTACATGGTAATTAACTTAACATTGCCTGACAGGTTGATGGTATATATGTAATGTAATTTACCACTGCTCGACGGGTAGATGGTACACCAATTCCATCCAATGTCTCTGTGCTTCATAATCACCGAACATTGGAGATTTGCCTTCACCTAGAAAAAAGTTATGAACGTTTTTGATAATCCAGATACATCTGAGTAAACAATCAAAAGAATGTCTGGGCTTTCTGTTTACAAAAACCATCACTGTTTTAGAATCATAAATACTAGTTGATAGAATATTAACAAACTTTATTTTATTAACAAAACCCTTCATGGAATTCATCAGAAGCAAGTGCACAATCCAATATGACAACAAATATGAGAGCTGGCAGTACAACCTAAAGGCCAGAAGAGAACCTGTAAAAACCTGTTAAGATGACACGATCGACTTTGTCAACCTGTCACTTTGAAAGTGCTAGTGCAGTACCAGTGGTCACTGCACTCTTCAGCTCATTATCGTTGACTGTTAGTTCAGCAACTATGTTTACAGTCTCAGTAATTTGTTTTTTTGGCCCACAAGAGTAACATTATTTATGATGGCAATTGCACATTTATTTGGCAGCATCTCTGCGAGATTTGATGAGTCATCATGAGGCACTTGATGTGCACTACCAGACAACAAGAGTACTACACATCCTAGCAGGAAAATGATAAAATCAGTTATAGAATCCTCCGCCACACTTTCTGGATAATGTATACCTCAGTGCATTAATTGCATCATTCCACATAATCGTTGGATTATTTATGTTATAAAAATAGTATGTCTTAGCGCACTTGTGAGGCCTAAAAGACGGTCCAGTTTTCAGCAACATGCACTGTTCATAGTTCATTTCAAGCTTGCATTAATGCACATGACATATGCTGACAGGAGCAAACTGGAACGTTATTTGTGCATTAAAATGTGCTAAGACGGAAAATTTTATAGCATAAATATGCCTGGGTGTATATGGAAAGATTTAATTATCACATTGACATGTCAAATTTAGGCAACACTGTAGTTATAATGGCAAAATCGGAGTGGGTCTGGATTCTACACAAGTGCCCCTCAATTGTCTCAGACTAACATAATATTTTGTATGCGTCTTTGAGGCACATGCCAAAAAATATGCAAAATTCCTGTGTACAATGCATCATTGATGCGTTTCCGCTGTCCAAGGGAATCGCTGTATATATATACATATATATATGTATGTATACATATATATATATATATATATATACATACATACATATATATATATTACTATATACCCTGGTATATATATATATATATATATATAAACCCCTCGGGTTTAGTGTGCAAATATCACCAAGTAAATTATACATTTTCTGAAAGGGCAGAAAATGTTCTATTTAATTCCAAAACATAATAGTCAGATGACACGACATAGCTTATTTTCAGTAATATATATATATATATATACAGGTGTATATCCTATTATGTTTTAGAATTAAATAGAACATCATATGCCCTTTCAGAAAATATATAATTTATTTGGTGATATTTGCACACTAAACGCATTAAATACAGGTTTAGTCTTTTAGAATGATGTGCAATTCTAATAAAAATAAAAGGCTTGGCACCTATTAGAAGGCATTTCAATTTTTTTTTTATATCATGTTAGAACATGGAAATGGGCTTAAGGTAATAGCTTAAGGATCACATAACTGTTTATTTTATTAAGATATCTTTAACAGATCAAAAGATATTGCAATTATAACACGGCAAAACGGCGTAATTTTTGTGTAGCTCTTACAATAGCAAAATGTTTTTGTGTTTTCTTTGGATAAATATTTGCTTTAAATTGTCAGAACGTTTTTATTTATATAGATATCTAAATACTGTTTACAGGGTTTTCAAACACATTGACTAGAATAATAAATTTACAATATTTACTATTTTTAGTACTAATTATAACTAAATTAATGCAATTAATTAGTTAATTTTAGTAATGTAGCATGCAAACTCAACAGACCAACACGTTCCAATTAAAGGCCATAATGCCCATGATTATGAAGATATTTATACATATTATGCAATGTGTATAACCACATTAATAATGGTAATAAACATGCATTAACAGATCATTTTATAATAATTTAATTAGTCAATATTGGGTAATTAGCGCATGACCTCGACACACTGACACATTTAAGTAAAGGCCATAATGTCCACGATTATGAAGATATTTATACTTATTATGCAATGTGTATAACCACATTAATAATGGTAATAAATATACATTAACAAATAATTTAATAATTTAATTAATTAGTCAATATTGGCTAATTAATGCGCAACCTCGACAGACTGACAGATTTCAGTAAAAGGCCATAATGTCCATGATTATGAAGATGTTTGTATAATTTATGCAAGCAGTAAACCACATTAATTTTGGTAATACATATACATTAACCAGTCATTTCACATTAACAGTAACTGAATTAATAAGTTAACATTGGCTAATATTAGCACGCTAACGACTGACCACTACATTTTGATGAAAGGCTAGAATGTCCATAATTATGAAGACAGTTATATAATTTTATGCAATGTTTACAACCATATTAAACATTATAATAAATATACATTAACCAGTCATGTAGCATTAACAATAACTTTATTAATAAGTAAATATTGGCTAAATAGCACACAAACTCAACAAATCAATACATGACAATGAAATACAATATTCTAGTTCACTATGTCTATGTGTGACTGTGTGCTTTACTCCCCATGACCCATGTGAGTCAAACCATGAAGAATTCTGCTCTGCTCATAACAGTCTTTTTGTAATATTGGAAGTTGATAGTCTCATAATTTAATGCCAGTAGGCTGTAAGATCTGTGCAGCAAGGTTCATATTTCATAGTTCATATCTTGTAAAATAATGTTGTGTTCTAAATAAGTGTTGTGTCATGTTGAATGGACACTGTACAATGTAGATATCAGATATATATATAATCAGCCAGATTAAATGTGTACATATGCAGCCAGGTGATGAGTGTCATATTCAGACGACTGCTTGGTACCTTCACAGTTAACTGTCAGACACAGATCAGCGTAAGATCAGTGTCACTGCATGTAATTGCAAAGAATATCTGAAATAAAAAATTCATTGTGTATCATATAATGATAACTGTTTTGATTCTACATGCAAATCTTGTGAAATAATTTTCATATCCCTGCCTCTGTTACTCAAGAGAGCAGTGTGAAATGCTATAATAATGCATTATGTCACACATAAATTCATAATCATTGTGATACTTGAGAGGTATAACTGTGGTGTTTAATGTATTGCATGTTGTCACACAATTAAACAAATGATGCTATAACTGATCAAGTCAAGGCATTTATGGTTTATATTACGTTTTATAAATTTTGTGCAGTGACTGTTTGTCATGCAACACTTTTTAAAACAAATTAAGTCAAATAATTTACATATTTTTCCTTAAAAACAACTTTTCTAACAAATTGTTCATTTAATAACTAACAACAATTAAAATTATTGCATAATGAAATTTATATTATTTGTAAGTCTAAATAAAAGTATAACCATAAATAATGGCATAAGCCATGTCAAGCCCAAGGGTAAGCAGTAACCTGCCCTGGCCTAAGACTAAGTCTGACTACTGTATCATAGGCTAGGGCTACGTATAGCAGAACTGCCATGGATTGGCCCGTATAGTATACTATAATTATATTCATAAAATAGAAACTTAACTAATATCATATCTAAAAGTCATAACATTATATTGTTGTTTCTTTAGTGATTTTAATTCAGAGAAACTGAATAAGTCATGATCTGCATCAGGCTGGGGTGACGTGCTGTTGGTCTGACTGACACAGATTGGTCAAAATCAGACAAATGTCGCATGTTTTCAAAGGCGCTAAAACCACATTGTAAGGCATGCTCGCCAACAAAATTGTCAACACATACTAATTTAATCCTATAGATCTACCTAAAACATAACCGTTTGTTACAAATTATTACTAGACTGACAAACTTACAACTGAAACACAGCTATGTCATCAAATCAGTGAAATATAGCTTAATTTTGGTCAAATTTCAAACAGAAAAGGATGTACAGAAAGTTTGACTTACCCGCAAAACGAATCCTGTCACGAATGACGAAAATAATCAGGAAAAGAGCGCGAAAACAGAGGTTGAAATAAAACGCTACCCAGATGCCGAGTTCAGCTTAGAACAATGGCATAATATATTAATGAAGGAAGTTTTTCACATAATAATTACATTTTTTAATAAAACACAAGAATCACTTCAAAATAACTTGTCTTGTTCTATTAAGTATTTCATATTGTTGTATTATATTATTGTTCCATCTGCAAAACTGTAATGCACATTTGATTACTGGGCTAGTTAGCTTTCATTTGATTGATGATACACTGTGCTCAGTGCAAATTACCTGTATAGTTCAACTTGGTTAATTCATTAATTGATTATTTTTGTAATCAATTAATAAATAGTTGTACTGTCTACAAAAAAACACATACTAAATGATGAAATCCTCAGCTTTCAATTGCTATATTACACACTATGACCATTGTAACATAATCCATCTTGTTAGTAATCTTGTTATATTAATTAATTAATTAATGTATAGATAGAGGACGCTGTTGTGGCTACCTGGAATGTTTGCGTTTAGCCTCTGTGTTGTTTATCGTTTTTCGTCAGTTTTAACTGAAGGATGTTATATATGTTGCTCTACATTCCAAATGAATTTCCCTCACAAGGGACAATAAAGTATTGTGATTGTGATTGATTGTGATTGATTGTGATTGATTGTGATTGATTGTGATTGATTGTATTGTTCTGTCTACAGAAATGGTACACATACATTGAATGCTGAACCACATGGTTTTAATTTGCTATATAAAACGTGGTTTTAATTTCCTATATTACACTGATCACTACAAAATGTTATCTTGTTCTATTAATTAATTAATATTGTTATATTAATTAATTAATGTATTTTTCTGTCTACTCGAATTGTAGGTATACATTTATTGCTTAGCGCTTCAGCTTTTATTTGCTGTATTACATGCAGTAGTCACTAAAACATTCATCTTGCTTTTAATTAATTTCTTATATTAATTAATTAATTAACATATTGTTTCATCTACACATATGGTATGCATATATTAAATGCTGTACTATGCAGCTTTAATTTGCCATATTACTCACTGGTTACTACAAAAATGCTATATTGTTCTATTAATTAATAATATTATTGATATTTTAATTCATTAATATTGTGTCCCATCAACAAACAGTTACACTTTCATTGCTGAGTTTCCCAGCTTATATTTGCTGGATTAAACACGATAAGTGCAACAAAATAATGATAAAATATAATTTAATTACAACAATTTCCCTGAAAAGCATGCTAATTTGTGCAAATTATGCCAATACAAATAAGTAAAATATTACTTTTTGACATATTTGAAAAGAAGGACTACAAATATATCAATGTGTCAAATTTCATTGATAAACATTGAACAGAACTGTTTTTATTAGTTTTAATAAAAATACGTTTTGGTGCCCTTTTCCAGCGGTATGACTAAAACGCGCACGACCACACACGACCACGCACGCCCAAAATGTTTGTAGTGTTGGTAACCAAGCGGGCTGTTGGTGGCACATAGGAGGTATGTGTTTGCAGCTCGCCAAATTTCAGATATGTTCTTCACATTGGAGTAACAAAAATCGCAACTTTTATCATCGTTTATGGTAACTCGCCGGTTCCATTCGCCAGGTGGCACTACCTTGCCAAGACTAAATACTCATCCAGACGATCGGATAAAATGCCTAAATTGTATAACTCCTGGGTTAAATACAGACTCAAAATGTTTAATAATGCACACACAAAACATATCAACAGGCTAAACTATCTACCAACATATTATATTACATGGTCGTGCATGGTTGTTCGTTAACTTCATGGTCGTGCATGGTCGTGCGCCTTTTAGTCAAACCCCTTTTCCAGTTCACTGGTACTGTATAAGAGATAGGCTTACAATCTGAAAATATTTTAACATTTTACATGTTCAAAAATTCATATCTCGAAAAGTATTTTACCGATTTTTATATTGTTTTCACTTTCTCCTGGGTTCCGCCATATGATAAAAATATAAAACAACATATATCTGCAATTTGAAATTTTCAATGACATCCCTACTGTAACTAAGACTAACTAATGCTGCATTCCAAATCCAATGGGTTCGTGTAAATCGTAAACACGACTTGATGAACTGGACATTTCACGAGCTCCTACAGTTTAACCACTTGTAAATGTATGCAACTGGGTCAAGTATGGATTACGGAGTCGTGTTCATGGTATACAGCATTAGGCTAGCTTAAGCTTAGCCTAGAACTTAGTCTTAGAAGCGACGTGGCTTGAACGATAATCGGGGTTTTAACACAGTATACACAAAACAACTTACCAGAATATGAGTTTAACGAAACACACCACCTAATTATAATTGCAGCTATTGTTATGAGTAACTTGGTGGTTAATAAGTCATTCATTTTACTGATCTGATTAGTTAGTGTTTACTAGTCTGAGAAGCTTCGTAACAAAGCCCTCTGGTGTGAAAACGTGTAACAAAAAAAATCTATATTGAATTGCATTGAAAATAGTACGCCTATTGAAAACATATCCGCCAAAATCCTGTAAATGTATAGATTCATGGTAAACCACAAAATACTACATATTATTACACCGTACATAATCTTATACAGATATATTCTGCTAAAAACTTAATCTATATAGTATACATAATAGGCCTAGTATCGATTTTTGCTGAGTGACTGCAGATTTAAATTAATATTTTAGTGCTTTTAATTTAACTGGCACATTGTTGCTGAGAAATCCATCGTTTTTATTGCGAAGACCCCTTGCAAATTGTAACCATGTTGCAATCCCATGAGTGTTTTTAAAACATCATTATTTGCACAACGTATTTGACTAAACAATTAAGAGCTATTGACAAGCAACACAATTATCATTTTAACATTTAACAAACATTATTGATGCTATATATTTTACAAATATTCTTTGTGCAATTATATTTTCTTTAATGTCATATATATTTGATATTTTAAAAATACTATTTAACTGCTTTAGGAACACTGCTTTATACAGTAATATTTTATTAAATTTTACCTGTACGTTTATGTTTTAAACTCGCGACCATTATGAAGACCAAATGTACATTGTAGCAGGTTATCACGAATAAACAAGAACTGCATGAATTGCCAACTTAGTGTGGGATGAGTTGCTATTGGTACGAGTTTGCCATGACCAGAAATTCCTTCCGTTTCCGACAAACACTTAGCAGCGAGGAAGCTTTGTGGTTGATAAGGAAATCCGTTACGATGTATCGTAAAGAAAAACCACTATTATTGAAAGGAAGCATATCTGCACTAGCCAATAACTTGAGCATCGAGGTGAATTTAGAAAAAGGCGTAATACGCTATGCAACCGTGCACAAATCCTTAGTGAATTTAGTAAGTGCGTCCGTGGATGGAACGTCGGTAAACCCACGTCAGATTCCCTGCAAGGAACCATCTGCAGCTCAGGGTTTCACCATGATCCTACAGGTAATATTCAGCATGGGCGGTTACACGTGGTGACCACCAGGTGACCAGGCACCCTGCTTAATTTCATATAATCATTGTTATTTCCTGTTGGTTGATAAAAAAACTAGCTCACTCTAAACCATTTTTTATCTGACATCATCCATCATCAATTCATTTCAATTTTCATGTATATACAACCAAACCTCTTGGAAAATAGTACTGTTATACATAACAAGAAACTATACTATCTAAGACAACACATATTCAATAAAAAAGAGAACATTTATTGGAAAAGAATGCAACAGTTATGGGTAACCCAGTTATGTATTAATTAATAATAATGTACTAAGTGTAGCGACACTGATTTTCCGCAATCGCGGAAAATGGGAAGAATTTGTGGAATCGTCATTTTCAAGCAGAAGCACCGCCTCTTTCATCAATAATGCCTTAACTGGAGATATTTTGAAACAAACTGTTTAATATGCTAAGATGTTTATTTATTTTGGTGGATTTATGACGCAGGATTTAAAAAACGTGCATGGCATATCGTTGCGAAGTGTCATGGCGCCAGTGCTACCTCGTGTCAACCGACGTAAACAGGGACATGCACAGAAGGCGCTAACATAAACCGTTTCGCGATCGTTGTCTAGCTGTCCGCTGAGCGCATAGAAGACATGTTGCTAATTAAATGTAGTTGTCACATCATTAGTACACGCATAAGTGTACATAATCCGGTTTCGAACACAAAACGCGAACAACTAAAACAGCCTAGGATACACTGGCTCAAAGTGAGATAGTCCGCGTTTTGTAGTTCTAGCAAATTCCGTTGAATGGCGTCATATATAGAAATTCATAATTGTTAATATGATTGCTTGTATAATTTACGTTTGCTAACTTATATATTAAACCTGCAATATCATTTTGATTGTTATCCTCCTGGCTTTTCTGACTAATTTCCCGAAAAAGCAAAGCTATCAAGTATCCCCTATAATATCCTAGTTCGTTGGTGCACTTGTGCTACTTCGTTTTGTTGAAATTAATAAACAAACTGCGAACTATTTAGAATTTGGTTTCGAGTCGAACGAGTCGAAACTAGCAAAACTTACTTGAACATGGACATGAACCTGGAAGTGGAAACTTCATATAATAGTATCGTGTTCGCGAATTTGGGCGAGACTGACCTCTGACCCTCAAGATTGATGCCTCGATCAAGCCGTTTTTGTTGATAGTAGTGTTCGCAAGTGTTTATACAACACATTCTTATTGTATGGCATTTACGCCGGCGATGGGACATCCCCGGACATATGCCACTGACGCAGCGAAAAAGGGCCAAATTACGCAGACAATGACAATATTCGCGACAGACGGTTTATTTGGGAAAAACCAGTATGGATTTGTGGAATGACACAAGACAACTGACAAGTCACAAAAGAAACGGCTGGAGTAAGACTGGTCTAAGAACAGACGCTGCGTTCGCAAAACTTCTTCTAGACAGGTTAGTAATTTCAGAGTAGCCACGCATGTATATTCGTATGAATATAATATTATGTTGCTTGTTATGTTCAGAAAACCACCACCGCTCAATACTGTGAAAATGTCCATCACAATAACATGTATCGATAGCTTGCGACTGATTTATGTGAGAGAGCAGAGAATTACCGTTACTATACAAAGAATTGCATCCCATGTTTTGTTAAGGTACAAATCCTTTTATACATGTAAATTATAGAAGTTCTGTTTTTAGTTTGGTCTGTCAAGAAAAAAGCACATCTAAAACACTACAATTTATCAATAACATGCATTTTGTAATTTATACTTCTACATTCATACATTTTGTAGAAAAATGTTTAAAATTAATTTTCCGTTTCATTTAATTAATTAACTTCATCTTACTTTGCGACAGTTGCGTGATTCAAATAAAAAACAGTCAGGGTTGACAGCTAAGTTTCTGACAGGACAGTTTACAAATTGTTTGCACGTTGATGACACTGAAGCCACAGAGGCTTCGCTTCATGGAACATACTTTCCCAGTCAGAAACCTCTAGTTAATAACCACAGTTGTAAGTAGTTGAAAGGCCATTATTATAATTTTGTGTGTTAAATCAAGCCAGGAAATCCATAATAAAATGCCTTTGTTGCTCTCATAAGAGACATGACTAACAGCTGGAATCTTCTTCTAAAGACTTACAGTGGTAATCCACCCTCTGAGTAAACAGTAGAACTTTGTGGACACTGCCAGGGGTTCAACCACTACCAGCCAAATGTCCTCCTCATTAATTAGCAGTGTCAGGTGAATGACACATTGAGATCACAACTAAGGCATTGTGTATTTTGCATGGTTTACTGTTGAATTCCTCAAGCTTTGTTTTGTTGAACTATCAGTGAAAAATTGCAAAACTTTTTATTTATATATTTTTCAAATAAAATTACTTTGTGACTTTATTTCCTGTAACCTTCTTTCCAGCCCATCTATGTTCTACCTGTACTTAGTTAATAAGTTGACACTTGTAAATTGTCCATTTGTTTGTTATGTACTACACTTTTACTATATATATACAATAATAACTTTGCCATTCTCATATCATTGTAATTTTTTTCACAACTGGGCAAATTAACTTTTCACACTTGAGTGCTGAGCAAATGACCATTGGACAAGACCGTGCAACATATTTTTACCTGTTAATGAAATTAAAAAGTTTACAAGTTACATACCACACACACACACATATATAATATTATATACTATTATATATATATATATTAACAGGTATTAGTGCTGTAAAACCATGTTCATTTTCACAAGTAATCTGACTCATTCAATAATCCAATTCATGACTTTGTTCGACAGTTTCAACACAAAGGTGTGAACTACCTCAACACCACTGCAGTCGTCACATATGACAAGATCTGTGGTGGCTCTATCCAGCATCGGTGGTCATAGCAAAGGCAGCTCAGGTGTTCAGTTACTTCCTGAGGCTGGATGCAGCTCGGGCCAGTTAGAATAAACGTAAGTATTAATTGATGCTGCTAAGCAAACGTGATATATATATATAAATCATAGCATAATAATTGGAAGATATGCAAACATATGTGATTGGTTTTAACAATTATGTTTTATTCTGATCAATGTTATGTGGGTACATCATCTTTGGTTGATAGGGCTTTTGTGAAACTTTCAATTACATTGTACATTTCATTTGCAGTTCACTTTTGGAACTTAATGTTCTATTTATTTAATTTGGAATATTTCTGTTACAAATATAAATTTGTATATTATACAGTGCAAGTAAATACACGTGAAACGATATAGCCAAGCCTCAGTGATGATTGTACTTTCATAGTAATCATGCCTATGCTGTGGCGAAAATGTTTCAATAGCAACTCCCCCCCCCGTCTTCCGATATCACCACTCCAGCCGAGCGGCTGAAGTTATAGTTATGGCGGCTTGGTAGCGACAAAATTTAGACTACACCATTTGGTTCGTCCGCCAGTGGAGGTTTATGTGCCCCCCAGGCTCGATTTCTGGATCCACCCCTGTATGTGATAGTTTTGTTTGTCTGCATGAGGATTTTGTAGTAATGGGTGTCCTCGTTAAATTGCATATTGTTGTTAGAAATGCATGTGAATTAAAAACATTTTATTGAAACTATTTGATGAGATCATGACTGCAAAATTATGAAAAGCACAATACAACTACAGGTACAATCATTGCACTTGATGTGTATAATGTAAAAAAAATTAGAACACACATAAAATGCAAAGCAACAATAGAAACAAAAATTAGGAAGAGGTTGACAAAATGTCAGGTACATATAACAAAACAAACGGTTACTTTTATCACAATTCTTTGTTACAAAAAAACCAACACTAGTACATGTGATATCAAATGCTAGTTGTATGTTTACAACTCACAAAATTAGTGACTAAACAATTACGTGTATTTACCAAGTTTTAATATTTAATGCCCATAAAAAATGTAAACCTACTTAGGAAGAACAAATTTAATATGTACATATCAAATTAAAATAATTATATTATAATTTTTTGTTAAAAAAAACATCAATAGGATATAAACTTCAAAACTGTTGTAGTTTGTGCAATGCTTGGTTTGTTTACAACTCGCAAAAAATAGTGACTAGACTAGACAGGGTCATCGCCATGTGACTGAGAATTACATGTACAATCGCTACATGCTACATTGCTCCAGTTTACTCAGCTGTATGAAGAGTACCGGCTGCAGACGGTTGATATTTTTGTATGAATAATCTTCGCATATTAATTTCAGTGTGGCTGAATTCTTCCCACATAAGTCAAGATGGTGTTTTCGATTTAACAGGTCTGCCAGGGAGTAAAGTTTAAAGCGCTTTGAGTAATCCTGAGGACTGGATACTACACCATATCAGAACTAAACTTACTCAAGTGTTGTTTAATTATCATGCAAAATTAAAATTAATGTAAGTATTTGTGAAAATATAAAACAGTGATAAAAAGAATCATTGAGAAAAATTATACATGGCATGAAACATAACAGTCCTCATGATACATAGATAATTTAAACAAGTAAAATGCTGCTGTCAGTGTATCAACAAAATGTGAAAAGGCTTTCAATACTATTACTTCATCACAAACTTATGCCTGGTGTATGTTGCAAGAACTCAGCTGGCTGCCACTGACAAGAAACAATGAAACCCTACCACTGTAACAATTCTGGATAATTAATGTATGTTTTCATGGACACTGCTAAAAGTTATAGTTGAATTGAATACAAATACCTTGTATTATTGACTTTTGATAAATGTGTCATCACATATAAAAATATCATACATGTCAGAGCCATCCTAATTGTCACTTTGTCACCGGTATAAGCAGATGCAGACGTACAGCAAAAAGTGAGGAAGCTGGTATGCAGCACCATCAAAGACAGCGAGACATACAGTGATGTCATCGATATCTAAACCGATGCAGTTCACTGAAGAATGCTCGACACTGAACCTGTCTGACAGCATCGAAAGTTGTTGCCATATCTGCAGACCCTGGCACCCACTGTTCCATCACCAACTGCAGAGCTAATCAAGTGTCACCACATTCTTATGTCGAGCAACCTGCAGTCTACATTGGTTTCCAGTCAGTCAAGCTAACTGACTGACCTGGAAGCCAGTGTACACCCCATCAGCACTGGAGAATCTGTCACGGATTCAACACGACACAATTGGGATCACTCAGTGGACATTCATATGACAAACTGTTATTATGCAGCATGTTGCACGGCTGTAGAATCTTGTCCGAGATCCTGGACAAATACAACTGCCCAGTATGCCATATTAACTTGGAGAACTAGTGGTACTAAACACACTAGTTCAATCTCCTGTAAAAAAAGCATATATTCAGTAAACAAAAACAGGCATCATAGTAGTGTTGGGAGTAAATAATTATGATGTGTTCATTGTCATAATCGGTATATAATAATGTTTCATGTATGACCTGCAGCATTTCACAAGAAAAAAGGCAGCAAGAAATGTTCTACTACAGCTGCATCTATACTTGTTGATATCTTAGGAACAGTCAGTGTTTACCAGAGTTGTTCCGGGGAAGGGTGGCTTGATACAGCATGCAGACATTAGTGGAATATGCAATTTTTCAAAACGGTGAACAATTTTAACTGTTTTTCTTTACTATGTGTTCATTGTCATTACATGAATTTAAAAGTGTTCAATTTCATTACAGTGACGCCTGATCTTAATCAATATTATAGACTGATTTGAATTCTGCTAATCACTAAAGCATCAGTAAAGCGCATTTCTATTTTTTGTTTTGTTTGGCCATCTTTGTTTTTTTAATGTGTAATTATTAATCACAAATGAAGGCGTCAGAACTTACTTGGATTTATGGATCTATGTAATACTATACACAAAGGTTAGTTTGGATAATCATACTTGATTGCAAATGTTCTTTCAAAGGTATAAGGTTATCATTTTTATGGGAAAAGTGGGCTAGTGTTTTTTCAATTCTTGTTAATTACACATTTCTTGATTTAAACCACTATGTTCAAGTTCACAATATTTTGCATGGGTAACATGAAAAGGTTAATGTCTATTTTTAACTAATATTGTCTCCTTTCTCCATTACATTGTGTTCACAACATAAAACAAGCAAAAAAATCCATTTCCCTCAAGCTAAAGTGTGCCTGATCAGTTAATAAATGATAGCTGACTTCGCGAGTCACGGTAACGCGAGTCACGCTGATTATGTAATATTTGTGTATGTTGGTAAAATTTCAATTTACAAATTGTGTTTTTATACCCTATTTATTTGTGATTCATTCACGGGTATTCGTTGGTTTCTGTCAGTTATACTTTGAGGAGAAATTTGATATGGACCAAGGTAGGTTTTTGTGTTTTCATTTTTCCGTAATGCGAGTCACGCTATAATTAGATGCAATTAAAACCATATTATGTAATCAAATTATAATTTGTTGATATAATTTAATACACTATGCCAATAGGTTCCTCTTCACAGAAGATGGAATTTAGAAATGTATTATTATTGCACATATATGCCAAAATAGAGTTTCTAAAATGGGCAAAATTGTAACGCGAGTCATCGTGGTAATGACCATTTAGAAAGTCTTAACATAATAATAAATTAACAGTTTACTTACTATAGAAGAATACTCTGAATATCCCACGCAAAGTCAGTTTATTTAAATCGTTTGATGTAACCACTCGTCTAAGGGTACATGTTTTCACTGGACATTATCACCTGTTATTGAACGCGGGCCTTATTGAAACAATTACGCCTATTTTTTCAAAAAACTGTTCAGCAACTTTTTTCTAATTTTGCATAGATGTATCTTAGGGTGCTGCCACTATATACAAGAAATATGTATTTGATTGAATCATTCTAAGGGCACCTAAGGGGCCCCCAAAGTACAAAAGTTTTACATTATCTAGTGATGTGGTTTTGAGAAGGGCCCCAACAGTAGATTTTGTTTAATGTGCCAGAAAGCCAGCAGCATGACTAAACTCTGCAGCCTAATGCTTGTTTTCCATTGAGACCTTGACTAATCTTTAATTGGTCACAGGGTCCAGGCAGAGTAGACACACCTGACCCCTGTTAGACTGAACAGTTGCCTAAAACTTTTAAACTGTATTTTCAAAACTATTGATTTTCTATAATTGCAAGTTGTATTTATTTTGATGTTCATTTAATTATTATAAAATGGTGTGACTGTTGTGTCTATTGGTTAAAGATGTATTGTCTGTAGAAACCTGTAGGTGACAAACAGAAAATTAATATTCTGGACAACTGTAGAATGAAATATCGTACACTTTATTGATATCAAATGCATTCTACTGTTCTGTTTTACGCTTGCCATGCCTTGTGTAGACATGGTACTGTGTAAATCAATTGTATCAATATAGACTAATAATTTCAGATTCACAATATAGTTGACACCTGAAACAACCAAATGTCAACCATTAGAAGAGTTGACATAGTTCCGCTATACACAAGCAAGAAATCTGTATTTGATTGAATCATTCTAGTGTCATCAGCATATAGTAGAACATACATTTTCTACATCATTATCTCTATGATTGTTGTAAATTTCACCAACTGCCATATCAAGTCCGTTATAACTGTGACTAACAGTTTTCAAAATGATTCAGGTAAATAGCAAATAACAAAGGACACAAGTTTTCTCCTTGCCATACCTCTACATCACATGAGAAGAAGGCTGACACAGCCTGGCCCTGATTTATACATGATTTAGCATTTTTGTACATGTTGTATACAACTTTCAACACAATACCATTAATACCGCATGAAATTATCTTAGACCACAGTGAAGACCGGTCTACTAAATCAAATGCTTTCTTATAATTGATGAAGGCACAATAAAGCCTTTTGCGTTGAGACAAATACAATTCAACCAATACCCCTATCTGAACACTGCCTGTTCTTCACCTATTACATTCGATTTGTTTAGGTATGTGGTCAGTCTGGTGTTCTGAACAATCACTAAGGATTAATGAACACTTGTGCAGAATGTCACCCACTTGGCAGGTTTAATTGATCTATTCAGCAATGAGGACACTACTTAGGCTTCACTCTGGACACTGTCACTCACAGTATTGTGTATTGTCTTAGTTGGTGCATTGAGCTAATCTACTTGACCATGAATCAGTGGTGGCTCTGGTTGTGAATTACACCCAGCTGTGGAGCTAAGATTCTCTGCCTGCTATTGTTTGATGGAAACTGTGACTAATGTGTAATTGGTCACTGGCAGTAGCTTGTGTCAACAGACAGCATTAAACCACTAGACCCCTGTTAAACTGGACAGTTGCCTGTAGGTTTTAAACTGTGTCAAACAGTGAGTCTACCTTTTGCTCTCAAATAATCTGTCCTTAGTTTTACACATGAAGACATAATCTGGCATAACTTGATAAGTCTTTGTAGCAGCACATTTATACTTCCAGTGTATCATTGCAACATAACATACATATTACATACTGTGTGGCACATTTGAATGTTGTGCATGTAATATTTTCATGCAATCCATTTGCATATATAATGTAAAACTTCAACAGCCATTTTCTTCATTTTCACTTTTTGATCCCTACCATGTTCAATGCTCCATAACTTTGTCAATTTTTGTAGCAGTCATAATTTTTGAAACCGTGTAAAGCACCCTACCAAACCTTTACAAGGATTTAAGAAAACAATATTACATTTTTCCGACTTATCATTCATTTGGTCAGCCGGGGTCACATATAGACGTATTACTCCAAAGGACTTCAGGGCCACTTGGCCCATTTTTCAAAAACTGTTCAGCAACTTTTTCTTTAATTTTGGGTATACATTTCATGTGATAGTGTCACCGTACACAAGAAATCTGTATTTGATTTAATCATTCTAAGGGCACCTCAGGGGCCCCCAAAGTGCAAAAGTTTTACATTATCTAGTGATGTGAATTTGAGAAGGGCCCTTGAGACCACCCCCAACAGTAGATGTGTATTGTGCCATAAACTGCCCAGGCCTCACTCCACTCTGCTTGGTTCCATTGAGACCTTGACTAATATTTAATTGGCAGAGCAGACACAATTTGACCACTGTTAAACTCGGTTGCCAGCAGCTTTTAAACTGTATCTTCAAAACTATTGATTTTCTATAGTTGCAAGTTGTATTTATTTTGATGTTCATTTAATTATTATAAAATGGTGTGTCTGTGGTGTCTATTGGTTAAAGATGTATTGTCACCTGTAGGTGACAAACATAGAAAATTAATATTTTGGACAACTATAGAGTGAAATATCCTGCACTTTATTGATATCAAATGCATTCTATTTTTCTGTTTACACTTGCCATGCCTTGTGTAGACATGGTACTATGTAAATCAATTATATCAATATAGGCTAATAATTACAGATCTGAAACAGATTCACAATATAGTTGACATCTGAAACAACCAAATGTCAACCATTAGAAGAGTTGACATAGTTCCGCTATACACAAGAAATCTGTATTTGATTGAATTATTCTAGTATCATCAGCATATAGTAGAACATACAATTTCAAGAAAATGTCTAAATCAACATCATCACTAAGGTGGTTGTAAATTTCACCAGCTGCCATGTCAAGTCCCTTATAATTATGACTAACAGTGTTCAAAATTCAGGTATATAGCAAATAACAAAGGAGACCAGTTTTCGCCTTGCTGTACCTCTACATCAAATGAGAAGAAGGCTGACACAGCCTGGCCCTGTTTTTTTTAAGTATTCATAACATTATCAATACCACATGCCTTTTTGTTTTTGAGTTTTTTGATATGCATTAGTACCTCATTTTGTGTGAATGGTCTGTTTGTGTGTTCGTTTGACTGGGAAATCTTTCTTGGATCAAAAGGTATCTCACTAGCTGCAGTTTCACTTTAAGGTTTTTCACCGAGTTTTTCAAAGTGGTTCATAAACTTATCCAGTGAAATATTTCCACATTTTTCACTGCTGTTACTTGCTTTATTAAGTATATCCCAGTATTCTGCAGGCTTGCTATGTTTTAGGTTGCGCAAGTTTTCATGTAACTGTTTATGGTAGCATTTTGATATTTGTTTTATAAAGCATTTATACCCACTAGCCACTTCCCATAACTCTGCATTAACTTCATCGTTTTAAATTTTCTTTACTCTACCTTTTGCTCTCAAATAATCTGTCCTCTTAGTTTTACACATAAAGACATAATCTGGCATAACTTGCTACGTCTTTGTAGCAGCACATTTGTACTTCCAGTGTATCATTGCAACGTAACATACATACTGTGTGCCACATTTGAATGTCATGCATGTAATATTTCCATACAATCCATTTGCATATATAATATAAAACTTCAACAACCGTTTTCTTCATTTTCACTTTTTGACCACTACCATGTTCAAATGTCAATAACTTTGCAAATTTTTGTAGCAGTCATAATTTTTGAAACCATGTAAAGCACCCTACCCATCCTTTACAAGAATGTAAGAAAACAATGTTACAATTTTTCCGACTTATCGCTCACTCATTTGGTCAGCCAGAGTCACATATCGGCGTATTAGTCCAAAGGACTTCAGGGCCTCTTGGCCCATTTTTAGTCCTTTGGCCGAAGGTCCAAGGGACTATTGTCATCACTCTGCGTCTGCCGTTAGCTGCCGTATCTCAGAAACTGTTCAGTAATTTTTTCTCTAATTTTGCAAAGACATTTCATATGGTAGTGCCACTATACACAAGAAATCTGTATTTGATTCAATCATTCTAAGGGCTCCAAATGTCCCCTAAAATGCTAAATTTGTTAACTAAATGGTCTACTGTAGCAGCAGCTCTAGCAGGCTTCCAGTCCTTTTGTTCAACTAATCCCTTTTCCCACAACATCTGTCACACCTCACTGTGGCTGGCTGGTTAATGTGTGACTAATCTGTAATTGGTCTCTAGCAGAGGCTTGGGTCACTGTGGCTGGTGGTAGGAAGTGTGACTAATCTGTAATTGGTCACTGGCAGAGGCTTGGGTCAACAAACACAGCACCTTGTACCAGAAACAGAACACTATTCCCCTTCCCAAAACATCTGTCACATGCGGAGTCTGTGTCTTGTATGGATATATATTTTATGCAGTTGTTTTATATAAGCAGAAAGTTAATTGAAATTAGTTATTCTTAGGCCACAGGTTTCTCATCGATGCATGTATTTAAAAATATGTGCCACAACATTTTATTTTCTATTATAATTATTCCTTTAAATGCAAGACGTGGTGCAATAAGTGAACAGTAAACATGTAAACATTTTACTTCCATCATAACCCTTAATGATCTGTAACTATGATTCACCAAAAAACATTTGATTAATAATTACCTACAGGGTTGTTTGATTTATGCCAGGCAGAAACTGTTTCTGCCCGGCAGAAACAGCAACAATAGGAAATACATGCCATTGATAGGCAAACGTGTTCTTTTTATAGAAAATGTCAGTTTCTTTCTGTTCCTGTCTACGTATGATAACCATTTGTCCGCCCTGCTCACAATAAACATCACATGAATGATAAAAGGAAGATCACTGCCACTTAACTTGTGGATTATTATTATTATAAAACTGCTCTGCTACTGCTTGGTGGACAGTAGGCTGCAACTGTCTTTGAGTTTGTTTACATTTTGACAAACTACTATTATATAGCACTAATTTTTGAATGAATCACATTTTGAGAATGCATGTCATTGTTTGCGGTGTAACTTTTGTATGCTTCATGTTCTGCTGCTACAAGTTGCGTTCATCTGAAAGGTTATTCAATTACCTTTCCAATGATAATACATATGTTGTGGTGTTGGAAATATATAGCTTTGGTATATTGTACAAAAGGGTTGTGATAGGAAACTATTGGACATTGTGACAGTCCAGAAAGTCAGTATGAGATGTGTCACTCGATATATGAAGTGTGACTTTTAGATACTTCATTTTGTAGTGCTATGGATTATGATGGGCCTCTCCATTAGCTCCCTATATATTTATGTGAAATATATCATTATGTCATTAAACTATTTCAGAACAGGCTAACGCTAAGCTGCAACTGTCTTTAAGTTTGTTTACATTTTGACAAACTACTATTATATGGCACTAATTTTTGAATTGGCATGACTAATGCTAATATATCCCACAAAATGACTTCTACGGGAAACAACGTTGGTATAAATTATTATCCCATTATTCTTACTGACAAAGACCTGTAAGTTAGGTGAGTAACACCTTCAAAGTTCTGACAGCAGGACACCACCTTCGGTGAAGTCGAGACAAAAGTTTGACAAAGGCTTCAAGTTCAAACAGTCTATCACCGTCCAGCTGACCCATTTTTTATTTTCTTTAGTCTACCTTTTGCTCTTAAATAATCTGTCCTCTTAATTTTATGCATAAAGACACAATCTGGCATAATTTTATACATTTTTGTAGCAGCACATTTGTATTTCAAGTGTATCATATATTTATCGCTTGTTGTGTATTACACCCAGCTGTGGATCTAAGATTCTCTGCCTGCTATTGTTTAATAGAAACTGTGACTAATCTGTAATTGGTCACTGGCAGTAGCTTGTGTCAACAGACAGCATTAAGCCACTAGACCCCTGTTAAACTGGACAGTTGCCTGTAGGTTTTAAACTGTGTCAAACAGTGAGTCTACCTTTTGCTCTCAAATAATCTGTCCTCTTAGTTTTACACATGAAGACAATCTGGCATAACTTGATAAGTCTTTGTAGCAGTACATTTGTACTTCCAGTGTATCGTTGCAACATAACATACATATTATATACTGTTTGCCACATTTGATTGTTGTGCATGTAATATTTCCATGCAATCCATTTGCATATATAATATAAAACTTCAACAGCCGTTTTCTTCATTTTCACTTTTTGATCCCTACCATGTTCAATGCTTCATAACTTTTGTAGCAGTCATAATTTTTGAAACCGTATAAAGCACCCTACCAAACCTTTACAAGGATGTAAGAAAACAATGTTACAATTTTTCCGACTTATCACTCATTTGGTCAGCCGGGGTCACATATAGACGTATTAGTCCAAAGGACTTCAGGGCCACTTGGCCCATTTTTTCTGTTTGGTGACTGACACATTACGTACGGTCGCCCACTGGCGACCATGACGAGTCTGTAATAACACATTAACAGATCATGCATTGTCATTTGCCGTTTCATAAACCACATGTTGTCGTTTCTCGGAAACAGAGTAAACTGTACTGACTTTATTGGCGGTATTTTGAAGCAAATATGATTACTCTGCAATGGTATTCGTTTATTTTGGTGGATTTATGACACAAGATTTTTAAAACATGCAAGTCAAATTGCCCCGACGTAAATGGGGGCGCGAGTGGAAGGCGCTAACGTAAACCGTTTCACAATTGTTGTCTGGCTGTCCGATACATGAACTAATTAAATGTAGTTGTCACATCATGAGAACGCACATAAGTGTACATATTCCGGTTTCGAATACAAAACTCGAAGGAATAACAAAAGCCTAGGTTATGCTGGCTCAATGTGGTATAGTCCACGTTTCGTAATTCTCACAAATTGTGTTGGATGGCGTCATAATAGTTGACAAAATTGTCAGTGAAACAGCATCAATGATTTAAACATTCGTAACTGTTAATATGACTGCTTGTATAATTTACATTTGTTAATTTATATATTAAGCCCTGCTGCTTTAGAAACAACCAGTCATTTATGTTATTGTGTGACAGGAATTATTTTATTATCTAAATTGAATATGTATGGCTGTTACTGTGTTGCAAATATTGCACAAATAAATGTTGTTAGAAAAGTTAACCACACAGTAAAACAGTATTATACAGATGCATGGATCATAACATTGTAATATTTTAAATATTTGACAGAATCTATTATTTCTCAAAGTTAACTATGAAATAAAATGTAACTTTTCTAAACAGAAAGGGGCTTCTTTTTCACCTTAAACAGGAAATGCTTCATTTGACATGGAAAATGCATCATTTGACAGAGAATATGCCTTTTTCTTAAACAGAATTTTGAAATGGAAAATCAATTTACTATACATACATGTATATTTAATGTTAATTATTGGTAATTTCAGGGATTCCACATATGACTGTTATTAATTTGCCAGTGTACCATGTTATAATGCATAAAGTTAGTATCTGGCCACATATACCGGTAGTCATACATATTCATGTGCGTAACATTCAAGAACATTAAAAAAATACAGAAAAATACATTTGTAGCATAAATTCGATTCCCGCGGAAAAGAAAAATTTATCGTAACATCACATATGACCCACACACGCAGCAGGCCGACCTTTTCCATGCATTCAGAGCATGTTTACAAGGATAGTTTTAGGGTCGAAACGAGCGTCAGAATGAGTTATTGTGCAATATTCCGATGTAATACAAACACTAGTCATGGAGGAACAAGCAGTTATCTTACGGTTCCACATGAATTCAATTTTATTCAAAACAATGAATGCGAATGAGCCTACAAGTCGACTAGATATCGCTGAGCTTGGGCTCGTTTGCAGAATAATGATATCAAATACAACCAACGGGAGATAATGTACACCAATATACATACATAGCAAACATATATTGTATCCAGCTACAGAAAGTAACGTGTATAATCTCATAATATCACTAGAATATCGATGTATGAAGGAGGAGTTGTACAATTTATCATAACAACTTAAATCAGTCAGCGAATTTCTGTTGGTCCTGCTAGCTCAGTTGGTAAAGGCGTTGGTTCCTTGGCATTTATTTTGCAATCAGGCGACGCCGGTTCAATCCCGACACCAAACCATTGATTTTCTTTACACTTTTTGTTTATGTTTTCACAAAGTAATATAAACCAAATCATTTTGTATACTATGATGCACTATTTGTAAATATTTTTGTAGTAATTATTTATTCGCAACAAAAATGAAAATATGGTAATTATACTGTACTTAATGATGTTTCTAAATGTTATTTATCCAGACAGATCACCATTTGTTTTCACATATATAATTACAATATATTACCGTACAATATATATATATATACAATTAATCAATGATATATCCATTACATTATATTTGTTTGGATAAATACAATTTAGAAACATCGTTATATAATTCCCATATTTTAATTTTGTGGCGAATAAATAATTACTACAAAAATAAATAAAAAATATTTACAAACAGTGCATCATAGTATACAAAATAATTTGGTATACATTACTCGGAGGAAACAAACAAAAAAAGTGTAAAGAAAATCAATGGTTTGGTGTCGGGATTGAACCGGCGTCGCCCGATTACGAAATAAATACCAAGGAACCAACGCCTTTACCAACTGAGCTAGCAGGACCGACACAAATTCGCTCAATGATTTAAGTTGTTATGATAAATTGTACAATTCCTCCTTCATATATCAATATTCTAGTGATATTATAAGATTATACACGTTACTTTCTGTAGCTGGATATAATATATGTTTGCTGTGTATGTTTATTGGTGTACATTATCTCCCGTTGGTTGTATTTGATATAATTATTCTGCAAACGAGCCCAAGCTCGGCGAAACCTAGTCGACTTGTAGGCCCATTCGCATTCATTGTTTTGAATAAAATTGGATTCATGTGGAACCGTAAGATAACTGCTTGTTCCTCTATGATGACTATTGTTTGTATTACATCGGAATATCGCACAGTAACTCATTTTGACGCTCGTTTCGACCCGAAAGGTATCCTTATAAACATGCTCTGAATGCATGGAAAGGGTCGGCCTGATGCGGGTATGGGTCATATGTGACGTCACATCTCGGCATCCCGAAAAGCGCGCCAAAAATATGCATATTCGAAAATGTCCGGATGCACAGCATAAAATGTGGAATTTCTAATTCATTGATTTTTTTTTTTTTGCTTGGTGGAAATAGATAGCAGGATGTAATATAATATGAATTCAAGCTATAGATGTTTTTATTTATGTTTTTATTTAGTATATTTAACTTGTGGATTATTATGATAAAACTGCTCTGCTACTGCTTGGTGGACTGTTAATTAGTGGCACAAGTTCAAATACATCAGGACGTTTTTCACAGCTGCTTCGTAGTTTAGGCTCAGTAGTGTGCTGACAGCCACTAAACCTTGTGTGAAAAGGATAGTTGGCAGAAGTACTGACTTCAAAGCACCATTGAATCCATTTAGCCATGCAGCAGTCACACTGCCCCAGTGTTTGATGCTACCTTTTGCTCTCAAATAATCTGTCCTCTTAGTTTTACACATAAAGACATAATTTGGCATAACTTGATAAGTTTTTGTAGCAGCACATTTGTACTTCTAGTGTATCAGTGCAACTTAACATACAATACTGTGTGCCACATTTGAATGTCATGCATGTAATATTTCCACGCAATCCATTTGCATATATAATGTAAAACTTCAACAGCCATTTTCTTCATTTTCACTTTTTGAACCCTACCATGTTCAATGCTCCATAACTGCCAATTTATGTAGCAGTCATAATTTTTGAAACCGTGTAAAGCACTCTACCCAACCTTTACAAGGATGAAAGAAAACAATGTTACAATTTTTCGGACTTATCACTCATTTGGTCAGCCGGGGTCACATATAGACGTATTAATCCAAAGGACTTCAGGGCCTCTTGGCCCATTTTTTTTCTGGAAATATATCAGTATTTTGTGTGCTAATTAGCCAATGTTGACTTACTAATTTAGTTATTTTTAATGTTAAATGACTGGTTAATTAATATATATTACTCTAATAGATGTAGTTGTACACCATGCATAAATAATATAAATTATATATTCATTTATTTATGTTTTTTAAATGTGTTGGTCTGTCGAGTTTGCATAATAATTCATCTATATTGTCTTATTAATATAATAAAGTTATTGTTATTTTTAAATGACTGGTAAATTTATTTTTATTAACATAATTAATGTTGTTATTCACCTTCCATAAGTTATATAAAATATCTTCATAATTATGGTCATTATGGCCTTTTATTGAAATGTGTTGGTACAGCGAATTTGTGCGCTAACTAACAATTGTTAACTAATTAATTAGGTTATAATTAGTATGATAAATTATTTGATATTGTATATGTATTACCATAATCAATGGGTTTGTAAGCCCTGAAAACATTATTTAAATATATATATAAATAAAACAGTTATGGCAGTTTAGTCACATGTTTATTGACAGAATAACACAAAAATTTGACTATTTTGCCTACCGGTATATAATATTATGTATTGAACAAAATTTACGATGTTTTGTCATCTTAAAATCATAACTTTCGATCAAATAAAGATATTTTAATAAAATAAACAGTTATGTGATCCTTAAGCTATTACCTTTAATATAAGTCAATTCCCGATGTTTTAGCATGATACTAAATGTTTTTGAAGTGTCCAACATGAGAGGACAAGGGGTGTTGTTGGAGATTTTTTCAGGGACATTCTAGATTTTTGCTGAAATTGCGCTCAACCCTTTGATATGATATCGGACATGACATCAAAAGATGGGGAGG
Source organism: Escarpia spicata (assembly GCA_963995525.1). NCBI lineage: Eukaryota > Metazoa > Annelida > Polychaeta > Sabellida > Siboglinidae > Escarpia > Escarpia spicata. Next base: position 33,501,249 of record OZ023208.1, on the reverse strand, counting down.
GGTGATGTTGGAGATGTTTTGTGATGATGTTCCACATTTTGCTAGAGTCACACTCAACAATGGAGGTGGGGGTCAAATTGAATGATTAATAGATTCACTGCCGGGTCCTGGCTAATAATTCCAAGTCTAGGAGCCCAGTTGGCTCATTGAAATTGGCCAATGTTACTGCAGTACTGTTATAATTATAGCTCGGAAGATTGGCTTCTAGTGTTTTGAAACAATTGTAGCCACTTGCCACATCATGGCAATCAAATTATAGCTGGGTTGTTCTCCAAGACTGGGTGCCACTGTTTGGGTGTTCAGTACACATTGATTTATGCTATTATCTTCCGCTTATCCGTTAATTTTTCTTTGTGATGATATTACGTATTAATTTAGAAATAAAGGAAAAAAACATTAGTATCGAAATCCTGACTAAATGTGTGTCTTGAAGCAAGAACCCTGTGAATGATGCCAAAAATGGCAAACCAATCCTTGACAGACATTTATCAGTGCCAGTGTTCCTTTGAGCAGGAGTGAGAAAACAAATAACAGACTGAAAATCCAGTTATTATTTGTTGTTTGTATTCCTGTAGTTACTATGTTTGTTGTTTTCATAAATAAAGGCGAACAAAATGTGTTTTGAGCAAAATGAAAATCAGCTATCCAACGTAACACGTACTTCCTTTCTGAAAGTGCTGATATGATTTCATGTTATGACCTCAAGCATGAATACGGCAAAACTTTTTCAATTCAATAATATGCATGGTTGACGTTCATTCTGAACGTGTCATATCGACATGTTGAAAATGGAACAAATTATGTTTCATTGGCATTTCTATTTCATTGTTACATTGGATTGAACAAACAGTTCGTTCAGCAGTTAAAATCAACCAAATATTTTATTCCCTCAGTACTCATGCACACCAGGGAAAATACTGTGTGTACTTGGTTCACTGGCCTTCGAAATATTCGATTATTTTGTGAACCGAGTGACAATTTGAATGTGGCTTCTAATCCCATGAAGAATGTTACGAAGGACAGCAAAATCGCAAATTGTTCTATAAAGTAAGATTTTGCATCTTATTGATTATTTCAATGATTTAAAACAGTGTATTGTGGAAAGATTAATACTGTCGCATTGCAGTTTCTGATTTCCGCAATCGAAAACAAGGATTTCTGAACTTTGCTGTTGAATGTGTGTACACATCGTTCGATCAAGCAAGTTTTCTTATTTTGAGATTCATGTCACACTTTGGCACCCAGTCTTGCAGAACATCCCAGCTGGGAAAATCATCCCTTCATACCCTGAAACAATTGTTGCCACTTGCCACATCCAGACAGTCTAATTATAACTGGGAATATTGTCCTCTAATAGTAGTACCCTGAAACAATTCTTGCCACATTAAAACACAGTTAACCATGTGTGCCAGTCTGACTAGATGATGTCAATAACTTGCCCCACTTCCAGGCTTCTGCTGTGATGGCAGATGGTTTGATTGCTTAGAAAGATGCATACTTCAAAGTCAATTGGCACTTCCTACCTATTATATTTATTGCCAACTTTCTGACAAACACATTTCTAGTAAATATAGAAAACGATTTGGTTTTGATAGTCAGTCAATATTGTTGAAGAAATGCATCTGAATAATTTATGTTATTAAGTAACAATTATTAAAATGTTTGTGGGTTAGCATATTTTTCAAACAGATTATTGAAGTTTTTGTGACTCTATAATAAAGGAAGTAATATACAAAGAAGATTGCAGGATTTAATCCTTTGTCATAGTCAAATTTAATTATGCTCAAATATTTTTGTGGGCTGTGAAATTCTTCCTACATTCAGTACACATATTGGGTATTAAGTTCACCTTACTATTAATGTCACTGTGGCCCAGTCCTGTCAGTGACCTTAACACCGAGGTTCAACTGTATAGCCTCATTATGATTACAGAAAACCAAACAGATTATTACATTACAATTACATATAGAGATGGAGCTAGATGGTGCAACACATTTGGGGTGCTAGTCAAAGCAGTATTATTTTGTTTTACTTTCATGTTTTCCTGACTACTGATCTAACTGCAACTGCTTGTTAACTTGTAGGCCAAGCTGGTTCAGATGGCTGCACGAACTATCCTTGTTATGACTTCACAAAAAGGTATACAGGTAAGTACAAACTAACACTTGCTTAGTAGACTAGACATCAATTATTGGTTTGATTCATAATGTTCAAGATTTTGAACTATGAAATTATTCATTAAAATAAATGTTAAATGTATAAACTATCATACTTAAGTTGATCTAATTGTTTATCAATCTATCAATGCAGTCACTTCACATTTGGGTTCTGGGCTCCAGAAAGCATTCCTTTATGTTGGGTTGACTGTTCATTTAATGGGATTGCTGAAGTAAATGTATATTTAACTTAAGTTGTGTTTAAATTGAATATTTTAATTATCTATTGAAAAATGAACCCATTTGTTGATATTTATTTACACAGATGGCTTGCAACTACATATTTGCAATAGCTCTGGTCCGTCATGAATTTCAGTGAAGTTCCACATGATAGTATGACTTGCAGTGTAGATCAGTATTAACAAGTTGTATGTTTTCTAGCTGGTTACATCAGCTAAACCTACTTATTAAAGCGATTCTTTGTAAGCTGATATACATTTGAGATGTACTGTACATAGTACAGTGAAGCTGGCAAAAGCCAGCAGTGTTCCATCACATTGTGTCATCAATAATTCCACAGTTCTCCCCTAGAAGGTTTACTTAAATATTCCTACAATCTGCCTATAATGCCCACTCTGAGTCTGAATGATCAGAGTATCTGTTCCCTTCCTATGGAAGACCTGTGGACTCTCTCCTTGGTCATGAGTGTCCCAAGTGTCCCGAGAGAATGCACTCTTCCCTTATATACTACAAGTGACTAGTGCTGTCACGTCTATCTTGGGGGTTTGACCTGAGCTAAACAGGGGTGAACTGCATGTATCTCAGTCATCTTCTAAAGACACCAACTTCTATCTATCTACAGTATTTAGTTCTAGCGATGTACATATTAAATGTAATTCTCTGTATAATATTATAGTAATTAGAATATTCCATGAGGAAAGAATTTACTAGAGGATTAGATGAAGCAAATTCTCTACAAAGTATCAAGAGAAAAAACAATATATATACCAAGCAGGCCATTCAATAGGATTGACGGACAGACTAATATATCACAGTAAGTATTACTAAAATTGGGGACATACTTCATTGACCATACAGAGGCTAGCATAGTACTAGTTCAGATAATGCATGTACTGATAACAAACTCAATATCACAGATGTTTGATGCAGACAACTCTACAATGCTCTTCTGGTATGCTCTTGGAGATGTCACTGAAGTTGAACGTAAGTAGGAATTACTATTATGAAGCATTATAGTCGTGTATGGTTGGCTGTTTATAAATGTATGCACATACAATAAAAGTAGTGATTCTGAGATAGTGATTGAATTGAAGATGATCTCTCTTGTAGATAGTGTGCTGGATAATGTATGTATAATAGTATTACCTGGTATATATAATAGTTATTTGAATATTAAGGTAAAGAGTTTTGTTTATGAAAATTTATTGTACATCATCGTTGTTACTCCTTAATTCATCCATGCATAGTATCATATTCAAAATAAGTCATCACACACAATTCAGTGGCATAAACATCTGGTACATTTTTTAGCATTAAAACCTCTGTGGGACTTTCTCCTTTTGTATATTTTTTATTTCTCAATATGTAAATTAGAGTTTAACATTATAATTTGGCCTTTAATATTCTCAAGGAGTATGTGGATTTAAAGGAGAATAAAGGCTTTTTTGGCCTATACACCGTGAAGGGACAGTGATTTTCCACGATTGCGGAAAACGGGAAGAATTCGCGGAATCAGCATTTTGAAACGGAATTAGCATTTTCAAAACGGAAATTCCGCGATCGCAAAAAATGAATGAAATCGCGGTATTTGCTTTTTCAAAAGGATCTTCCGTGACCACAAAAAGAGCAGAAGCACCGCCTCTTTCACCGATAATGCCTTAACTGGAAATATTTTGAGACAAAATTGTTTTTTATAATGCCATACTTAGATGCGTGTGGAATATAAATGGCGATGAATTAGACCAATTAATGTCATTTTCTGTTGGCTACCAACAGTGTCATAGATATAAACATGTCACAATATACATTAAACAACTTACTGAAAGTGGCACATAATAAAAAAACACTTAAAAACATAAGTAAATGGTTGGGTAAAATATATATAGAATACTGAACGATACAAACTAGAGTAGTGTTCCCAGTTCAGTGACCAGTGAACTTGGAATACTTGACATAGTGACGTCAAGATATCTTTCACAATGTGCAATTTCAGTTTTGTATGTTCAACAAGATTTTTCTAGTAAACTACTGACATTATTATCTTAATTACAGTTGCAAATGGTTAGTTTTTATGAATACTTTTTTAGATGCATAGGCCCCAAAAGATTATTTTTGTTTTGTTCTAATGACATAATTTGTCTTCAGCGATAGAAATAAGCCAGAATATTTACTTGTCCGCCGGACAAGTAAGTTTTGAAATCTACTTGTCCGCCAACATTTTAACTTGTCCAAGTGGTTGTGAAGGGGAATCGAAGCTTCGGAAAAAACGTAAAATGTCTTATTTTTATGACAACAACACAATGTTCCTGCTATTTCGTTGCCATTTCCATTATTTTAGTGATGCTGATATGAACGCTTTTATTAATAACAAATAATTATTACGTTGATAGGAATGAGACAATTGTTTTCCTTCTATTTGTTTTATAATGTTGCAAAAAATATTTATGTTTAATATGGTATATATATAACACTGCTCTAAAATGTTGGCATCCGTTTGTCATTGAAGATGCTACTCAACCAGGAACACGATCAGTGCAAAGCCAGGAAATGTCACCAAAATCATAATAAACTATATAATCTGATAATATTTTGTTAAACCTCGATGAACTTCAATATTACTAAAGTATTTTACAAACGAAGATAATATTCAATTGATCATCGGTAAACAAACGTATATATGTTGTATTACCATTTCAATGATGCTAAAACAGTTTTAACAGTGCCTGAATTACATTTACCAGGCGGAAAATAATTTATAGATTTAGTTACGTCGTAACGTTGCTGCCGCGCGCAGACCGCCGTAGTTGGCGGAAGCTGACATGTCAACGGCGGTTGGCGCCCCGTCCCCGGCCGCACGTCTTGCATAATTCAGTTTCGAAAACTCGCAATTTATGGTTAAAATAAATGTTATATAGATACAACAACACTTCTGAAATTTCATTAATATTCCGTTTATCAACCAGCACAATAGATTTATCAGAGAGCCAGTTACAAGTTTTGAAAATGGTCACCGATTTGGATCAGCCAACGTTCAGTGACTTGGAAGACTACCGAGTCCGCATGGGTTAGGCGTAATAATGATTATAACTATATATACTACATATTATTTCCAAAGTTCATCAAATATGATCCGTGAATGGGAGCAAGTTGTACGTCGGCCAAACTGAACGATTTACGATTGTGTGAAATACAGCCTCGATCAAAGATGGCTGATGTGGAGTCTGTCCTATGCGTATGACAGAGCTAGGTCGGTGCATTCAGCGGATGACCCTGTTAATGCAGGCACTAAACTCGGTCGAACACTGACGTAAAACACACTGGTGGCAGAACGACAAGTCACCGACACACTAACAAAATTGGAACGCACGCGATTGCTAGCGAACTTCATTTACGTTTGAATTTCCTCAAATAAAAAGTTTGCAATGTTGCATGCATCACTATTTAATGTAAATTTTCACTTGTCCACCGGATAACCATGTAGAGTAATTTTACTTGTCCGTGCCAAAAATCACTTGTCCCGGACAAACGGACAAGTGCTATTTCAAACGATGGTCTTGAATACCATTTAGAATGCAATGTTGGTATTAATAATTAGAATGCAAAAGAAATAGCGAGTAGTGATACGTCCCACTGATATTTAATTCACAGTAATTCGATCATACATTGGGATCTGGTTCTCTACAACATAATTTTTTTAAACTCCCTCATTTTTAAAGCCAAGCTGGTTGGGATTGTTGAGATAATTGATTGTGAATAAAGTCACTATCAACATTCACCTGATACTGTGAATAGAGTCGCCTTCAATATTCAGCTAATATTGTGAATAAAGTCACCATCAATGTCCAGCTAACATTGTGAAAGGATTACTTTTGCATTCAGCTAAAATACATGTAGAACATTATATATATATTCCTGCGTTTGTTACTTGGTATGCTAATAGTTATACTACATGTACTGATATGTAACATTTGAATGAACTTTCACTTTACTGTGTCAGCTCAAGTCAGCTTTGGCCGAGGCATCTGTGCAGTCCTCAGTGACTACATCTGTGTTGGTGAGTAACTACAATCACAAGTGGATTTGTTACCCCCTTCACCCACCTCCCTCCTACCTTCATTGTAGGAGAGTCGTTACCCCCTTCACCCACCTCCCTCCTACCTTCATTGTAGGAGAGTCGTTATCCCCTTCACCCACCTCCCTCCTACCTTCATTGTAGGAGAGTCGTTACCCCCATCACCCACCCTCCCTCCTACTGTCAGTATGGGAGAGTGGTTACCCTCCTCAACCCACCCTCCCTCCTATCTTCAGTGTTTACCCCTTCCACACACTCCTCCTCCTAGCTTCATTGTGATTACCCCCTTCACCCACCATGTTTATTACATAATCAGACTCACTAGACAGGCATTGTCTCCCAGTGTTATTGCATGATCAGACTGACTAGACAGGCATTGTCTCCCAATGTTGTTAAATGATCAGACTCACTAGACAGGCATTGTCTCCCAATGTTGTTAAATGATCAGACTCACTAGACAGGCATTGTCTCCCAATGTTGTTAAATGATCAGACTCACTAGACAAGCATTGTTTCCAATGTTATTACACGATTAGACTCATTAAGACAGGCATTGTCACCCAATGTTATTACACGGTCAGACTCACTAAACAGACATTGTCACCCAATGTAATTACACAATCAGACTCACTAGAAAGGCATTGTCTCTCTATGTTATTACATTATCAGACTCAGTAGACAGGCATTGTTTCCCAATGTTATAACATTATCAGACTCACTAGACAGGCATTGTCTCCCAATGTTATTACATCATCAGACTCACTAGACAGGCATTGTCTCTCAATGTTATTACATTATCAGACTCACTAGACGGGTATTGTCTCCCAATGTTATAACATCATCAGACTCACTAGACAGGCACTTTCTCCCAATGTTATTACGTGATAAGACTCACTAGACAGGCATTGTCTCCCAATACTATTACATGATCAGACTCACTAGACAGGCATTGTCTCCCAACGTTTATTACATGATCAGACTCACTAGACAGGCATTGTCTCCCAATGTTTATTACATGATCAGACTCACTAGACAGGCATTGTCTCCCTATCTTATTACATTATCAGACTCATTAGACAGGCATTGTCTCCCAACGTTTATTACATGATCAGACTCACTAAACAGGCATTGTCTCCCAACGTTTATTACACGATCAGACTCACTAGACAGGCATTGTCTCCCAATGTTATTACATCATCAGACTCACTAGACAGGCATTGTCTCCCTATCTTATTACATTATCAGACTCACTAAACAAGCATTGTCTACCAATGTTTATTACACAATCAATCAGGTGTTGTATGTCAATGACATAGCAGTAACTACCAGGTACTTGAAGTCATTGTCTCAACAGCTAAATAGCTATTTCCTAACTGCAATTTTCCAACTTTTTTAGGGAACCACAAAGGCGAGATAATAGTGTTGCATGTTCCTGCCAGGGGGAGCAATATCACCGTGTCAGAGACTCTAACAGGTAGATTGTGTCTGCTTTATATAAATGCCATATAAAGAGATTTAATGCAACTGCACAGCAAGCCATTATGTTACAATCTTGCCAGTAGACTGGCATATATTGTTTACTCGTACTTTTAGGCATGTCTTGGTCATGTTTTGGTTTGTATAATATGTGTCTACTATTTTGTTAAGTTGGTAAAGCTTAGCATAACTTCATTTCAGTGCATTCGTTTTGAGTTATGATCCCCGTCAGACCTGAGTCAAGGCCACACCTTTGAAAGAAGCATGCTGCCATGTAAACAAACAATTCAGCCAGAATCATTTAAATTTCAACAGACAAATGTTTTGTTAACACATTTGGACAGTGAGTATGTTACAATAAATACAGTTTATATTATGTAACATGAATGTACGATAAATACAGTGAGATTGTGTACCTTTAATGCTACATAAAGGTAACTAACCTTTTGTATAAAAATAAGGTTTGATTTCAGGAAACCCAGCTGCAATATGTGACCTTGCATCAGAAGCTGAGAAGATGGTGAGCAGTGATGATCTGGGCACCATCATTGTGTGGAAAGTGGCAGATTCATGTCAACAGATACTGAAGATCAGTGGACCAGGGTGAGTTTAATGTTCAATTGAATTATACACAATTATCAATATGCATTATATAACTTACAACTCAACCATATATTTTAGGTTTTAGCATTGCAGAGTTTGTATTTTAATAGTAAATGGTGACATGCCTTGAACAGAAATTGCATGTTATTCACTCATTCTGTTAAGGTTGTGTATGCATGAGATATGGTTGCTGGTAAGAGGTAGTCACATAAATTCGCAGTCAAAATACATTAAACGTTATGTGTGTTAGGGTGATTTGGTTATCACCACATATCTCGGGATAAATAAATTGCTACAGTGGCACTGATTAGCAAATGAAACATGTTAATACAAATTGATGCTAATATATAGAAACTGGTTTAGACAGGTTTATGACATATTTCCAATTTCCAGTATTGTCTCAGGCTCTCAGCGACAGTAGGTTTCTATTCACAGAAAAGTAACCCTTCTTTTAGGATATGTTCATACATTATCTCAAGTGTTGTTGCCCTTGCAAAAAGAATAGCCATAATATTACTGTGTTCACAGGTATCCTTGTTCTGCCGTGTCTATCTGGAGTGATCTGATAGTGGCTGGCTACAGTTCTGGTCACATGCGTGTGTTCAATGCATCAACTGGACGTCTCCACATAGAGCTTGCAGCTCATGCTCGCTGGATCACTGCTATTGATATTGCAAAGAAAGTTGGCGAGGTAGTATTATTTTTGTGGCTTCAGTATGAAACAACTAGACACAATGTGTGTTGGCACACCATACCATGTAAACATCCGGTGACTTATGGTCTAAATGAAGCAGCATCAGCAGTTACTTGTACTAGAAACCCACTGGTTGTTAAATTACTTTTATGATAGAACAAATCATAACGTAGTGTCAGAAGTGGGATTTAATGCTAACAAAATGGATAAGATAATTGCTAAGGTCATCTAGAACAATGTGTAGCCTTGTCGCTAATTATGTCTGCGATGGCACCACTGACACAGGCCAGGAACATTGGTGTAGCAACACATACACTGCTGTTTACTGCCTGGTTGTTTTGTGTCTGGTAGGCAAGGAATGTGTGACTGTGTTTACTGCCCGTTTCGAGCTCGTCTGTCATGCTGTACCACTGCTTGCTGCAGGTCCATGTAGCACTAGCAGTGTTAAACGTTTCTTTACCGCTGCATACTGCAGGTCCGTGTATGCCAGTGTGGCTTGTTTGTTGTGAACATTTACTAAGGCAGAGTCAATTGCTCAGCCAGATGCGCTCAACCTGACAGGGAATGTTGCTGAAAACTGGCATCGTTTCAAACAGGAGTTTGAGCTGTATCTGGTTGCAGCTGGACTTGATGGCAAAACAGACAAGCAGACAAAATTGCCTTGCTACTCCATGTAGCAAAGAAGCCAGCCATAGAAGTGTATAGCACCTTCACTTTTGTGGCTGCAGAAGAAGGTAAATATGACAGTGTGATTAAAAAATTTGACGCATACTGCAATCCCAAACGAAATGAAACATATGAACGCTACATCTTTTACACACAAAACCAGGCACAAGGAGAAACATTCGAACAATTCGCTACAGATCTGAAGCTGTAGGCTCAGACATGTGCATTCGGGGTAATGTGTGACAGCATGATATGCAATCATATTGTGTCAGGCATCATGAGCCAGAGGGTGAGGGAGAGACTGCTGCATGAAGAAGATCTAACATCGGCAACTGCCATCAAGATTTGCCAGGCAGCAGAAGCCACACAGCAACAAATAACCACCCTTGGTTCAGACACGCATACGGCATAATCGTCTATACACTACTGCAAGACACAACGACACAAAACGGAAACAACAGAGAGTGACACAAAAGGCGAAACCCAGTTGTGCACAGAAATGTGGTAACTGAGGCATGGAACACCCACTGAGGAAATGACCTGCTTACAACAAATTGTGTCACAACTGTGGAAAGTTGGGTCACTTTTCCAAAGTGTGCTGATCCCCAAAAGCTTCTAAGGGGAAGATACAGTATGTCAATCAGGACATACGGGAATCTGACAACAGGAATGAAGGCGACATTTTTAATGGCATGATGAAAATGGATGAGACCACAGAACAAAAGTGGAATGATATGGTCGCTAGGGGGCGTGGCATAATGTTTACTTTTAAAATGTATCCTTCATTTAATGTTCAATTATAGCATACTAATTATTTTGAATAGATTACTTTTAATATTATGTAACTTGTAAAGCGCTACAGAATCAAGAATTCAACCATAAGCTAAGTATATTTAAATTATATGCATATTTTAACAAATTTTGGTCCTGTCGTATTCATCTTAATAAACCGGCGTTAAAGCCGTTATGATTATCGCTCATTTTCGCTGGTCGGCAATGTTTAGTTTTTTTGTTTGTTTAAATGTTGTCGTTTGTACCTATTATACTGTTAAATGATTAAGTTACAAAACATGCTGCCTGTGGATTTTCCAGTTGACCTTTTAGGCTTTTAGATTACTATTGACATTTTATATTATTACAATAAATACGGTATTTAAAAATGAATCATGGTGCAGTTAATTGCCATTGAGTGTTTGATACTACAGTCAGTTTCTGCCTATCTAAGACTAAGGCTGCGGCTGACTGAGTGAATTATAATAAATATAAATAGTTCTTCCTCCCTTAATAGGCCTGTAAGTCTCAATTTAGTTACCGGAGTTGGCCCCGGTTCAACATTTTCTAATTAAATAAAGTAGGCTTTATTGTTAAAATTTATACTTTACTGATCTTGTAAATATAATTTAGTTTTTTACTTACGCCGTAGGTTTAGCCTTAGCTCTGGGTTTAACATTCTTTATTATTTATTATCTATATGAGATAAATGATATGGTTTTGGTCTATTATTTTCTACTAAATATGATAATAATCTAACATAATTATGTCACCATTATTCTTATTGGGTGTTTTCTGCTTGTCTTGCTCTGTTGCTGGAAGGGATATAAATTTTGTTTTATGCAAACCATTGAGATCTACCGGTAATCATTTTAATGTGCTTTTTCCTAATCACATTAAAATTCATCATTCTATTTCAATTTTGCATAGTCTGCCATGTCTTCATGTTTGTTATAATAGAAAGTTACTGCCAATCCCCCGCTCTACGCCAACATAGAAATTAACAATAATTTTATTACTAGCAGGAGATGTAAGTCTCAATCCTGGGCCATCTGTTAGACGAAACATTCGGGTGGCCACTACAAACGTTCGATCTGTACGAGATAAGACAGCCTCACTTTGTGATTTATTAATTTCAAAGAAAATAAACATTCTAGCTGTAACTGAGACCTGGCTCAGACCACATGATACACATGCATGCATTGCTGACGTTTCCCCTTCTGGTTACACCTTTCACCATCGACCACGTTTAGTCGGCCGTGGAGGTGGTGTTGGCTTTCTTATATCACAGCAGTTCAAAGTTAAATTACATTCTAACCCTGAATACTCTAGTTTTGAGTCCATCTGTGCTGAAATTTCAGATTCTTCTTTTTCCACACACTTTGTTTGTATATATCGCCCTCCAGGACATCCAGCCAATTTCTTTGAAGACTCAGGATATGTTGGAAAATCTGGCAGTTATTCAGAATTTTACATTCTTGGTGATTTTAATCTACATTTGGATATACCTTCTTCAACTACAACTACGTTTGATGATATTCTGGCATCATTTGATTTGAAACAACATGTTACCTTTTCGACACATATACATGGCCATTGGCTTGACCTCTTTATAACCCATTCAACTTGTAATAATATCCAAGCACATCTTTCCGATGGGTTATCAGATCATCATACTGTCATTGCCAATATTAACGGTTCTATAGCCCCTTTACAATCGAAACACAAGGTGTCTTACAGAGCCATTCATAGGATTGACATTACAGCTTTAATGGCTGATATCCTTATATCTGACCTTATCACAGATTTAAAAAAACATCTATCTGACTTACATAAACAGTACTGTCAAGTACTCAATGCATTACTTGACAAACTTGCACCTATAAAATCCAAATGGGTGTCAGAAAGGCCACCGGCTCCATGGATGACTTCTGAAATTATACTATCTAAAAGGCGTCGTCGTTATTTAGAGCGTGTATGGCGCAAATCACGCTCGCCATTAGATAGATCGCGCTATTCTAAGCAATATCACCTCTGTAACAGACAAATGGCTAAAGCTAAATCAGATTATTTTACAAATATGGTCATAAATAAGTCTGATAATCCGCGTCAGTTATGGAACTGCATCAATAACATTCTACACAGACGGCCTACTCCATCGCTACCTGAATATGTGTCAATTAAGTCTCTGTGATTCGTTCTCTAGTCAGTTCAAGAATAAAATCAGTATTATTCGTTCTGCTTTCCCACATCATAATACAACGTATAAATAATGTCAGTGTGGACTTTCCACAAGTAAATTCTCAACTTGTATCATTTGAACCTGCAACAGTTGATGAAGTTAGGAAAATAATTATGTCCTCCCCAAATAAATCTTGTGCACTTGATCCATTTCCAACAATACTGCTAAAAGCATGTCTCGATACACTAACTGGACCTATAACAAATATTATAAATGCATCACTTTGCTCTGGCTAAACAGTTATAGACCTATTTCTAATCTCGGCTTCATTTCCAAAATACTAGAAAAGATTGTAGCAAGTCGTCTAAGGTCTCACATTAACACAAATGTCTTAACTAATGTGTCACAATCATTCAACAGAGACTGCCCTCTTAAAGGTTCATAATGACATTAACTTGAACATTAATAATGGTAAAGTGACTGCACTTACCTTACTAGATCTCTCTGCTGCGTTTGACACGATTGATCACAGCATTCTCATTGAACGCCTATTAAAGTGGTACGGCATATCTGGCACAGCTCTAAGCTGGTTTTCTTCGTATCTAACTGATAGATACCAAACTATAAAGATTGGGAACTGCGTTTCAGCTGCACTGCCGGCTTTATTTGGTGTTCCCCAGGGTTCTGTTCTTGGGCCTTTGCTTTTTACTCTTTACACTACGCCACTAAGCACTGTTATACAAAGACATAACTTAGATCATCATCTTTATGCTGATGACACTCAGATCTACATTTCGTTTGCTACCCCGGATACAAATCACTCCCTTAACCAACTTAGTGATTGCCTTCAAGATATCTTCCACTGGATGACTGACAGCAAGTTGAAATTAAATGCAAATAAAACTGAATTGATCATTATTGGTACTCCAATGCAGCATTGTAAACAGGATGGTTTTTTCCCTACACGTATTTTGAATCAGTATATCACGCCAGCAACTTCGGTACGGAATCTAGGAGTGATCTTTGATAGTAACTTCAATTTCCGACAACACATATCTCAAACATGTCGCTGCTGTTTTTTATCATATTCGTGATCTTCGCTGTATTCGCCAGTATATGTCATTTTCTGTTGCTAAGACTATTGCAACAGCGCTTGTTAGCAGCAGACTTGACTATTTAAATTCCCTCCTTTATAGTATCGCTAGCAAGGATGTCACAAAACTTCAGCGTGTCCAAAATTGTCTAGCAAGAGTAATTACAAGATCTCCTCGTTTTTCTCGCTCTGTACCACTTTTGAAGTCTGCATTGGCTTCCTGTACGATATCGTATAATATTTAAGATCTGTACCATTACATACCAGGCACTGTCCAGTAAGCAACCATCTTATTTGCATTCATTGCTTACTCCTGTAAGAAAACCTATCCAGCTTCGATCATCTAGTTCTGACCTACTTTTTGTTGCTAGAGTCAACACTAACATTTGCTTTTTCTGTTGCTGCACCAACTCTTTGCAATATGCTTCCTCTTAATGTTAGATCAGTTGAAAATATTACAAAATTCCGTCGTCATTTAAAAACGTATCTTTACAACCTTGCTTATCCACCGTAGCTCCCTAGCGCCTTGACCCATCTGTTGACAACTGGAAAACTACTTATGGATTTTGAGATTGGCCAACCCTTTTGTTTTGATGCGTCTTTGAGCTTGGTTTCCAAGGATTTAGGCGCAATAGAAGTTATCTTATTATTATAAGATCCTCAAGTAAACAAACTACAAGTGAACTTTAAGCTGGACACTGGGGCTGATACAAACATCATCTGGAAATATGACTACATGCAACTACAGCCCAGACCAAAGCTACAAAAGAGTATCACCATCATGAAGGCTTACAACGGCAAGCCCATACCCAGCATAGGGGTATTTAAGGTCCAAGTGCGCTACAAAAACAGGAAAATCTACACTACGATGGAAGTCGTCCAGGAGCGAAGACTGTCACTCCTAGGCTGCAATGAGTGTGAATGCCTAGGGCTTGTTAAGCATGTGGATATAATTGATCACACATCAAAGACACTGAAGGATGAGATACAGCTAAAGTATCCCCAGCTGTTCACGGGCAACAGAAGCTTGCCAAGCACCCACTATTTGTGTTCAAGGAAGGCTCGACTGGGGTCATTCATGCACCGCGGCGAGTGGCTTTCGCAAAGAGACAAAGACTCAAGGAGGAGCTGGGTCGACATGTACGTCTAGGTTACCTGGCCAAGGTAAATGAACCGACAGACTGGGTCAACTCAGTGGTCATCGCGGAGAAGAGGAATGATGATTTGAGAATTTGCATCGACCCAAAAGACCTCAACAAGGCAATCAAACGGAAACATTTCCAGATTCCAACGAAGGAAGAGATACTCGGTGAACTTGCTGGAGCAAAATACTTCTCGAAGATGGATGCTACAGTTGGCTTCCATCAAATCAAACGTGACGAGAAATCATCCATGATGACTACCTTTAACACACCATTTGGAAGACATCAAAATCTTTGACTGCCAGTGGGAATCTGTTCACACCTGAAGTCTTCTACAAGATGGTGTCCCAGTACCTCGAGGACCTTGATGGCATCCGTGTCTACATAGACGATATTATCATATGGGGGTCCATGATCGAAGAACATGACGAGCGTCTAGAGAAAGCCGTGAAGAAGCTGGTACAGATAGGGCTGCATCTCAACATTGAGAAATGCTACTTCTGTCAGTCAGAGCTTCCGTACTTGGGAGAAATGGTGACATCACAAGGAGTAAAGCCAGACCCGATGAAAGAACAAACGATTGAGGACATGCCTACACCGAAAGACCGAAGCGAACTGCAACGAGTCTTGGGTATGGTGACTTACATTGCAAGATTCACAGCGAATATGTCAATCAGGATATTGGCTCTACGCTCGCTACTAGAGAAGGACGTACACCGGCAATGGCTGCCAAAACACGAGAAAGCGTGGTAAGGAATCAAACAGATCCTGTCTAGCCATCCAGTGCTACAGTACTATGACGAGAAGAAGCCTGTGAAAGTCTTGAGTGATGCATCCAAAGATGGCATCGTTGCAGCTCTACTACAAGAAGCTGATGGCCAGTGGATGCCTGTAGTGTACGCATCATGCCTCATGACAGCAGCTGAACACAATTATGCACAAATTGAGAAGGAACAGCTCGGAGTGATATTTGCATGCGAAAGATTCCTTAATTATATCTATGGACGTAACTTCACATGAGACTGATCACAAGCCGTTGATCGCGATTTCACAGAAACCACTCTGTGATGCACTGCCATGACTACAACACTTGTTGCTACAAGTTCGACTCAACTACACGCCACGGAAACACCTGATAATAGCAGACACGCTTTCAAGAGCTTTCTCACCGAAGGAAGGTCCAAGTACTACTGAAGCATATATACACATATGTGAGTGCTGTGAAAGCTGAACTGCCTGTATTGGAACAGAAATGGCAGGAAATCGCAGAAGAGACAGTGAATGAAGATGTACTTCAGCAAGTTATGCACAGCATCAAAGATTATCCAAAGATATGGCCTAAGCCATACGCAACATTTGTCGAAGATCTGACTATTGTAGATGGTGTGCTACTGAAGGACCACAGGATTGTCATATCAACAAGCACCAGGCTGCACATGCGAGCACTCATGCAAGAAGGACATCTCGGCATTGAAAACTGCAAGCGAAGAGCTAGAGATGTCATGAACTGGCCAAATATGAACATAGATGTGGGTGACTTTGTCAGCAGATGTGACATTTGCCAGAACAATCATTATGCACAGCAACAACAGCCATTGCAGCCATATGAAAGGCCAGACAGGCCTTGGGCTAAAGTTGCGTGTGACATATTCTACCTGAAACAGAAGCCTTAGCTACTCATGATCGACTACTTCTTGCATTATCCAGAGACAGCACTGTTGTCAAGTGAAATATGCGCGCAAGTCACCATCATTCTCAAGGCGTTGTTCTCAAGATATGGCAAACCAAGTACACTGATATCGGATGAAGGTCCACAGTTCGCCAGTGCCGACTTTCAAAGACTTCCAGAGGAATGGGGCTTTGATCACAACATGTCCATCCCATACTACCCTCAGTCCAACGGGCTTGCAGAGAATGGAGTTAAGGTGATCAAGGGCCTACTGACAAAAGTGGCGGGGAAAGGAGAGGATCCTTAAGTAGTTAGGCTAACATACAGATATGCACCCTTGGACAATGGTAAATCTCCAGCGAACTTTTGTTGGGACGAAAACTGAGAACACGGTTGCCATCCACAAATTACAGACGTGAGAAGTTCCAGAAGATGATATCAAGACGCAGTGACAAAGGTAAACCATTGCCTGAGCTTCACCCCCAGCTCAACTGTGCGGGTGAATTTGCACAACACACGTCAAGGACAGTGACCTGTCAAACCAAGAGTTGTGAAATCATCAGGTCTATGGTCGTATGATGTCGAACTGGAGGATTGACGTGTAATGTTCCATAATCGCCAACACCTGCTACTCACCAGGATAGTGGGCTAATGCCTAAGCCACCAACACCGATGGGTGCCAGCAAAGATGGGAGTACACCCAATACACAGACATCACCAGTGTTGTGCACAAGTCCAACAAATGAGAGTACACCCAGGAGTGAATCACAGGAGAAAGCTGTATGCAGATGTCCAGAGAGAGCAAGAATGCCTCCGAAGAGATTAGATCTGTAGTTAGTACCGATGACACATTCAGGGCAGAATAATCCCTTGTCAGTGGTTGGATCGTAAGCAGTCTGCTTGTGTTCTATAGATTATCTGTTAGATATAACGATGTTTGTTAAATTGTAGTTACATATATTTGCAAATGTTTCTGATAGATTAGTTACATGGACATTAGATCAGTGGACACTTATTGGTTGGAAAATGTTCAAGTTACGCTAAAGTGAAAAGGGGAGATGTGTTGATATTACTGACTTACCTCCGTGGTTGGCACACCATACCATGTAAACATCCAGTGACCTTATGGTCTAAATAAAGCCGCATCAGCAACTACTTGTGCTTGAACCCGCTGGTTGTTAAATTACTTTTATGATAGAACAAATCATAACACAATAGATTTCACAACAGAGACACATTGACATAATTTCAATCTCAAGTCCTCATATACATTAAAAAAATCCCAGAAACATGATTAAAATTGCACTGCCAAAATATCATTAAACATATTGTGACATTCTCATGGCAAGTTCACATTCATATACTGCTGATTTGTGACCATGTTGTGTTGATACATGCTACTAAACTGCTATTCCTGTGCTTTCCAACAAAAAATTCCAGTTATTAGACTGAAAACAACAATGTGAAAACAAGGTATTGTGTGGGACAGGGGAAGTAACTAGGAAGCACATTGGAGGGTGCAAGCAGGAGCTTGGTGGAGGGTGAAAGGAATTGTATGGGACAGGGGAAGTAACTAGGAAGCACATTGGAGGGTGCAAGCAGGAGCTTGGAGGAGGGTGAAAGGTATTGTGTGGGACGGGGAAGTAACTAGTAAGTACATTGGAGGGTGCAAGCACGAGCTTGGAGGAGGGTGGAAGGTATTGTGTGGGACAGGGAAAGTAACTAGTTAGTACATTGGAGGGTGCAAGCAGGAGCTTGGAGGAGGGTGGAAGATATTGTGAGGGACAGGGGAAGTAACAAGGAAGTGTATTCATTGGAAGGTGCAAGCAGGAATGTCAGTTTGGAGGAGGGTGGAAGGTATTGTGTGGGATAGCAAGTTGAAGAAACAACTAAGAGGTAATGTGTTGGACATGTAATATGGGATATGAGTGTACATGGGTTAAGAAGATGTGTACTAAAAGAGAAACAGGAGGAGAAGCTACCTGTCACAGAGAACAACTTGGTCCAGGTCTCCAGGGAATGGGTGGAGCAATACAGGTGATATAATGAAGGTGGTAGAATTTCGAGAATATATTGATACAAAGAAACACGTGAATAAGAAGGTAGTTGGATGCAGACTGCAGTGCATAGGTCTCATTTAGAGAATTAATGAGGAGAGATTAACAAGAAAGAAAGGGGAAAGAAGAGATTGGTGAAAAGAGATGACGTTACAGTGTAGGGAAGTTTGAAAAGAAATATGTGAGCAATATTTAGACATTGCTGAGTAATGACCCACACAGACAGTACTGCTGCTCAATAATGTGTGCTAATGAAATGCCTATCTTCATATCTAGCCAGAGGTGTCCTTTCTGTCAGACACCCATCACATTGTTAACAAAGTATGTTTAACTGTAAAACAGGAAGTTCTTGATACTGGATTGTTATATTAACTGGATGCCTTGACTGCATGTATCCAATTGAAGCACTTCTTGTAGGTGATATCTGTGGCAGAAGACTCCTTTCTACATGTTTGGCAGTTGAAGCCCGGACCTGAGGCAGAGGTATGGTACTGCTAAGGCAATCAATACTCATTAATGAATAATGGTTGGTGACATCCAACATATCCAACATTGACGTAGTTAATTCTACTTGATATTTTACACTAATATAGTTAAGTTCTAGGGTGCCATGACTATTTTTTATTAGTATAAATCCAATATTGCTTACACCTGTTCCGATCTTTTGATTACATCTCCTTTTTTTGTGAAATGTCAATGTTATATTAAATCCATTTTAACCAGGTTGGTTTTATTTCAAGAATATTCACACACTTTGAAGTTATAATGAATTCCAGTTTATGAAGTTACAAGTTTTGCATAAAATGCATACATTCTATTCAAAATTATGAGAGGTTAATTTTTTTTCACTTGTTTCATTTCAACTTAATTTTGCGAAAAATAAACTTACATAATACACAGTACAACATACTAACCCACTTGTGCAACATTTGTGTATAGTTTTGATAAAATCACCAGAAAAACTATTAACTTATTAAATGTTTGCCCACGAATCTGTTAGTGATTTTAAAAATTGGAATCTTCACATGATTGTGAGAGATTCCTTTACACTATAAATGTTGCAGAACAGTTACATTTACCTCTTTTAATGCATTTCTATGATTTAAAAGCAAAGCCGATAATTTTATGACTTCATGGGCAGCTATAAGATGTTCATCATGTTCACCCACTGGTGTACCAAAGACAGCTATAAGATGTTCACCCACTGGTGTACCAAAGACAGCTATAAGATGTTCACCATGTTCACCCACTGGTGTACCAAAGACAGCTATAAGATGTTCACCATGTTCACCCACTGGTGTACCAAAGACAGCTATAAGAAGACAGCAATACGTCTGCTGTCCCGACATACCCTTCCAATCATTTCAGATCTGTTCCATGGTGCTGGAAAATATCTTCACTGATACACATACCATAGGCACGTGCAAGCTGCCAAACGCAAATTCTGGCGTCAACAACAAGAAAAACTACTTGATCTGCCGTCATATGATCCAAATGCTTTCTGGAATCATATTGAAAAATTAGGAATAAAACAAGAACGTATCCATGATATACCAATGGAAGTGATGCTAGAGGACGGCTCCACATCCACTGATCAAAGCGTGATATTACATAAATGGAGAACTGACTTTCACACTTTGCTGAACCCGGTCAATTACGAACAAACAATTGACTATCAACCGCTGGTAGAGACCCACTCACTGGGTCACAATGAACACCTTGATGGGCCTATCTCTAAGGAGGACATTCGCCTGGCCTTAAACAAGGCCAAGAAACACAAAGCGTTGGGTGATGATAACATCCCAGTCGAAACGCTGGTCAATGAAAATGCCATAGACTTCCTTTACGAACTATTTAATCAATGTTTTAACAACAGCATGGTTCCTGAAGCATGGCGTCGGGGCATTGTAACCCCGATACCCCAGTGTTGTACGTCTGATCCACGAGTGCCATTGAACTATAGGGGAATTACGCTTAGTTCCCATGTGTATAAAATATACTGCTCTATTTTAAATGATCGTCTTATATCGTGGGTAGAGGCCAACGACCTTTTGTGTGATGAGCAAAACGGGTTTAGACCAGGTCGCAGTTGTCTCAACCACCTATCTACTATTACAAACATAATCAATACTAGAAAGAAATGCCGACAGCAAACGTTTGCATGTTTCGTAGATTTTAGTAAAGCTTATGACCGTATCAATAGAAATTTCCTCTGGAACAAAATTAGGAACTTCAACATACAAGGGAAAATGCTTGAGGCTTTGAAATCATTATATGTTGATTACAAATGTTGTGTTAGGGTCAACAACTTAAAGTCTGACTGGTTCAATGTTGAATGCGGGCTTAAGCAGGGATGTGTTATATCACCTATCTTGTTCAATATGTTTATAAACGATTTATCAGCTGAATTGAAAGGCACGGGTAAAGGTGTTAAGATCGGAGACGAAATTGTTACAATGTTAGCATACGCAGATGATATTGTGGTGCTGGCCGAATCAGCAGAAGAACTGCAGACATTGCTAAATGTTATCTGGAAAGGGTGCAATGACTGGAGCATGTCTATTAACAAAGACAAAACTCAAATTGTACATTTCCGTAATCCATCGATATCTGAGACTACTTGCGACTTCCTACTAGGTGACCAAAGCATATGCATCGTAAATAAGTATAAATATTTAGGTTTGATTTTAACTGAATATCTTGATTATAAGGTGATGGTAAAAGCAGTAGCTACTACGGCGAACAGAGCTCTGGGTTTGTTGATGGCTAAGACAAAGTGTAATGGAGGAATGCCTTTTAACTGTTTTACAAAACTATACGATGGTATGGTGCTCTCCATTATTAACTATGGTTCTGCTGTGTGGGGTACAAAGGAATATTCGGTCATAAATAGCATGCATAATAGGGCCTGTCGATTTTTCCTAGGTGGGTAAATATACCCCATCAGCAGCAGTACAGGGTGAAATGGGGTGGAAAACCCCGACTCACCAACAATGGCTATCTGTTACTAGGCTCTGGTGTCGTTTGATCAATATGGATGTATCTAGAGTGACAAAACGTGTGTTTCTATGGATGATGGAAATGGCCGTAAGTAGGAAACGAAATTGGGGCTACGAAGTATACCATCGTTATAATGACTTAAATATGCATAATCTTACTAATATAAGAGACCATGTTAATGGAAAGGCTATAATAGAACACACAGATGTTTGCCTGTCTGTATTACAGGAACAGCAATGGCTTCATATTATAAATAGAGAAGAGGGCAGAAATGGTAGTAGAAATAAACTAAGAACTTATAGACAGTTCAAAAAAAAATTTGTAACTGAGCATTATGTTAAGAAAATTATGCCTAGAAGTAATCGATCAGCACTTGCAAAATTTCGATGTGGCGTGGCACCAATCAGAATTGAAACTGGACGTTTTGAACGAAATTACCCCCACCTGAAGCTAGGACGTGTTATAATTGCACGAATGAAATAGAAAATGAGTTTCATGTTTTAATGAAATGGCCTTTATATTTTAACGAACGAAAAGAACTAATAGGCTATGCAACAATTAATGATCCAGCTTTTTCCAGTATGAATGATCAAGATAAATGTGTATATTTATTGAGTAATGACGATATAATAAGTAAAACTGCCAGCATCCTCCAAAAAATACTGCACACAAGATTACACAATACAACAAAATAATAGCACGTGTTTATTAAATTAATACTGTTTTTATTTGTACATTTTTGTTTTTACAAGTCTCATAACTCTTTTTGAGTGGTCTTTGTATACAGTGCTAACTTTGAATGTAATATATTTATTTGTTTTGTATTTTAATGCATGTATACGTGGAGTGAGACTCTAATAAAATACTACTACTACTACTACTACCAAACTGCAGACATTTGATAGCAGTAATGCTTCATTGGTGTGTGGAGTATGGTAGCAGGTTCTGCTGCAGTGTGCTCCAGTACTCTGCTGTGGAATGTGGAAAGGAGCTGGTTCTGCTCCTCCAGCTGTGTGCTCCAGTACCCTGCATGACTAACACCCTATACTTTTTAGGATGTGGAAATAATTTGGGACTGTTCTAGGGTGACCTTAATTGCAAGGTGGCTGTATTACTGTAGTGACTGTAAAGTGAGGTTCCACTGTATCTGGCGGTCATCAACTTGCTAGCATCTAAAGTTACAATAGCATTTGCAACATCTGTTTATCATAAAAGTCATTTGGATTGTTTTCAGATTGAGCACAAGTTCAGTGATTGTGTGACAAATGTCCAGCTACAGGGAGCCAGCTTCATCAGCTCTGACGGTCGTGCATTCGCAGTCACTGGTTATGACAACAACGAGCTCATGTTCTACAGTGTTTGCTAAATGTGCTTATGACTGCCACTCATACTGATGTTTCTGTTACAATATCTCTGCAAGTGACACACTGTCAGGGAATGGCTAATGCCATCAACTAGATAATATGTATGCATTCTATGGGCTGAATCTTAGGACTTGAAGAGGACCATATGAGAAGGTTTTCACTTGATGTTCACAAAACATTTCATAACATATTTATAGAAATTAAGGTTAGATCTGTTTTGCAGTTATTTATAAAACAAAATGAGTGTGCTGTTTAGGACTACCATCTCAGTCTGGTTTAGCTCATCGCATGTCAGTTTCGTTGAGTTCAAATATGTATCATCATAGTAGTTTAGACTCGGTTGCTTTAATACGAGATAAGTGCATATATTTTGTTATAATAATTTAAAGAATTGACTTTGTGCATTAGTTTGGGTAAGTTGTGTAACAGCCACATCAAGAATTGCATGATAGTTCCAAGATCATTAATATGTTCACTTAGACCAGACCACATTTTTATAAGTACATCACAAGAAGAATGACATTAAGGTTAGAATACTGATTGATGAACAAAATTGGCTCTTTATTAATGTATAATATACTTTGATGTATACAAAAGAATTATTAGTTATGTTATTTAAGCATTTATTTATGTATTAATAGTAATAAAAACATTTTCCCCCTTTTTCTAATGTTCACTTAGTGGTCTTTTATAAACAGGAGTAGCATTTTATACCGTATATTTAACAAATTCTCGCTGTAAAATGCCAGCTACTAGCTAAGACAATGTTCTTTCTATTTATCCACTAGATGTCAGCATTGTTCAGAAAACAATCTCATGGAAGCATGAGATTTGGTCTACATATTGTACAGATTTTGTTGGTCATTTTGAATTTGAGTGATCGTGTCGGCCACCTTTATCCGTCATTTTCTCAGTTTCATACTTTTCTTGCCAAAAACAGTAAAACTTTGTTACAGCCAAAACAATTTGGTACATGTCTTGCCCTCAATGGTGTATTCAAAATAAAAGCCATCATTATAATATTACATTACAATCATCATACTTTGCTTAAGGTTTGATATTCATAACTGTAATATCCATAGAAAAGTAAGAATTTGAAACTATCATTTCGTTCATCAGTGGTCAATAATTCCATTACCATGGCAACCATGTTTTAATTTTTGCGAGATCTCGCCACATATACCATAGTTTGATTGCTGCATATTCACGCTTTCTAAAAATGTGTAGGTTTGCATATGTGACACATACACATAACCCATAGCAAGCATCAGAAGTCGATCAACCTCATTTGTGCAAAAACAAACCGTATTATAACCTTATTTATGTAACTCTCCATCAATCAATCAGTGATAATGACATTCTTTTCTTGAAGTGAGCATTTTCTTTTCCAGTTTACCTTTGTCCTAGATACTATTTATTTTTGCATGCCATTTTTCATGTATCTTACTGCCTGTACATGGAATGCTCTTTACTGCAGTTCATAGTGATGTTCTCTTCCGTTTTGATGCAATGTTCTTCAGTCCAGTTTCCATTGGCTCTCTTGGTTACCCTCTTTGTGCCTCTTGTGGTTTGATTGTTGATCTCTGTACTCACAGCATTCTCCGTGCTACTCCAATTCCACCATTTCTTGCACATTTCTAGTCATCTGTGACCCAGAGTTTCTTTTCTGACAATGTCTTCCAAGTATCTAATTACTAGTATTAATCACAATGGTATTGGAATAGTCAGGGTTTGTACGTATTCCTCTGCTAAGATAAATGGAATGAACTTCCTTTCTGCCATATGGTGTCTTCTTCTATCTATTAATCTTTAGTAAAAAAAAAAAAAAAATTATATCTTTTAAGCTTCTTCAGTCAAAAAAATCATCAAGTCATGATTACTTCCAACATCTGCACCAGAAAAGCTTTTTGTCCTATTTGTGCTTGAACAACATCTGTTTTGGACAATGTATAGTCAATCGATCTGGTTGTGGTGTTGTCAGGTAGGAGCAAGCCAAGGCCACCTTCTGGGTGCTTTGTGTGGAGGTAAGGTTGGTATGAGTTTGTTGATGCTGGAGAATAGGCCTGAAGTACAGTAGCGTTAAATGGGACTGCTTTGAGGCAGAAAAAGATTAACCTGTTGTTAAATGGTGAGCTCTCTGCACAATGCTTCTGATGTCCTTATGTGCTAGTACTCCGATGCCAAACCTGTGTTGGTTTCTCTTCACCACTGAAGTATAATGTGTGACCTTCAGAAGCTGATTCGCCATAGTTCCGTAGTTTGATAGGTTCAAAATCTGTTGTGAAATGCGTGAAATGATACAAGCGAAAAAGTCACATTGAGGAGACAACAAGGTTAATTGCATTAGGGTCTGCATACACCACTAGGTACAAACGAACAGCATTTATTTAAAGGCTGTTTTCTACATTACATTGATGTATGGCAGATATATTGTGCTTTTGATCATCATTTACAGTTTAAACTTGAGGTATTCATTTGATCTTGTGCTAGCCGATATATGTGTCGTGATGTTGACACTTGGGATTGTGGACAATACACAAAGCATTCACATGGCTGTGTAAGGCATCACACCCTGGGGAAGTCGACGTATCGACTCGAAATTGTATGAAAACTTTGATTTTAGAATTGTTTGGTGATAGCTTAATCCATGTTGTACATGAGTAAGCATTTACTATTATATGAATGTCAGTTGAGGATCGTTGTACTGTGTAATTGCAATTCTATTTGCTTTAACAGTTGAGAACTGTTGTATTTATTTAGCTGTTATTGTAAGATTAACATAATATATCAGTGTTACCCTTTGGTTTCCCCTGTTCTTGTATTGTGTGAGGTTATCGTGTGTGGCATCATCTGCCTTTTTCTGTACACATAAATATTACTTGAATAGTGACACATTCCAGTGTGAAGAAAATGTTGAATTTGTTTTTAACAGTGCAATAAAATGTTCATTGTGAATATGCACAGTTGAGATGTTGTACGACATTTGTACATTATTATGAGATACCGGTAGCTTCTTGTTACTTGTTTGTAGAACAGTTCAGGGCACAGTAGTGGCGTAGTGAGGGTTGTCGACGTTTGGGTACAAAACAAAATTTGGTGCCCCCTCCCGACATATTTTACATGTTTCTTCTCTGAACCAACTGAATTGAACACACACACACACACACACACACACACACACACACACACACACACACACACACACACACACACACACACACACACACACACACACACACACACACACACACACACACACACATTAAGCTTTATTTGATTTGCAAATAATTTTGAATTTTTTTAAAAATATTATTTATGTTAAAATCAGCAATGAATAAAAAATGTATGAACACAGTTTTAAATACAAACAAGTACGCACACCCAAGGGCATCTTCATAACAAAACCACTTTTCTCGCTTCGATTGTTGAAAACTGATCAATAATTTGCTCAAAGTTTATATTTATGTTTTGTAGTCACCTGGTTTATGCTGAGAAGGGCCAATTCATTGACACGATCTTGTCCCATAGGCACTTGCAGATATGTCGGATTTAGAAGTGTGGAGACTCCCGGACAATAGTTGTCTGGTCACTCGATCATATCAGTTCAGGTAGTTTTGCCGTTCAGATTTGTTTCTTTGCCAGATATGGGTCATTTTTGTCCCCAAAAATACACAAATTGACCGAAATGTAGTTAAGCAACTATGTTTATCATTATTTTCAGGATGTAATCAGTGGGTATAACTTTCCTACCATTTATTTTTAGATTTTTCCCACATATCAATGGTTATAGCAAAATTGTAATTTGTGGGTAATTATGAGTTATTTTAGCTTAATGTAAAATTTGACACAAACATGGTCAAAAAGCTATTTTGCTTACATAAGACCTACCACTTATGTTACAAGTCACCAACTAGGCATTGGTTCTGTACATAGGTCACTGGTTACACAATAGCCAGTAAGTTATACGATTTGGGGTTAAATATGGGTTATTCAACCAAATAACCAAAATGTAATTAAATAATTAGCTATCCCTTAAATTATATTCATGGAGTAAACGGTGTGGTGCAACCTACTAATCATTCCCTTTTTTCGATGTGGGAAGCAAAATTGCTTCAGCAGAAGGTTGTGTACACAAGGGCCTGCCTTTGGCTACTGCAGCTGCTGTAGCCGGTACTGCATTTGAACTCGCATGCCCGTGTTCAAACTCGATAAAGATATCTGGAATTGCAAGAAATGTTGACCAAACACCTGTCCAACCCCTGTATACGATGGTTCCAACTTTTTACATTGTATCTGCCTGCAGTCCAGCGTTCTGGATAGCCGGACCCCACGTTTCACATCTGTCGAAACGTTTTTTGGCCGCAGATTCCCCCTTTCCCAAAAATCCAATCAGGGTGGTTTGTTTAGAGATACGATGCTTTCACTACTGATAACGTCTCGTTTTGCTTTACCAAAATTACAGGTGTGTCCTGGGCGATTTATTGACGATATCATTCAATAAGTGTGCGCACTTCGTAAGCACCGCGTTTTGCGATAATATTTCAGGGCTATTTTTTCAATAGTTTTTCATACTTACAACGCCGGTTTTGACGATCTGGCTTCTGTCACAATATCATTAAACGATGTCTCCCCAGAAAGCGAAATAACAAGCCGGTCCTTTGTCGCGGCAGCCACGTTTAATAAAGTTTGTTTAGCAGAAATATCGTCTCTATTCTGCATGTATGTTCTAATGTAAAGTAAAATAATTCTTTGAAAGGTATCAGTTTAACACCCGGAATCAGGAAAACGAGTTGTTTGAACAATACTACTCGGTGTTGAACAATCTAGCAAAAACCTGTGGGTTTTGCAACTGTATGCGACACAAGTTGGTTGTCGACAGGATGATCCTCGGTGGAAGAAGTGACAAGATCCGCAACAAACATGCACCGGCAGACCGACTGACACAATGCAAAATTCTGAATAAAGCAGAAACAATGAACCGAGACGACACCAGATACAGACGCTACACTACCAAGTCGACATTCGGTGGAAGTAAATCTGCTAGTCAGCGAAAATGCAACTTCTGCTGTAAAACACACCCATGAAGAAAGAACTCTGCCCTCCATGGGATGTGTGATGCGTGTAGGGGTCGAAACCATTTCAGAGGCTCCGCACAATGCTCTAAGACTGTTCACAGTTGACAAGAATCTTGTACACTGTGAACAGTCATCTTGAAGATGGGTCAGACCCAGATAGCTCCGGTGCTAGCTTTTGTGATATCAGCTGCGTCACTGCTGGTGTGAACGCACTCTCCTCACAAGATGGTCCCATTTTGTGCAACATGCTGGTCGAAAAGCAGTCAGTGAAGATGCAGGTTGACTGTGGTTCAACTGTCAGCATACTTTACAAGAGGTATGTGAAGGAGAAAGATATCCGCCCAGAACCAATCACTCTGAAGTGAAGATGTGGAACAATGTGAAGACTGAAGCTCTCGGCAAATGCCGAGCTATAACCGTACATCCTGCTACAGGAGGCAAGTAAGTTCAAAGTGGACTATGTCATAGTGGATCATGGCGAACTGACACCACTACTCAGCTATAAAGCTGCTGAATGTATGAAGCTCATCATGGTGAAATACAAGAACTTTGAAACTCTACCTTCAGTCTCAGGCCGTAGAGTTGCTCAAACCCCATGCAGTGAAGACTCCTGAAGTGTTCGACGGTAAACTTGGCTCACTTCCTGGTGGGAAAACTCTTCTCACTCTGGAACAAAATGCTGAACCGGTTGTGAGACCACCTCGTACCCTACCAGAATCACTGAACAGTTCCGTGAAAGATGGGCTAGACTGACTAGAGCACACTGGTGCCATAGTCAAAGTGTTAATATAACTGAACTAGTTTTTTACTTGAAACCCTTCGCCGTATGTGCAATTGTTTTGAATATGATCATATTAATATGCACTATACCTTATACTTATGTCTTACCCACTATGCACTATACATTGTACCTTATAGCTTACACAAGGCCACTACTTTTAACGTAAGGTGGTGGTAAAGGGCTCGATAGAGTAGTAGAGGTCATTACTAGATAAAGTGACTTGACTTTAATAGTCGCTCGCTAGAGGTCACTCTTTACCGTATGGTAACGCCAAGGGACTCGTTAGAGGTCACTACTGGGTACCATGTGGTTATAGTGCATTCGACTTAAAGTAGCTGCACCGGGTATCATGTCAGTTGATTTCTTTATTTTTTTCTTCATAGAACATTAGTAGGTGTCAGTGTAAACATGTGTACTATTAAAAAACCAAGGCACTATTACCATATGTCACCAATCAGTCCTTAAAAATCTAGTATTTTTAGTGTGTCTGTGGAAAGTCCCTTTTCAGATTCTTGGAAACTGACGATGTTTCCATAGTGACGATCACGTGTGCGTCAGCCCAGTTCAAACATAAATTCATTCACCATGAATGCAGATCATATAGTCTGGTTATTCTCATGCCACTATGCTGTTGTATTGTAATTACCTAAATGCATCACGCTGTCAAATCACCCAATACTGGCGGTAGTTTTGTTTATTCTCCGATAATGCCCGACGTCAGCCGCCACTTGCAATGACAAGTGACTGACCCCAGCAGGTGTCAATCAATCTTGCTTACCACAACAAGTTTAACACATGGCCCTTCGTAACACAATATCATGAGACAACCTGGCGGGACAACCTTGGGGAGAAATCTTAGTAATAGAAGTGTCTGTCAAATTGTGTTGAAATAAGCCACATGCCAGTAAAAAAGTCAAATTTCTAAGGAAAAAAACAAGCATCTGGTGACACCCTTATAATTGTAACAACCAGGAAGTATTACTTAATGTAACTTTTTTTCTAAAAACTACAATACTTACAAAGCCATAACTTGGCATATGAACTCGACTTGTGTTTACCCAAAGTTGCACTGGATAGTTTTATGTTTGGTGAAGGGGACGTGCCAAAAATGCAGTACGGATTGTTGCTGTCTTTCAACATTGTAGCAAAATGTTTATAAAACTGTATCAAACTTAATGTTTTTGTTTACAAAAAACCCACATGAATGTCAATAACATGTTTGTACTTACAACAATACAATGTTTTCTTTTGGGGAGTTTCTCAAAATGAAATAAAATGCCATTTTAAGGTGATTTTTGACATATTTTTAATTGTCTTTAAACACATTTAAATATCTCTAAATTCACACATCATACCAAAACGATATTGTCAAAGGCACGCTTTCGCGAGTTCTTGCGTGTTTTCGTTTTGTGGTAGGCAAGCAGATTTCCGTCGCTGCAGGAAGCCCGTTCATTAAACAGTACAGTCGTCTTGAATTACCCCCGCATTGAGCAAGTCCGTCTACAAAGTAGTCCGACTCTTGGCGTATTCGTCATTGTCATAATCTTAGACCGCCTCGTTTCCAGCTATCGTTCTTCGCCATACGCCTGATTGGCAGAATTCGTCACCTGCTGACGCGAGACGCGTGCCATGCTGCAGTACGCTGTCTTGTGCTAAGTCGCGTCGTCTACTGCAATGCGCTACTCGGTGGATTGAACAATGGACAGACCAACCGACTTCAACGAGCACTGAACTCGGCCCTAGTCTTATCAACCGCGTCAGACGGCGATATCATATCACGCCGGTTCTGCAATCACTGCATTGGCTGTCGATCAGAATGAGAATTACCTTCGAGACTACCTCAACTGTGCGATAGTTTGCAACGCGCCCACACGTGCATTGCGATCGGCGAGTGACACAACGCTTCTCGCAGTGACGGTATAAAAGAGAACTATCGGACGGGGCAGCATTGCAGTGACAGGCCCACATATGTAGAATAGCTTGCCACAGGGTGTGCGGTCGGTTGGAACATTGACAGCTTTCCGGAAACAACTTAAAACACGTATATTTCGCCTACACTTACATGCCTTGATGCAAGCACTGCTGCCACATCTAAATGACACTGGTTTCTATTTTATAGTATTGGTTGGTTTTTAATTTCATTGTTTGAAATTGTATTTTTACACCCTAATTTATTTATTATTTTTATCTTAGCTTATTCATTTAATTAATTTATATTTTAGCATTTAGTCAACACGTCATTTTAATATGTGAAGCGCTTTGATTGGTATTTACTTACTTAAAAATCGCTGTATTAAGAAATGGAATTATTAGTATTATTATTAATAATCCTCTTCAATTTAATTGTGTTCATCGTATTCTACTTTATCTTCATTGTCGGTGTCATCATCTTCTTTATTAGCCAAAAACGGGGAGATCATGCAACTGCCTGCAACAGTATTGCTTACATATAAATGAATAATACACAAATAAAACGCACGATCATATATGTTTATTACGCAGCTATCTAGCTACATGTGCGCACTGTTCTAACCCTAGCCTAGACCGGTTCACTACTCTAAACAACTGCAGCGCCCATTACTCTATATGCTAATTTACTGTTCCATTTGGGTACTGCCTCGAGTCCAAAGGTTGATGCATCGAGTACAAATATACCCCTTCCGCTGGGATCAGCTGGGGCATCTCATGACAACTTCGTGATATCCCTTTTTGTTATTTTTTATTCACAGTTTACGGATTTACGTTTCATTAATAAGCCGTCGTGGTGGCTTAATGTCATCTCTGTTACGCAGTGTTGTGCATCTTGCACATGGGTCGTCTCGCCCCGGCATATCGTTCGGTGTCCCCTGGATCGAATATGAAGTCGCCACGGACTTGGGTGAAAAGACAGAACGAAAACTTGTGAGTACGTTGTTGTCAGTGATCGGCCAAGATGCGGAGGACATCTGGCAAAATCACCCGTGGACATGTGATGAGGATAAATACAAAGTAGAGCCAGTTCTACAAATGTACGAGAATTACCCGTTTGCCCAGAGTAAATGTACCGTATGAGCGACAAACATTTCATTCACGGAAACAGCGGACCGGTGAAGATGTACAACGAACTGCGTAGAATCGGAACAAACTGTGCGTTTGATGTGATCACGACGGATGAGATTTACTGATCATCTACTGTCGAGTGTTCTGGACGAGAGAGTCCGAGATAAACTACTCGAACAACGCGACGCTGGAGAAAGCCTTAGACATCAGCAGACGTTCAGAAGTGAAAGCTGAACGAGCTAAGGCGTGGAGTTCCATTGGTGACACAGATGTACACGCGATGAGAAAAGGCACAAGAACGAGACAGTTTTGGAAAGCGTGGGAACGAGTCTGAACGCGCGAGACCTCGAGAAAGAACACACGTAAATACAGATACTGTTGTAAACTGTTTGTTTTGTGGCACGACAGAGGAAAATGTCCAGTTTGGGGCCAGAAATGCAGAACTTGTCACGACTTGGATCATTTCGCCGCCAAGAGTCGCAAGCTCAGAATCAAGAGAAGAGTCGTTAAAACTATCAGAAATGAAAGTATGACGAGAGTAGTCTGATAGATCAAAGTGATGAACGGTATAAACACTATCAACCACTACTAAGCCGCCAAGCATGTTTTGGTATCGGTGCGCTGAAATGGATTGATCACTTTGAAGTGTAGATTGTGTTTACGGCCGTTTCTGTGGACTTGAAGTGTTGTGATCGCCGTTACTTTAGCTTTCTTTCCTCCTTACACAATACGCGTGTCTGAGACTCGCGTCAGATTTTGTAATTTAATATCTCCTATAGCTAACTTGTAGTTAGTCAGCGGCAGGATGTTACACTGTGATCCGGTATTGCACTCGAGCTGTACTCTGTGCAACCCGATACCAAGTGTTATATAACCAGCATCCGTCTGCCGACTGTCCACACGGCTAACCACCTGTCGCGTAGCCGAATCGTCTATCAACTACTCACGTCATACTTTCATTTCCGATAGTTTTAACGTCTCTTCTGTTTACTCTGAGCTTGCGACTTTTGGCGGCGAAATGATCCAAGTCGTGACAAGTTCTGCATTTCTGGCCCCAAACTGGACATTTTCCTCTGTCGTGCCACAAAACAGTTTACAACAGTATCTGTATCTGTATCTGCGTGTGTTCTTTCTCGAGGTCTCGCTGCCACGTTTTCCAAACTGTCTCATTATTGTGCCTTTTCTGTTCGGTTCGCGTGTACATCAGTGTCACCGATGGAACTCCACGCTTTAGTTCGTTGAACTTTCACTTCCGATGATGTCTAAGGCTTTCTCTAGCGTTACGTCGGGTTGCTCGAGTAGTTTATCTCGGACTCTCTCGTCCAGAACACTCGACACTGGATGCTCACGGTAAATCTCATTCGTCGCGATCACATTAAAAGCAGTTTGTTCTGATCCTACACACTTCGTTGTACCATGTCATATCTTCACCGGCCCGCTGTTTCCGTGAATGAAATGTATGTCGCTCATATGGTACATTTACCGTGGGCGTACAGTAATTCTCGTACATTTGTAGAACTGGCTCTACTTTGTACCGATCCTGATCACCAGTCCACGGGTGATTTTGCCAGATGTCTATCGCATCTTGGGCGATCACTGACAACAACGTACTCAGTCGTTTCCGTTCTGTCTTTTCACCCAGGTCCGTGGCGACTTCATATTCGATACAGGCGCTTTTCCATAGACGCCAAGAATTCGCGGCGGTTACTGCGTTGATTTGCAGCGGCGGTGGTGTACTTATACTACTGTGCGAAGTCACATTACAATTAAGTAGAGGCGATGGCGTTAGCGTAGCCATGCATGATCGGATCCCTCTATTATCAGGCACTGTTGACACAATCCCGCTGAGCTTGTAATTCAGCAATCCAGATTACGTAATCCAGTCAACACGTAACAGTAGGTCACTTCTTGACACCATGTAACTGTATTGCTTGCATATAACTGAATATACAAACAAAATATTATGATCATGTGTTTACTACGCAGCTATCTAGCTACATTTGGCACGGGTCTATCCTTAGTCTAGATTGGTTCACTACTCTAAACGACTACAGCGCTCACCATTCTATATGCTAATTTACTGTCAATGTGGACCTGCCTCGATTCCAAAGTTTGATGCATCGAGTCAAAATTTACCCCTCCCGCTGGGATATCTTATGACAATATCATGACACTACTGGCAAGGGTGCCAAACAATTTTAGACACACTGACTTTTTGTAATGCCCTTGTTAGCGATATTATAAAGGGGGAATTGCAATGGTCAAATGTGCTGGTAACAAGAGCTATTGCGAGTCTAAGCGACATATAGGACCTACCTATGAAAATATTGGACATGATAAAAATAGCAGTGACACCTTTGAATTAGTTATTAACGATAACCATACATTCTGTGCTGAGGTTGCTGGTATATTTTGACTCTGGATACGCGTTGGGAAAAAACACCAAGCTTACCACAGTGCATTGGAGTACTAATGATGAGAAATCCAGCTTTATTTGCATTTAACTTTAATTTGCTGCCAGTCATTCTTGGAGGCAATCGCTGAGCTGGTTTAGGGAGCGATTTATATCCGGAATAGCCAGATAAATGTAGATCTGTGTGCAATCTGCGTAAATGTGCCTAGTGTAGACGATGTATGTGGATGAATGGGTGTTGTGGACGACCGCAAGTGTATATGAAGGTCAGTGTACATACGACTGCCAGTGTATACAAGTTCCCCTTTTGTACGACGGCAAGTGTAGATGACAGATAGTGTAAACGAGCTCCATTGTAGGACTTTTTCTTTGTGCTGAGGCTGTCTCAATCAATTCACTGTACCTTCACTAGTGAGAAGGTCAAGGAGTGATGGCTCGGGTGTACCTCTACCTTTATTGGGTTCTGTAAGGTACGTCTCGCAGATTGCAATACATTTAAAAACTTTCTCTTCAGTACTTGCTGCTGTAGTTAATACATTATTTCCTAATTGCTCTTAAGATAGTTGAAATTGAGAGTACATGTACAAGCATTTAGCACCTGTTGTCCAGCCATTGTCTATATTTGTATGTTCACTAATTGTCTGGGGAGGCATTGCAATAATGCAGTCCTCAGAGAAAGCATGTGACACCCATGCATGAAGATCTCCACAATTCGACGTCACTTTACTAATAATTTGTTTGTGGTTTGATTGGGTAAAAATAAACATATCTACAGGTATTTCTTATTATAAGACAACACAGCTATCACACAAGTTCACAAGGCATTCCATATCATAGTAATTTACAGTCATCTTTACTAGCACAACATTGCACTAAAATATCGCTGCAGTATACAAATCAGCAAGGACATCAAACATAATACGTGGAAAACATTTGTGTACAATTCTTGTTGATGCTCCTGCAATGGCAGCATCTGCTTTCAGTTACACTATACTTATTTGTGTTACTCACAAAGCTATATTACATTAAATTCTCCTAAATTCATTAGAATTTAATTCATCAGAATGTTGGTATGAAAATAAAAACGAATATGAATATGTAAAACATGATTATGAGGGCCCAGGAACTCGGTGCCAAATAGCACTCCATTAATTACACTATAAGGCAAACAACAATGTGACAAGCAGTGTAAAATTGGCCCAGACACCCCCACATGCACACATTTACACACATATTCACATCTGTAATACTACAACATGCATTCAGCATTGTAAACAACATATAAAATAACTGCATTCTTAATGTTTTCTGTAGTTATATAAATCTAAAGAAGAACCTGAAACTGGTATACAGGGGCTTTGTTTTTCCCTGCTGTACAGCCACAAATGCTGCATAATAAGTTATCCCTGTATTTTTTATGCAAATGTACAATGTTTTAACTGCTCTACTGAGAATGTCAATTCTTCATCAACATCATCACGTTGTTTTTGGGTTGATGTGACGTGGCATCCATCTACTAGTGGCAAAAACCTGCAATCACACATAAGAGATATTCAAAGTTATGTATGTATGTATATATACATATATGTATGTGTATATAATAAATAGTAATTAAAATGCTCTTAAATTAAATATTTTGAAGTGATATATGCCAAAAAGGTGTAATTATATATATATATACCAGGTATACCCGGCATTGCCCGGGGAAAAAAGCTTGTCATGTGTATCAGACACCCCAAACTCATGCCAAATGTTTCCAGCCTACCCTCATTAATAAACGGTAACTGGTCACTGGCCTAGTTGTTAGGACAACCTTTTGCCAGAAATCTTAATCGCTCACCCATCTAACTGACGTAACCAGCAACAGCGGATGCTGGGTTGAAAGTTCAGCCAGAAACGTGCAAAACTAACGAGATGTGGGTGCATATACAAACAGGGAACAAACTGTTTTATAATACAGATATGTCGTATTCCTAGTTATCCAATATAACTTTTGACACTTTTTATAATACACTAACTTGACGGGCAATAATTTTGACGCTAAATGACAAAATGAGACATAGCTCCATCTGTAGGAAATATATGAAAATCCCACGAAACGTTGATAAACAGGTTCCAGGGCTATAACTAATTTAATATACCAGTTGGAAGGCTGGAATAATGCTGTACGCATGCGTCTTCGTTACTTTAAAACGCATAGTATCATTGGAACAACATATGTTGTTCAGGTCAAAACCCTGATTTCTCCTGATTACATTCATGTTGGGGAACTTTTCTGAAACCATTCGTCTGCAGTCATTCATATAGGAAAATGCAGTACAACAGTTCATTAAATAACACAGATTTCACACTCAACTTGATGCCACAGCTGGATACATAGGTCCTGTGCTGTTTTAAACCAAAAGTGTTGGCTAATAAATTGTGTTGAGCGACGAAACCGATGTGGGGAAGTTTTTCATGAAACCATACGTCGCAAGTTTGAATACGCATTGTAAGCAGAGATTTGTAGATTAATAAGAAATATTAATTGGTCATAAATAACATATAACAAGGTAACTATGACAAAATTGTAATTTGTAGATACATTTCCCTTCAATTTATTTTACGGGTTTTTGCAACCATACGTCTCCCGAAACCGTACGTCGGCTCTAACTGCCAGTTGGTTCATCGGCCCAGTCACCCCATTTATCGTTATTTTCGGGAATGAGATGACGCCAAACGAAAACATAAGTTCGGTACCGAACATGGCAAGCCCAATATGTTGAACACGAGGGCAGAGTCTTCAAGAAGGTGAAACTGACCCAAGTTGTACAAAGTACAAGATACTTCACAGACTAACTCATATCCGGCATGACTGAGTTCTGTGAGCACTGTCACTGGGTGACCATCCAATATCACCAGATCCGCATCTTGAAGCAGTCAATGGCGGAAAAGATGGACTATACTGAAAATTGGATGTGCAGATACCAGGACGAGATAACGGCAGTGTACCATGTCATGTCCCAGTGGTGGTACACTTCAAGCAGGACGGCAAGCTTTGTACCAAGAGCTACGTTTAGATTACAAGTGTCACTGCTCACACTGTTGAAAGAAGTCAATGAAATCCTTCTGGAACTGTCGACTCTGCACTTCATCACAGACTCACCAACTTCGCCGTACCGGAACCGCACAATATGTGCCCTAGTAACAAAATTTCCATCACTGTTCGGTCTTAGAGCTTCGTGCACCTGGCTGAAGGCTGGCCACAGAAAAGGCCCCTGTGACGGAATGGGTGGTGGCTTGAAAAGGAAGACTGACAACCTGGTGAAGGCTGGAAGAGTAATCATCAAGAGCTAAGAGTTCTGCCACGCAAATTCGTGCTAGTGACACGATCATGACCCTCCTGGAGATAACCCTCGAAGTCATCCAGGACTGCAAGGATGAGATCGAAACATGGAATGTTCCAGAAGTCCGTGGCATAATGTCTGCCCGTGCTGTTGTGGTCCTGGGCCCAGTCGTAAAAATCTGCAGTAATTCCTGCTTCAGGGATTCCTGCTATACGAAGGGTGGAGTGTTCCATCCAACATGTTCTGGTTGGGAGAGCACGCAACTGGCGCTGGAGAGGGGGAGAAGGAGATGGATAACATATAGGTGGTGGTAGAAAGGTTACAGAGGCAGGTGGTGGAGGAGAGGGGTGACAGACATATGGTGGTGGAAAGGGTCGAGAGACAGGTGGTGAGGGAGAGGGACGACAGAGAGGTGGTTCAAGAGAAGGATGAGAGAGCTGTGGTGCTTTTGGAACATTCAGTTCAAGTTTCATTATTTGTTCTTAAAATTACCTTTCGACAAATTACAAAAGTGGTCGGTTAGACTTTAAATAAATAACGTTATGAAAACATTGTATTCATGTTTCTATTGTTCAGTAGATTAATAAAAATGATAAGAATGATTGAGAAACATATATGGAACACTCACAGGAATAGTTTTATACTCGAGTATGTACGTATACAAAGTTTAAGTAACAAGTGGTCAAATAATAAAAAATACTCTATTCTACTGAAACCGTACATATACATTAAACCGTACGTCTCCAACAGTTTATTAGCCCACACCTCAATATTTCTGCAAAGTATATGAAGTAACATCAGCGTTTGGTATTTATAACCTTTGTACAACAAATTTAAATACTTACATCGTGACCTTTTGACAGTTAATACACATTATAAGAGGACGTACATGAAGCCGTACGTCTCCGGTGTTTTCTTAATTAGAATAATAAGAATAGGACAGAATGACCTACATATCACTAACATAATCAGTTTAGACTGTCGTATATATACCAACACGTTCTTAAAACAAGTTAGAGTTGTCCAGTGGTCTCGCCAGTAATTTATTCCATTGTACTGAAAAGTATATTATATGAAACCGTACACCTGCAAATTCTAAACTGTCTATAAATTTATAGTTATAAATCAGTGTCAATAAGGTATACCCTGTTGAAAAGCACAATGTGTATACCTTGCCATGAATGTATTTTAAAGATAAAACATGCATTTCCCTTGTAGTGGTAATATGTAACAGAAAGTCACCTTTATAAAACATCAAGTCTGAGAGAGCACAAAATACTTCAAAGCTCCCCCTTAAAATGAAAAAAGAAGTCCGAAACATATTTCTTACTGAATTTAAAACACACATGTGTTTTACATACATTGGAAATGAAATTTCACAGGTATATGCAAGATGAAATAGTTGTAGCAGTTTCCAAGTAGAGGGATTTGTGTGCAGAAGTATGGTTTCAGAACTTAAAACACTTGCTATTTCTATTAGCTGTCAAATGCTCAATTTGAAGATTTAACTTGCCCAATCTGTTTCTCCGATTACTTCAATTGATATGTTCTTTTCGTACTACAGAAAACACAACTTTATACGCATATGTTTATTTTTGCCCCGCTAGCAACACCATTTGTCAACGTTTCGTGGGAATCGACCATACACTGTATATATATATATATTAAGAGCATTTTAATTAAATCCATCCCAGACAGACCAGTCCAACTAATCGTTACTACAACTAGTCAATGATTTACCTAGTTGGCCAAGCATCAGCAGGAATGTGAGTATGTGGCAATACATGGAAGATGAGCATGTGAACAGACTGTATGTGATTGGTGTTGGGTGATAGGTAAAAAGATAGTTGACACGTGGGTGAGGAAGAACAAGGTATTGACAATGGAAAAACAATCAGTTAAGCCTGTGATGTGACGAGGGGCAAGAGTCTATTACTGTTGGAAGTTACCACAAAACGTCAAGGGCTTCTCTTGTAGTCATTCCAAACACACCCTACAATAGGACGCTTTTATTAAAAACACTGTTGCTGTGACATCAACGGTATCGTACAACCATCAAATTAATGCTGGATGGATACCGGCATTTGTGCGGCAGGGTTTGGTGAGGTAGTGTTGCAGCCTTGCAGGGTCTGTTAAGGTGCTACTGGTTGACAAAAAATGATCTAGGACTATCCACTACTGTCGAGATATCGCCAACTGTTGCGGATGCTCCAGGATAGTATTTTCTTACCGAGTAGCCAGCTATTGGAAGATTAGGCAGTGCTGTGCCTTGTGAATAAAGCTGTGTGGTTTTTGTTGAGGTAGCTGATTAGGTTATTAGAATATTTACAATTTATTTGTTCTAGGCACAACATGTAGATGCCAGTATTTAACTTCAATAAGCAGAATATACTGAAGCATTCAACCTTTGCATGTAAGAACAACACTACTTACCATGTCGGCCCACTGAGCCAAATATTGGTGGGTCGGTGCTGAATGTTGGTCGACCTGCAGGTTGAGGGACGGTGAGATCACTGAGTAGTCGGGGAGCTGAAGTGCTGCTGCTGCTGCTGCTTGCCTGCAAGCCAGGTTGTGTGGTCGACAAGCTGAATGAAGGTGCTGGAGGCATGCCAGCAAATTCACTGAACCGTGGTTGACTGAAGCCATTCAGATCAAGGGTTGGTAGCCCATTGCACAACACTGTGGGGTGTACCCTTGTTGTAGATGGAACCAGCAAACCTTTGCTCTCAATGCCTAACTTGAGGAAAGGGTTTGGTTGCAGTGATGGTATTTGGCTGTTGCTGGTTGTAGGAGACACAGCCTGGCGTGTTGCACCTGACCTGCTGGCTATTGCGGGGCGGAAGGCAGACAAATGTGATGTGACACCAGCAGTCACTTGGTGCAATGATGTCGAGGTAGATGACAGTGGTGATAGTGACCTTCCCATGATAACTTCACGTGATGGTCCATTCAACATGCAGCCAGACGCTGTTGTTGTAGTTGACGTGTTACGGAACTTGCCAAGCCTCTCCTCCATAATCGCCCGCTGCTGAGGTGTCTGTGTCTTCCAGCAGTGGTCCTTACCAAAGAACTTCTTCTTGAAGTGACGGTCATAGTTGCTATAGCGGTCCTGACTCATCACACTTTTCGACTCCGTCATGTTTGTTTCTGGCATGAAAGAACTGATGGGGCTGCGTGATCGTGACCGTGTGGTGCTACCAGTGCATCGTGCCATATCCTTTGACACGAGGCTGCTCAGTGGTTTGTGGTCACTGCTGGCAGTGCTGCTGGCGTGACTGTCGGCACTGCCACACCGGGTGCTCGGACTGAGTGTTGGGGGTGATGCAGGTGGAGTACCCACAGCCAGCAATGCATGTGCCGCCATCAGTTTCTTGCTACTTGCACTCGACTCAGGCCTCATGTATTTGCCTGCCTGTCCCTCTCGCATTAGCTCACCTAGAGTCCTCTGAGAATTTGGTGCAAAAATGCGGTTAGTTGGCTCCATCAGGGCTTTCTTGCCAGCACTGTCACCATGCCTACTGTCAAACCTGTTATTCTCACAAGAAGTTGGTGTCTTTTTTTGTTGCTGTGGCAGTCTTACGTCACGGTCACTTACTGAGTTGACACCATATTTTCTGCACTCACCTGAAAGCAATACCAGTGAATGCTCATTAGTTTGTAGAACGTTAATAATTAACAAATATTAGCATAACCTTTCCACACCTTCAAAGAGAGAGAAATGAACACAATTCACAACCAAACATGCATGTAGTATATGTCAAACCAAAGATGCAGTACAACATTAATATATACATATATTATATATAATTTCCACCCTTCAGGTAATACTGTGTCTCCGTAACAAATGAACTTACTCCATAATATTAAACATAAGACAAAATCATGGACAATTCCTATTGTACCAATTAAATTAAATGTCCACATTTCACATAAGCTTTCCTCAGATTTGTACCCTACTATGATTGGAAGTACATAATTATTATTGGAAATACAATAGTTATGATGAATAATACAAAGTGCCAGAATGTATCAACACAGGACCATTTGACTGCAATTGTCACAGAAAAATTGTACTATATATCTGAAGCTGATACAGCAACTGAGTTCAACATCAACTTACATAATCCAAATCTATTTATTTATTAAGATTAACTCACCAAAGAAGATTGCTGCATCTCTTCCCACTTCACTGCTGCACTCTGTCATAGTAGTGGTAGGACTACACAGTGTGACACTTGCAACACTTGTTGTGTCAGACGTAGCACTAACAGCCAGTACTTGTGACAATGCATTGGATACGACTGCTGTACCACTTGACACTGTTGATGTCTGCTTCTTGCTGGTCAGCACGTCAGTAGAAGAGTTTGGACTGCAGCGTTTACGCCGAGTCCTCTTTGGCTTGTCCAGCCCAGATGACTGCTGGTGCTGTGGAGGTGTCTTCAGTAGCAGCTGTTGTTCTGGTAGTTTAGAAACACCATTCAGGCCACCGAAGTTGTACAACATCTGCATGGACATGGGCAGGTTGCGCATGCTAAATGAATTGAGCATTGGCAACGTCTCTGCACTGCTGAAACCCAGCATGGCTGCATAACTAGGATACATCCTGAGAACATGTGGTGGGGGAGGTGTCCTGTGCAGTAAGGATGGCATCGACACACCTCCTTTCTCATCTGGCTTGGCTGCCACCTTTGGGGCCACTGATACAGCTAACTTACTTGGCGGTTGCATGTCATGGGCAATGCTGGCTGCAGGTGATACGCAGCTGCCATGCTTTGTACGACTAATGTGGGCACCTTGCTCAAGGTTTTTCACTGAGTCGGCTGACTCAGTGCTACTAGAGCTGCTTGGTCGGCTGATTGGGGAGTAGCCCTCACATATCACATGTGGAGGTGCTTTCAACTTGCTCACTTGTTTTTCACTACTAGTGTTACTGTGAACACTCGACAGCGGAATTGAAACCCGCACGCTTGGCTTTTTACAGCCACCAGTGTCATTGAAAGGGATCGTAAGAGGAACGTGTCGTGGGGTAGCCATGTCCAGCTGATGTCTTGACTGCTTTGGTGGCAATGTGCCTGCATCACATGATTGCTGACTGTCATGAGACAGGTGCTTCTTAAAGGTCAACTGTTCTGCTTCTACTGAACCAACACAGAATGACTTGTTCGTATCTCCACCCTCACTCTGCTTCTTCTCACTATCTCCCATAAGTGCTGTTGTGATAATTGACTTGAGATGTGCATCAAATGACATTATTGCCTTGTTGTGATCTTTTGAATGATCATTGCCTAGCTTATTATCCATACTCTTGGCCTGTTTTGGAGACATGTCAACCGATGGTCTTGGACTGGCATTGTTACGCATATTACTAAGCACACGGGCCGCTGAGCCTGGTGACAGTGGTGACGTTATTGACGTGATGCCTCGTTGCAGTGTT
This sequence comes from Escarpia spicata, assembly GCA_963995525.1. NCBI lineage: Eukaryota > Metazoa > Annelida > Polychaeta > Sabellida > Siboglinidae > Escarpia > Escarpia spicata. The sequence goes on along the minus strand of OZ023208.1, from coordinate 33,457,997 downwards.
GGTCGACTCACACTCGCAGCCTTCTGTGCACTCCCTTTTAAAGGTGATGATTTTGCCAATTTACCATCAACAGGCTGTGCCGACATTTCAGTTGTACACATCTTCTTGCAATCTGGTGGCTACAAAAACACAGTTATATCTTAAGGTAGAGCAATAACAAAAGCTGAACATTTTGTGGTTTTAAAAGTTTATTACGATTTATCACACACTGACAATGATTAATAGTATACACAAATATATTTACTGTTGCTCTCTCATTCAAAATAATAAATCTCACAGTAAACTGATAGATACTTAATGCAAGCTGTTTAAATCTGCAGTTATTTTAGGTCAAACCAACATTGTAATGACATGTAAATGCATTATCATACTTTTATTAACAAAAATACATTAATCATACTTATAATAACTGTTCATTGTTCAATTAAACGGTTAGTTAATGAGATTGTTATACCACATATCAGTCATTATTAACAACTAACAAATTATTATGCAAACTTGCAGTTTTGATAAAAGGTATTGTGAGACTCCATCTGGGTGATTACCTAATCTTGTTTAATGACATGTTCCATGGATATTTATAGCCCGAGTCAAACATATGTGGGCAGAGTTGTGATAACAGTATTGTTAAGTAATAGCTGCTTTCTATATAACAGATACATAACATAATACTTCTCTATTATAGATTCATATTCAGACGGTTTATTACCTCTGCAGATTTACAAATGTTTAAGTTTTTCAACGTATGAAGGCCTTTATTAGTTTCTTTGCCTGCACATTATGATAGCTTGTTTATTTTCACAACACTGGGTTAATTTCAATTGTTAATTTGTTAATTCAATTAACTAAATTAATGCAATTTTCTATTTAAAAAATTATAATAATAATTTAAAGGGAAAAAAGGCAACTTTTTGATGTAGTGTGCCTTAAAGGGTTACTACATTTGCAACTACAATCACAATGTTAACATCAGTAGTTAATTAGAAAAAATGAAGACACAGCTACCAAATTTCAGGGACTGCAGCATTGTTCGATAATGAAAATGTATCATTCTGACCTCCATCAACCTAGGGTGAAGAGTAGGTCTGGGCAGGTGTAACCTCAAGCAGTGGATGCACTTAGTTTCCTTGAATTATGTTTAAGAAATATCTGGCCTGGGCCATCTCAGAATATTCTTGAAGAACAACGAGCCAAAAAAGGCATTTACAACTATAAAGGCCATAATCCAGTGCCTATCATAAGATCTGTGGAAGCCTGTTACCTGGGGTACGTAGAGTAATTTTTAAGACAAAAAATTACACTTATTTTAATACACATGTAAACATGGCTGTCGAAACAACAAAATTGAGGCTCGCATGTGGAAAGCGGCATGTGATAGGGGTGGTGTCTCGCTCTTGTTCACCCATATAAATTTGGGTGGTGTGTTCGAGGCCAGCTTAGAAATTATGAAATGTGAAACAGGATATGATGGGGAGCTATTAATTGGTGCAGTAGGTGTGGATTGAAGGTCCAACAAGGTCAACATCAGATGATGAATGTTCAAAACTGTGCCATTCTGTAAATGTTGTGCAATTACAATGTTTGCTAATCTACTTTGTGTGCTTACACTAGGCCATGTTATACATTGTGAGAAAGTGTGTTGTATCCCCATCAAAATTAGGTATGGCATAGAGCTGTAAAGTGGTGCTGTATAAGTGTATGAAGGAAAAGTTGAACAAGGTCCCCATTGATGAAATTACTATTTATTGTACACCACCCAAATATTGAAGTCTCTAGATTTTTTAACGGGGTCATTTTGAAGGTCACTATGTCAACTGGTGTAACAAAAATTGGTTTAAAACATCTTTAAATAGTCATAATCATGATGTGAGGGTTAAAGAATTTGCCCAAAATGTGACAAACTTGTTCGAGAAGAGAGGTGGCAATCACAGAGTACACTGTAACACAGTGGGACAACTGTCTGAGGAATGAGACTATTCGCTATCACATGGAAATCTTGAAACGGTCCTAATTTCTGAACCGTGCATACCACCTCAACATATTATGTTTCTTTACCTTCAAAATGATGAGTAGCAACTTATGTCAGATACAATGTTCTTTCACACAGTGTATGGTGTGTACATAGAAATAAAGATAGTCATTTTAACGCTATGAAGCTTGCATATTGCAAAAAATAGAATATTCATGATTTTTATTTATCATTTCACGGTGACCTTGTTTGACCTTAACTCGACACTTACCATACCAGGTAATATCTCCATATCGTACCTCATTTTGACTGGGAGGCAACAGGCTTTCCAAAAATTTATGACATGACCATTTAGTAATTAAGTAAAGTAGATCTGCAACCATTGTAATGTTAAAACATTTGTGGAAGAGCACAATTTCAAAAATTCTGCATTTCACGGTGTCCTTGGATGCATGCATACTGCACCAATTGGCAGTTCTACGCCTCGTTGGGATGCGGATATGTAGGGCTTTCAAATGATATTGGGTCTGTGTAGGAGGGGCATTTAACCTCCTAAAATAAAACACTTTGGAGATTTGCTGCTCACCCATTGTATATGGTTCCTAATACATTTTTTGGCCATGTTGTCTCATCTTCTATAGTTGGTTACATTTAACAAGGTCAATTGGGTAAATGGAAACACAAATATTATTCTGAAACTCTTTTTAAAATTATTAAACGTTAGTTAGTCTGGATCACATTCAAATAAACATGTTAATGTTGTCTAGATGCAGGTGCGTATAAAACACTCACCGTAGATAAAGTTCCATTATTCGACGATACACTTTTATCAGATTTCTGATGATAAGACAGCATCTACAAGATGACAGTAATCAAGGTAAGCAACAGACACACACTTTAAAGGTGAATGAAATGTTTTTTTTAAATGTCACCCATGATGCCAAGTCTGTTTTCCCCAAGTTTTTGTTGTGCGTGCGTGGTTCCTGCAATTGTTACGTTTAATATATTATGCGTACATTAAATTTTATATATTACATGCACATTGTTTTAAGTTCAGAACCATTAGGGAACAAACTGATTTACCCCATAAAGGTGTCTTAACATATATGGGGTATTTTAAAAACATGTACCCCAGGTAGGTATTACATCCTACTCTAGGAGATCGTTGATTAATCCCTGAAAGTTTGGCGCTCAAGGTTCAGGCCATTTAAGAGGGAAACGTTAGGATACATATGCCAGGTCGATTATAGTTACATTACCCAGTCAATTTTATTGACATCCAGATAACTATACGTTTTTTATTGAAATGCAAATGTTTTAACCACGTGCAAATGCTTTGGATTCAAACATTCAAATGCAAATGTTTTTTATTCAAACAATCAAATGTGAATGTGACATTTACAAGGCATTTAAATTTGAAGCAAAGCATGTGTCACTCACCAGCTTGTGCCCCTCACTCTCCAGCTGTGCTATTACATCCTGCAGGGTTGTCATCTGTGACTGTAGGTCCTTGTGGCGCAGCACAATCTCCTTCGCCTGACTCAAGAACTCAGCCGGTGTCTCCGCCACAATTCCCAGCTGCAGCACACATCATTTCACATCACACATGACAGACAGACTGCAGACGAATATCACATTAAATTATTGTCTCAACGCTGCTGTGATCTTCTCATATTTCATAACCATTACAGGTTCCAATGTTCGCCTCATTTCCTCACTTCCTGGTGGAACAAACTGGAAAAACATCTGAAAGATAGATGACCCAGACAGTTCTTGTATGCAACAAGCTCACTTGATTCACATTTTATCTACTCCTGAAACTAACTGCTCCTTAACCCTCTTGTGACCAGAATGCCTAGATCCCCCACTCAGGATCAGAATACCTGATTACATCTGAATATAGGGACATTTTTTAACTGTGTACCGTGAAACTGTGTCCTCCAATAATTGCAATTCTTTTTGTCAGTTAGCAAATAACAGACCATTAGCAAATGTGATTAAGTGTGTCTTGGAGACTGGCAGATGACTGGCCAAGACAGGTAATTATAACTGATAAGACTGGTGGAATTTACAGAGGGACAGCTGGCCACTAGTTTAACTAATAGTTCCAAGTCTAGCAGATGTGTAGCACAGGCCCACATTAATATCAATATTAATTAAATAAATGGCTCAAATGACACTTGTTTGTCTTTGAGAAAAAAAAAGGGCCAAGTGGCCCTGAAGTCCTTTGGACTAATACGTCTATATGTGACCCCGGCTGACCAAATGAGTGATAAGTCGGAAAAATTGTAACAATGTTTTCTTACATCCTTGTAAAGGTTTGGTAGGGTGCTTTACACGGTTTCAAAAAATATGACTGCTACAAAAATTGGCAAAGTTATGGAGCACTGAACATGGTAGGGATCAAAAAGTTAAAATGAAGAAAACGGCTGTTGAAGTTTTACATTATATATGCAAATGGATTGCATGGAAATATTACATGCACAACATTCAAATGTGGCACACAGTATGTAATATGTATGTTATGTTGCAATGATACACTAGAAAAACAAATGTGCTGCTACAAAGACTTATCAAGTTATGCCAGATTATGTCTTCATGTGTAAAACTAAGAAGACAGATTATTTGAGAGGAAAAGGTAGACTCACTGTTTGACACAGTTTAAAACCTACAAGCAACTGTCCAGTTTAACAGGGGTCTAGTGGCTTAATGCTGGACACAAGCTACTGCCAGTGACCAATTACACATTAGTCACAGTTTCCATCAACCAATAGCATGCAGAGAATCTTAGCTCCACAGCTGAGTGTAATACACAACCAGAGCCACCACTGATTCATGGTCAAGTAGATTAGCTCAATGCACCAACTAAGACAATACACAACACTGTGAGTGACAGTGTCCAGAGTGAGGCCTAAGCAGTGTCCTCATTGCTGAATAGATCAATTAAACCTGCCAATTGGGTTACATTCTGCACAAGTGTTCATTAATCCTTAGTGATTGTTCAGAACACCAGACTGACCACATACCTAAACAAAGCGAATGTAACAGGTGAAGAACAGGCAGTGTTCAAATAGGGGTATTGGTTGAATTGTATTTGTCTCGACGCAAAAGGTTTTATTGTGCCTTCATCGATTATAAGAAAGCAATTGATTTAGTAGACCGGTCCTCCCTGTGGTCTAAGATAATTTCATGCGGTATTAATGGTATTGTGTTGAAAGTTGTATACAACATATATAAAAATGCTAAATCATATTAAATCAGGGCCAGGCTGTGTCAGCCTTCTTCTCATGTGATGTATAGCAAGTATGGCAAGAAAACTTGTGTCCTTTGTTATTTGCTATTTACCTGAATCATTGTTAACACTGTTAGTCACAATTATAATGGACTTGACATGGCAGCTGGTTAAACAACCTTAGTGATGATGATGTAGAAAATGTATGTTCTACTATATGCTGATGACACTAGAATGATTCAATAAAATACAGATTTCTTGCTTGTGTATAGCGGAACTATGTCAACTTTTCTAATGGTTGACATTTGGTTGTTTCATTTAAACTATATTGTGAATCTGTAATTATTAGTCTATATTGATACAACTGATTTACACAGTACCATGGCTACACAAGGCATGGCAAGCGTAAACAGAACAGTAGAATGCATTTGATATCAATAAAGTGTAGGATATTTCATTCTATAGTTGTCCAGAATATTAATTTTCTATGTTTGTCACCTACAGGTGACAGAATATAAATTGTCTATGTTTGTCACCTACAGGTTTCTACAGACAATACATCTTTAACCAATAGACACCACAGTCACACCATTTTATACTAATTAAATGAACATCAAAATAAACACAACTTTCAATTATAGAAAATCAATAGTTTTGAAAATAAAAAGTGTTAGGCAACTGTTCAGTCTAACAGGGGTCAAGTGTGTCTACTCTGCCTGGGTGCTGTGACCAATTAAAGATTAGTCAAGGTCTCAATGGAACAGTAGCACTAGGCTGCAGAGATTAGTCTTGGATTGACTTTGTGGCACAATAAACAAAATCTACTGTTGGGGGTGTCTACTCTGCCTGGGAGTTGTGACCAATTAAAGATTAGTCAAGGTCTCAATGGAACAGTAGCACTAGGCTGCAGAGATTAGTCTTGGTGTTGACTCTGTGGCACAATAAACAAAATCTACTGTTGGGGGTGGTCTCAAGGGCCCTTCTCAAAATCACATCACTAGATAATGTAAAACTTGCACTTTGGGGGCCCCTTAGGTGCCCTTAGAATGATTCAATCAAATACAGATTTATTGTATATATAGTGGCAGCACCCTAAGATACATCTATGCAAAATTAGAAAAAAAGTTGCTGAACAATTTTTGAAAAAATAGGCCAAATGTTAAATTTTTACCAGTTTTGGGGTCCTTGGAGGCCCTAGGGAGCCCTTAAAATTATTCAATCAAAAACAGATTTCTTGTGCATAGTGGCAGTGCCCTAAGATGTCTATGCAAAATTAGAGAAAAAGTTGCTGAACGGTTTCTGAGATACGGCAGCTAACGGCGGACAGTGGACAGCGGACGGAAGACAGTGATGGCAATAAAAACTGGCCAATGATGACTGTGATTGACGTGAATGGCTTCCTTGGATGAAATTCGTTTACTAAAAGGCACTTTTGTCTAATTCAAGACTGACAAAAATAATTTCTGTCTAAGGGCCTGAAGTGTATATGTTGATGCAAGAGCCGAACATGGACGTCAAATTTGATGTGCACTCCAAATCTTGTGTCAGCTTCTAGCAAAACACCATTAGCTAACTGACCAGGTAACAGTTCTACAAACAACTCTGATACAAAACACCATTAGCTAACTGACCAGGTAACAGTTCTACAAACAACTCTAGCTAACTGACCAGGTAACAGTTCTACAAACAACTCTGATACAAAGCACCATTAGCTAACTGACCAGGTAACAGTTCTACAAACAACTCTGATACAAAACACCATTAGCTAACTGACCAGGTAACAGTTCTACAAACAACTCTAGCTAACTGACCAGGTAACAGTTATACAAACAACTCTGATACAAAGCACCATTAGCTAACTGACCAGGTAACAGTTCTACAAACAACTCTGATACCAAATTTATGAAAGTATGTTATTGTTGGAAATATATGTGCATGGAAGATATTTAGAACATTCACAGTTAACACAGAAAATATAAATTTTAGACTAAGCCAAATTCAAGAAGGCAGTTGAGAGACACCAGAGTGAGAATATATTAACTTTTATTTGAATAACTGAAGCTAGTTATATAGTAACAGTATGCATGCAAAATTACATACAGCAGATGGTATTAATTTCTATTATATAGACAGTATGAATTTCAACAATGCTGGCTGAAAACCATATATATGGTCGCCTCGGCACATTTTGAAAGTTGCCAGTCTGACTGAAAAGTTGCCTGTCCAACTGAAAAGTCTTAGGCCTCCAGTAATTCCGAAAGCTGTTTATAACATGTGACCAGTTATTTAAGAATATTTTTTGGTAAATTCAAGTGCAAACAGGCTTTTCTTGGTAAAGGTTTCAGTTGGAGCTGGTAGATTGGTGTTAGTTGGAAAAAAACAAAAAGGGTGTCACTTACCCCTGCCAGCCTGGCCTTGAGGTGTGAGATTCCTTCTGTCTGCAGACACCCAATGTGTTTCTCAAGAGTCTCAAGTCGGGCTTTCAACATCTTGTTTCTCTCCTGGTAATTATAATTGTCAGCCTTAGTGGTGACACCCAAACATTGACAGTATCATTCCTTCATCTATAAGATGTATTTGTGACACAGGTGATCATGATCTGTATAGTTTATTTAGCTAGTAGGTAGTAGGGCTGTATATATATATATATATATATATATATATATATATATGGTCGATACATATATATATATATATATATGGTCGATTCCCACAAAACATTAACAAATGGTGTTCCAAGGGGGTAAAAATAAATATACGCGTATAAAGGTCGTGTTTTCTGTCATACGAAAAGAACATATTGAGGTAATCGGAGAATAAGATTGAGCAAGTTAAATCCTCACATTGAGCATTTGATAGCTAATAGAAATAGCAAGTGTTTAAGTTCTGAAACCATACATCTGCACACAAATCCCTCTACTTGGAAACTGCTACAACTATTTCATCTCACATATGCCTGTGAAATTTCATTTTCAATGTATGTAAAACACATTTGTGGTTGAAATTCAGTAAGAAATATGTTTCAGACTTCTTTTTTCATTTTAAGCTTTGAAGTATTTTGCGCTTGCTCAGACTTGATGTTTTATAAAAGTGACTTTCTGTTACACATTACCACTACAAAGGGAATGCATGTTTTATTTTTAAAATACATTCATGGCAATATAACATTGAGCTTTTCAACAGGTTATACCTTATTGACACCGATTTATAACTATAAATTTGTAGACAGTTTAGAATTTGCAGATGTACGGTTTCATATAATATACTTTTCAGTACAATGGAGTAAATTACTGGCGAGACCACTGGACAACTCTAACTTGTTTTAAGAACGTGTTGGTATATATCCGACAGTCTAAACTGATTATGTTAGTGATATGTAGGTCATGCTGTCCTATTCTTATTATTCTAATTAAGAAAACACCGGAGACGTACGGTTTCATGTACGTCCTCTTATAATGTGTATTAACTGTCAAAAGGTCACGATGTAAGTATTTAAATTTGTTGTACAAAGGTTATAAATACCAAACGCTGATGTTACTTCATATACTTTGCAGAAATATTGAGGTGTGGGCTAATAAACTGTTGGAGACGTACGGTTTAATGTATATGTACGGTTTCAGTAGAATAGAGTATTTTTTTATTATTTGACCACTTGTTACTTAAACTTTGTATACGTACATACTCGAGTATAAAACTATTCCTGTGAGTGTTCCATATATGTTTCTCAATCATTCTTATCATTTTTATTAATATACTGAACAATAGAAACATGAATACAATGTTTTCATAACGTTATTTATTTAAAGTCTAACCGACCACTTTTGTAATTTGTCGAAAGGTAATTTTAAGAACAAATAATGAAACTTGAACTGAATGTTCCCAAAGCACCACCGCTTTCTTATCCTTCTCTTGAACCACCTCTCTGTCATCCCTCTCCTCCACCACCTGTCTCTTGACCCTTTCCACCACCACATGTTGCACGCTCTCCCAACCAGAACATGTTGGATGGAACACTCCACCCTTCGTATAGCAGTAGTCCCTGAAGCAGGAATTACTGCAGATTTTCACGACTGGGCCCAGGACCACAACAGCATGGGCAGACATTATGGCATGGACTACTGGAACATTCCATGTTTCGATCTCATCCTTTTTGCTACTAGGGCTCATATTGTGCGGTTCCGGTACAGCGAAGTTGGTGAGTCTGTCATGAAGTGCAGTGTAGACAGTTCCGGAAGGATTTCCTTGACTTTCTTCATCGGCGCTTTGTTGAAAGCAAAAGTTGTCGACACAGTGTGAGCAGTGACACTTGTAATCCCCACGTAGCTCTTGGCACAAAGCTTGCCGTCCTGCTTGAAGTGTACCACCATTGGGCGTATGGTCATCTGGGACTTGTCATAGTACACTGCCGTTATTTCGTCCTGGTATCTGCACACCCAATTTTCAGCATAGTCCATCTGGACCTTTGCCTCCATTTTTTCCGCCATTGACTGCTTCAAGATGCGGATCTGGTGATATTGGATGGTCACCCAGTGACAGTGCTCACAGAACTCAGTCATGCCGGATATGAGTTGGCCTATGAAGTCTCTTGTACTTTGTACAACTTGGCTCAGTTTCACCTTCTTGAAGACTCTGCCCTTGTGTTCAACATCTTGGGCTTGCCATGTTCGGTACCAACTTATGTTTTCGCTTGGCGTCATCTGGTTTCCAAAAATAACGATAGATTGGGTGACTAGGCAGATGAACCAATTGGCAGTTTCGGGAGATGTATGGTTGCAGACCCATAAAATAAATTGAAGGGAAATGTATCTACAAATTACAATTTTTTCATATAGTTACCTTGTTATATGTTATTTATGACCAATTAATATTTCTTACTAATCTACAAATCTCTGCTTACAATGCGTATTCAAACTTGCGACGTATGGTTTCATGAAAAACTTCCCCAAATCGGTTTTGTCGCTCAACACAATTTATTAGCCAACACTTTTGGTTTAAAACAGCACAGGACCTATGTATCCAGCTGCAGCATCAAGTTTAGTATAAAACCTGTGTTATTTAATGAACTGTTGTACTGCATTTTCCTGCATTTTCCTATGTGAATGACTGCAGATGGACAGTTTTAGAAAATGTCCCCAACATGAAAACAATCAGGAGAAATCAGGGTTTTGACCTGAAGTTTTTATTTTGAAACATCGACCTTCATTGCCAAACATTAACTGTACACCTTGCATATGTTGTTCGAATAATACAATGCGTTTTAAAGGGAATAAAAACATATTTTGCTTGAATTCATGTTAAATTAGATCCTGCTATATATTTCCATGCCCACCAACCAAAACAAATCCCCAACAATCAAAGAATTAGAAATTCCACATTTTATGTTGTACATCCGGACATTTTCGAATATGCATATTTTTGGCGCGCTTTTTGGGATGCTGAGATGTGACGTCAGACATGACTCTGCCGGTACAGCGACCGCTTGTTTACATTCATTCTCAGCAATATGACAGCAGAGGTGGCTGTAATGCGAATATCATCATGGTTCATTGTGCGGCATTCGGTTGTAATGCAAACTCTTCTAAACATACAGCAACACACCATTTTTTTCGGTTCCCTACGGATCGAGTTTTATTGAAGAAATGGATCGCAAAAATCAAGCGAGCTAACTTCAAGCCGACGAAACACAGCCGGCATTGCTCCGCTCATTTTGAGAAAAACTGTTTTGATCGCGATCCGGAGATGTTGGCAACCCTTGGATATCCTGGTGCTCGAATATCGTTGAAAAGCGATGCAGTCCCAACAATATTCCCGGCAGTAGAAGCTGCATTGATGCCGTCAATCCGCCTAAGACAGGCGTCGGCACGGGCAGGATCGACGGCCGCTTTGCCCGAGTCGAAGGCAAGCGGGTCTCGCAAGCGTAGTTCCAGTGCCGCAGTCGCCGCTGCAGGCTCCGCTGCCGCTGTCACTACAGCCGGCTCTGCAACTACACCCATGGCTTCTTCGGGGTACCAGGTTCCTTCTACGAGTGGTGAATTTACGAGGTCTGCTTACCGAAAGCGGCAACGAATCAAGGTAATTCTTATATGTGATTTCTGCTATTATTATTATTCTGTAGGTCTAGTACAATGCCTGGACTGGACGGTCTCGTGTGTGTCAAAATAAGTTATTCAACTTATTGTCATTGTACCCCATTGGTTCCAATCATATCACGGAACTCTTCCTAAGTATCTTATATTCTAAATGTTGTAGTTATGTACGATACTACTATAATAAATCTACATATATTCAGTTTTGTGGAAAATTTGATAGTGTAATCAAATCGATTTAGGTGACTGTTTTTATCATTATCATGGTTACAGGAATGTAAGGCAATAAAACAAAAACGTCAACAAATTAATTGATGTTAGTTTGTTAGTTATGCATTTAATTAATCTATGTACTTTTACATGCAAATAAGAAATAATTATTTTAATTATACTCGTTGCCGAGTCAGGTTAGTCTGTTATCATAAGTTTTTTAAACCGTAAGAAGCAATACTTGGATGTAGAACACTGCAATGTGAATTTGCAGATGAAAGAATAATTATATTTTCAAATGTATTTAACGTTGAATTTACATAGATTAATTATTATTTTTCATACTTAACATTTGTTGTTTTTTAAATGACAATACTTGGACTTTATGAAAGTGCCATGCAGTTTGATCAACATCAAATATCTGTACACATAAAGTACCATGCATAAGTTAGATATTTAAAATATAAAAATTAAAATTAGGAAGTGGTCTGTCTCATTCTTATATTTGGAACCAGTTGCTGGCAATCTCTTCCTCTGACACATGACTCACTAAAGTCTTATGTCATCAATGACTTGCTGAAGAATTATCCCCCATCAGTATTCTCTGTAGAAACAGTTTATTGCAGTGTTTGGCACTTGTCTGCTAATCCAGCTAATTGGACTGAGGAACTAAGTGTAGTGTTTGCCTAAGTCAACTGATCAAATCTAATTAATTACCAGTTGACATTGTACTTTGTAGGTCTTTCCTGCTATGAATAACAAATACACCAGCCACCTCCAGCTGGCCCACTGCATTCTCCCTCCAGTTAAAATAGTTATCTGAACCTGATCTACTTGTAATTAAAGCATGCTAGGTGGAAATGGCAGGAACTGGGTAACATGGATGTGACATGTCAGATACTTATTATTACTATAATTAACCCATGCCTAACATCACCCTGATCACCATTGCAACTGGAAAACCTTGCAGGTAGATGTAATTAATTATTATTAATATTGAATGGTTACCACATTGAACACCCTGTAGATTACAGTATGTATCCAATCCATTGAGTTAATAATCTATTATGTTTAAGTTTTCAAAAGTAATGTTTTCAATCAATATAATTCTTACAGTAGATGCAGCTTTCATAACACACACTATTGTAACACACAAGTACTGTTACATTAGTTACTATATAATTTTTAATATTTCATTAGTAATTTATTTATTTGTATTTTCATAACTTCAGTGCACAGGCCTGTGGTGAATTACATTACAGTGTAATATATTGCTAGTGCCTAGTTTCCATTTTATTAGTTGCATATTGAAGACAATGTACATCATGTAATATATACTATTACATTTGAAGGTATTACCATTACATTTTGAATTGGAACTACAGTAAGTACCAAGATAAATATTTAGAACAAAAATATAACTATCGTATCTTGTATTATCTACTAACAACTGTATAACATGAATGAATGGAAGACAAAAGACATGTCACTGCCATTTAATAGATTGCAATCAGTGTAATTACACCTTACTGCTTGGTGCATTGCTATAATAAATATGTTCACATTCGGATGTGGGTCGTTGCCCAGCTACCAAGTGTGAAAATGGTAATTTGTCAAGTTGTGAAACAATAACAATAAATGCAATGCAAGTTGCAAACCTATCTATTGTATATTTAGTAGATGATTAGTTATAACCAAAAATAAAATGTTCACAAGTAATATATTGTAACATTTTCCAGGTAATTGTTTGCATAAAAGTGTAACATAACAAAAGTAACTATGTCTCTGTGTAGATTCTGTAAGCGTGATATCAATTATTTATGATGTTTTTATCACAGAATAAACAATACATACCTTGCAACTTGAAATTAATTTATTAATTTGTATTTTTCACAGCTAGGCAAAGTCTTTTCACACTTGGAAGCTGGGCAAATGACTAGACAAATGGATGTACACTGTACTCCTTTCTGACAAGATGGTAAAAGACAGGATTTTATTTGCTTTTGTCAGAAACCTACAACAATTTATTTTTTTGCAAATTCTATAAGGGTAATTTGTTATTTCAGTTAGTTGCTGACATTCTGGCAGCAGCTCGAGATAGTCCACCGTCGACCAAGACTGGGTCATCTGAAGATACAGCAACTGAATATGACAGCTCTCGTACGGATTCCTGTGATACAGAGGATTCCACACCTGAGTCAGTCACAGCTTCCACTCCAAAAAGGAGCAGCAAATGCTTTCAGGTTGACATCAGGCCATCAACTCGCACGAGAAGAGTGCAAGCAGTCTGTGCATCAGAGCAGGTTGCTGTGCAGGTGACATCAGCAGTGAGGTCAATGAGTGTGCAGTGCAGTTTGTTGACTGGTCCGATTAGTGACTCGAGTGACTCAAACGGGGAGGAAGTGACATCTGCTGCAGATCCAGAGTATGTTTGCTCTGACAATGAGTCGACTAGTCGTGACAGCAGCAATAGTGACAGCGATGACCATGTCGACCAGTACACTGACACAGAGGAGGGTGTTACAAACAAGACTCCCTTGAGGAAAGATTGCTGCCCTTCCAATGAGAGGTACTTCTTGGTGGCAGAGTCTTCACTTCGTCATCTTTTCGCACGTTGCCGAAACTGCACTGGCCAAACCAGTGTCGTAGTGCAGCAGTTTCTCGGCTCAATGGGAAGTTGCCCTGTAAAGATAATTGGTCTGTAGATGTGAAGCTATGCTATTTATTAACATGTCATAAGTAAAGTGATCAACAAAATGGACTAGATAACTTGTTTATCAATGGGCAGGTATTTGCTGAAGCCATATTCTCATCTGCCTGCAGGGGAAGTATTCACATGGGTGTTTGGCTTATAACCATTGTCTGTGCACCGTGTGGTGATTCACATTGTGTTACCAGGTCTACACAGTTACCAACATTTGGAATGATTCATCCCAGTAACACTGTGTTATGAAACTTGCTTGATGAATTTGTAATGATTCAACCCAGTAAAACTGTGTTCTGAAACTTGCTTGATGAATTTGTAATATATGTCCCACAAAAAATGTGATTAAAAATGCTATGTCCTTATGATTTTTATGGACATAGTCGTAGGGCACATACATACCCACTGGTAACATCTCACATATAAGACCCCTATGGTTATACTAAACCCCTAGGTCTAGGACATAACCCTTCAGGCTATAACCCATTACCATAATTATTCAATTGTTCTGCATGTTGTTTTAATGTTTATTTTAGTTTATTTTGATTATATAGTAGCTATATTGTTGTGTCAGACTCAGAGTAATACAAATCATTGTTCCACATAAATGACATAATCTAGAGCTGTCATTATATATGATATTATGATCATCTCGCGAACAACTGTCCATCTAAAAAAGTGTGGGTTTTGTCCAGAGGGGTGATATCGTAAGTAGCTATAACGTCCTAAACTCGATCCGCATAAACCAGACAACCGTGCTTACAACGTTCGACGGTTCATAACTTTGTGAAGTTTGTCTTTGACAAGTCTGTTTACAATTACTTCGTCCGATGACCTACTTAGCTACAACCTCTAGCTAACTCACTATACAGCTTTGACATCGCATTTTATATAACGTCGTACTAAAACGATATAATTGTTGTTGTCGACAGTTTTCACACCATACCCGTCCATAGGTGTCATTATAATGAAGTTGCAGCTTACCAGTCGGTGTTGCCCGAGTGAACATTGTGACTGTCCGACTCCGCATCATCTTCTTCACTACCGTCGCTGAAATGCTCGGAAAGAGCAGAATCAGACGAATCATCCGCTGTAACCGTTCCCGCTAGTGGCTCAAAATCGTATGATTTCACTTGAAACTCTGGGAAACTCCCACTAGCCATGATGTTACAAGAGAATGGAGAGAACAACAATGGCGATGCATAGATGTCAACAAAGCCGAGAGTCAGGATTGACGTCACGATACCACGTGATCGCCTAGCTCATTAAATTTCAACTTTCTGCGGGAATCTCTACACAGACGGGTTTAAAATAGAATTTTTTCTACAAACGTATTTTTATGTATTTTTTTAATGTTGTCAAATGTAACATACAATGTTAATCTTTGTGTACACATGGAAAACGGATTTTAGCTAATGCCTTGTTTTTATTTCCTTTAAAGTACTGATGGCATATATTTCACAAAAATAGAGCAGAAATTACCCATTTTTGGGGGACAGTTCTCAGAGATTCCATGGTACATATACAAAAGTAGGTTTCCCCAGAAAGCCCCAACGAAGATGCATGCGTACATCATTCCGGCCTTCCAACTGGTATATTAAATGAGTTATAGCCCTGGAACCTGTTTGTCAACGTTTCGTGGGAATCGACCATATATATGTGTATATATATATACATATATATACATATAAATATATACATTGTATATATATATATACAGACATCTTTGATGGTACAGGAAGTTGACATGTATATCTGCAATGTGAGAAATGCAGGTGAAACATTGCTGCTTAAATATCAGAAAAACACAATAATTGATAGGTCTCTGACAACATAGTGTAAGTGAATACGTTCGGCCAATATTGTAAATAAAAAGGCAGCCAAAATTGACAGAATAGTTTTGATGAAAATTCCACCATTAACTGTAATGTGCTGCTAAGCAAAAGTCAACAAATGGCACAATGGCATGGCCGGATGAATTCACCAACCCTCAACTGATTTACATAGATTAATTATTATTTTTCATACTTAACATTCTCATCCAAGTTTCTGCTCACGGGTATAAATCAATTGTAGCTCATTTGACTTGATATGATGTTATGATTATCTTGCGCGGCTGTCAAAACTCACCTTCTCTTTGTTGAAGTCTTCTAGAAGCTGCTCTTTGTAGCGTGGTGTCTTCATCCACCTCATAAACTGCATAAACTGCTTCTTGTACGTATCTATGAATAATAACAGACATATACATAAATGTATACATACAACATGCACATATACTAAATATTAAACCATGTGGAAACAGTCTGACAAACAAACATCGTTGTAATGTTTTTTGATGCTCGGAGTCGTTGGTTAACATTTTCCAAAAAAAGTTTGTCCTATAACCAAAAAATTTATTTTCTGTAATTTTATTATGATCTAAGATAAATGAGTAACCATACAACATGCAATTTTAAAATGACCAATATATAATAAAAAATATAGTAATCCATATTGCTTATTACCCCAGACACATACTCAAAGATGGTTAACATAATGATGCATGGTCAAAAAAGGAATTACAGTAGTCCCTCCCTTCAGCTGACCCTCTGACGAGGTGACACCCGCTATATTGGGACAGATTGTCAATGTACGGACTGGTTTGCCACATTAATGTCCCTCTGATGAGGGGACACCTCTTGGACACAGACAGGATATTTTGGTTATATGTCCCTGCTAAGGCGGACAGTATTAATTAATTCAACAATTTTTTTGCCGAATTTGTTTAGAAAATAGCGGACAAACACTGAAACAGTGCAGTGTGTAGCAATGAAAACACCGAAGTCCAAGTTACACGTGTGTTACACCCATAACGACGATTTGTCTTCCTCGCTGTACTCCTTGTATTTGTCCCAGACTACCTAGAATTCCTTTAATGATGCTCAATAAACTGTAGGCAGAGTGAATGTAGAACAAGGTGTTGTTTATTTTGCGCTGACATCAATCACCTTCCCTGATGTCAACATGGCTTCTGGGGGTCTTCGCACCTCCAGCCCCAGCCAAACCTTCATCTTGGTGTTGCCTTTTGTGGTGTGTAAATTTCAATTATGATTGACAAATAGGATGTATACAAGATTTAGATCATTTGTTGTCAATGCCGTCCAACATTAATCCTAATCTGCAGTGAAATAATTTGAAAGTATCATAAAATGCTCCAAAGCTCCAATCTTTCGAGATTGGATGAAAGACGAAATGAGATAATTATTAATTGAACCTGTTCCTAGTTTTTAATGTTTAATAAAAATTTGCACTGCATGTATCAGTCGACTTAAATATTCGGTTGCTCATCTCCAGGTTACTATTTTTCATCTTGTAGGCGGCAGCCAAACTCGTGAACTTACGAATTAGTTACAATGTATTTTAGCGAAGGAAAATCTAAATCGTTTCAGTTGTTTATGGTTAGCGTGAATACTGGCATATGGTGTCGAGCAACAACTTCTTTGAGAATACAACGCCAATCCGATACCGTCGCGTAGACTAGTGGCAGTGCGCGATTCCAGAAAATCACAGATCGCAAGCGGCAAGTGGGAGTCAGGCAGACGGTTCCGGGCAGACAATAATCAATGTTAACAATAATTAGAACTTCAAGACCAACTGTTTATTTTAGTACAACACAGTTATATAGTGATCATATCGATGAGCGGACAGCTGCAACGTCGGTACACTTATGCCTGGATACAGATGTGTCTGCTGAAGAGAGCGACTACTGTACTTATAGATAATTATGCCATGGTCAAAATTAAAACAAAAAGTCAGAAATGGTAAGAAAACTGCATAAACATAAGATTGACCTTCTCATAATCATTGTCAAATATACTGAGATTAGTCAGAGATCTTTAATCCATGTTTATACATATGGAATATCAATCAGATCTTTATAGGCTTACTTTGCAATTCCCACACAGTCACCCAAAAATATTGCAATGACCATACGAAAACATAACTATACGACAAACAATGATTTCTGGTGGGGAAAGAAAACAATTGGGCCACCAATCGGGTAGAGCACGAGCTGTGTACTACAGCATGACTTATTCATCAAACTGCACCCGGTGCCAAGCACAACTGTGAATTTCATGCAGCTCATATATAAAGGGTTTTTAATGAGATTCCTCAACAAAGTTCACTATTGGATCCTGGTTGACCCCAGCAGTAATGGCGAACTAAGAACTTATAATATTGTGGTACAAGAACAGCATGTTTACAGAGG
Source organism: Escarpia spicata (assembly GCA_963995525.1). NCBI lineage: Eukaryota > Metazoa > Annelida > Polychaeta > Sabellida > Siboglinidae > Escarpia > Escarpia spicata. Next base: position 33,439,547 of record OZ023208.1, on the reverse strand, counting down.
TAGGTGATGAAAAGATGCAATCGACTGTTAATTTGCTGTTATAAAATGGAAATAATACACAACATATATTGATGTTACTCTCATGACATCAACAAACCTTGTGTTATTCCCTAAATTTAGATATACATATATATAGTCGCGCCTCGTTATAACGCGGTAGTCGGGGTCCACAAAATGAATCTGCGTTATAAACGGGGCGCGTTTCCCGTATCTGCCATCAGTAGCGCTACGACGACGACCGACACCGTTGCTGCATGAAGAACGCCATCGAAGCCAAAGTGTTCACGTCGCACAGTCTATACGCAGTTTACGAAGCTTAGTAAACTGCCAGCCAACGTCAATGTGTATTCTGTTTAAATGTCATACACTGTTGGACACTGTTGAATGTTGAACTGAATAAAATCCATGAACAGTGTACCGTTTTAAAATAAACAACGGACCAACAAGCCACGGTCAACTGAACGATAATATGGTACCGTTGACGTAAGATCTAAAATAATGACCTGGCACTCAGCAGCCGAATACGCAAATGATTTGACAAATGCTATGTTAGAGTTGATTAAGGATTTCAAGCTATAAGTACGCTCACAATTGGCTTAACTTCGTCTTTCAAACAATATCAAAATACCAATTTAGAAAGCACATTTACCATGCCGAACAATATTACGATTCACCAATTCATATGTGGTTGACGAATTAATATTTTGGCGCACTAGTACAGGCAGTAGCTTTGTGTTCATCACAACGAAAAGCTAATATTTGTTACACAATGTTAGCTTACTGATCTTGCCTGCTGTATTAAAACGTATTTAACCCATTCTTAAGCAAGCCGTATTTGTGAATTTCAATTGCACTTTACAAGCCGCCCGGTGCCGAAACCAGACGAACTCGCGATCCACGGAAGCTATGAGCATGACTAGCAGATTGGAAATGATTTGTTTGATGTCGGCGCAAAACAAACAATACCTCGCTCCACATTTACTGTTCCTAAAGTTAAAATTGACCATAATTATAGTCAAAGAAACTTATATATAACCTTTGATAGCATTGGCAGTGCAGAATAAACAACGCCAACGTAGTGACACGCCTCACACTTGATTCGTTGCAGTTGTACGTCAACGTTAAACTTATTGTCCGCCAACTAATATAGTTTGTCATAGCACCCATTTCCCCACTGGCGGCAGAAATTCGGGGTCCACGACCGACCAAGTTATAACCGAATCCGCGTTATAACGGGGCACGTTATAATATATATACATAAATATATATAATCTCTGCTGCCCAACCTGCAGCAACCATGAGTTAAAATATTGACATTCTTCAGTGCCTTGCAAATAGGAAAACATGAAAGAGCACATACCTAGAAGAGCTTCCAATTGTGGAGACACATCTTCCATGTCTAGCATGGATGATGAGTAACAGAGGTAGGCAGGGTCATGGACATACACATTGTTAGTTGATCCATGTGCCATGTTGTGGTCATTGAGAGAAGTGGCCATCTTGTCACCTGGACAGTTCACACAAATTATACATAATGTTTACATATATAATTGCATGAATATAATCATAGATGGGACGTTCCACATCAAATCAATCAACAATTTTTACATTGTCCGTCTTCGATTTGGACAAAACTTGGTGTATTGTTTTATGTTTTGAGTCGCCTAGGAGGAGTTGACACCTAGAAGGTCGTCAGATATCAAGGTGGGTCAAAATTTTTTACCTCGATTTCTAGAAAGGAAGGTCAGACTGACCTAAAATTTGGTTTGTAACAAACTCATGAACATAAACCAACACACCAAGTTTCATAACAATTGAAGACAGATGTATAAAATTCACTGTTTTTGACCGATTTGGCATTATTTACACCAATTTTTGTTGTAAAAGTAATATTGAACCTATGAGCAATTAATTATGTGACAGCTATCTACTTGGATCAAACGAACAGCAGTTGTCAATTGCCTGCGTCACTTTTAATTGATGACTATTATTTGTACAATAATACATAGTACCGGAGTAGCATCTTGTGTGGGGCAGATATAGTGAATGTGTGCTTGAGAGAGTACTGACCATCTTGTGCCGTTTGGAGGGTCTGCTTGTGGAAGAAGTCAAGAGTGTCCATAGCTGATGCAAGTGATAATGTCGGTAACTCAGACTTACACAGCAAAGAGCCATTCTTCTTCCTCACTGCAACATATCAGTGTGCAGTGGCATTGACAAATAGACACTGACATACAGCAACAGTGTTACAATTCTCACAAGAGGTGGCACTATGATCCAGAACTATGAACCGTCATATACTGGTACTAAGATACTAACAGAGTGAATACAATAGATTATACATGTAGTGCCATGGAAAGTGGTACTTAGTTACTCACACAGTCGTAGCTGTAGGTACAGTGCCATGGAAAGTGGTACTGTTACTAAGTGACAGCTGTAGGTGCAGTGCCATGGAAAGTGGTACTTAGTTACTCACACAGTCGTAGCTGTAGGTACAGTGCCATGGAAAGTGGTACTGTTACTAAGTGACAGCTGTAGGTGCAGTGCCATGGAAAGTGGTACTTAGTTACTCACACAGTCGTAGCTGTAGGTACAGTGCCATGGAAAGTGGTACTGTTACTAAGTGACAGCTGTAGGTGCAGTGCCATGGAAAGTGGTACTTAGTTACTCACACAGTCGTAGCTGTGGGTACAGTGCCATGGAAAGTGGTACCTAATTATTATGTTTATACGATAACAAAAATACTCTACAGCACTCGCAAGTAACAATTCTGTCCATGTCATGGAGCACCTAGCTCTAATATTCCCGGTATTTTTTCATGGATTTTACAAATAATTGCCTTCATGCAAGCATATTGCATTGTGCATCTACAACAGATTCTCCCAAGACAACAACACTCATTGTAACCTACTTCAAGTTAGCTAGCAGACATTGGTTACTGTGAGGCATTAGGCTGATAAAATGAGGCAACTCGTTGCCGCATGTGGGCCCAGAGCGGCAGTGAGTATGACACAACAGAGTGTGCACATGGCATTGCAAAACCAATGTCCCAGCTAAGGGCAAATAGCAAGGGGAGAAGTAATGGGCAAACACCCATCTCTATGTTGTAGATGTAGCACTTAACATGGTCCGGAAGCTGATATCAGTTACAGTGAATGCAATATATGCAGTGCCATGGAAACTGACAACTAATTACTAGCAGAGAGATAGCAACATATACAGTACTACATAAACTGCCACTGAGTTACTAGCTAAGTGACATCAGTGAGACGAGGGGGAGAGAGCATCAGAGAGACAGGGAGAGAGAGCGAGAGAGACAGGGAGAGAGAGGCAGAGGGGAGTTGTGGAGAGAGGGACAGAAGGGGGAGATGGAGAGGGGGTTGAAGGGAGGGGAAGAGTGAGAGAGAGAGAAGAGAGGAGGGAGTGACAGACAGAACATGTCTGACTAATCAGCAAACCAACTGCCAGGGAAATTTACTTTGAACACTTCATCAATGTAAACAGAAAATGGATATCTGTGGTGTTTGTGGATGATAATACATATGCCACATACCAAGATTCTTCTTCTTTGGTTGAGGTCGCTTTGGCTCAGCCTTATCAATCTTCAACTGTCGTCCTTTCTTTTTTCCATCCAGCTGTAAAGCAGTCATACTACCCAATAACAGAAATGCATCATTTTTTTTCTAGGTTTTAGACAAATTATTGGTTTGCATGTTTCCATAGCATCACCACTCTTTAGGCTGACAACATCCAGTTCTAATAAATTGTCTGTATTATTGTCTCACAATTTTATCACAATACTGGTACTGACTAGAACACTAACAATTTTGTTTTAGAGTTAGATCTAGCTGCCTTCATTAAAAAAACACATACAATTAGATACCTACGTAAATTAACATAAATACACTACAAATAATACAGAGGAGAGCAAATAGGATAACACCTGAACTGAGAGGCCTTATGTATGAATAATGTATAAAAAAAATTGGTTTAACAATAATAAAGACAAGGAGATTAAGAGGACAAAATAAAAATCTCTGTTTTGAATGTGTATGAAAATGCTTCCTTATCCTTTGCCATCTGGGTTTTTACTCTGGGTGGCAATCTTGTAAATACACTACACCAACCTACCTGAACAGTTAAGTATTCACCACATTACATTAACCTACCTGAGCAGTCAAGTATTCCCGTACTACACCATCTTACCTGAACAGTCCAGTATTCCCCATACTACACCAACTTACCTGAACAATCAAGTATTCCCCATACTATACCATCTTACCTGAACAGTCAAGTATTCCCCACACTACACCAACCTACCTGAACAGTCAAGTATTCACCACATTACATTAACCTACCTGAGCAGTCAAGTATTCCCATACTACACCATCTTACCTGAACAGTCCAGTATTCCCCATACTACACCAACTTACCTGAACAATCAAGTATTCCCCACACTACACCAACCTACCTGAACAGTTAAGTATTCACCACATTACATTAACCTACCTGAGCAGTCAAGTATTCCCATACTACACCATCTTACCTGAACAGTCCAGTATTCCCCATACTACACCAACTTACCTGAACAATCAAGTATTCCCCATACTATACCATCTTACCTGAACAGTCAAGTATTCCCCACACTACACCAACCTACCTGAACAGTCAAGTATTCCCCATACTACACCAACCTACGTGAACAGTCAAGTATTCCCCATACTACACTAACTTACCTGAACAATCAAGTATTTCCCATACTACACCATCTTACCTGAACAGTCAAGTATTCCCCATACTACACCATATTACCTGAACAATCAAGTATTCCCCACACTACACCAACTAATCTGAACAATCAAGTATTCCCCATACTACACCAAATTACCTGAAAAGTCAAGTTTTCCCCACACTACACCAACCTACCTGAACAGTCAAGTATTCCCGATACTACACCCTCCTACCTGAACAGTCAAGTATTCCCCACACTACACCAACCTACCTGAACAGTCAAGTATTCCCCACTACACCAACCTATCTGAACAGTCAAGTATTCCCCACACTACACCAACCTATCTGAACAGTCAAGTATTCCCGATACTACACCATCCTACCTGAACAGTCAAGTATTCCCCACACTACACCAACCTACCTGAACAGTCAAGTATTCCCCACACTACACCAACCTATCTGAACAGTCAAGTATTCCCGATACTACACCATCCTACCTGAACAGTCAAGTATTCCCCACACTACACCAACCTACCTGAACAGTCAAGTATTCCTGATACTACACCATCCTACCTGAACGGTCAAGTATTCTCCACACTACACCATCCTACCTGAACAGTCAAGTATTCCCCACACTACACCAACCTACCTGAACAGTCAAGTATTCCTGATACTACACCATCCTACCTGAACGGTCAAGTATTCTCCACACTACACCATCCTACCTGAACAGTCAAGTATTCCCCACACTACACCAACCTACCTGAACAGTCAAGTATTCCCCACACTACACCAACCTATCTGAACAGTCAAGTATTCCCCATACTACACCATCCTACCTGAACAATCAAGTATTCCCCACACTACACCAACCTACCTGAACAGTCAAGTATTCCCCACACTACACCAACCTATCTGAACAGTCAAGTATTCCCGATACTACACCATCCTACCTGAACAGTCAAGTATTCCCCACACTACACCAACCTACCTGAACAGTCAAGTATTCCCCACACTACACCAACCTATCTGAACAGTCAAGTATTCCTGATACACCATCATACCTGAACAGTCAAGTATTCCCGATACTACACCATCCTACCTGAACGGTCAAGTATTCTCCACACTACATCAACCTACCTGAACAGTCAAGTATTCCCGATACTACACCATCCTATCTGAACGGTCAAGTATTCTCCACACTACACCATCCTACCTGAACAGTCAAGTATTCCCCACACTACACCATCCTACCTGAACGGTCAAGTATTCTCCACACTACATCACCCTATTAAACAGTTATACCATCCCTAAACAGTCTCAGCCTACCAAAATGAATCAACTTAATATAATAATTATGCAACCCCCAATGCAGCAATAACCAACCCAGACAGTAAGACTCCTTACGTTATGCCAGCCAGACTAATTAATAATGTTTTATCTGCCCTAAATAATCTGAACAGTTGTCTTTTGTGTTATTAAAGCATTAAAAAAAATTACTGCATAGTTGTCGAAACATCAAGCCTAACCCAGAGACCCTGACCTCGCAGCCATCTTTCTCGCTGCTGCCCAAGGGTGGGGCAATGCCTGAGCAGAGCTGCGCCCATTGCCGCCTGGTTGTGGTGCCCACCATAAAGTCGTCCAAATCATCAGCATCATTCTTCATATCATGTAACTTTGCTGCGTGGCTGGTGGTGACCTCTTGTGGCGTGCGACGGTGCCGACAACTGTCACTGCTGTGGCTTCCCTATAAACAACCAACAGTCCCTTTTCAAACCAATTTAACTCAACAATCTTCTTACAATAAATCTTAGTATAACAACATTTCCCATATTGTTATAATTGAGTCATGTTTTGTGTATGCAAATGTTGAGAGGAAGTATCTGATGATACTGGCTTTTCTCTGTGACAGGACCTTAGCTACAGACCCATTCTCCTCTTGATGGAATGGGTTTTTGGAAAATCGCAATAGTTTTCTTTTTCAAACAACAGGTCTTTTGGTCTTTAGATAATGGGACTTTTGTTTTTCAAATACAAGGATTTTGTGTGGGACTATGACAAGATTAAATTTGTTCCCATGGTAAAGTAAAAACACATTTGCATTGTCATAAAATGGGCATTGTAATACATATTATTACTTTTGTTGCGATTCACACTCATAGTAATAGGCACAGTAGTGTATATTTAGCCTGTTTATATTTCACCAGAAACAGTTTTCGATCGCCCTTACAAATATTTGCATCCATTTAATACCATGGCTGGCATTTCATGGCAGCTAAGCACTGACAACGATTTTCGTAGGATCATCAGAATATAGTCATAGCACATTACAAGGTGGGGAGGGGAGGGATGGAGGGAGGTAGAGGGAGAGACCAACAAATTCATTAAGATTTCTTCACTGTTAACATTCCCAATGGCATGACAGCCCAGGAAGGAGTCAGTGTGGATATATCAAGAATTCTTCACTGTTAACATTCCCAATGGCATGACAGCCCAGGAAGGGGTCAGTGTGGATATATCAAAAAGTTGCTGAACAAATTCTAGCATCAGTGGTTGCAAAATTTGAGAGAATTCAACTTCCAGTCAGCTGATCAAGCTGTGACACAGTGGATCAAAATCAATTGTCAAAGGATAATCTCCGACTGAAGCCCTGCAGGTGATACTGTAATGATTGGGACACTGTATGTTTAAATAGAAAACAGTGTATCAATAAAACATATTGCAATTAAAGCTGCTCTGAAGTAAACAACGCAAACTTGGGTGATGTAAATTACTGTAGCACCAGCAACACTATTGTGCCCTTCTCTCAGCTACCAGCTGGCTACATTTAGGAAGTGTCACAATATTCATCTAAAATCCTAGTTGCAGTCCCCAAATGTTTGGCTATAATGTTCAAAACTTCATTGTCACAAGACTTGCACATCATTTCACGTATAGTTGATGTTTAAATCTGCATATATGGACATTCATCTACCAAGAAATTAGTTACTAGTAGTGTAATGAACGACACCTTGTTAATACCAGATGTAGTTCAATGGGGATTACACGTTTGTGGCATTTCTGCAAGTTTATCTTCAATATTTTATGGGCGGTATGTCAGTCAAATACAGTACAACATGTCACTCAGTATCTTTGAACAAGTGTGAGAAGCTGGTAAGAGACAGACTACCACGGGGGTAAACATTTTACATGCCTGAGGATGTAGTCCCTACATGTAACATTTGTTTCACGGGATATAGGGCCATTCAGCCACTCAAAAAATACTTAGTAGCAGGGTAATAGACGAGGTAACCATGGTGAAGTTACAAAGCCAGGTTAACACCAGGGTAATAAAATGACGTGATGTCAGGATTCGTTCATGTCCCTAAGTATTGAGACAGTGAATCCGAGAATTATTTGTGTGCACCCTATGCAGGGCTGCCTACCTGACAAAAACAATTTCCGTAGTGAACCCCGTCGCACACCCCCCATCACACACCCCCCCCCCCCCGTTCACAAGGTTGCCAATCAAACCTTTCTCTGAAGTAGATACAGTGACAAGCCAAGCCTGTTCATGGTGCCTGGGAATCCAGGAACTTGCTAATTTAATCATCAAAAGTAGATATACTTTGTTTCAACATAATAATAATTATTGTTTTGCTACACTGTAACTCCTGTTGGAAGTTAAGGTCAGTTAAGCTAGCACTTCAAAGGGATGCTTGTTTCATAACATCCAATAAGTTACATTGTGTTAATTATAGCTGTCAAAGTGCCTGCATGGCCAGACATGCCCTAGTTTTTACGTCTGTAGAGCATCACCGTGGGAAAGACAAGGCCAGTAAACAGCCAATAATCATCCAACGAGCTTCTAAATTTACAACACACAGTAGGACACATTATAATTATTACTAACAGTCAATGACAAAGTTAAACTGTTGTATTCAAATAAAAAACCATTGAATAAAAATATGATAGCTTTATATTGCAATTACAACAATTATAATATTCATTTTATATTTTTCTAAGACTAATACATTTTATAATTATATTCATAACTTTCATAAAATCATAACTATTTAATGTAATTAAATGGTTCTACCTAACGTCATCTTAATTTATTTATTTCATTATATAATTCTTCACCTGTAAATATTATTAATGTCTAGACGCGCATTAATGACACTGATATTTTTTACTACTGTAATTGCTGTTGACTGACAGATACAGACATAATAATATGCCCACTGCCATGTGCCAGTGCCATGCAGTCACCAGTTGTCAGTCAAAGTTGTAACATTGTACACAGGCACAGCATTGGATGAGTTACGAACTGACTTTGCAGAACTTGTACTGGACAAAATATATGTTGATAAATTGTAACAATTATGACAGTTTCTTCAGGGCACCTGGGGTGCCACTATTCATAAATTTAGCAATTCTTTAATGTGTATCATTTGCTGAAGAGATATTTGTATTCCCGTAATATGGCAGCAGTTTCCGTAATGCTGTAATCTGAGGTGAATTTCCGTAATGATTACGAAAAATCCATAATGGTAGGCAGCCCTGCCTATGTTTTTGGAACAGCTAATAACTTAATTATATTTAAGTGTCCCAATACATACGGTCATTACGGTACTCCATATTTGGCAACCATATCTAGATTTATGCCCAGTCTAGAACTTTAAGTCAATCAAATGTTATATGTGTGAACAAATGTATAACAAACTATTAATATATTAATATTTGACAGCAATATAAGATTTACACATTTCTGCAAGAGGCATTTCTATTTCTTAAGTCAATCAAATGTTATGTGTGAACAAATATATAGCAAACTATTAATTTAACAAACTATTAATATTTGGCAACAATATTAGATTTACACATTTCTGCAAGAGGCATTTCTAGGGACTGTTGTTCAGGAGATATCATAGAATTATAAAAATTGCTACAAGTTGCTTCCATTTAAACCTTAGCTTGCACAACATTGCCTCCAACTGGGTGCCAATAATGCAGATGCACTGACCTGAGAGTCTTCACTGAATGCACCAATAACACGACCACGTCTGTCTTTCCTCACTTGCAGGTCAGGCTCTTCCTACAGTGAGCAAACAAGCACATTCAACAACATGCTTCATAACTGACATCATCTCCTATAAACAGTGCAAATATTCTTGTGCAGAATATCTGCACATCCTGTCAATACACCACTGTTTACAGTACATGGTGATGTCTTGTCTATACATCAGTTTACTGCACATGGTGATGTCCTGTCAATACACCACTGTTTACAGTACATGGTGATGCCCTTTCTGTACACCACTGTTTACAGTACATGGTGATGTCCTGTCAATACACCACTGTTTACAGTACATGGTGATGTCCTGTCAATACACCAGTTTACAGTACATGGTGATTTCCTGTCTATACACCACTGTTTACAGTACATGGTGATGTCCTTTCTGTACACCACTGTTTACAGTACATGGTGATACCCTGTCAATACACCACTGTTTACAGTACATGGTGATGTCCTGTCTATATAGCACTGTTAACAGTACATGGTGATGTCCTGTCAATACACCACTGTTTACAGTACATGGTGATGTCCTGTCTATACACCACTGTTTACAGTACATGGTGATGCCCTGTCTATACACCAATGTTTACACTACATGGTGATGGTGATGTCCTGTCTATATAGCACTGTTTACAGTACATGGTGATGTCCTGTCTATACACTGTCCTGTACCATACATGGTGATGTCCTGTCTATACACCACTGTTTAGAGTACATGGTGATGTCCTGTCTGTACACGCAGTACTGCGTTCATTACAGGCCATGCTTTTGTCTTAATAGTGCTATCTTGTTGCTCTCCTTTCTTTTTCGTTATCCTCTGTTTGTGACCTATTTCTATAGACTGTTTGTATCTTCCTGTGGTCACCTACATCTTATTGGTGCTTTCTTCATGTATTTTCCTTCTTTTTGTTTACCTTCAGCTGAAATGTTACTGTTTTGTTTGTTTTTCTGCCCAAATGTTACCGAATAAAAGTAAATTTGATATATGAAAAAGCACTTATTTGAAACCATCAGCCTGATGACTGTCTTCACACATCTGTTAGCCAGTACCTTGTCTTTAGTCCCTGTAACTTTCGAATTTATATGTGTTCTACGAGTTCTGTGACTAACTATAGTGCTCAATAAGTGAAGTAAGAAATCAAAAAAGCCGCCAATGCAAGGCTAAAACCCTACCTTAAGCTTGGGGTTCTTTAGCTTCTGGAAATATTTCTCCAACTGAAAGAAAAAGTACAAAGAAAAACATTTTAATAAAACAGTTCAATCTAGAAGACCATGTATGATGATCAGTTTAATTCCAAATTTCATGTATTTGACTGCTTGAACTAGCATTCGAAATTGGTAGACAGGTCAGCAACTATTGGTATTGTTTACATGAACTTATCATAAACTCTACGTAGTGCTTGTAATGGTAGGCAATAGCTCTAGCTTCATGTACCAACAACAATTAAGACATATATAAGGCTCACAACTAATAACACTACAAACAAAATTAATTATAAGGATTTCAACTAACTAGGCTGATTCTTAGTAGTGTTGATAACATATTGGAGTGATGCTACATATTTTTTACAATAAGCACTCTAACTCTCCACCTTTTTAATTGTTACCATGCATATGTATTGCTGTTTTGTGTTTACAATTAAATCCAACAACAAATCCAAAGTAAACTGTAAATGCTTTCCAAAATGTGTCTCACCTGTTGTGTGTGAAATAAATTAATACGGAAAATACTCAATACAAAATAAATCTTTAGATGCTACATGATCTCATAGTTTGGAAAATATTTATGCGCACAACATGCACACTTACACACACACCATGACGATGTTTTGTTATTTAGAAAATTAGATTTGTATCATGTTTTCACTATGTGTATGCAGTGATTGACCGAGTCGTTGAATTACAATGAGTACTGGGGGCCATTTCACAACGACAGTGAGTTCATAAGGAAAATTCATCATTAAACAGAAACCGTTGTTAAATTTAAGGTGTTTTAAAAATGCAAAACCATATCACAGAGGACACCATTTCCATGATACACAGGCAAAAGTGTCTGGTCGTATGTCCTGGTGTTGAGTTTTTTGATCAACGTTAAGGAGCAAAATAGATTTTAATGAGCAAAATCAGACTGAGTTCATAAGAATGTTAGGGACAGTCCCCAGGTACTCCAGTTGACAATGCTACTGTTGCAACAGTGACATTCATTTCAATGTCTTCTCAGAGTGCATGAGTATTTACAATGGCAATAAATAAAAATAAAATGCATTGCTATGCCATGTTTATTTTGGGAGCCTGTAAGAGTTGTTTATTGTAGTTTGTTTATTTGATTTAATAAATAACCAAAGCCTGCATGTAGTGCCACTGTCCAGCAAAGCCTACAGAAAGAGCCACTGAACAGCAAAGGCCACATGAATAGTAAATGTGCAGCAAAACCTACACATATAGTTTTTGTGCTGCAAAGCCTCCATGGATAGTCACTGTACAGGAAAGACAACATGGATAGCATGAAGTAAAGCCACAGCCACAGCACAAAAGGACAGCCAATGTGCAACAAACGAGGGAGAGCCACTGAGCAAGAGATGGACAGTCATTGCCCAGCCAAACATAGAAAGAGAAGGACAGTCATTGTCCAGCAAAGACTAGAAGGAGATGGACAGTCACTGCCCAGCAAAGCATGGAAAGAGAAGGGCAGTCATTGTCCAGCAAAGACTAGAAGGAGATGGACAGTCACTGCCCAGCAAAGCACAGACAGAGAAAGAGAAGGACAATCATTGCCCAGCAAAGCATAGAAAGAGAAGGACAGTCCTTGTCCAGCAAAGTGTAGAAAGGGAAAGACAATCATTGTTCAGCAAAGCCTAGGACAGTCATTGTCCAGCAAAGCCTAGAAAGAGATGGATAGTCATTGTTGGGTAAAGACTAGAAGGCAAAGGACAGTCATTGCCCAGACTACAAGGAAAAGGACAGTCATTGCCCAGCAAAGCCTAGAAGAATGAGAGCCATTGTCCAGCTAGCAAAGTATATAAGGAGCCAAACGATCATTGTGTAGCAAAGCTAAGTAGGATAGTCACTGTGATTTCTCACAGCAAGACAGACAGAGACATTTCACAGCAACGCAATTCATGGCAAGCCAGTTTTACTGTAAAGCTGACAATTTCACAGCAAAGCCTTCAAACACAAACATTTCACACACAAAACACAACAATTAATTGCACAGGATAGCACACATGGATGGGTATTTCAAAGCACTGTACTACAAGTATCACAGGTTGTTATACATGTAACACAAACAAGTAACTAATCCATTGTAACATTTGCGAAGAAAACCATTCTGCAGCAATGCCATCAAAGGTTGCTAATTCTAAACTGCCAAGACATTACATTAAAAGACCATAAGATTGTATCCTGCAAGAGTATGACCAGCAAGTTTGTTACTTTCATTACTACTGCCTGCAGACACAGCTTCAAGTGTGCGGCATGCAAGACGTGTTACGTGTGGTGGGTAACGTCAACATGTATTATGGCCATGCACAGTTGCAGCTGACACTACGTGCCATATGAACATGCTGCCAAGTTGCCAATGTTGGATTACACTACATGTACTGTACGGTGATAAAACTGTAATTTTTTGCGAGGTAAATAATGTCTAATGAAACAACAAGAAACTTGAATTTTTATACATTCTAGTATGTGTTCAAGTTGTAAAAAGATGGATTCAAATATGGGTGCATGTGTGTGCCGGTGCCGCCGTATCTTGCCAACCAGGCACTGTCCGGGATGAACACGTTCATCTGAACAACTTTTGCTTGAAGTTCCACGAACAAACTTGGTCAAGTGCAGCAGAACTCTGTCAGCGTTCAGTAATACACATGTTCAAAGCTCAATACTGCTGACATTTTTTTACATTTAATTTCATATTACATTTTACTGCATATCTTACTTTTATACATACAGATATATTACTTTGTGTGCATGTATCAGTATTCATTTATGTATGTGTGCGTACGTGCTTGCGTGCGTGGGTATGTATGCATAGGTATGCACGTATGTAATAATTTCTAATTTATTTAATTTGATTTATTTATAGCCTTTAATTAATAGTTTTAATATAACTAACTTAATTTGTTCTACATTTTATCTGAAGTTTGTTTTTTTTGCAGTTTTTATTAGTAGACATTGAATCGCTTGATTGAGTGTTATTGTACAGCGCTTTGAGCATATTATGGATATTGCGATCTATAAATATTAAAAATTATTATGTGTGTGCATGTGTGTGCTGGAACATAGATTTTCTCATACAAAATACAAACATGTTCCAAAGCATTAAAATAATTCCTTTAATTTAAATTTTAACCTATCATGACATGCACAGTATTAATGGTATCCACATAAATAGTGGCACTATGTATACACCAATCACTCTAGCTATAGCAGTGTCAGATCACCTTTACCAGATTGCTTTTAACTCTCTCATGGCCAAAGTGCTTGGTTGAAGACCATGCTAAACTCACAGCCAGAGTACCTCAATATAGGGGCATATTGAAACTGCATACCAAGAAACAGAAGCAATAACAGACATTTCTGTTGGCAGTAAGCAGATAATAATAATGGAAGTTTGGCTAGGTAGTGTCAACATTTAGAAACTTAAAGGATTTCACTGAATAAAAAGAGAACAATTTCTCATGGTTTTTAGCATCGAATGGTGTAACTTACAAAAGTGGGCCCTTTTTTGTCCTACAGAGTGAAAAAAATTCAAACCATTTTCTGTTAGTAAGATTATAGTTGTTTATTTGCAGTGAAGACAGTAACATGTAAATTGTTAAAAAACACAAATGCTAGCAAAGTCTACAATGAAATGGTAAGTTTAGAACATTCTATTTGATTGTGCAACAGTACTGATGCGTGGCAGGATAATGCAGCCGTTGCTTAGTAGCATTATCATAATTGTCAACGCTGTCATTATGACATTACTCCAGCAATTCTGATTTTGAAGGTTTTTGGAACAGTTTTTAATCAATGTTGTTGTCTAGAGGCAATGTTTTGCACTAGGGTTACTTTGCAGTTTGAATGTCAGCGATATGATAGTTCTGACAGGTTGATGCCTACAATCATGTCATGAAGAACACCATTTTGTATGAAATTATTGTGTAAAAACGTTTCACTAATAATTAGCAGATACAAGCTGTGTATGAAATGTCTACAAATTAATATGCTGTAGAATGCAAGAAATTAATTTATAATTATTTCATATGCAGTTTGTATTTGCTAATTATTAGTGAAATGTATGTTGTATGACAGTTGAATTATTTCTATATTGTATTTTTTTTCAAACTTTAGCAAAGGATACTTTATTAGTAAATTCACGAGTCTTGTGCTTAGCTAGTTACTTCAGCAATTAGTTTTTAAAATATAATGCACATTTTCTTTGACTTGGATTAAAGTAATATGTCTATATGCATTCATTCAACCCGAGTAAATTACTGGATTCATTCACATCATCATTTTATAATGTAGTAAGATTCGTTACATATTTACATTAATTTGACCATAAGAGGGTTAACGTATGCAGGTTTTAGTACAGAACCATTCTTTTTGTAGAGAATGAATGTATTTCTCTGGTATATGCTATGTTCTGGTAGCAGAGCGGGCAGGTAATGTTGTTTAATTTCCGCTTCAATTTTTGTTGGACCATCAGAGGTACATTAGTGGGCCAATGGTATTTTTGTGTAAACCGACATGAAAGGCCAAATGAATTCAGCAGCATATGAATTCATTCAACATATGGACATATCTCAAGTATGTCTTAGCTGAGACTGTCACTCATGAAAATACCACATTTTATATTGCACCATGTATCTGTTCACTTATTGGGCAGAGTGAAAGCATAGGCTTAGCTGATGAGCACAGAAGACATGACGGGGAAGGGAGGAAGCTTGCCCAGACTATTCTGCTACACATCCCTGGCAGAGACAGTCGCCCAGACAGTCTGTCAACCTAATGCTGTCCACATAGTGTGTCACTGCTACCACTACTCACCATCAATCTATCGATTGTGTGAATGTAGTAATTGAAAGGCTTGCTGGTCCATGAGACCGCGCCCGGCAGCGGTGACAGTTCGTCCACGCTCACCATCGTGCCGATATCTGCAACGTGCCGAAACACAGTGCCGTGAGTGCACGTAACGGACACTGCTAATGCTGCCGTTGCTGCTACTCACCAGTGTACGATCGATTGTGTGATGGAAGTATGTGACAGGCTTGCCAGTCCAAGACACCCCCCCGCGTAGTGGTGAAAGTTCCGTCACATGCATGATGGCACCAATATCTACAATAGATGCACAAAGAGACACGACGACACACAATGAGACGTGGGAACAGACAGGAAGTGGCAGGTGGTCATGTGACAGACAACACAACTGAGAAGGCGACACTACAAACAATACACACACACGACAATACACAGGCAATTACTGATGAATCAGTTGTATCACATAATATCACAGCCTGCTAAAGTTAAGGTACTGAGTCATTTATGTACTTTAACAAAGTACTAGGGTTGTATTTTCTTAACTTTAGTACATGTAAGTACATTTAAAAAAACATTTTATCTGAACGATTGGATTTGGAAATACATTTGTATACCTGCATGGATCAAATACCACCTGGCTGTAGAATTTATTGTCCTTCTGTGTTTCATATTCTAGTATACAGCATCATTTCAAATATTAATATAGTCATGCCTTCTATGTTAACGTGACATATCATTATGGCAATTGTTAGTTATTAGTACATTAAATGTTTTGGTCAATTATTTAATGCTATATGAAACTATTTATAGTATATTGAAATTTACTATGCAGCATGTCTTGCACAAAACTAGTAGTAATGTTCTTTATAAGGAATTCTCATCATACAGAATGTTCACAAAACTGAGATAATGTAAGGTGTCTAATTACATATACTTGATCTCTAATCATGTTACATCATAAAATGAATTGTTTTGAAGTCAGGTAAAATACACAGTTTATCAGTAAGAACATTAAGGGGACATACCATAAAAATATGCTTTTAAAAACAACATTCTCAAAGTGAGTTTATTACATATTAAACAATAGCTTTATAGTTTTACTATCAATACAGTTCACTTTTATTAAAACTACCTCTAAATCACTTTTATTCATCAATAAAGTATGATCTTTCATGTAACCTATCCTGTTTTTTTTACTTTTCAATGCCATTTACAAGAAATTATGTTTTTTGTAATGAAAAATAACACCACAACAACAACACTCTGGAAGTATATATAATATGCTCCTCTGGTTACGATTATTGTATGCTACTAAATTTTCGTAAAAATCTGTATCAAAACGAATTAAACTTTTTTGAAGTGTAAAAAATTTATTAAATACTTAATTTTCAATAACACAATTAAGAAAATTATAAACATTACAAAAAAAAATTTAATGCACCATTTATGACTGCGAAAGCATTATTTAAATCATTTACTACTTTCAAAGTGTTGTTCTTTTTTGAGATGTTTTATTTTCACAACGGGGGCCATTTTGTTTGTTGCTATGGAAATGGGGGGCATGGCAAAAAAAGTTCCACACATTTATAACTCAGTGTGACCCACTCTGCAAGTCGGGGTCAAGAAATTGCCCATGATAGGCAAATAAAAAGTCCTACCTAGCTGCCATAAATAAATTACGTTTGATTAATTGAATGATGTGTCTACAATTTTATATGTTGATTGTTACTTTTGATTCCCCTCTTCTGATGTTAAATCTAAGCTTAAAAATAAACATAAAAGTGTAGAACACAGTTTAATAAACAGTTTTCTGAACTAGCTGTCATAAAACGTATCCAAAGAGATATGTACCACTGAGATTTCTGTCAGTGATTCGGAAGTTGAGAGGACAGAAAGCCTTTGAAGACACAACTTTGGCTCCCTCCTTCATGTTAGCAAAGCGAAGTTTCAACTGCAACAGCAACAATGTATTTCACAATTTTTAGACAGACATTTCCTTTATGAAAAGACAGGAGCCATCACAAAATCTGTAACATAACATTTTTAAAGGGACTGAACCAAAAAAAATAAAACAGTACATGTCACATTACAAAAAGATCTTGCATTTTGGAACATAAATATTATATCAATATATCTTGCCGCTTTTATTCAAAAGGCATTGTTCTGATAGTAAAAAGCATCTTTTTAATAGCATTTTACCCTCTTGTGGACTAATGCAAATATGTGCCTGCCATTGAATCTTATTAAATGAAGACATGGTGCTATGAACGAATTCAAAGTGATTATTTTCAATAATAGGTGTACGTTTAAAGGCAGGTGATCTTATGACATAAATTTCAGCACATAAAAAAGTAAATCTTCACCTCCTTTTTTATTAGCGCAATTTTGGTCATCAATAAAAAATGAATGATTCCAACCAGGTGTGGAATTGCCTGCACCCCGCTAAATGAACTGATTATATGTACATCCAGTAGCTTGTAACCAAAACGTTACTAACAAGTACTATATACTATCACACAGCATAGTGGACATACCTGATGGTCAACTTGTGGACCAAAGGCAAAGTTGTTGACAAACACAATCCTACAACAATTCAACAGTTGATATGTACATTATAGAAGAACACGTTGCCATGTTTCAAGTTTCAATGTCCAACGCAACAAATATAAATGATAAAACAGTGTATAAAATATGCATTAATACAATTACTATTTTGTTAGTTTCATATTTTCACTACCATAGCTATGGGTTTTATTTTAACACTAACTCTTTACCCCATGGGCGTTTTTCCAGTGCAACCCTTGAATACATACACCAGGCTCACCCTTGGATAGCAGAGGTTTCAGTAGAATATTCCACTTTGGGACCACATTCTGAGTAAACCACTAACATGAAAATGTTGATTGTAGTTGCAAACTGTTAGTTTGTATTAATCTTTCAGGTGCATTACACCAAGAAGCTGCATTTTGTTTCCCTTTATGCATGTTAGTATCCTTTAAAAATTAATCAGACAAACAGTTTTGCATGATTTTTTGAAACTAATATTGAAACAAATTAAAGGAGGGCATGCCCAGATAATGGTGCATTTTGAACCGAACGTGTTCGTCTTGTCCAAACCACCAGATCACACCTTATTTTACCCGGGGAAATACTGGTTTGTATTAATTCTTTTAGACAAATACCCTCAAATGCCTTTTGTTTCCCTATAAGGTATATTTGATACTCACGAGGCATTCTGTATACGATCTCTGCACTTGTTCTCGAGGAAATCTCCTTTTTCCAGTTGGAAGTTGCTATAAGTCTTGCCGTACCAGGCCATCCATTTGCGGAACTCGCTCACCATTGACTTCAAACACAACAACATGGTGTCACTAAAAGCAACAACACTGCACTTTTTCATTTTAACCTGAAAATTAGCTAGAGATGCTGAGGGGAGCAGACCCCAGAGGTTGCAACATATTTTAAATTTAAGGCATAGAAAAATGTACTGGACTTAGAAAACAAAGAATCCTACTATTTATCCTAAGCTTTACATTTCTAACACAAGTAAATTCATTTATAATTATAATAACCAAATTCCAAACTTACAACCAAGTAAATCATAACTTTGAGTTAACATGTTGTTTCAACAACATATGTTTATGAAATGTAGTTTATTACTATATATTTAAACAGTCCATCAATCTGTCATATTATCAAGTCAAAAAATGTCAGTCCACAATAGTTGTCTATATATCACATTTCTTCTCTGAAGGAATAATAACAAACATTCAACTGTGTCGATGTCATGTTACATTGTTGCTAAGTTATTATACGGCATTTGTGTGTGCAGGGTTTACGTTATAAAAGTTGTTAACGTACACTTATGTAAATGAACTTCAACTGCGTTTTTCTCAGTTTTAACATTTCTACCCCAGTTATGTGACTGCTGTGAGTAAGCTAGGCCCATGTTTGATGCACCACTGGAAAGCTTAACATCTCTTCTTTCCAATGGCATATCTCAGATTTATCATTTTTTGACATGTGACCCATTTTGTCAAGACTCAACACATTTTGTACATGATGCATCGCGTTGAAGGCTCACTAGGTGTCTCAGTACAGAGGCCACTCCTCTCATACGACCAAAGTACGTTTGCAGGAGTGGTGATATAAGTAGGACTACTACATTTTTATTATTATTAGAATGAAATATATTTATTAGAATGAAAACAAGATATATGTTGATTGAATACTGCTCTTATATAATTATGTGACCCACCTCTGCATATTGCACCGGACAATCAGCCTTCTCGATGCCATAGCATAGCTTGCAGTCAACAGCTGCCGCCACCTGCAGGACTACTTGGCCAACACCTGCAACATGTGACACAGCATAGCTAACTTCATGTAAAATACTCACATTTCTTGCACCATGCACATTGTGGTGCACAGGAAAGATTAATTACATGGATACCAAATCATCGGCAGTCCTTCACACTGATGATGAATTTTGCCATAATATGATATTAGCTATCTAATGCTTTAATGATTCTGGCTTGTTGAGCTCAGAAGTTAGGCACTATATAAGTTTAATAAAATAATAATTATTATTATTATGCAATAACATCTCCAGGATGGTGTTGCTTGTTTTCATATTTCTGTACTTTTAGCATATCTATCATGGTCTGAATGCAGGGCACATGTGTTGTTGCAGTCTCATTGTTACCACTCTTCAAACTGTCCTTGTTGATAATAATAATAATAAGATAACTTCTATTGCACCTAAATCCTTGGAAACCAAGCTCAGAGGCGCATCAAAACAAAAAGGTTGGTCAATCTCAAAATCCATAAGTAGTTTTCCAATTGTCAACAGATGGGTCAAGGCGCTAGGGAGCTACGGTGGATAAGCAAGGTTGTAAGGATACGTTTTTAAATGACGACAGAATTTTGTAATATTTTCAACTGATCTAACACTAAGAGGAAGCATATTCCAAAGAGTTGGTGCAGCAACAGAAAAAGCCCTAGTTCCAATGTTAGTGTTGACTCTAGGAACAAAAAGTAGGTCAGAACTAGATGATCAAAGCTGGATAGATTTTCTTACAGGAGTAAGATATAAATGCAAATAAGATGGTTGCTTATTGGACAGTGCCTGGTATGTAATGGTACAGATCTTAAATATTATACGATATCGCTGAAGTTTTGTGATATCCTTGCTAGCGATATTATAAAGGAGGGAATTGCAATAGTCAAGTCTGCTGCTAACAAGCGATGTTGCAATAGTCTTAGCAACAGAAAATGACATATACCGGCGAAGATCACGAATATCATGTGGGTCATTTGCTTACACTGACTGGGCTGAGGACCACAGCTCTGTATGCTCTTGCCACATCACTTCTAACAGTTACACTGCTCATTTGTTGGTTGTTAAGACCTGGTGTTGCATATCTGTCCCTCAGATGGCTAATGCAATGTGAATGGGTCAGATTGTGTCCTGGCATTTCTTGACTACATATCGTTGCACCATTGGCTAAACTTGGTATTTCTTGATGAGAGCAACCATGGCGATGAGCTACCTCATCATCCATGAGTCAACATCCCAATATGCTTAGAGCGCATTTGCATTCTTCACCCATTAGGTGCATCATTTCTATTCATAGAAATGTTTTCCATAGTACCCTTTTTATTCGTTTTATCAAGGCTGCACTCTTTAAAATCACCCAACTGTGTCTGACTACTTAACTAGAGCTGTATTACCAAAATGAGGTGACTACATATGGCATTCAGCAGAACAAATGAAGCATATGCTGATCACACACAACTGGTTGCCAGGTACCAATTGGCTATAACAACTAATATACAATATGACGAGCTCAGTGAAGAAGTTGGCAGTCTGGGGGAAGAATGGAAAAAGTACAAAGCATTTGTGGCAACTGCAGAGGAGCTATGTGGAAGAACACCGGGAAAGGGCGGAGTGTCTATAAGTAGTAACCAAGGACGGTGGACAAACGAAGTTGCAGAAGCAGTGCGCAAAAAGAAGGAAGCATGGAAAGAAATAGAGAAGACTAAGGAGAGAGGAAATCAACCAGATGCAAGGCTGATACACACAGAGAGCTGGAGCTGGCAAGGAGTGACATAGATTCAGATGTGTACAGCAAGCTAGATGAGGATGGTGGAAAGATGATATACACAATGTCCCATGATAGGGATGAGAATAGTAAGGACATGAAAGGTGGGATGGTGATCAAGTATAGAAATTGGAAGTTATTGACAGAACAAGAAATAGTGTTGAATGTCTGAGAAAAATATTTCAAGGAGCTCTGAACCAGGTAGGAAATAACAAAGACTTGGAATTACCATCGTATGTAGAAGGGAAAATGGAGTTGGCCAATATTGCTGATACAGAGTTGCAAACTGAGTTAAAAGGGATGAAGAAGGGGAAGTGCACCTGGTATTGGTGAGATACATGTTGAGATGATAATGGCAGCAGGGGAGAGTGGAATCAGCTGGACAAAGAGGCTGCTGAATACATGTATGAGGCAAGGTAAAGTACCAGAAGAGTGGTCGACAGGGGTAATTGTCCCAATATGGAAGATAGAGGGAGATGTGCAAGACCCGGGAAAATACAGAGACATCACACTTCTAAGCCACATCATGAAGCTGCTAGAGAGGATCCAGGATGGGAGGATTCAAAAGAGAGTACAGCAGGAATTGGGTAAAGAACAACAGGGATTCAGAAAGGGCAGAGGGATGTCCAAGAAAGATGGTGATGGTGATGGCAATAGTGAGATGGATGCCAGAAGCAGAAGTCAGAAGCAGAAGCCAGGATGGCGGAAGCAATGTATGAAAGAAAAACAGGAAGAGCTGTGGCTGAATCTGGGATGTCGGAAGAGTTTCTAGTTAACATCGGTTTGAGGCAAGGAAGTGCCCTAATTCCATATCTATTTATCATGGTGATGGAACTAATCAGCAGGAAGATCAGCACGAAGGATGTTCTCAGAAAGATTATGTACGCAGACAATCTGGCAATAGTAGCAGAAAGCAAACAAGAGCTACAAAACATGTTGGGGGAATGGAACAGGGTTTTCAAGAAACACGGACTGAGAATGAGACTGAAGACAGAAGTGGTGTGGGTTGGACACCAGAGAGAGGAATTGGACATCAGGTTGGATGGAATGGAAATTAAGCAAGTGGATGGCTTTGTGTACCTTGAAGGAATGGTACCCGAGAAAAGAGGTTGCAATGCAATGCAGTGTAACAGAAGGATTATTGAGAAGCCGGATGAGATGGGCAGGCCACTTGGCAAGGATGGATGCCGGAAAAATAGCGAAGAGAGCAGAGGAGGAACAACACAAAAGACATGGGAAAAGGGGAAGGCCACAGCTGAGACGGGAGGACTGTGTGAGGAGGGACATGAGAAGATCAAGGGGAGGATGAATGATGGAGAGAGGAAGTGATGGACGAAAAACTATGGAAGGAAAAGACACAGCTTTACTGTACCTGACCTTCACCCCTGTACAGCAGGGAACAAGGCGGGGAGCAACCATACACCAAAATCCCACCCATACTATTGCTATCACAGAAATGTGTGTGAAATAAATTGTCAGTTTTGTTTTATGCTGCGTATACTTGTTCTCTATAAAGAATATCTTTCTGTTCCTCAATTTTTTTCACAACTGTCTTTCTCAATTTGGTTATATTTAATAAATTTTTAATGTCTGACATTTCAAATCCTAGTGTTGAATAATAAAAAGTTACCTGGACCTTGTAATATTATAGAAGCTGACAAGCTGAGTTAGTAATACATTACACAGAACCATATATATTGAAAACCAAATTATGCTCCAAAAAGCTCATGTTTACTATGTAATACACCAACATAGAAGAAAGCAATGATGAAAACATACCACTGCCCAAGTCAACAAATGTATCATGGCTGGAGAAGTTGATAGACTTGATCATCTGGTCAACCAGTTCAAATGAAGTCTCTCCATACACCTGGCAAACAGAGATATAAATAATCAGTTCAACAGTGCAGAACAATCAGCATAAACAAAGGTAAACCGATCTGAGTAAATGACTGATTAAAAACTATGCTGACAAGGGGACCGTTTCATGAAGTCACATGGTCAAAAGTTTACAAGATTACATCATGCTGGCCTTTCCAAATATCATATCCAAATATCATATGAAATTTGGATCCACGGGTCCAAATATCAAATAACATGCACAAAGTCAAGGATTTCATAGCCCAACATTATCATAGTAATATATATCTCAATGATTTCATTGTATTCGTAGGCTGCTCTTTGGGCAAATTTTTTTCAAAGTCAAAAAAGTAAATCCTGGGTCCAAATCTCATTTGAAATTTGGACCCACAGGACAGTCTTATTATGATACTTGAACCCTTCATGTAAGCAGGGATTCCCTTGGAGTGCAGAAACGTTTCAATGACGGGTTGTATGCTGGAATGCCACATACTTTTTGCCGCATGTGCCCAAAAGATACATGCAAAAACGTGTGTAAGAAATCTTACAAAATTTAGGGCACTTGTGTAGAATCCGGACCCACCTCGATTTTGCTGTTAGTAACTGTAGTTTTGCCTAAATTTTACACGTTGTTGCAATAATGATATCATCTCACATCATCCCAGGCATATCTACGCTATAAAATATTGCGTCTTAGGCTCAGTGCATTTTGAGGCCCAAATAGCACTCCGGTTTGCTCCAAGTCTGTGCCTGAACATAGACAAGAACGGCGCGAACAACAAACAAAACAATGGCCTGATGACTGAACACTGAGAACAGTCCAATCTATACCCTTGTGCCTTGCCTACCCCTGGTCTGTCATTGACATTGTTTATAAGCTTCAGTCCAGCACCGTGAACAGTGTTTGTTGCCAGTGACACCATATTATCGCCGTTCATCAACTTTCAACTCTTGCCGAACAAAATGCAAACCGTTCATATCTATACATAATAATATCCATCCATACATGTACACTATATGCATGTTTTTAAATTCATGTATGTGTGCTAAATATTACAATAGGAATACATTATAATAAAATGGGCCAAGTGGCACTGAAGTCCTTTGGACTAATACGTCTATATGTGACCCCGGCTGACCAAATGAGTGATAAGTCAGAAAAATTGTAACATTGTTTTCTTACATCCTTGTAAAGGTTTGATAGGGTGCTTTACACGGTTTCAAAAAAATATGACTGCTACAAAAAATTGGCAAAGTTATGGAACATTGAACATGGTAGGGATCAAAAAAGTGAAAATGAAGAAAACGGCTGTTGAAGTTTTACATTATGTATGCAAATGTATTACATGGAAATATTACATGCACAACATTCAAATGTGGCACACAGTATGTAATATGTATGTTATGTTGCAATGATACACTGGAAGTACAAATGTGCTGCTACAAAGACTTATCAAGTTATGCCAGATTATGTCTTCATGTGTAAAACTAAGAGGACAGATTATTTGAGAGCAAAAGGTAGACTCACTGTTTGACACAGTTTAAAACCTACAAGCAACTGTCCAGTTTAACAGGGGTCTAGTGGCTTAATGCTGTTTGTTGACACAAGCTACTGCCAGTGACCAATTACACATTAGTCACAGTTTCCATCAACCAATAGCATGCAGAGAATCTTAGCTCCACAGCTGAGTGTAATACACAACCAGAGCCACCACTGATTCATGGTCAAGTAGATTAGCTCAATGCACCAACTAAGACAATACACAACACTGTGAGTGACAGTGTCCAGAGTGAGGCCTAAGCAGTGTCCTCATTGCTGAATAGATCAATTAAACCTGCCAATTGGGTTACATTCTGCACAAGTGTTCATTAATCCTTAGTGATTGTTCAGAACACCAGACTGACCACATACCTAAACAAAGCGAATGTAACAGGTGAAGAACAGGCAGTGTTCAAATAGGGGTATTGGTTGAACTGTATTTGTCTCGACGCAAAATGGTTTATTGTGCCTTCATCGATTATAAGAAAGCATTTGATTTAGTAGACCGGTCCTCCCTGTGGTCTAAGATAATTTCATGCGGTATTAATGGTATTGTGTTGAAAGTTGTATACAACATGTACAAAAATGCTAAATCATGTATAAATCAGGGCCAGAAAATCAATAGTTTTGAAGATAAAAAGTGTTAGGCAACTGTTCAGTCTAACAGGGGTCAAGTATGTCTACTCTGCCTGGGCCCTGTGACCAATTAAATATTAGTCATGGTCTCAATGGAACAGTAGCACTAGGCTGCAGATTTCAGTCATGGTGTTGAGTGGCACATTAAACAAAATCTACTGTTGGTAGGGCTACATTCATTACAAATACCCCCGTCACTTTGGGTCATAAACTTTGGAAAAAAGACAATGCTATGTTCTAGTATTGTATAGTATAATTCAATTTAGCTAATTTAATTGGGTGATTTTCTCTTCAACTTATCTAATTTCCTCTTGAAAGACTGCACCGATGCAATCTCAACCACAGACTGAGTGAGGCTATTCCAACAGGACCCTTCTCAAAACCACATCACTAGATAATGTAAAACTTTTGCACTTTGGGGGGCCTTTTCTTGTATATAGTGGCAGCACCCTAAGATATATCTATGCAAAATTAGAAAAATAGTTGCTGAACAGTTTTTGAAAAAAATAGGCTAAATTTTACATTTTTACCAGTTTTGGGGTCCTTGGAGGCCCTAGGGAGCCCTTAAAATTATTCAATCAAACACAGATTTCTCGTGCATAGTGGCAGTGCCCTAAGATGTCTGTGCAAAATTAGAGAAAAAGTTGCTGAACGGTTTCTGAGATACGGCAACTAAT
Source organism: Escarpia spicata (assembly GCA_963995525.1). Taxonomy (NCBI): domain Eukaryota; kingdom Metazoa; phylum Annelida; class Polychaeta; order Sabellida; family Siboglinidae; genus Escarpia; species Escarpia spicata. Next base: position 33,412,916 of record OZ023208.1, on the reverse strand, counting down.
GGCGGACGGAGGACGCAGAGTGATGGCAATAGTCCCTTGGACCTTCGGCCAAAGGACTAAAAATTACATTTTTAAAAGCATGTTTATAAATCATGCCCTGTCACCAAGGCTCACAAATAGTACATTCATTACAAATACCCCCGTCACTTTGGGTCATAAACTTTGGAAAAAAGACAATGCTATGTTCTAGTATTGTATAGTATAATTCAATTTAGCTAATTTAATTGGGTGATTTTCTCTTCAACTTATCTAATTTCCTCTTGAAAGACTGCACCGATGCAATCTCACCCACAGACTGAGTGAGGCTATTCCATTCATCTCTTCATCCGTGTATCAATGAGTTTTTTTATGTTTAATCAAAGCTTTGTGTGTAAACAAAACTATAATACAACATGACTGTGAAGGTTTTGCATATGCACATGGATAGCACGGAAATATTGAGTGTATGGCATTCAAAGTTGGTATATACTTATATTATGCATGTTATTAATGTATAGTGCCATGATACACTAGAAATTTAGTGCTTAGCTAATTATATCATTATACCTGTAATGATACAAAAAGTGTATTACATCAGAATGTCTCCCCCAGTGCCTACAATTCCTGAAGCTCACAAAGCACTCACTCTCTCACACTGGGCAAAAAACAACAGTCCAGCCCAGCCCTGATCAGTTTTCATCATAGATCGATGTCAGATGGTGCTGAAAAAGGGGAATGTATGCTAAAAAGAACGAATACGGTAACTTAATTAAACTCAAAGAACTGCATTGGTGTAGTGGTGTGATGATCATATAATTATGGTCTTTATAGACTGGCCTTCATTGCAAGTCTTTTGACCATTCCACCCTGTGTGGTGTTGCATAAAATTGCTGCTTTGCATTTCTCCCCAAATCCTGCTAGCGGTGATGAAAACTATGTGTTTTTGGAAGAGGAGCACAGCAATGGTGTCACATATATTGCAGTCATAAATTACATTATTACAGTTCGCAATTAATTAACAGACTTCATATTTGACACACTTCTTAACAAGAGCATTACATTTACGTATTAAAAATTTCATTTCACATCTAATAAAATGCAGGTTGATGAGAGCATAATCTAATTCCAAGTTCATTTTCCAGATAGCATGAAAGTCTTCGTCCATATATTATTCCACCATTTCGGCATGTTTAGTTCTTTACTTACTTAACCCTCTTCGCTCTGATAAGAGCACAGGGCCGAAATGAAGCTTCTCTATCGCACTCTGTTGTTAGCAGACGTCTTTGTTTCCTTCCAGGTGGTACCAAACTTCTTTAATTCCTCGTTTGTGGATCTCATACAGGTGTTTTTTGGGCGGCCTGTTTTTCTTTTTCCTTGTGGATTTCAATCAAGGGTTTGTTTTGTGACTGTTGTTGTGTTGCGTTTTTTTCGGAATGTATGTCCTATCCATGTCCATTTTCTTTTTTGAATTTCTGTTTTAATGTTTGTTTGGTCTGTCCTGTTTATCAGTTCGGTGTTTGTGACTTTGTCTTTCCATTTGATTTTCAGTAAGTTTCTAAGGCATTTGTTGATAAATGTTTGTAGTGTTTTGGTTGTTGTTTTTGTGACTCTCCATTTCTGACCCGTAGTGCAGTACACTTTTCATGTTTGATTTAATATTCGAATCATGCTCGGTTCACAATTCATTTATTATAATATTCCTCTTGCTATGAGATCTTGATTCACAGACAGAACAATAGTATAGAAGGCAGGTGTTCTCATGTCAATGCTTGTAATCATACATGATCTCTTAGTCTACTAACCTAGACATGGTACTACTTACACAGCAGTACTAAGTACTATTAACCTGTGATGACCTCTCACCAGACAATACAGGTGTAGGTAAACAAACCTCCACTCAGTGAGCCACATTCAGCTGGCTGTACAGACCAGCCAGTAATCATCAGAGTTCAGATGACCTACTTTAACCCTCTGCCACACCAGGAGCAGTGGTGGTGGTGGTGGTGGTGGTAGTAGTACTATAGGCTTTCTTATGCAAACATTGACACCATACAGTCTTAACAAAGGTTAATTTGTAAACGTTAATACAGCAGATACTTTCTGTATCCTGCAAACCTGAGCATGATGGAATTTTTTAGTATGACGTTTGTATCTGTTTCAGAAATGTTAATGCATAAATCTCTCAGTCTCATGGTATCAGGGAACGGAACATAAATCAGTCTCAGGGTATCTGAGAACTGTGCACATATCGGAGTGTTTCCCATTTTCCCATTTATGAAAATTATAACTATGAAGAAAAAAGTAAAAAAATCAACTGACACGTTAACTGCCGTTGGGACCTTAAAAAACTTGTATAATGTCATAGTGTAGATGGACATTTTTGGTATAGGATTTAACAAAAAGCACTTTGTTCTAGACAAAACCTTCAATTTTACAGTGGGAGATGATAGGGACCCTGTAGCAACAAACGCTATTCACAGTTCTTATTGAAAGCCCATAAACAATATAAATGATAGACAAGGCACAAGTTCTCATTGTCCAGTCAATAATGCAAGTGCTTTAAATAACCACTGTTGTTGTCCTTATTCATGAGCATTAGATTAGCTCAGCTTCTATTGCAATTAGCTCACCAACATTATATAAGGCCATAGAAATCTGGGAGAACTAGAGGGTGGGAGAACTGGATATGTCATAAATTTTATTTCTGGGAGTTTTCCAGCGAATCTGTGAGACTTTACATACATTAACCTAGTTTTCTATGATAGCTGACATAACTGTGGCGTCGTTATGTGGTCGTTGCCCACTTTGGCTTAATTAAATTCATACATAACCTGTGGTGCAACACTATTAATGGGTGACTAAGTGTGTGAGAACCTAGATACACCATTGTACTATAATGAAATAATGCTCCGGCTCCGGTACACAGTAAAATTACAATAACATAAAGTAGTTTGATTTTGTATTATTATTAGACATTTGTGATGTATTTACCTGTAATAGAATGCTACACCAGAACTAGTTGTAGTTTCCCTGTATAAGTAACCTTGTTTGAATTAATTCCTCAGTTGGAATAAACATAGCTCATCAGTATTTATGACACATTCTAACCATGCTTGCAGACACTAAATCAATACTGGACACAAATTTGTCTAAATACTACAGACAACACACTGATGCAGACGAAGGGTTAAGAATGACCCACATTCTTGCTAGTGGCCCTGTAGTAAGAAGCAGAAGACCAGTGTAGACAGATCAATAATGATCCAGGCACAGACAGCCATAGCTGCAGCCAAGTAAGGAGACTAGTGCAAGTAAACAGTCTACAAACAGCTGTTTTCACAGTTAGACACACCATTGTGAATTTCTGAATAATCATTTTATGTAATATTATATATATACTGTATTCTTTCTAATTAGCGTACAGTACACACACAAAATATTTCAGACGCTAAAATGTCAACAAATTGTCCCTATTAAGCGTACACCCAAATGAGCCATGTTTAAAAGACACAACGTTGTTGCCGGCCGAGTTGGTCACCTGGCAGACCTGCCTACCCCAAAAACTTCCTGTCAGTAATCCATCTTCCCATTTACACTGATTTTCAGGAATATAGGCCTGCTGTCAGTAATAGTTCAGAACCGTGTCAGATACTGTCAGGAAAAGAACACCACTGTCAGTAATACTTTAATACTGTGACTGACGATAGTTGCACCCAAAACATAATTGTCTCTAATAAACTATGAGGTGTTTTGAAGCGTTCAGTTAACAAGGTAAGGTAGATGTTCATAACCAGCAATGATGGAAATCAAACATGAAGAAGCTTAACTGTAATGCAAATGAGTCTATACACATTGTAATTCAGATTTTATGTAAATTTCAAAAACAGCATGCTGACTACAAAAACATGACAAATTATACCAATGCATCATGTCATTATCTATTTGTGGTGTCACTAGGTTTAATATAAGTAGCAGGTATACCTATGGCCAGGCTATAGACTACACCGTATAGTAGCTTGACTAGATCAAAGTCAAAGACAAAGTCGTGCCGGGGGACGGCAAAACCATTACATTACGCTACTCGTTGACAACGTCTACTCTACTCAACTCTAGTATATAAGCCTATCCCTATAAATGATAGACTAAACTCAATAAATACATTAACTTAGTTTTAGTACAATCAGTTGACCTAACACTACAAGTACAACACCCACTACTTTGTCACTAGTACTAGTCTAACGACGTAGTCAGTACCTGCAATTATCCCGGCCACCATGTCATGTGAAATAGGAAAATAAATTTTGCGTATACGGCAGTAGGTAAAGCCGACCCCCTTCTTTAAACCTGACAATAGGGGCCATGTCTGCGTGCATGCTGTTATTTATAAACGTTTGCAGCACACGTTTCTTCTTGGCTGGTAGTGGTGCCGTTTTGATCCCCGACATCATTTCGTGCCGCGTGAGTCGTGACTTCTTCTTGTTTGAGCACCATGAGCGCGGAAATGTGAATTTATCATAACGCTGTTTCCTATTGGTCAGGATACGACCAGAAGCAGAGAATGAAAAACCATGTCACAACAAGCAGCGTATATATGCTGCCACCTGTTAAATAAAGTGAAGCTAAATTTGAGGAGCACGGAAGTGATTGACGATCATTGTGACAATGAAAGAATCCGTAATATTTTCATCCCTCGCCGTAATACCGTAATTTAAGGTGTATTTCCGGAATGATTCCGGACAATCTGGAATGGTCTGACTTGGTGACTTGGATGATGCAAGAGCAGACTTAACTGCACCTGGCTAATTCCATCCAACATACAAACGATTACTGTATAAGTAACGCTGTCCTACACAAGCAATGTAACACTGTAAGTAATTAAGTTGTGTTATCTGAAATTTTTAATCACTATTTACGCCTCAAGTGTGCTAAGATGCAATATTCCTAAACGTATATATGCCTGGGATAATGTTGAATTTATAATCTTGCATTCTTATCGTACCATAATAATTTTGTGACAATTTATCAATGTATTGTGTTTGTATTATCCCAGTTATTTTTATTCAATCAAGACAATATTTTTCGAACACTCAGTTGCTCCGCTCAGCCGCAACGAAACTGCCTATTGCAAGAGAATAAATACTAACCGGTCCCTTACTACATAGCTAGCAGTATATTCGCTAGGTGGCACCAACATCTTGCTGTTTGCGCGTGCTAATGGCGTATGCCAAGTAAGTGTTTCGTCCAAGTTGGACATTCACATTTCGATCAAACATTCAAAATCTCATGTTGTAACGCTCTTGGCCTATTTTAATACACTGCGTGGTCTTGCACTGATTCACATTACATGCGAACAATTTACACAGAGTAGATAGGACCCACGAATTTTGACGCAGGCGTCTTCGATGAGATTTGGATTTTGCCGGTATATTTTCGTAAGTACTTCACTCCAAACAACTTTTGTAAGTTTTTTTGCAGAAACTGTAAGGAATATGTGTTAGATATTTAGTACATAAATATCTTATGGAAGAATTTGATCAGGTTTTGGTAAAAATGGGCCAAGAGGCTCTGAAGTCCTTTGGACTATATTGTGAGTTTGTAATTATTATTGAAATGGTTTTTGGTAAATCATAGTTACAGATCATTAAGGATTATGATGGAAGTAAAATGTTTACATGTTTAGTAGTGACTATATGCATGCCAGTGAAGTTACACCTGGAAATAAAATATTTGAGTAGACCGTTTCATGAAGATTGTATATAATTAGTTAATGTGTTATTAAAAATACTGTAGAATTTGATCCCGATTCTCTGCTATTTAATCCTAGATCATATCTTTATATTGCATTGATAATTATGTCTATTGCTGTTTTAAAGTTTCTCAGGTTCTGCCAGTGCAGTAGGGATTCCCTAGTTACAGCCCACATGGAGGCATTCTGTTTGACACTGGAACAACGGCAGGCAGTAAGCGGAGGCTAGTCCAATACACAGGCTGACAGCATAATCTCTGACACTAGACCACCCCAGTGATCGGAGATGGGGCAAAGTCCACTATCTAGTTATAAATAGTGATCAGTGCAGATCTATTGCAGGAGGCTTACAGCAGTAGGGAAATAGTTGGAAAATTTAGCATTTTGGGGAGCCTTGAGGTGCCCTTAGAATGATTCAATCAAATATAGATTTCTTGTGTATAGTGGCACTACCACATGAAGTGTCTATGCAAAATCAGATAAAAAGTTACTGAAGAGTTTTTGAAAAAATTGGCAAAATGTGAACATTTACAAGTTTCGAGGGGCCTGGGGAATGATTCAATCAAATACAGATTTATTGTGCATAGTGGCAGTACCATAAGATGTCTGCAAACTTAGAGAAAAAGTTACTGAACAGTTTCTGAGATATGGCTGGTAATGGCGCACGGCAGATGCAGAGTGATGGCGTAAGTCCATTGGAACTTTGGCCCAAAGGACAAAAATTGTTAAAATGCACTGACCTCTGGTGAGAAGGGCTCATACTGGTTGAGCTTGTCTGGGTCAGTGACTGCCCTGTTGTAGCACTGCTGGAGCAGGTGTTTGAGTAGCCGAGTGGATGGCCGCTCCTTGCTGGACACACTCTCACCCTGTGGCAATTCATCACATCTGTCACGTTTATGGAACAATCATTTTAAGAATAGCTTTGTATAGCCACAGCTCACAAATATTCTAGATATAATACATGGCTATGCATACCGATTCATTACTGACTATATAACTATTATAATATTTTTTCAGAGTAAATCGTATAACCGCTCACTGTGCATCTAACTATAATCGATCTAGCGTTTGTAATTTTAACTACGTATGTTAACATTTCCCTCTTAGACGACATGAACCACTTTCAGGCATTAATCAATGACACCTAGAGTAGGCTGTAACACCTATATCTTTTCAAATTAACTCTTATATGTCAAGACACCTTTATGCTGCAAATCAGTTCATTCCTTAATGGTGCTGAACTTAAAACTTAATGTGTGCATAATACATAAAACATAATTATACATAAAACGTGACGTAACGATTGCAGGAACAACGTGCACGCAGCTAAAACTTCGGGAAATCAGCTTCTGCATCATAGACTTGGCATCTTAGAGTAGACGCAGACACAATGATGCTTATGTCTGACCAACAGAAACTGTAGCCCGCATAGTCCATTGAATATGAACCCATTGTTTATAGAGAAAGTAGACCCATTGTCCATTTCACATGGAGGACTGGGGTTTCATATATATATATTAAATGACACTGACATCCGCCTATACGATAAGGCACTCGTGGTGCTTACTGTTAATCAGAGCAAATGTTACGGCAAATCAGAGCGATGCTACTCAGAGCAATTGTTTTAGCAACATTCAGCTCATTCATCAACTGAATGGGTTTCACTATATCGAGACCACTGGCTCTGTGAGTTCACAACAGGGTTTTCTATTTCCCTGTGTACGAAGGATCTCTTACTTCCCCTGGCATACAAACCAGGTAGAAGGGACTGACAGCTTTTAGTGAGATAAACAAAATTGCCTAAGTTTTGAACTTGACCACCGCTCCCCATATAAGTTAATTATAAGCCCATCTAGAAGAGGACATGATATTTTATACAGAACTGTATTGTCCAGTGTATCAACTCACCCATTCCAATGCCCTGTCCACAGCACAGTTGTAGCGCTGACACAAATCAGTCATACTCTCATAGCTGAAAACAACAAAAGGTGATGATGCTGATATTCCTCATTTCATCAAACATTTAGTACCAGTACCAGTACCACAGTATTTAACTCTTTTTATTGGGAAAACTCATGTTTTTCTAATTCGCCCGTTGTCATTTTCTGTCTAAGACAGTCACGTGACATATTATGTGATCACGATGAAGGCTGGCTTACTTCTTGACATTGTTGTTTGTGTGAAAATGCTCAGGACTAAATCTTGATATTTTAACAAAATTTCAACATGCATTCTTCAAGTTTTCAAATGTACCACTTACATGTATTTTAAAGGGATACAGCCTGTTTCTCTAATCAGAATTAATCAGCGTCGTAATTATTTAATTAGTCGGTTCAACCCAACTTGCCAGTATTGCCAATATAGCTTGTTTTGAAACTGGATGGTTTTGTTTACCATTTCAATATGCTCCATGGTCATATCTTCCCAATTATTGTGAATGTTGTCGTATGGCCTTATTAAACACAATTTGGCAGACGATATACTTTCAAAATAGATTTTTCAATTTCTTTTAAACTTTGTATACATAGACATAATGTTCTTGTCAAGTAATGTACCAAACATGAAGTCTACTGTTTCACTTGATTGTGAACTCATGTCACTAAGCCCATTCAAACATGGTCATTTGTGTGTCCCAAAACAACCAGGTTATCAGAAGTCAGTGGACCTATGATACATTATGATTATCTAACAGATTTTATAAATGAAATGGCATCTCCGAGTAACTTATAGTTTTTGAGACTGGGTGCATCCTAAATAAGATTTCAAAAGGATGTTAGAACATTGTTGATTGCATTTCAACTTAGTGTTTCCCCTACATAAAATGATGGGCGACGTGGTAGGGTTGCACTACACAAGCGCCGTAGGTGCGAAAGCATTGCTAGAGGGGTCCGGTAAATGTAGTAATCATGATTGTATCATCATGTTGAGGTGTGGTTTCCATTTTACCACTGGTACTCAGTTGAGGTGTGGTTTCTACTTGATGTTTTTCTTGCCCTAACCATAGGCCTTGTTACCTCGCTGACAGAATCAGTAAAAAATGGGCCAAGTGGCCCTGAAGTCCTTTGGACTGATACGTCTACATGTGACCCCGGCTGACCAAATCAGTGATAAGTCGTCAAAAAATTGTAACATTATTTTCTTACATCCTTGTAAAGGTTTGGTAGGCTGTTGAAGTTTTATATTATACATGCAAATGGATTGCATGGAAATATTACATGCACAACATTCAAATGTGGCACACAGTATGTAATATGTATGTTGTGTTGCAATGATACACTGGAAGTACAAATGTGCTGCTACAAAGACTTATCAAGTTATGCCAGATTATGTCTTCATGTGTAAAACTAAGAGGACAGATTATTTGAGAGCAAAAGGTAGACTCACTGTTTGACACAGTTTAAAACCTACAGGCAACTGTCCAGTTTAACAGGGGTCTAGTGGCTTTCCACAGCTGGGTGTAATCAGGGCCTCACCCAGGATCAAATTTTTGCCAGTCCAAATTTTTTCCGACAACCTACAAAGCGAGGTCGGGCATGTGATCAGACGCACGATCGAATGTAGTGAATGAGAATTCCTAATTTGTATGTATATTTTTTGTTCAAAGCATGTGATTCACATTTTAATGCCACTTACAATATAGCACATATAAGTTGTTTCATTAGAACACATTTAATTGCCACAATTTTCAAAATTATTAACAATTCTATAACAAACTAGCAAACATATTTAATGTGGAATGCCAATTTTATATACAATTAAAATGTGTGTATACAAATTGTATACAAGGTCTGATAGACTATGGAAGCTTAGAATTTGGAAATTTAAAGCATTCGATTTTTTGTTGTACAAGTATCATATAATAATATTAGAAATACTACAGTTTAATTTTGTTTAATTTTTAAAACAAAATATTAGATTGACATATATTGTTTTTAATAAATCGCCATGCAATGGCCATAATCAGTTACAGTTATTAATTAAAACATTGTGTATTCATGTTGCTGTGAATGTTTCAATTGTTAAACTATAAATTAGTCAAGACATTAATTAATTTAATTAGCAAGCGACACGTAACTCCGTGCCTTTGACCATCCAACACGTAACCAAACAACGCGCGACGAACGGGACTCGCCACGGCACTGCCCTAAAAATAGCGCAGACGTAACTATCTAATCTAGCACAGTCGCCATACGTTCAGCCTGAATGCTCCACTGCAGGCTGATTATCGCAATCCTGTTCAAAAATTATGCGACATAGTCAAACAAAATCTAGTTTCCGCACTAGTAAATCATGTTTAATTATCACACAACATACATAATTTGAATAGTGGAAAACTGACAAATGACATCGGTGATGCACAAAGTTGTATATCGGGCGATAGCATAGCCATAGCCTAGGTAAACCGACATGTTTACACTTCAACTGGTCGTAACTTTTGTTTATCCGACGGCATAAATTTTTTTTAACATCAACAGTCAGGGCTGCCTACCTGACAAAAAAAATTTCCATAATGACCCCCTTCGCACCCCGCCCCGCTCCCTGATCCACAAGCTTGCCAATCAAACTTTTCTCTGAAGTAGATACAGTGACAAGTCCAGCCTGTTGACAGTGCCTGGGAATCCAGGAAGTTGCTCATTTAATCATCAAAAGTAGATATACTTTGTTTCAACATAATTATTGTGTGCTACACTGTAACTCCTGTCTGCAGTTAATGTCTTCCATTAGCACTTCAAATGGATGCTTGTTTAGCAACATCCAGTAAGTTACATTGTGTTAATTACTGCTGTCAAGATGCCTGCATGGCCAGACATGTCCAAGTGTTTACGTCTGTAGAGCATCACCATGAGAAAGACAGCACCAGTGAATAGCCAATAATCATCCAAAGAGCTTCTAAATTTACAACACACCGCAGGAACATTATAATTATTACTAACAATCAATGACAAAGTTAAATTGTTGTATTCAAATAAAAACCTTTCAATACAAAATTGATAGTTTTATATTGCAATTACAACAATTATAATACTCATTTTATATTATTCTAAGACATTTTATAATTATATCCATAACTTTCAGAAAACCATAACTATTTAATGTAATTTAATGGTTCTACCTAACGTCATCTTCATTTATTTTTTTCACTATATAATTCTACACCTGTACATTTTATTAATGTCTAGACGCGCATCAATGACACTGATAATAATATGATCACATGGCATGTGGCATGCAGTCAAAGTTGTAACATTGTACACAGGCCCAGCAACAGATGACATCACCTTACTGACTTTGTAGAACTTGTGGATTAAATATGTGTTGATAAATTGTAACAAGTGAATGAGACAGTTTCTTCAGGGCATCTCGAGCAGCAGTATTTATAGATTTAGCAATTCTTTAATGTATATCATTTTCTTTGTCGGATATTTGTATTCCCGTAATACGGCGACAGTTTCCGTAATGCCGTAATCTGAGGTGAATTTCCGTAATGAATATGAAGAATCCGTAGTGGTAGGCAGCCCTGCAACAGTGAACAACACATCTCCTCGTTGGTTGATTAAAAACCATACGATCCAAATATGATTACAAGTGTGGGTTTTCGATTTGCCGCGACCTGTGTTTTTGCGAAAACTGTACCTTCGCGACGCGCCGTCGGCATGAAATTCTTAGCGCGCATTTTCGCTAAATCACGGACGACAAGTTCGTGAAATAAAGGAATTATTTTAAAACCTTTATACCATTGTAAAGAATGTTATGTTGTCGTTCCAATTATATTAAATATGTATCATTTAACGCGGACTGAACGATGTAAGGACTGCGTGACCGGTAGTTTGTCATAGTTTTGCACCAGATCTGGCCAGATCCAACAGCCGCAGCGGCCGATGTGGTAATGCTAGTTAGTTACTGTGATAGTCACTGTTGTCTGTTAGTGGTCGCCGGTGCCTTTGATGCGGTTACAATTACGTCTAGGAAACCGTTTGGGAACAGAAAGAGCGGGTTCTTCCCAGGCACTAATAATTACAGCAATACACTAAATTGGTGCCTGCGTAACATCACCCAATCAGTTCACTAAACTGTCCAATCAACGAGTGCTTATTGGAACTCCCCGCCCTGATTATTTGGTCTACGCAAGTGTTGCCTGCTTTTCAAACAACCACCGCTAGCGGTTAGGTGACAATTACCCTAGCAAGTCGATGCCTTAATTGGTTTCTGGCGTGTGTTGGGCAGATTTTTCAAAACCAATCTCAGTAGATTTGGTAACTGGCTTCGCGGCAGTTTCAATGACGCCGTAAAAATGGCATGGGCGGGCTGTCCAGCGCAAAAATACGGCATGGACAGATATGGAAGCGCCAGCCTGGCAGACCCGTCCACAATCAAGATTTTCGAATTTTACCCATCCAAATGACGGGTGGACGGGTCTCTGGGCGAGGCCCTGGGTGTAATACACAACCAGAGCCACCACTGATTCATGGTCAAGTAGATTAGCTCAATGCACCAACTAAGACAATACACAACACTGTGAGTGACAGTGTCCAGAGTAAGGCCTAAGCAGTGTCCTCATTGCTGAATAGATCAATTAAACCTGCCAAGTGGGTGACATTCTGCACAAGTGTTCATTAATCCTTAGTGATTGTTCAGAACACCAGACTGACCACATACCTAAACAAAACGAATGTAATAGGTGAAGAACAGGCAGTGTTCAAATAGGGGTATTGGTTGAATTGTATTTGTCTCTCGATTTAGTAGACCGGTCCTCACTGTGATCTAAGATGATTTCATGCGGTATTAAAGGTAATGTGTTGAAAGTTGTATACAACATGTACAAATTGCTAAATCATGTATAAATCAGGGCCAGGCTGTGTCAGCCTTCTTCTCATGTGATGTAAAGGAGAAAAATTGTGTCCTTTGTTATTTGCTATTTACCTGAATCATTTTGAACACTGTTAGTCACAATTATAACGGACTTAACATGGCAGCTGGTGAAATTTACAACAACCTTAGTGATGATGATGTACAAAATGTATGTTCTACTATATGCTGATGACACTAGAATGATTCAATCAAATACAGATTTCTTGCTTGTGTATCGCCAGCGTTCAAAATAACACTTGTCCGTTTGTCCGGGACAAGTGATTTTTGGCCCGGACAAGTAAAATGACTCAACATGGTTATCCGGTGGACAAGCAAAAATTTACAGTAAATAGTGACGCGTGCAACATTGCAAACTTTTTATTTGAGGAAATTCAAACGTAAACGAAGTTCGCTAGCAATCGCGCACGTTGCAATCTTGTTAGTGTCTCCGGCGTCTTGTCGTTCCGCCGCCAGTGTGTTGTACTTCAGCGTTCGACCAAGTTTAGTGCCTGCGTTAACAGGGTCATCCACTGAGCGCACCAACCTAGCTCTGTCACACGCATAGGACAGACTCCGCATCAGCCAATGTTGATCGAGGCAATCGTAAATCGTTCAGTTTGGCCGACGTACAACTTGCTTCCACCCACGGATCACATTTGACGAACTTTGGAAATAATAGACGTTGTATCGCTACCTGTTATTTGAATAGTTATATAGTTTTAACCATTATTGCGCCTAACCCAAGCGGACTCGGCAGTCTTTCAAGTCATCGAACGTCATCACACATTAGCCGATCCAGTCGCAAATCAATACAAAAATTCAAAACTTGTAACTGGATCTCCGGTAAATCTATGGTGATGGTTGATAAACGGAATATTAATGAAATTTCAGAAATGTTGTGTCTATATAACATTTATTCTAACCATAAATTGCGAGTTTTCGAAGCAACATCTTATGCAAGACGCGCGACCGGGGTGCCAACCGCCGTTGACATGTCGGCTTCCGCCAATTACGCCTACAGCGGTCTGCGCGCGGTAGCGACGTTACGACAACTAAATCCACAAATTATATTCCACCTAGTAGATGTGATTCAGGCACCGTTAAAACTGTTTATACATCATTGAAATGGTAATACAAAATTTAGTAAAAATATGCGTTTGTTTGCTGATCAATTGAATATTATCTTTGTTTGTAAAATACAGAACTTTGTTAATAAAAATTATATTGAAGTTCCTAGAGATTGAACAAAATAATATCAGATTATATAGTTTATTATGATTTTTGTGACATTTCCTAGCTTTGTATTGGTAGTGTTCCAGATGGTTGAGTGGCATCTTCAATGACAAACTGATGCCAACATTTTACAGCAGTGTTATATGTTTTATATATATACCATATTAAACAAAACATTTGTTGCAACATTATAACAAATAGCAAGGAAAACAGTTGTCTTATTCCTATCATCGTAATAATTATTTGTTATTAATAAAAGCGTTCAAATCAGCATCACTAAAATATTGGTATACATCGTGTAATGTGTCTACTTTTAATATTTGTGATGAATATATATATTTATATATATTTTTTCCAGTCCATTATCATTACTATATATATATATATATATAGTAATGATAATGGACCGAAAAAAATAGTTGCAAATATAATTTAGCAATTTCAAAATTTGCAGATTAAATCAAATTGTGTCTTTGATCACAAGTCACTCAGATGTACATGCAACGAAACAGCAGGAACATTGTGCTTGTTGTCATAAAAATAAGACAGACTGTTTTATGGTGTTTTCCGAAGCTTCAAATCCCCTTGACAACTACTCGGACAAGTTAAAATTTTGGCGGACAAGTAGATTTCAAAACTTACTTGTCCAACCGGAAATTGTGTGTCGTTGCGTTCGACTACAAAACCGCGTGGTGGTTGGTGCTATTTAGTCACGGAAATCGCCATCATTTCTCACTTTTGACGCTTCCCAGTGAAACTTCAATATTATTATATGCTAACTGCCAAAATAAATTGCCGTTATTGGATGACACTGTTTCGCGGTACCAGTTTAAATGTGCCCCTGTATTCGGGCGTATTCAGGCGTTTTGGCCGTGAGGGTTAACCAATAAACACCACAGTCACACCATTTTATAATAATTAAATGAACATCAATAAACACAACTTGCAATTATAGAAAATCAATAGTTTTGAATACAGTTTAAAAGTTTTAGGCAACTGTTCAGTCTAACAGGGGTCAAGTGTGTCTACTCTGCCTGGGCCCTGTGACCAACTGAAGATTAGTCAAGGTCTCAATGGAAGAATAGCACTAGGCTGCAGAGTTTAGTCATGCTTTCTGGCACAATAAACAAAATCTACTGTGGGGGGGTGGTCTCAAGGGCCCTTCTCCAAACCACATCACTAGATAATGTAAAACTTTTGCACTTTGGGGGCCCCTTAGGTGCCCTTAAAATGATTCAATCAAATACAGATTTCTTGTATATAGTGGCAGCACCCTAAGATAATCTACACAAAATTAGACAAAAAAGTTGCTTAACAGTTTTTGACAAAATAGGCAAAATGTTACATTTTTACCAGTTTTTGGGTCCTTGGAGACCCTAGGGAGCCCTTAAAATTATACAACCAAATACAGATTTCTTGTGCATAGTGGCAATGCCCTAAGATATGTCTATGCAAAATTAGAGAAAAAGTTGCTGAATGGTTTCTGAGATACAGCAGCTAACGGCGGATGCAGAGTGATGGCAATAGTCCCTTGGACCTTCGGCCAAAGGACTAAAAATGGGCCAAGAGGCCCTGAAGTCCTTTGGACTATAGTGTGAGTTCGTAATTATTAATGTTCAAAATGTTTTTTGGTGAATCATAGTTACAGATCATTACGGGTTATGATGGAAGTAAAATCTTGACATGTTTAGTGGAGACTATATGCATGCCAGTGAAGATACACCTGGAAGTAAAATATTTGAGTAAACCTTTTTATGAAGATTGTATATATTAGTTAATGTGTTATTAAAAATACTGTAGAATTTGATCCCGATAGTCTGCTATTTAGACCAATTTCCAGTGGTTGTAGAAACCTTGCAGGAGAGTTAGTGAGCTGCAATCTTGCGTGTAGCACAGTTAAAGGTTGTTTAAGAAAACGTGCACACATTTTCTGTTCTCATTTTGCCCCTACCACCCTCCCCCAGAAATTGGAAAGAAGAAAGAGATGAACTATGATAGAACTTTATTTGTTCACAAGGTACATATACAGTGTGCATTTGACTTAAAAACGGTAGCACTTAATGACAAAATACTGACTGAATTGAAAGTAAAACATTTGAATAATATTCCTTATAATTTTGGCTAAATATCTAACCTTTTCGAGTGTACCTAAGTTATTTTATTTATTATTTTAATCCTAAGTTATTTTATTTTAATCCTAGATCATATCTTTATACATATTGCATTGATAATTATGTCTATTGCTGTTTTAAAGTTTCTCAGGTTCTGCCAGTGCAGTAGGGATTCTCTCTTTATGCATTATAGTTACAGCCCACATGAATGCATTCAGTCTGACACTGGGACAATGGCAGGCAGTGAGCCAAGGCTAGCCCAACACACAGGTTTACAGCTGGCCTCACCACTGGGCCACCCTATTGATCAGGACAAAGTTCACTATCCAGTTATAAATAGAGGTACCCTAAAATACGTCTATGCAAAATTAGAGAAAAAGTTACTGAACGGAGTCTGAGATATGGCCACTAACGGCGCATGCAGAGTGATGGCATAAGTCTGTTGGACCGTCGGCCCAAAGGACTTAAAATAAATACTTTGTGGAACTTACTCCCTATTGCTGTTAACCATTTAAGTATGACAGGCCGCTACACCGGCCGCGCGGAGTGTGATGCTTCAGGACAACAGGCCGGTATGACGGCATTGACGATGTTCACTATTCAAAGTTTTTACTCATAATTATTCACTATGTGGAGCCACTTGTTGTATACGGTTGTCATGGCGAATAAATTACCTATTCATCAGCAGCCATCGTGGATTATCGCTCAATAATAGTTTACGGAGATTTTTCGCAGTTTTTAATGATGGATTATCAAAATCTTACCTTGACGTGTCACACACCGGTGGCATGTGATCAGCCATTGCTATCCTCACCTCGTCCATGTCCTCACAGACAAACCTGAAGAGTAATAACAAAATAACATCAAACACATGGGTAACACTACAAACAAACCAATAGTCCGTTTCATACCAAAAATGTAATACTAATTAATACAGGTAGAACTAAACTTACACAAGTTAAAAACAAATTGCCTATGATTTAATAGTGTTACATCATATTATAATTTATATATTTGTTGTATCCATAGACTAGTGGTCCGCGACTCGGCAACGCGCTGTCACTTGGTCAGGGCATATTATGCGGTCCCTGCTCGGGGGATCATAGTCCCTGCTATCAGCACACTTAACAAAAACCCAGCTTATTGTAGTGATGGTTCAGTCAAATACATGCTGAGCCTGAGCTGCCTGAGGTGAGGCTGAGCCGTTTCTTTTCAGGCATATATATGTTATCATCGGCTACCTAGAAATATATTATAAAGAAAAATGTGTACAAGCTGACTGAAGCGGTGTCTGTTGATTGCACTGTCAGTTGTTAGTGACACTTTCCATAGCATCGTTATTTAAAACCCAAACCATCTCAATCTTTAAAACGAATTGGTTTTTCTTTGTACTTAAAGTAATAATTAATTATTATTTAATTCACTTTTATATTATATTAACAAATTAATTTGTTGACATTTCTTTTTTCATACTACACCACTTCACTTCCAGCAAGTGATTCAGTGTGACTTTCATGTTTCAGTGTTGGAAGATCAAAAGGATAGTCTTAATATAAGTTGTAGTTTATATTGTTTCAAATTAAATTTGTTATGTAGGTCTAATTAATAAGTGAAATATAGTTATGTATTTTTAATTAAGCTTTTAAAATTGGTCAACTAATTAGGTCATGCATAATTGGTAACATATTTTAAGAGGTAGCATAGTCATAGTACTTGTATATTGCAGTCACTGTATAAACTGACAGAGTTCAACCTATAGTAGGCCTTTTCCTAATTGATTACACCCGATTTATGTAACTAATAACGGTAAATAGGTCAATTATTAATTATAGGTCAATTAATAAGGTCATTAAATAACTAATTTCATGTGTTATAACAGTAATATATTAATAATCCTCCAATAGATTAGTAGGCAGTTTTCCTAGTTAACCCTACAGGTGACCACTAGGCCGAAAACTGCTCCCGGCCGATTCTCGGCCTGATTCAGTAACTCTTTTCCAAAAAAAATTGTTTCCGTCACTAGCAACTGACAGGGGAACGCAAGCTATCATTGGAAAGCTGAATTATTCTTCTTCCTGTGGCATTTTTATCAATGAAATGTATCGCGTCATGATTCAGTAATAGCAAATCACAACTAAGCTTTAAAATGTCGTAGTAGTAAATATGGCCGATTCCATCACGACGAAAGTCCACCATGTTTTTTGTCTCGCTTCGATTATATAAGTTGAATTGTTTCAAATGTCCGCGGCAATATATCAGCAAAATACATGACAGTATTTGTGGATCAACTTATTATACTAGTTCAGACAGTTACACAGACTTTGGGGGCTGTTTTGAAGTGGATATTATGCAAGTTGCTGGCGAGCCGGACATCGCTGTTTTGCACCCGGACATGGGCTGATTCGGCCGGCCTACTCGGTCCGCCAGCAAAGGATACGATGCATTCAGAATTCAAATACAACGTGTCCTATAACCTGATGACATATATATATGTGTGTGTAATTAAGAACTGTATGTATTACTTACTTTATTGATATGTAAGGAAATTTATAATAGATACGTCATGTTATCGGACAGGTGCGCCACGACGCGCAACGGTAGGCCTATTGCCGTATTGGTTGTATTTGAAGGTTCTACAAAAAATTCAATAAAATGAAAAGTTCTGAATATATTTGAGTCTAGTTTTCATTATCATGCAGCTTAAATGTACAGCTACATTTGTCACACTGCATGCATGAACATACAACCGCACAATTATTATTTTGTCACTGGGCAAACTTGGGTTTCTACTTTACCCTCGTTCTGACGTTCATGAAGAATAGTCTAAATTTTATATGGGTCTACCTAAAAAAAAAACTTGTAAGTATATTTGATTATTTTTTCTGTACTCATTAGCTACATTTCTCTGATTGGACATTGACACATACAACCACTCAGAAATTAGCTAGTAGTAGGGCGAAAAAGGGTTAATGTTCTCGAATGTTACATACATTGTTAAACTTCATGTACTCAAAACGGATTTTAGCTAATGCCTTGTTTTAGTTGTAGTTAAAGCGATTCTTTGAGAATTTTAATCTCTTTGTAATGTATGCAATTATTAAATAATCCGGTTAATATGATTATTTCATGTAATTGTATGCCTTTATTTAATTAGAATTGTTTTATTAATAACTAAAGACCTTGACAATATATCAAAAAAATAACTGCGCATATGCGCAGTTTCCACTTTGACCCCACCTTCACAATCCGTATAAGGCATGCTCATGAATATTCGGGACTGTCCGTCTGACTTTGATTAGCTACGCCGAGTTAATAGATGCAAGAAAAAACGTCATCAACATGTGTGTTCGTGGATTAGCCAACACCATGCAAATGAGTCGTGACCGATAAAATTATCAAAAGGAAACGTCGACCAGCTGCTGTTTATGTCACAGATTCAACAAACTATATGGAATAAACATAGTGACAACTCATGACACACCCGGTTTGATTTAAAAGAAAAAACACCAGCTCTCCACATACGAAGGTCGAAGCCGCCGATGACATATTGCATTGAATGATTGGCATTGTTTTTGTTGGAATATAAAAACATACAAAATCTCACCTATGGTACTATCATGTTCCTTTTTCATTAGGAACATCTGGTTATACAATTTTAAGTTTAGTTTTAATTAAACGTTTAGGTAACAGAAATTTATTGAAGCCGAGAAACATTCAATAATGAAACCATTTTGTTTGCACTATAAATTCAGCTGCTATTTCCATAAGCAGTATAAATGCAACATCATACATCGCATGAAATACTGTACGATATCAAAATAGCATAGGCACTTATGTACTTTCCTATCTACATAAGGTTTAATTTTAGTTTGAAAAATATAGACCTATAAAGAGCATAATAAAGTTATCGTCGACAAAATATTAAAATATATTGCATCAGTGTAACATGTTTTATTTTGTACTGGGGATACAACAATTATTTTATTATTATAGAGTAAAAGATATTGAATTTGTTTCTGGTGAACTCCCGTTTCGATGACAAATAAAATGGCCATTGTTTGATGAAAATTAAGTTATAAACTTACAAAACTTTAAAACTAATGCATATTTTAAAACACTGTTTTCAGTTATCATTGGTGTATATAACTCAAGAAGATCCCTAAAACATTTTGAATGTTGTGGAACATTTATATTTATGAATTTTCTAAATTATTGTAAAAGCAACTTTGTTGACACCTTTTTATACACTACTCCCAGTACATGTATAGTTCACTTAACACAAATTTGTTTCAAAAAATTTTGAAGAATATGCTGTAGAACACAATCCAAACATGATGAGCATAAGAAAGCATAAATGTTATTATGTGCTCCTATTTTGTAACTTAATGACGGGATGTTGTGCATTTGTATGCAAAAATCGATCGATTGTACAAAACCATTTGAAACATTTAGTGATGTACATATTCCCAGCAGAAGCCACACGGAATTAATGTAGCAGAACAAAGTCAGACATCTTCACTTCTGTGTCAATCATTACACTGTCCAATTAATAGCTCTGCTGTGCATTTTACATGAAACACGAAGTGATGTACAACTTCCCAGTAGATGTCACACAGAACAGAATGGACCAGAACAAAATCAGGCACCATCTTATGTCAGGTGACCCATTGTCCAATTAATGCCATTGTTTAGTAGAGCTCTTCAATTTCCTCTTTCCATCAGCTCGGCTATTTTAAAACTGTTGATGGTAAAAATGTTCCTGCAAATAAACAAAGTTGAATTTAGGAAACTGAGCCTAAATATGTTCGCTGACTCCCAGAGGGCTGCGGAGAAGAGAAAAACATAGAGAGAGCTGGTTAAGAAGTCGTCAGTGGTGCCAAGTTAAGTCAATCTTTTCCCTCGGTACTGGACATAGGTCCCAATAAGGGGACCTTCTGATAACTTTCTATTTATCAGAAGTTCCACTTATCAGTATTGTTATGGGTTCCTGGAGGTTTTACCTTATCCAGAGTGCACTGATGTTTTCCTTTATTCTTGCTCTAATAATAATTAATAATAATTAACCTAGGGGCCATTCTCGTAAAAAGTGTACAGTAATGGTAATGTAACATGTCAAAAATAATTGTTTAATTTGTATGTTTTTAGTGAGTATTATTAATATCAAATGTGTTATTCACATGAAGCAGCCCAGCTTGATATGATCTATTATTAGATTTTTTAATGTATTCATGGATAAAAACTTATATATACTAGAGTGCAGATCTGCTAGTGTCCAAAGTTTGTGTACACATCGCAAAATTCCATGGCAACATGGTATTGTGTACTTTTTAACAAATCTAAAACTTTTACATTGAATGACAACAAGCCAGCCAGGTTTACTAACGATCGTAGCTGTAGCATTATAAATAATCTGTGAACGTATGAATCTCACATTTTCATGTTTCGGTTCAAATAAGTGGGGAAACAGGGACTTTTTCTTAGACCCAACCCACACTGACTGCTGCCGTCACCCGGGCAGTCAGATTGATGGGTCGGATGTTATAATTATACTTAATCGAAAAGTTATCCAGTGGATGGCATTAGAAGCAAAATAAATAAACAATGCATAAGCTTACTGCATTATTAAAAGTAGCTGTCAATATACATTGTCTATGAATTGCTGATTTAAAAAGTCATTGCTTGCAACAACTCACCTCGAAATCTGATATGTTACTGTGTGTGTGACGTCACCAGTCTGTGTGTGTTTCACTGAATGAATATCATTATACTCGGGCTGCATATTTAATCATCCGTGTGGCAGCAAGCTCAAAATGATTCACGTAAACACAATTTTTATCTTTTTTCCACAGATAACACCCAGCTTATGCATACAGATGCAAGACATAAGTAGCAAAGAAAGTAGTTATGGGAAATTATCACGTTTTGATACAGTACATCTCAAGAAAAACCCATCTCAAATGTATATATTTAATATTAGCTTACAAATAATCGTTTTAAAAGTTTAAGTAAAAAGATTGCCAGCAATGTTTTCTCGTTTGTTTGCCTTTTTCTGTGGCTCTACGACTAGTAGGAGTCGTTTAAATTTGACCTAGTGGCAGAGTTACGGATACGTCGAACCCTAAACTAAGGCAACTGCAACTTGTAAGGTGAACGGCCTCCTTTGGCCTTGCCTAAATACTACTAGCCGACATGATCACACTTTTTTTATGTTCCATGCGATGGCTGCATTTCTCCTCACTCACCAGATAGTATCAATTATTTCATTTGCTCCATCCTTCCCATCCTGAAAGTATACACATATCACTGATTAGACGACTCTTCAACGAAGAAAACGCAAATGTGAAAACACCGAATCGGGCAGTCACAAACAACGACTTCGGAAATGGAATACTAAATAGCTCAACTTACCGAAGCACACAACGGCCACTGATAAATGACCGGATCCAATCCAGCGGGACTGTGTAACTTGAGTTCTAACTCCATAATCCTTCTGTTTGCCCCTTTCCGCCCCCCTACCATAAAAGGTTAGTAATCCAGTGGAATTTAATACATCTGTATACTACCGTACAAATCCGTGTCGATAAAATAACCCAAACCATCCACGAGGAAGCGGATGCACCACGTGACCTCTTGCCCGAATGTCAGACTCGTTTTCGTAAGTAGGTTAATTTCGCAGGCGGCGGGTTAGAAAGGTTAAAATCACTATGGCACGCATGGCCATGTATAAACATTAATGGACATCCCGTGATTGTGTTCGAAACCTCTTTTTGTTTGCGTCATTAATATCTTGGTACTTTATATATATTGCGATGGTAAGTTATCACAATTAAGAGACTTGTCTAGGTCTGGGCCTACCTAAATTTCGTCGTTATAACTACATTTTTGCAACATCAACATGATGTGACATCTCGGGCTCAGCGCGCCGTTAGTACGTTACGGCGTTACCCGCCGTTACTACGTTAGTCTATTTAGATTTTAGCTCCAACTTCCAGTTCCATCCTTCCACATAAGTCATAATCCCACGTATATTTATGTTATGAAAATATAGCATCGTAGTGCACTTTTGAGGCCGAACGACCGATCCAGTTTGCATTAAGTTGATTAACATGATACGCTGCTATAAGTTATAACGGCTATTAAGTTAACGCTCACTGGCACTGCAGTAACGCACAGCCGCTGCGGCGCACACCTTCTACTCCCGGTAATCCACTAGCGGCATTACTGACGATTTCGTGGATGGTGTAGCGCAAACCTAGAAAAGTTTGCATATTTAGAATGTTATGGTCTTATGACATATCATTATGAGCCTGAGGAGTGAGGTCTCATTCAACTGGTCAGTCTTTTTTCAGAACCACTAGGTGTAACTCCTTAGTCAGTGGTCACATATCTAAGACCAAGAACCACTATGTGTAACTCCTTAGTCAGTGGTCACATCTCTAAGACCAAGAACCACTATGTGCAACTCCTTAGTCAGTGGTCACATCTCTAAGACCAAGAACCACTATGTGCAATCCTTAGTCAGTGGTCACATCTCTAAGACCAAGAACCACTACGTGTAACTACTTAGTCAGTGGTCACATCTCTAAGACCAAGAACCACTATGTGCAACTACTTAGTCAGTGGTCACATCTCTAAGACCAAGAACCACTAGGTGTAACTCCTTAGTCAGTGGTCACATCTCTAAGACCAAGAACCAATAGGTGTAACTCCTTAGTCAGTGGTCACATCTCTAAGACCAAGAACCACTAGGTGTAACTCCTTAGTCAGTGGTCACATCTCTAAGACCAAGAACCACTATGTGTAACTCCTTAGACAGTGGTCACATCTCTAAGACCAAGAACCACTACGTGTAACTGCTTAGTCAGTGGTCACATCTCTAAGACCAAGAACCACTATGTGTAACTCCTTAGTCAGTGGTCACATCTCTAAGACCAAGAACCACTATGTGCAACTCCTTAGTCAGTGGTCACATCTCTAAGACCAAGAACCACTACGTGTAACTCCTTAGTCAGTGGTCACATCTCTAAGACCAAGAACCACTATGTGTAACTCCTTAGTCAGTGGTCACATCTCTAAGACCAAGAACCACTATGTGTAACTCCTTAGTCAGTGGTCACATCTCTAAGACAAAGAACCACTATGTGCAACTCCTTAGTCAGTGGTCACATCTCTAAGACCAAGAACCACTATGTGTAACTCCTTAGTCAGTGGTCACATCTCTAAGACCAACAACCACTATGTGCAACTCCTTAGTCAGTGGTCACATCTCTAAGACCAAGAACCACTATGTGTAACTACTTAGTCAGTGGTCACATCTCTAAGACCAAGAACCACTACGTGTAACTCCTTAGTCAGTGGTCACATCTCTAAGAACAAGAACCACTACGTGTAACTCCTTAGTCAGTGGTCACATCTCTAAGACCAAGAACCACTACGTGTAACTGCTTAGTCAGTGGTCACATCTCTAAGACCAAGAACCACTATGTGTAACTCCTTAGTCAGTGGTCACATCTCTAAGACCAAGAACCACTAGGTGTAACTCCTTAGTCAGTGGTCACATCTCTAAGACCAAGAACCACTATGTGTAACTGCTTAGTCAGTGGTCACATCTCTAAGACCAAGAACCACTATGTGTAACTGCTTAGTCAGTGGTCACATCTCTAAGACCAAGAACCACTAGGTGTAACTGCTTAGTCAGTGATCATATCTCTAAGACCAAGAACCACTAGGTGTAACTGCTTAGTCAGTGGTCACATCTCTAAGACCAAGAACCACTATGTGTAACTGCTTAGTCAGTGATCATATCTCTAAGACCAAGAACCACTATGTGTAACTGCTTAGTCAGTGGTCACATCTCTAAGACCAAGAACCACTATGTGTAACTGCTTAGTCAGTGATCATATCTCTAAGACCAAGAACCACTATGTGTAACTGCTTAGTCAGTGGTCACATCTCTAAGACCAAGAACCACTATGTGTAACTGCTTAGTCAGTGGTCACATCTCTAAGACCAAGAACCACTATGTGTAACTGCTTAGTCAGTGATCACATCTCTAAGACCAAGAACCACTATGTGTAACTGCTTAGTCAGTGGTCACATCTCTAAGACCAAGAACCACTATGTGTAACTGCTTAGTCAGTGGTCACATCTCTAAGACCAAGAACCACTAGGTGTAACTCCTTAGTCAGTGGTCACATCTCTAAGACCAAGAACCACTATGTGTAACTGCTTAGTCAGTAGTCACATCTCTAAGACCAAGAACCACTAGGTGTAACTGCTTAGTCAGTGGTCACATCTCTAAGACCAAGAACCACTATGTGTAACTGCTTAGTCAGTGATCATATCTCTAAGACCAAGAACCACTATGTGTAACTGCTTAGTCAGTGGTCACATCTCTAAGACCAAGAACCACTATGTGTAACTACTTAGTCAGTGGTCACATCTCTAAGACCAAGAACCACTAGGTGTAACTCCTTAGTCAGTGGTCACATCTCTAAGACCAAGAACCAATAGGTGTAACTCCTTAGTCAGTGGTCACATCTCTAAGACCAAGAACCACTAGGTGTAACTCCTTAGTCAGTGGTCACATCTCTAAGACCAAGAACCACTACGTGTAACTGCTTAGTCAGTGGTCACATCTCTAAGATCAAGAACCACTATGTGTAACTCCTTAGTCAGTGGTCACATCTCTAAGACCAAGAACCACTATGTGTAACTCCTTAGTCAGTGGTCACATCTCTAAGACCAAGAACCACTATGTGCAACTCCTTAGTCAGTGGTCACATCTCTAAGACCAAGAACCACTACGTGTAACTCCTTAGTCAGTGGTCACATCTCTAAGACCAAGAACCACTACGTGTAACTCCTTAGTCAGTGGTCACATCTCTAAGACCAAGAACCACTATGTGTAACTCCTTAGTCAGTGGTCACATCTCTAAGACCAAGAACCACTATGTGCAACTCCTTAGTCAGTGGTCACATCTCTAAGACCAAGAACCACTATGTGTAACTCCTTAGTCAGTGGTCACATCTCTAAGACCAACAACCACTATGTGCAACTCCTTAGTCAGTGGTCACATCTCTAAGACCAACAACCACTATGTGTAACTACTTAGTCAGTGGTCACATCTCTAAGACCAAGAACCACTACGTGTAACTCCTTAGTCAGTGGTCACATCTCTAAGAACAAGAACCACTACGTGTAACTCCTTAGTCAGTGGTCACATCTCTAAGACCAAGAACCACTATGTGTAACTGCTTAGTCAGTGGTCACATCTCTAAGACCAAGAACCACTATGTGTAACTCCTTAGTCAGTGGTCACATCTCTAAGACCAAGAACCACTATGTGTAACTGCTTAGTCAGTGGTCACATCTCTAAGACCAAGAACCACTAGGTGTAACTGCTTAGTCAGTGGTCACATCTCTAAGACCAAGAACCACTATGTGTAACTGCTTAGTCAGTGGTCACATCTCTAAGACCAAGAACCACTATGTGTAACTGCTTAGTCAGTGGTCACATCTCTAAGACCAAGAACCACTAGGTGTAACTGCTTAGTCAGTGATCATATCTCTAAGACCAAGAACCACTAGGTGTAACTGCTTAGTCAGTGGTCACATCTCTAAGACCAAGAACCACTATGTGTAACTGCTTAGTCAGTGATCATATCTCTAAGACCAAGAACCACTATGTGTAACTGCTTAGTCAGTGGTCACATCTCTAAGACCAAGAACCACTATGTGTAACTGCTTAGTCAGTGATCACATCTCTAAGACCAAGAACCACTATGTGTAACTGCTTAGTCAGTGGTCACATCTCTAAGACCAAGAACCACTATGTGTAACTGCTTAGTCAGTGGTCACATCTCTAAGACCAAGAACCACTAGGTGTAACTGCTTAGTCAGTGGTCACATCTCTAAGACCAAGAACCACTATGTGTAACTGCTTAGTCAGTGATCACATCTCTAAGACCAAGAACCACTATGTGTAACTGCTTAGTCAGTGGTCACATCTCTAAGACCAAGAACCACTATGTGTAACTGCTTAGTCAGTGGTCACATCTCTAAGACCAAGAACCACTAGGTGTAATTCCTTAGTCAGTGGTCACATCTCTAAGACCAAGAACCACTATGTGTAACTGCTTAGTCAGTGGTCACATCTCTAAGACCAAGAACCACTAGGTGTAACTGCTTAGTCAGTGGTCACATCTCTAAGACCAAGAACCACTAGGTGTAACTGCTTAGTCAGTGATCACATCTCTAAGACCAAGAACCACTATGTGTAACTGCTTAGTCAGTGATCATATCTCTAAGACCAAGAACCACTATGTGTAACTGCTTAGTCAGTGGTCACATCTCTAAGACCAAGAACCACTAGGTGTAACTGCTTAGTCAGTGGTCACATCTCTAAGACCAAGAACCACTAGGTGTAACTGCTTAGTCAGTGGTCACATCTCTAAGACCAAGAACCACTATGTGTAACTGCTTAGTCAGTGATCATATCTCTAAGACCAAGAACCACTATGTGTAACTGCTTAGTCAGTGGTCACATCTCTAAGACCAAGAACCACTATGTGTAACTGCTTAGTCAGTGGTCACATCTCTAAGACCAAGAACCACTATGTGTAACTGCTTAGTCAGTGGTCACATCTCTAAGACCAAGAACCACTATGTGTAACTGCTTAGTCAGTGGTCACATCTCTAAGACCAAGAACCACTATGTGTAACTGCTTAGTCAGTGGTCACATCTCTAAGACCAAGAACCACTAGGTGTAACTGCTTAGTCAGTGGTCACATCTCTAAGACCAAGAACCACTATGTGTAACTGCTTAGTCAGTGATCATATCTCTAAGACCAAGAACCACTATGTGTAACTGCTTAGTCAGTGGTCACATCTCTAAGACCAAGAACCACTAGGTGTAACTGCTTAGTCAGTGGTCACATCTCTAAGACCAAGAACCACTAGGTGTAACTGCTTAGTCAGTGGTCACATCTCTAAGACCAAGAACCACTAGGTGTAACTGCTTAGTCAGTGGTCACATCTCTAAGACCAAGAACCACTATGTGTAACTGCTTAGTCAGTGATCATATCTCTAAGACCAAGAACCACTATGTGTAACTGCTTAGTCAGTGGTCACATCTCTAAGACCAAGAACCACTATGTGTAACTGCTTAGTCAGTGGTCACATCTCTAAGACCAAGAACCACTAGGTGTAACTCCTTAGTCAGTGGTCACATCTCTAAGACCAAGAACCACTATGTGTAACTGCTTAGTCAGTGGTCACATCTGTAAGACCAAGAACCACTATGTGTAACTCCTTAGTCAGTGGTCACATCTCTATGACCAAGAACCACTATGTGCAAATCCTTAGTCAGTGGTCACATCTCTAAGACCAAGAACCACTAGGTGTAACTCCTTAGTCAGTGGTCACATCTCTAAGAACAAGAACCACTATGTGCAACTCCTTAGTCAGTGGTCACATCTCTAAGACCAAGAACCACTATGTGTAACTCCTTAGTCAGTTGTCACATCTCTAAGAACAAGAACCACTATGTGCAACTCCTTAGTCAGTGGTCACATCTCTAAGACCAAGAACCACTATGTGTAACTCCTTAGTCAGTTGTCACATCTCTAAGACCAAGAACCACTAGGTGTAACTCCTTAGTCAGTGGTCACATCTCTAAGACCAAGAACCACTAGGTGTAACTCCTTAGTCAGTGGTCACATCTCTAAGAACAAGAACCACTAGGTGTAACTCCTTAGTCAGTGGTCACATCTCTGATCTCTATTACCAAGAACCACTAGGTATAACTCCTTAGTCAGTGGTAGCAACTAAAAAAACTGGCGGCTGATAGTTTGGGTGAGACGGTCGACTCAGACAAAATATGAGGATAATTAGAATATTTTGGCACAGAACGAACTGGCTAGACATCTACGATGATAGGGAATTGTATTCCAAGTTTAGATTTTGACAATATTCTGTCGGTTGTGGATGAGCTTAGCAAAGACCTATAGAATACTCCGAAACGTAACAAACACTGACAAGGCTCTCACTGTCTCAGCCGCCGGCATACCAAGGCCAAGTATTCCACAACTTGGAAACTACATCGGGCCTTTCTGCCTCACCCATCACGTATTACATCCAACAACATAATTCCACCCCATGCCAAGAAAATATTGTCATCAACATTCAACATATTTTTCATCATGGAACCAGAAATGGTTTATCGTGAATAGCGGGAGCTCATGCACAGTATTTACATATATCTAGGTGTTCACCACCATTTGGCAGGTTTTTTCTAAGTGTGTTTAAGCTATTCACACATACATTACTAGACATATGGACACAAAAGAACCAGATTTACTGCCCTTTCTCCCCGTCCAATGCTTTATAGTTATAAGATATCATATTTTGACATTCTCCTTATGTCAACTTTTTTGGGCTGCCATTTTAAACTGTTACTGTCTGATATGGTTTGTCCAAAAAAACTGGCACAAGATTCACTTACTGGTAGATGTCATTTTGTCCTTTACAGTGTCCAGCAAATCTCAGTCTTTTTCTCTCTTCTCTGTAACTTTATATCTCAGCAGAACTGTGCATTAGTGAAAAGCATTCTTTTGACTAATGCATGCTGCATATTAATGGCTGTCTAGAATGTTTTGCCTAGCCATTTATGTTTCTCATTATTTTGTTCTAACACCGATGAATGGTATATTTTGTGTTTGTGATGTAGTTTTTTTGGCTTTACAGAGGCGAAGTTTAGCACCGAGCCAACTGAGCCAAGTGAACTCCACGTCAAAGAGAAAGTACGAAAATGAAGGCAGAAACCAAACAGTATGGATTGTCATATTTGATTTGTTATAATTATGAACATCTAAGTAATGAAACAGTAAATGTTAAGAGTTATTTGATTTTACATTTCCCCGGGTCCCATAGAAACTTTTGAAACACCTGTAATAACATCGACATCAAGATTGGCCAAATGGTTCAAATACTATGCTGTAATCAAAATTATATATAACAAGGTAACACAAAAATTATTTATTATCCAAACATAAAACTTGCCCGAAATTTACAATGTTACATTCATGCTTAATGTAATACATAATCTATGAAATATGTATAAAACAAATGGGAAAATAATTTTTTTATGTAATGTATTATGTAACGGAAATTATCACATATCAGCTCAATTTTACCCATAGAGAGCATTGAATATCTTGGATCAGCTTTTATTTGCCAACATTACATTGATGGAACTTCATTTCATGAGAAGAACACGAGAAAGATGCAGAAAAGTGAAGTGGTTTCACCATCACGGTTCCTATCTCCATACCGCAAGCCACTTGAGCCAATTATTAATGAATCGCCCACTCATCCAGGGACACTTCACGTAAGTCTTCTACAGAACAACCTATGTAAGCCTTCACATGACATCCCATCTAACTTACACACACATGCTTGTAGGCTGGGGTGTGATGGGTGCATATGCACCCCATGCTAAGTTCTACTAGGGGGAAGTACTTCAGCATGGAGGGTAGTACAGTAGTTGTGCTTGAATAAAAATTATCACATACATTTTTTTAAGACATCAACATTATCTAACTGTATACTGGAAAAATCCCTAACACTACCCTCCCCAAAAACAAGGAATGCAACATCCTTGCCAGTGCTATGTCTGTACTGCAGAACACTACTGAACAGGCAGTGCTCCAGTGTGATCCCAGCAGACTGCCCCATCCCGGGAAATGAGGAAGGGGACAGACTGGCAAAGGGGGAAACTGGATCAAGAGGAGAGGGAGGTCACATATAAAGAGGCAAAAACAATCATATATCACAAGGAGAGGAAGAGATGGCCTAAGCAAACATACGAGCTACAACAGCATGACAACTATCTCCAACTCTCCACAAAAGACCAAGTAATAATGGTGCGCCTCAGGACTGGACACTGCAGATTATATGTCTTTGTGGCATGGCTTCAGTAACAGTGAAACATCTCCTGCAAGATTGCCGACTACCTCCTCAACCAAGAACATTTCTAAAACTACCCCCTCTGGACCAAGAAAATCTCCACAGGGCAGTTTAACCATTCCTCCCAAGTCTGTTTTTTTGTTAGCATTTTCATGTCACTCCATCTTTTGGTCTGGTGCCAGTTCATACCTGGTTAAATAGTCTTGATTTTTCCTTTCATTAGCCTTGAAATAGCCTTGAATTTGGTATCTGTCATAGTGTATGGACCCTGTCTCCAACACTACCCCCTTGTCATGCAAAAAATGTTCAGGCAGAAAACTGTACCCTCTCACAAAGAATCAACAATACTATGGGCTGATAGTGTTAATGGGCCCAAGTGAACTTGCTGGATAAAATCACTATGTTGTAAAATGCTGACTTTATTTTTTCTATTGTTACATATTTATTTAATTA
Organism: Escarpia spicata; assembly: GCA_963995525.1. NCBI lineage: Eukaryota > Metazoa > Annelida > Polychaeta > Sabellida > Siboglinidae > Escarpia > Escarpia spicata. Next base: position 33,381,575 of record OZ023208.1, on the reverse strand, counting down.
TTTCTCATACTTTTTAGAATTATTTATTTTAATTAACTTTTTAATATTTTACCCATTTATATACTTTACTTATTTATTTAAAAAAACATGTATTTATATATATATGTGTATTTATAAGTACATGCTGTATCGCCTAGTTGTATGTATTATGATCGTATTAGTTATTAAAAAACTGAAGGAGCTTTGCACATTTGCAAAAGTTAAAGAACAAACATTGTTTTAACATGATAATAGCTAATTATTAATGTGCGTATAAGCTATTTTTATAAAGGATTTAAGAGTAAAATGATTATCATTGACACAAACTAGCAACTGTTATAAGAAATCATTCATCATATTTACAGGAAGAACTCATCAAGAAGATACTCTCAAGGCCCTTCAAGATACCAATACCAAATTATAAAGGTAAGATTTAACAGTATACCTGCCAACTACATGCAAAAGTAATTGCTGTTGATTAAACATAAGTAGTTGTACTTGCAGTGGTACTGAAACATTTTCGTAATATTTGTAATTTATTACATTTGTAAATGTGTAATCACCCTATCTCTTGCAAATATATGTTTTATTATGTGTGATACTTTATAGATTTATTTATTATTAACGGTTTAAACATCTCTTGTACATGTTTTTTTACTAATTTAATATATTTAATGGTTGATTAAGTCTATGCACAAGTAACAAAGAACATTTTATTTTAAGTGGGTTCCTGTTATATTACTATTAGTTACAAAAATAGTCGTTATGATCCCTATTAATTACTTGTTTGTAGGTCCTTCTCTGGTGTGTCGAGCTCTTGGTATCCGCAGACAGGGATCTCGACAGCCCCTGCATGACCCATTTGAGGAGGGTGCACTAGTACTGTACAACCCACCAGAACGTAGTGCCCATGATCTACTGAAGCAAGACGTGTAAGTTGCTCTCATTCTTTGGCTGTGCTTTCTAACGTGAGGATGTGCCTTGTTTTCTCACACATTAACACCAAATTTAGTTATGTAGCCCTATGATTATTAGATATTGCATGTTAAAAAACCTTCACAAAGCTGTATCTCCAATTTGACAAAATAGCTCACTACAAAGTAAAAAATAGAAAGTGTCATCCGGGCTAGTTGTAAAGGTCATAGATAAACCCTGGCATGAATAACAGTTTGTAACATTTAGATACCACTAAAGTGTTTTCTAGAGCCCTTTTGAGATTATTTGCCAAGTATATAAAGAAATGTAATAGTTATGTACAGTCACTCATTTAATATGATGCAGCAAATTAAATATGTTGGTAAGAATTGTCAGTTTAGCGATGTAAGACTGTTATGTGTTGCCAGGGAGAGCCATGTCCATGTCGTAGTTGACCCAGCCTTGACCAGAGTTCTCCGACCACACCAGAGAGAGGTAAGCAGGTCATGCACTGTAATGCACATCCAAGCTGGACAGCTAATTGAAAAGAGCATTTGAAATTGTACTGGTTGGTAAAACTGTTGTGATGACATATTAAGAATTGCTTATTCGACTGGTATGCTGATGTGTATGCGTGCGTGTGCGTGCGTATGTTCATACGTGCATGCATGTTTAGTTATTGTATGACTGGTGATGCTGTATTGTGTTGTAACCTTGTAGAGAGTGTCAAGTTTATGTATGACTGGTGATTATGTATTGTGTTGTAGGGTGTCAAGTTCATGTATGACTGTGTCACTGGACAGCAAATTGAGAGCAATTATGGCTGCATAATGGCAGATGAAATGGTGGGTGCTGTTATCAAGTATAATTGTATTTTACAAAATGTCTCTATGCATGCATGCATACATGTGGCCTACAGGAGGCTTATGTTGCTTCCTTTATACTATGTCTCATTCAGCATGTACAGGAGCCCCATGTAGCTTCCTTTATACGGTGCATTATATGTCTCATTAAGCACCTACAGGAGGCCCGTTTTGCTTCATTTTTGTAGCGTATTGTATGTCTCATTTAGCACCTACAGGAGGCCTGTGTTGCTTCCTTTATACAAAGTATTGTATGTCTCATTTAGCACCTACAGGAGGCCTGTGTTGCTTCCTTTATACAATGTATTGTATGTCTCATTTAGCACCTACAGGAGGCCTGTGTTGCTTCCTTTATACAAAGTATTGTATGTCTCATTTAGCACCTACAGGAGGCCTGTGTTGCTTCCTTTATACAAAGTATTGTATGTCTCATTTAGTACATACAGGAGGCCTGTATTGCTTCATTTATACAATGTATTGTATGTCTCATTCAGTCTGTAGATGTCTCTATTGTGAAAGACACAACTACATGGTCAGCACAAAGGACTTGTGTACATCTGTGTGTGTACTGATGACATGATCCTGCATTCAGGATCTATATAATGTACTTGGATCTATATATGCATTACTGTCATTTTTATTTTGTAGGGTCTTGGCAAGACATTGCAATGCATTGCACTCCTGTGGACTCTGTTGGTATGTCAAACTACTAGACACAAGAGTTATGTGGGTTGTAACTGTCATAAATACATTTCTTTAAATTGTTTCATATTACAGTTTGCTTTACATTACAAACTTATTTAAATACATATTTGTGATATTCAATATATGTCATGATACATTATTTGAGTCATACATATTCATAAAATGCTAAGCATTCAAATTTTAATAGGAACAATGTGCATTGGGAGTTATCACAGTTTTTCACATAGTAATAGTTTATCAGTAGTAATTTCTAGAGCGGGAGCCCAACACTTTTATTTATGTAAAAAGAGCCAAAGTGTTTGACCCCATCCATGTATTGGAGGAACCATCCCCAGACATCACAAAAATGAGTTGCTGCCGGGTCTTGTGAATGTGAACAGCGCCAAGGCTAAAAACAGTTTCGAAAGTTTCCCTGGTGTTCGCTGAATACAGAATGACCAATGCCAGCAACTTTAAGTGGTGGAATCCCCTGACAGCAACCCCCAAAGATTGACCAAACTGTATTTATTCACACAAACATGTAGCGGATTTCACAGTCTGGTAGATGGCGCTGTAGTAAAACAGCTGTGTTAACAATACAATTGCGACATAACAAATTAACTTAGGGATGCACAGGACTATGTAACAAGTTAACTGTTCATAATGATATCTTCAGCACGTCAAGCAATAGGATAACTGTTCACTCTGCTTATCGGTACATACAAATGCAACATGATAACTGTTAATATTATATCTTTACCACACACATCATCAGGGTAACTGTTCATATATCTTCAGCACACTATCGTCAGTACAGATGTGACAGGATAACTTCAAATATCTTTTTGTAGTAGGAGAGGGGGCAGTTCCCTCTGGTGGGACAGTTACCTGTAGTGGGACAAAGGACAGTTACTTGTAGTAGGAGAGGGGGAATTACATCTGGTGGGACATTTACCTGTGGTGAGATAGGGGACAGTTACTTGTGGTAGACAGGAAGAGCTACCCATGGTGGTACAGAGGAGAGTTACCTGTGGTGAGATATTTACCTTCGTTGAGACAGTTACCAGTGGTGGGACATGGGACAGTTACCTGTTGTGGGGAAGTTCCGCACAATTTGTGTTAATGACCATATCTTGCAAGGTAAGTATTATACTACAGTTGCCCAAGTTCGTCCGTAAAAAAATTCCTTGGCAATCAGGTATTGTGTTGGTTTTCTCAAATCTAATCATTTATAAACACAAATATATCATACCAGCCAGGTTTATTGCCTATTGTAGCTGTAAGTTCAACATAAAAGTTTACCGGAGCAGTCAAACAGAAGACAAAACATGAAACAATACTAAGGGGACACTGAGTTGAATGATGTATGAACTTAGGACACGCAACGATACTAAACAATGATCACCACAAGACACATATCTGGAAGTTTGTACCGGGATCTCTTTTAATCTTTTTGAACCACCTTTTGAAGATTAACATCCTTTGGGGAATAGTAGAATTATAGAGTGTTTTCTTTCTTAGAATCGGAGAAGCAACAGGGAAAAAAACACTAAACCATGTTGCTCACATACAGTTGCTAGAGATGCGAAAGGATGAATACATTTTGAAAAATGTCTATCATCAGTACAGACGCGACATACACAGGACTAGTGTTTAGATATATTCGTCGTTCTCGTCACTATCATCATCTGTCCAGACATCCATATCTTCACCGTCCATCGCTCCGATGACGTCCTCGGCATCAAAGATTCCGGCGGTGAACTCCCTTGGAACCACTCCAGTTCCAAACTGCCAGTCTTCTCTGCCCATCCACAGTCAATGGGCCTCGCAAGTCGGGTCAGACTGGTCGGTGGAGACGCTGCTTGCATGAAATGCAATGAGTGTGTCGGCCTCCTCGTGCTGACCTTGGAGATGATTTGGTTCCTCTGTTTGTATAAGTTCTTCCTCGTTGGTCTTCATCGCCATGCATTTACCATCATGTGATACGATCAAGGTCAGGCACATATCCAGGGAGTTCATGGGGTTCACGTGAACCCCCCTTTTTGTGAAACCCTTTCTCCAAAATGTGAACCCCCCTCAAAATTGCATCTTTAAAATGTGAACAACTAATTGTATTCCATGTTTCTTAAAAGCGTTAACCCCTCCTTCTAACAGCTGCTGGATAGTTTTCAAGCATTACAAGAAATACCAAGAAAGCCTGATTTGTGCAGGTGATAAAGGAAGAACCATTATCTATTAAGTGATCATCACTGAATGTATGGGAGCCTGGCTGAGGGGTCAGTCCTCAATGCCATGTGTGAAAAGGGCAGTCACTAGAGGAATGTGTGTCAAAGGACCTTTGCATCCAATTAGCCATGCAGAAGGACTTCGCACTATCCCAGGGTCTCCTGTTATGAAAACGCATGGAGTAACAAATACACAAGAAGCCAGTTTTACACCAACCATAAAATTAAATTATGAGTCCTAATTATAGTCATTCAGAGGCCTTGGCACCATTCACATAAATAAAGTTACTTTTTTCCCAACTTCAGGGGATGGTTCCTCCAATACATGGGGTCAAATACTGACCCTTTTTCTGGGCTCCCGGTCTGTTAGGTTGCATTTCCACGAGCGGAAACCTGGTAGTGCAGAGACAGTGAAAGAAACCGTCATAAACATGTTTCCGCTGGCGAAAACCAGCAGGAACCTTCAAATTCCATCTCAAATAAACTACTTATATGTGCTGTACATAGTTACCTCTCAAGAAACTTGTGTTTGGTGATCTGTATATTTCGGCCACCTTGCATGGCCTTCTTCAGCAGACTGAAATATACTGATCACCAAAATCAAGTTTCATGAGAGGTAACTATGTACAGTATCAACAAGTGAGAAACTGGATCTTCTGTCCATTTAAGCACTTGTATGTCACACCGTGTTTTTAAATGAAAGATCAAGAAACGGTCATGCTAGATGTAGATAAGAAGTAGCATTTAAAATTCTTAATTTATTCTCACAAATTGTTGAGAAAAAGTATATATATTCATAATTCATAGTACCCGGTAGTACAGCTACACATTTGAATACAAAATTAATTGTTTGTTATATTATAAGACAGTATCTGTTTGTTTCTCTGTAAACCCATAGCTCTGTTAGTTTTGAATGTGTGGAGCTAAAATTTGGTATGTGATCTAGCGGGCCCATTTGGGGTGGTTCAGTACTTCATAGATTTACATTTTTTCGAAATTTGTCCGAAGTGTGGAGATCTTGGGCTGTATTTTCATCATAGTGCGGCAGTGAAATGCCTTTTGAAGGTGTACCGTACATCATGCATGATTTTTTTGACCTTTTAACCCTCTCGGTCAATAATCCGACTGATCCCACCTAGGCACCTTTGAGTGTTTTTGGATAAACCCATTAATATACGAATTAGTTATTGCCATTAAAATATATACTATTCTGAATATCTCAAATTGTAAACAAAGAAACTAAATTTGTCAAGATGCATGTTTTCAGGGTATCTGGTTATAATTACATCAGTGAACAAATTATGGTATGCAAATTAGCTATGACCTATATAACCTCCGAATATTCAAACTTTTGCAATACCCCAAATGTAACAACGACTCTGTATCTACTTCATTTCTATGGACACATCATATATTCCGTGAAAGAACAATTTCTCCCCGTCAAAATTAGATATGACTTTTGATGTTGTCAGTTGATGGAGTTTATGTGGAGCGGTGATCAAACAGTATTACTGTCAAGTAATAAATGTTCAAAATTGCGCCATCCCGCAAACGTTATACAATACCAATGGTGGTTTATATCTATGTTACCTATCAACTCACAGCCATGTCATATACCTTTGGAAAGTCTACTATCTCCCAGTAAATATGGGATACCAGGGGGAGCTATCAAGTGGTAGAGTTAGTGTGAAGTGAAGGTCAAGCAAGGCTATCACCAAATGATGAATGTTCAAAACTGCATTTGCAATGTTTGCATATCTACTTTGTCTACCTTCACTAGGCCATGTTATACAACTATGTGTCCTGTATCCCCGTCAAAATGAGGCACGGCATGGAGTTGTAAAGTGCTGGTCGAACAGTGAAGGTTGAACAAAGTCACCGTCAAAACATGCATCAACCAACATCACCACGTTTGACGAATATGCAAACACTTTTGTTGTTCCTCACAGCATGAAGCACTTAGTTAACTCCAACAATATTGGCGTCATCCGGGACCCGTACCTCGCCAACAGGATCAAATAATCCACAAGAGAGAAGAGTGGTAACGGGACTCTGAGGATGGTAACATGAGACAATATGGTGCTAATAATCTGGAAATACTTCCGTCTCTATGGAAATACTTCCATCGCGATGATACCATCAAACAGGAGCTATTTGCATTTCTCTCCAATGAAGTTGCAAAGCTCCACTGTCCCGGTTGAAAGGAAGTGTTTGACACTTCAGACTCCTCAGCTGTTTTCAGTAGATGCAACTATGGCATGCTACATCCAGTATGCAACCTTTGCTTCTTTAGCAGTATTTAGAGCGCATACCACACCAAGCTTTTATTTGGTTGACCAGTCAACTGGTTCATCAGCAGATGCTCACTCCAGATGGCAGGGGATGGACATGGGACGTTAAGAGGATGTCATGTGCACAAGAATGTATAAGTTAATTAATAAAATTATTTTGACACAAGTTCTAGTTTGTGACTCTCAAAATGACATTCAAATTAAAAATTGAGGGTGGAATCCACCCACATCTGTTTTCTCATGCCATGGATGGTGCAAAACATTTTGTTAAAAGTATAACATCACATGTTGGCTGGCCTACAATCTGCGGAATGGCACAATTTCGAAAATGCATTTTTGATGGTGATCTTGTTTAACCTTCACTCCACAGTTAGACCACCACTTTACAATTCTGGGCCAATCATTTTGACGGGTATACAATAAGCATAGGTATAAAATATGGTTTAGTGTACCAGTAGGTAGACAAAGTAGATATGCAAACATTGTAATTGTACAATGTTTGTGAAATGACACAGTTTTGAACATTTATAATTTGGTGGTGACCTTGCTTGACCTTCACTCCACACTTACTGCACCACTTGATAGCTCTCCGTGGTATCCTGCTTTTTACTAGGAGACGGTAGTCTTTCCAATGGTATATGACTTGGCTATGAGTAGGTAGGTAATGTACATATAAGCCACCATTGGTATTGTATAACGTTTGCGGGATGGCACAATTTTAAACATTTATCATATGACGGTGACACTGTTTGATCGTCACTCCATGCTATTTCACACTGTATGTGATGTGCCCATAGAAAAGTAGATACTGAGCCATTGTAACTATGACGTTCGCACTATTGCAAAAATGTGAATATTTATCATTTCACGGTGACCTTATTTGACCATAACTCTACACTTATTGTAGGCCTACCAGTTAATAGCTCCACATCATATCAAATTTTTATGGGATACAATATGCTTTCCAAAAATACATAACATGGCCATTTTGTTACTAAAGAAAGTAGATATGCAACCATTGGAATTTTAAGACGTTTGCGGAAGTGCACAATTTCGAAAATTTATCATTTGACCTTGGAGTTCAATGACAAGCCTCGTTGTGGCAGGGATATCTGTTAATTTCTTTTAATGATATACCATTTGGGTGTTTGAACAGGGAGGGCAGCATTTAATTTGCTCCGTTAGGTAGTGCCTACCACTCGCCAATTGAGGAGATATAAACAAAAATCATGAGGTTAAATTGGTCAGAGTTAATTTGCATATTCATGCGACAAGTTTGCATACTATAATTTGTTCACTGACATAATCATACACAGATATCCTGAAAATATGCGTTTGGATACATCATTTTGATTGTTTGGATGTTTACAATTTGAGATATTCAGAAAAATAGTATATTTTAATGGCAATAACTAATTTGCATATTAATGGGTTTATACAAAAACGCTCAAGAGTGCCTGGGTGGCATCAGTCGGATTATTGACCTTAACTGGAAAATTGTGCTGAAATTTTGTGTGCAATCTTCCGGGCCCATTGGGATGGTTCGTAGATTTAGATTTTTTTAATTTCATCTGGGGCGGTGGGAATCTCGGGTTTCGCATACATATGACTGCCTTTTTTCCCTGGGAACTTGGCTAGTTAATTATAAAATAATGCTTTATGTTTTACATGCATTAGGTTATGGGAGATCACGGCACTCATGCAATGTAAAGGTACTTTTGGCAAGGCTGCAAAATCAGCTGTCACTTGAAGTGACTTGTTCATGGTACTAGCACAATACAGATCTGCCTGCTTCTGACACAAGACTACTCTTGGCCCGTGACACCTGTACTATGTACAGTGCATATTGATTAGATGTGTTCTGTCTAAACATGCTTTCACATTTCCCCACGTAAATCTGGTCATCCTCAAAGACTCTATAATCATCAGTACCATTGTTAACATGGTACACTTGTCCTGCCTACTGCCTCCAGTTTTCGAGCTATGTTTCAGAAATTTAACTTTGTTTTCATTGACACCAATCCAAGAATAAACTTCTGTGTATTTATCCGTTTCTTTCACCGAGACTATAAAATCTAGAATGATCCTTGGCATCATTTATATTGATACTGATAAATAGGCAATTAATCCTAATCACAAGTTCTGCGTTATAATTCTCTTTTTCAAGTGTTTGTTAATAAATGGACATTTCTGCCACTTTTGGCAACATAAACCTATTTTCGCATATGCATATACATTTGCATACATCATATGCTCATAGGCTTATATGCTCATATATATATATACACAATGTATTGCTCGTTGTTCTTGTTTTATTTTGTTGTTGTTGTCACCAGCGCCAAAGCCCGGATGCAAAGCCGACGATTGACAGAGCTGTGATAGTTTCCCCCAGCAGTCTAGTCAAGGTTCGTCAGCTCTCTTGCAGCAATGAAATGATAATATGATAATATTTGAGTATGTTTACATAGGAAACATTTGATGTCATTGTTTGTTATTTGTTATGCATAAAAAGTGAATAATTGTTGCACAAAATGACTGAATATATCATTTATGATTGAAAGTTAAACATTTTGATAAACAGTGCTGTTGTACATTCACTTATGTACCTCTCTTTATGGCATATTTTGTGATTTTAGCTATTTCTGAGAATGTTTGCCAATCACTCATAATAAATGTCATTTTTCTAATAGAACGGATGCCTACAATTTTGTTTTATGTTTGGAAATTATTGTTTATAGTTCAATTAAAAAGAAAATATCAAGAAACCTATGTTGGCAGGGGGTGCAGCCAATTCTTGTTTTAACTTACGTCTCTTGAAAATCAGGACTATATCATGAATAAACAATGTTTATTATTATGCATGATAAATTACCAATCTGGATGTGCTAGTTATGTGTCTGTCTGCTTTCTGATTTAGAACTGGTACAATGAAATCAAAAAGTGGCTAGGAATCCGAGTGAATACCTTGATTATTGACTCTGGATCAAAAACACAAATTGACACAGACCTCCGTAAGTTTGAAGCTTTTGTTCATCACTTATGTGCAATTGGTTACTTTACAATGTACTCTAATGCTACATCTGAAATGATAATAAGATAACTTATTTTGCACCTAAATCCATGAAGCTAGATGTGCTTTCTTACAGTAGTAAGCAATGATTGTAAATGTGCAAGTTTCTTAAATGAAAGTGACCAATAGATAATAATACCGATCTTTAAAATGATATAATATCAGAAAGATGCCAGTGCAGAAATGTTGGTCTATGGTGGAGATGTTTGGACTGCAGTTATTGTTGCCTATGGGCTAACACAGGTGTTCCAGGGCAGACATGTTGCAGAAGAGTTAGTTCAGAGACCCCAGAATCCATCGCAGATGTCATCAGACACAGAAGACTTCGGTGGTTTCAGCACATTTGTTGTATGCAAAGACAGATCTTTATTAGTCAGAACAATGCAGACTATCTTTGTTGTTTGTTATTACAGAGCAGTTTATGCAGCAAAAAGGACGAAGAATCCCAAGCCCAGTTCTTATCATCTCTTACGAAACATTCCGACATCATGCTGCCGTTTTGCACCATGGCACTGTGGGATTATTGATCTGTGATGAGGTATGATGCACTGGATTTGATTATCTATGATGAAATATTGAGGTACTAGGTATGGCCAATTAAGAAATACCAGTTTGTTATGTATTCAGGTAGCACTAGGATTGAACTTTGCAACCTGACCAGGAGCTAATTAAATTACAATGTAATTAGCCCTATCTATTATTTACTGGTAGTTTTCTTTCTATTACAATTACAAGCTAAGGGCAGTAATATATTACTATTTCATTTGAAACTATTACAATTAATATTATGTACGATTTATCTTTTAGAAATACAATGCAATTAAGGTCAACGCTACACGTGAAATATATGATTACTACATGTAGTCCAAAATTACATAAACCGTTCAATGTCACTAGTGTGTGTGGCTTCCCCTGGCACATAACATCGACTAAGTAGCTTGGCAGCATGAATTAGATGCTAACACAATACATCTACCTTCATGCCAGTAATGTTGTATAATTTTGTGTTTCCTTACATTTAATAAATGTTGCTATCATGACTGTCACATTTGAGCTACCAATTTGTCACATCTGAATAAAAACATTCTGAAAAACGCAGGCTGTGTGAGGTGAAGGAAATTGGCCAAGTTTCGAAACAGTGGCAGGTGAACCACTGTCCTCCAGTCGACAGTCTGTGAAACGGTGGCAGGTGGAATTGAACCACTGTCCTCCAGTCGACAGTCTGTGAAACGGTGGCAGGTGGAATTGAACCACTGTCCTCCAGTCGACAGTCTGTGAAAGATGTCAAAATTTAATAACTTTATGTGATGGACAAGTAGATTTGTGTGCGGAATTTCATTTTTGTGTTCAATGTGTCCAATTAGTAACTACTGTATGCCTTGTAACCATGTTGTAACAATCAAAGAACCATATATATTTAAGTCATCAGATAAATTACCAACTCAAGTTAATATGAACTTAGTTCTTGATATTACAACATATTATTATCAATATTAGAGTAACATGTGTTAAGAAACAAAACTGTGTTAGGGTCATCGACTGAAGAACTCTGAGAACCAGACGTATGAGGCCCTGAATGAGTTAAAGGCAGAGAGACGGGTCTTGTTGTCTGGAACTCCCATACAAAATGACCTGCTGGAGTACTACAGCTTGGTGCATTTTGTCAACAGAAATATGCTCGGTGAGTAGGGCAACCATCAACAGGCAACTCAGTAGAGATTGTTTGCAGCATAACTCAAATATATGAATGAGAAGAGATTCGTTAGACTGGATGGTTAAAATCGGTATTCTTTTTACATATTTTGCAGTCAGACAGTACAGAAAAGGTATATTCACTGCAACGTGTAAAAAGAATACTGATATATATTATAAAGGCTATGAAAATATTCATTGTTTTATTTCCTGTTGTTTGCATTATGCAAATCCCTCTAGTGGTCATCTAGCCAACATGGACAATGGACAGTGAATGTGGGTGGACTAAATCATTCTGGCTTTTTGAAAGAAGTTTTATAATTGCAACATTTTAGAAATCGCTGAGCTAAGCCTCATCTTGCTTATACTCAAGCATGCACAAAGAATTGAGTAAACAGCAGGATATATGAGTTGATATTTAGGATCCAAACTACACATAATTACTGATAACATAGTTGGCCCAATTCAAACACAAAAATAACAGAAGCTAGCAAGTTTTCTTGTAAAATGCTGTTGCAAGGTAATATTGTTATAAAAACCCAAAATTTACAAATAAGGAGTAATACACACCTGTATATAATTTCAAAAAACATGTGGCTGAACATAACCGGGCTGTGTGGCACGCATGCATGACAAGCATCATGGGAAATCATGTAGACGGTGGAAAACCACTGGGTGACTGTTGCAGAGGGATAAGTAGTCTAATAATAAAATGGAAATCTGGCCACTGTAAGCAGGTGGCAAGTGAGGGGGGTCACTCAAGGGGGTCATTACCATTTGTGCATGTTTCCCGTATGCAGCCTTGTTATACATGTTGTGAACATGATGTACCTGTTCCATGTCACCCACGCATGGTGTTGTATAGGTAATTCACATGCTTTGTCATATACATGATGTGTTTTGTATATCATGTCATACACAACTGTTGTCTGTTTTACACTTGCTTTTGCAACACACATCAAGCGTTTGTGGCCTAGCCGTAACAACAGTGTGTGCGCATGCGTGTGTCTGCATGTGTGACTGTGTGTGTGCGTGTGTGTGTGACTGTGTGTGTGTGGTTGTGTGTGTGTGTGCATGCGTGTGTGCATGTGTGTGCGTATTCTGGGTATGTGTGTGTGTGTGTGTGTGTTTTGTTGCAAGTATACATCAATAATGTATATTCTGCCTATACCAGGCACTGCCCAGGAGTTCAAGCGTAAGTTTGAGATGCCCATCATGCGGGGACGTGATGCAGCTGCTACGGATGATGAACATCGGAAGGGGAAAGAGAAGTTACATGAGGTGAACGTTTCCGCACTCTCTGCCCTCTAGTGCTAGATTTCTCCACTACATATCTCATGATGGATGGATATCTGGATAAATTGTGATTAATCAATTCTACCACATTTATGCAAGTTATGACTTATCTCTGCCCAATCTACGTTCTACCACATTCATACAAGTTGTGACTGATCTCAGCCCAATCTACATTGTACCACATTCATGCAAGTTGTGGCTGATCTCTGCCCAATCTACATTCTACCACATTCATGCAAGGTGTGGCTGATCTCTGCCCAGTCTACATTGTACCACATTCATACAAGTTATGCATGATCTGTACCCAATCTACAATCTACCACATTCATGCAAGTTATGCCTGATCTCTACCCAATCTACATTCTACCACATTCATGCAAGTTGTGGCTGATCTCTACCCAATGTACATTCTACCACATTCATGCAAGTTATGCCTGATCTCTCCCCAATCTACAATCTACCACATTCATGCAAGTTATGCCTGATCTCTACCCAATCTACATTCTACCACATTCATGCAAGTTGTGGCTAATCTCTGCCCAGTCTACATTCTACCACATTCATGCAAGTTGTGACTGATCTCTGCCCAATCTACATTCTACCACATTCATGCAAGTTGTAACTGATCTCTGCCCAATCTACATTCTACCACATTCATGCAAGTTGTGAATGATCTCTTCCCAATCTACATTCTACACCCTGTACCATATTCAAGCGAGTTGTAACTGATCTCTGCCCAATCTACATGCTACCACATTCATGCAAGTTGTGGCTGATCTCTACCCAATCTACATTCTACCACATTCATGCAAGTTGTGACTGATCTCTGCCCAATCTACATTCTACCACATTCATGCAATCTACATTCTATCACATTCATACAAGTTATGACTGATCTCTGCCCAATCAACATTCTACCACATTCATGCAAGTTGTGGGTGATCTCTGCCCAATCTGCATTCTAGCACATTCATGCGAGTTGTGACTGATCTCTGCCCAATCTACATTCTACCACATTCATGCAAGTTATGACTGATCTCTGCCCAGTCTACATTCTACCACATTCATGCAAGTTGTGACTGATCGCAGCTTAATCTGCATTCTAGCACATTCATGCTAATTGTGGCTGATCTCAGCCCGATCTACATTCTACCACATTCATGCATGTTGTGACTAATCTTTGCCCAATCTACATTCTACCATATTCATGCAAGTTGTGGCTGATCTCAGCCCAATCTACATTCTATCACATCCATGCGAGTTGTGACTGATCTCAGCCCAATCTACATTCTACCACATTCATGCAAGTTGTGACTGATCTCAGCCCAATCTACATTCTACCACATTCATGCGAGTTGTGACTGATCTCAGCCCAATCTACATTCTACCACATTCATACAAGTTATGACTGATCTCTGCCCAATCTACATTCTACCACATTCATACAAGTTATTATTGATCTCTGCCCAATCTACATTCTACCATATTCATGCAAGTTATGACTGATCTCTGCCCAATCTACACATGACCTTCTACCATATGACCTGTGGCTGGCACTGTCAACAAGTGCATCATTCGTTGTTTCAACATGACCTTTGTTTAATGTGTAGATGGCTGGCATTGTCAACAAGTGCATCATTCGTCGTTTCAATATGACCTATGTTTGGTGTGTAGATGGCTGGCATTATTAACAAGTGCATCATTCGTTGTTTCAAAATGACCTTTGTTTGGTGTGTAGATGGCTGGCATTGTCAACAAGTGCATCATCCGTCGCACCCAGAGCCTGCTCACAAAGTACCTGCCTGTCAAAGGTCAGTTGCAGTCTACTAGCTCAGTTCATTATTTGTACTAAGAAATTGTACAAAACTAATACTACCTAGATGCTCACCTTAATATAACTATTAAATCATGACCTAAAAAAATCAATGATCTTTTTTAAATAATGACTTCATGTAGAAAATGATTTAGCTCACAGTTCAGTTCAACAGCATAGTGGTTGGAATATAGAGGATGGTAAACATAAGTGACATATATGTGTGCGTGCATACCTGCATGTAAACCATGACAGGAGACAAGAAACCTCACAGGGTACATAACTCAAATATCTGATTATCTAAGACAAAGTGAAACCTACTAAATTTGTAGAAATTGTATTGTTTATGAATGTGCCATTTTTCATTCTCACACGACCCTGATGTGCTGCATGTACATTCCCTAGTGGAGCAGGTCGTGTGTTGTCGTCTCACGCCACTTCAGACAAGTCTGTACCGCAAACTGGTCAACTCAAGCATTGCTCGTTGTCAACTGACACAGTCAGACAAAGCACCTTTGTCGTCTCTTGCAGCCATCACAGTGCTCAAGAAACTCTGCAACCGTGAGTACTTGTGTCACTCTTCTCATATCATCACCCATGAGTACTTGTGTCACTCCTCTTGCATCATCAACCGTGAGTACTTGTGTCACTCCTCTCACATCATCAACTTTGAGTACTTGTGTCACTCCTCTCACATCAGCAACCACGAGTACTTGTGTCACTCCTCACACATCATCAACTGTGAGTACTTGTATCACTCCTCTCACATCATCAACCACAAGTACTTGTGTCACTCCTCACACATAATCAACTGTGAGTACTTGTGTCACTCCTCTCACATCATCAACTGTGAGTAGTTGTGTCAATCCTCTCACAGTATCAACTGTGAGTACTTGTGTCACTCCTCTCACATCATCAACTGTAAGTACTTGTGATCCTCTCACATCATCAACTATGAGTACTCGAGTCACTATTCTCATGTCATCAATCATGAGTACTTGTGTCACTGCATTCACATCATCAACTGTTAGTACGTGTGTCTTTCCTCTCAGATCATCAACCGTGTGTACTTGTGTAACTCCTCTCACATTGTCAACCGTAATTGTGTCACTCCTCTCACATCATCAACCGTGAGTAATCGTGTCACTCCTCTCGCATCGTCAACCAACCATGAGTAATTGTGTCACTCTCTCACATCATCAACCGTGACTACTTATGTCACTCCTCTCACATCATCAACCATGAGTACTTGTGTCACTCCTCTCACATCATCAATCGTGAGTACTTGTGTCATTCCTCTCACATCATCAATTGTGACTACTTGTGTCACTCCTCTCACATCATCAACCATGAGTACTTGTGTCACTCTCTTACATCATCAACCCTGAGTACTTGTGTCACTCCTCTCACATCATCATCCGTGACTACTTGTGTCACTCCTCTTACATCATTAACCGTGACTTCTTGTGTCACTCCTCTCACATCATCAACCGTGAGTACTTGTGTCACTCCTCTCACATCATCAACCATGAGTACTTGTGTCACTCCTCTCATATCATTAACCATGTCTGCTAATCTGTAATATGTAACACCACATAATTGTGATCTCTCTGACATGTTACATCACTAGGACAGGCTATTAATGTCACTAGTTCAGTGACCTTGTTCTTCAGATATATAACCAATAAAGCAGTACAAGTCATCCAGATGATGGTTGAGAGCAACATGTAGACACAGAACAGGTTTTTGTTATTGATGGTTTATTTGCCAAATGATTTTACAGTTGTTTCTATGGTTTAGATTACAGTAGAATCTGAACATGCGTTTCTTACAAAAATCCATGTGGGTATTTTTTCAAAATATGCTTTGGAAGTGATTTACCATCAAAACACATGTCCATTACTTTGAATGCAATCTCAGGAATAAGCTATGTATATATAATGGTTCATTTTATTGAAATTATATCAACCAATCATGGATATAGATATACCATAACATGTGTTAGATCACACTGAAAACTAATTTTGTCATAGCTTCTAAAACATAAAAGAAAACATTAACAAGATACATTAATAATAATCTTGCAAATTTTATCCCAGAATGCTATGTATTAAGACGTATTTGTTATTTTGTTTCAAATATGCTATTTTGGTCAGCACATATCAAATTTGCATAATGAAAAAAAAATGAAATGTTCCTTAAAGTTGAATGTAACCATTATTTTCTGGCAATTGAGAATGTGCAGTTGTTTTTCACCCTATAATGGACTTTGGTGTGTAGAGAGCTAAAAAGGCTAGTGTGTGAGTTTCTGGAACTTTCCATACTTTTGGCGAAGTCAGTTTTTGCTAGTTCATTTGTTACACTTTGTAACGCTCATGTGTCAGACTGGTTGACCTACTGACCTGACTTCCTTGACACACCTGACTGACTTGACACACCTGACTGACACGACACACCTGACTGACACGGCACACCTGACTAACACGACATACATGACTGACCTGACACATCTGATAGTCTTTGTGCATTAATTGTAGGGTGTCTGAATGCTTCCCAGAGAAGTTGAAATGGGGTTCAAATGAACACGCCTGCTAGGGAGTAAAGTGTAAAACAGTCCTTAGGACTGGATGCTGTGTTATATAAGAACTTACCTTTACTTTTTGACAGACCTGACATGTTTGACTGATGTGACACAACTGACTGACACAACACACCTGGCTGATATGAAATGCATGACAGACATGACACCTGACTGTCCTACATGTCACATCTTTCTGACATGATACACCTGAGTAACCTGACTTGCCTAACATACCATATCACACCTAACTGATCTGACACAGCTGCATGTGACACACATGATTGACCTGACACATTACAGTGTTCTTGCTCAGATCCACACCTCATCTATGACAAATGCTTGGATGGCATGAAAGGGTTGGAGGACACTGTAGATCTGTTTCCTGCTGAGTATGATTGCAAGCAGCTGCAGCCAGAACTGTCAGGTATGCAAGCAGTCTAAGGCTATGCCACAGTATAGCTGTGTTCACACTAGGTAAGCCAGTTTACCTAAGCAGTTGAACTATACATGTATGACAATTACATAGCTTGGAACAATTGTGAAAGCATGTGTGACTTTACAAACAATTGTACATCATAAACTGGTTTAAAATTAAGTCGTTTAAATTTTTCTATGTGGACATGGCATATAAGACTAATGTTTTTTAATTAACACAAAGATCAACTTTATAGCCATGGTACTAGTAACAGTTATGAAATAATATTTACATAAAACACTGAATAGATATTGCTTTTATAACAATGGTAACTTTTAAAATAATTAAATTGTAATAGTGGCATATTATTAAGGAAACTTGGTATCAGGCGAAGCAACAAAATGGGCACCAATACTGAATTAGAAAAAAATAATTTTGGGTAGAATTATTTATTAATTATCTTAGTTAGCATATTTTATATTTTTGGTGAGATAAGTGAAGTAAAACCTCAAAAATGTTAAGCCTATTTTGCTGTCTTAGGCTGTTCTAACAGGAATTAGGACCCATTGTTTACATATGACTATAGGATTGTATACATTTCCTGAAAGATCACTTCGAAACGAATGTAGTGAGGTGTATAACTTACATGTGAGAGCACAAATGAGGAAGTACGTGAGGTGGGAAGTTGAAAACAAACTATCAAAATGAGAGGAGAGGGAGGGAGAGTTGCCTCTTTGGCATTATCCAACAAAATAATTAATAGCATATATGCTCTATTTTAATTGAATTAGTTATATAGCTTAATTAAAATTCCATAAGTTTCTTTTTTAGGGAAGTTTCAAGTTCTTGACTATTTGCTGGCAATGGTGCGCACTCGCACTACAGACAAGGTGGTGCTTGTCTCCAACTACACACAGACACTGGACCTCTTTCAAAGGCTTTGTTTTCTACGAAGGTTTGTCTTATTCTAACACAATTCCACGTAAACAATTTACATTGGTTCTTCCACAGATTCTGCATCCTGCATAGGTAATATTGTGTTTGTAAGTCAGTTGTTTAAATATGGTGTACCGATATTTGCGTAATCTCTTGGAATAATGGTCTCTAGCTGTAACACTTCACAAATTAACAAAACCACAAACATTTCTGCTTACCAGCTCAAAACAAATAGTCTGGCTACCAAAATGCAATTTATGGTGTAAAATTTTTTGCCTGACCCAGTTTTTGTGTTGATTATTCATCAACAACAATTGATAAGGTAAGAAAATCGAAGATGGCATCCAAAATCAACTTTTTATTATATCTACAATTTGTTTAAATGTAAAGAAAGTAAGATGGCAGCCATATGACAACAACCAACATTGCCACCAAGAAACCTAAAAATCAGCTTATTTTCACCTTCTTCGCAACAAGATAATGTACAGCAATAATTGAACTGTACCTTTGTTATGTTATGTTTTCATGTTTAAGGAATTTGTCTTTTAGTTATTTCAAATACCAAGTATGTAAGGACTGCAAGATGGTGGCCACATGTAACTTCTTGTGAAAATTGCAACATATTTGAAGGAGATTGGTACATTTTTTAAGATATGTGTATTTTTTATATAAATATTGCATATGTTGTTCTTCTAAAGGTTGCACCAGTACAACATATGTACATCCCAGTGTAGATCTTTCAAATTTGATATGAGTTACAATGATTATTTATATGTCATAGTTAATGTTCTTGTTGAAATGTCATGAATATTTGATGCAGACTTTCACATAGATGATATAGTTAAGGTTATACATGTTTCTGTGTCATTGTGTTGTCAAATGTCAGTGTGTAAAGAAGTGTTATAAGAGTGTAATAAGAACATATTGAACTACACGGTCATTGCTTTTGAATAAATTTCTGTTCACATAGAATACATAACAGACAAAATGTCACAAACAGTTTATAACGCAAGTAACATTGAACATGTTTCAATCTACATACTGACATGGAAACAGGTCAGAGTGAATCGTATACATACTTCCCATTATGTTGGTACCAAAAACGCTAGATAAAATGTTATGTTACCCAGCTTAAAAGATAGATCTCTTGCAACACTTTCACAATCATTTATATATACAGGTAAAAGCATAAATGAAGTTTAGTCATGTTTGAACCTTTCTGGTTAAAAAAAACATCAGAATTAGATTTTTCCGTTTTTGTGTGGACAATCTTGGTTGTTCTCATATGGCTGCCATCTTGCTGCCTTGCGGTCTATTTTATTTCCATGTGTCTTTTCATTGGCATGCAAATAATCTCCACTAAACATGTAAACATTTTACTTCCATCGTAACCATTAATGATCTGTAACTATGATTCACCAAAAAACATTTTATTAATAATTACCTAACATAACATCAAATCTCCTATGTATGAGAACATTATAGAAGAATGTGTACCTTATCTGGTTTGAAAAAAATATTAGAATAAGTTTATGCTTCATGTGGATATACTTCGTTGTTATCGTATGGCCACCATCTTGTATTCATTACATTTTTTCTAATATTGATAATAAATAACAGTAGCATCAAATTCCTTATTTCATGGTGACTACCTCTGCTGTAGCCGAGTGGCTGGTATCTTGTAAATTGTTCATTTTTTTAAAACAACAATGGTAGCATCACATTTTTAATATATATGAGAACATTACCCAAAAAAATTGGTTGTTGCATGTATCTCATATGGTATTAAAATTAATTGAATTTAAATGCAAAAATGCTCTACAACAATACAATTTCATCCAGCAAAAATCTAATTACTCTGCTTTGTTGCCATGTCTAAAATTGGGAGGGTCCACATTTCATGAAATTAGACTTGTTTTGAACAGGGTATTTCAGGCCAAAATAAAAAGTAGACACATTTCCTAAATTTTGATACCGAACAGTGCACTAAACCTCATGTAATGGACTGAGAGGGCAGGGAGAGAGAATTAGAGGAGAGAGAGGGAGAGAGAATGAGAGGAGAGGGAGGGAGAGAAAGAATCTGAAGAGAGGTAAAGGAAGGGAGAGAATGAGAGGGAGGGAGAGAGGAGGAGAGGGAGGGGGAGAGAAGGAGAGGCAGGGGGGGAGAATGAGAGGAGAGGGAGGGAAAGAAAGAATCTGAAGAGAGGTGAAGGAAGGGAGAGAATGAGAGGAGAGGGAGGGGGAGATAATTAGAGGAGAGTGAGGGAGAGAGAATGAGAGGAGAGGGAGGGAAAGAAAGAATCTGAAGAGAGGTGCAGGAAGGGAGAGAATGAGAGGAGAGGGAGGGAGAGAGGAGGAGAGGGAGGGGAGAGAATGAAAGGAAGGGAGAGAGAATGAGAGGAGAGGGAGGGAGAGAGAATGAGAGGAGAGGGAGGAGAGAGAGAATGAGAGGAGAGGAAGGAGAGAGAGAGAACAAGAGGAGAGGGAGGAGAGGGAGGGAGACAGAATGAGAGGGTGTTCGATCGAAAGAGAGTAAAGTGTAAAGCACTTTGAGCAGTCCTGAGGACAGAATACTGTGCTATATAAGAACTTACTTTTATTTGTTTACATGGAATATGTATATATTACAGGTTTTTATTTTGTGGATGCATATAATACAATGTTAATTATCCGTTGTTAATTTTAATACATGTAATTTTTATTACATATAAATATTATATTATTATTTCAATTGTATTTATAAATGTGGTACCTGGTACGTTAACAAAATGGTATCTCACAAATGTTGCAGATATTTGTTTGTTCGACTTGATGGCAGCATGTCCATCAAGAAGCGGGCCAAGATTGTGGAACAATTTAATAATCCATCAGTAAGTACAATCTGCCGCTAAGGAAAAGCTCAGACATACACACATATTCTTGTGTTCATGCATGCACAAATATATACTTGCATGTGTACATGCAGGATGGAGAACACAGCGCAAGAGCGCAATGACAACATGGTTCAAATGTTGAACAATCAACTAAGTAGAACAAGGTTCAGGACTTGTCTTGGCCATTTTTTTTAATTGTGTAGTTTTGTTCAAGTTGCCTCCATTAAGTTAATAGTAATTGAGTACCTGACGGTGGTCAAGATGGTGTTGAGACAAGTGCTACGACTTGGTGGCATCATCATGAGACCGTGACCACACTTGGGGTCAACAAATGTTCATCTTTGTTTTGGTGCTACTTTTGGTGTACTGGTGATGTGCACAGTAATTATCAGCAAATGTATTCTCCAAAAGTCCCTGAGTGTTTAATTTGCATTTTGGTAGAGTCCTGAGTTTGTCTTCATGCTGAGCAGCAAGGCTGGTGGGTGTGGACTGAATCTGATAGGAGCTAACCGCCTTGTCATGTTTGACCCCGACTGGAACCCTGCCAATGATGACCAAGCCATGGCTCGAGTGTGGCGTGACGGTCAGACAAAACAGTGCTACATCTACCGGCTGGTAGCGGTCAGTCAGTTACTTTACTTTCATTTACTTCATCGTAACAACATGACAGGATTAACTAATTTATTGATTCTTATTAAAATTATTTAAAACATTGTTTAAGCAATTATTTAAAAACGCATAATTTACCAAGAAAATTATTTACACAGCTTTGCACGATTGTTCCAAGCTACGTAAACTGTCGTACTATCAGTTGGAAACAGGTTATGTAACTTGGAAAAAGACTAATTTGGTTGTTCATAGAAACAGTTATAGACCTCTTGAGGTAAGTTTTAGCAAAATAGTATTACATATCATTCATGGAGTCGTAAATGTCAGTCAACTGAAACCATGGATAGATTTGCTGCCAAGCCATATCTGCCAAGTATTGTGCAATATCCAGTAGAACAATTGCATTATCCTCCTAAGCTATTGAACAGTTGACTCATCCTGAGAACCTATGTTCAGCATAAAAATATTACCTTTTTGAATGTTGAGTCACCATGGCTAACCATTGTGTAAATTATAACTAGTGATGTTGTCTTCAGATTGGAAATGATGCACAGATTAATTTTCTGATGAGTGTTTGAGGGCTATATCTTCAGATTGGAAATGTAGTGGAGAATATCATACAATGAGTGTGTGATATTATTCACTGTGCATTATGTACAATAATTTTCATGTTGTGGCTTCGGACTGGAAATGTCGTGGAAAACTTTGTACAATGAAGGCATGTTGTGGCTTTGGACAGGACGTGCAGGGACAATCATCTGATGAGGGCATGCTCTGGCTTCACACTGAAAATGTTGTAGAGAACTCTTGATGAGCATGTGTCGTGTCTCAAGATCAGAAATGTAGTGGCGAATATTTCATAATGAGGTTATGCCTAGTCTTCATAAAAAATTATTGTAAAGTATAATTTTCAGTTTTGTTGTGGCTTCAGACGGGTAGTATTGAAGAGAAGATCCTGCAACGTCAAGCACACAAGAAAGCACTTAGCAGCTGCGTTGTCGACAAAGAAGATGATGTTGAACGTCATTTTAGTGTCAGTGAATTGCGTCATCTTTTCACACTCAATGATGACACGGCTAGCGAAACACATGAGAAGTATGTAGCATAACAGCCAATCTATGCTATAGTTTAGGTTTTTCAATTACACTTGCAATAATGTTGAATTATATAATCATAAATCATTCAGGTCGTTCTGTTTGAAATCATGGTGGATGAATTAAAGTTAATTTGATTAAGAAAATATAGCTTAAAATCAGATAAATTTTGATAAGAATGTGCAATATAATTATTAGTACCGGTACTTTCAAAATGTTCGGATATATTAATGTGATCACCAGATACCAAAGGTTCATGTCTTTTAACATTATCAACTAATTCGTTTTGAGAAGAGAAAACTAAATCCAACACATTCCCACCTGTGGTTGGTTCCAAAACATGTTGGGTAAGGAAACCATTATCTTGTTAACCTTCCTTAGCTCCCCAGTGTAAACACTCATGTGTTGACATCTTTAACATTGTATACCAATTTCAGATTGCTTAACCCTTTTATTTTGGTGCTCATTTCATTTCGTGTTCCCATGGATTTTGCCAAAGCAAACGTTTTTGTATAGTTATAGTATTTAAAAAGTGTACCTACTTATGTCATCCACTTAACGTGGTGACATGATGAGTTGTGTCCACTGTTTTCTGTCTGACATTGTGGCAGCCAGACAAATCCCACTGAGGCCGGTGTTCCTCTCAATGGTGTCTGACATTGTGGCAGCCAGACAAATCCCACTGAGGCCAATGTCCCTCTCAATGGTGTCTGACATTGTGGCAGCCAGACAAATCCCACTGAGGCCGGTGTCCCTTTCAATGGTGTCAGACATTGTGGCAGCCAGACAAATCCCACTGAGGCCAATGTCCCTCTCAATGGTGTCTGACATTGTGGCAGCCAGACAAATCCCACTGAGGCCAATGTCCCTCTCAATGGTGTCTGACATTGTGGCAGCCAGACAAATCCCACTGAGGCCGGTGTCCCTCTCAATGGTGTCTGACATTGTGGCAGCCAGACAAATCCCACTGAGGCCAATGTCCCTCTCAATGGTGTCTGACATTGTGGCAGCCAGACAAATCCCACTGAGGCCAATGTCCCTCTCAATGGTGTCTGACATTGTGGCAGCCAGACAAATCCCACTGAGGCCGGTGTCCCTCTCAATGGTGTCTGACATTGTGGCAGCCAGACAAATCCCACTGAGGCCAATGTCCCTCTCAATGGTGTCTGACATTGTGGCAGCCAGACAAATCCCACTGAGGCCGGTGTCCCTCTCAATGGTGTCTGACATTGTGGCAGCCAGACAAATCCCACTGAGGCCAATGTCCCTCTCAATGGTGTCTGACATTGTGGCAGCCAGACAAATCCCACTGAGGCCGGTGTCCCTCTCAATGGTGTCTGACATTGTGGCAGCCAGACAAATCCCACTGAGGCCAATGTCCCTCTCAATGGTGTCTGACATTGTGGCAGCCAGACAAATCCCACTGAGGCCGGGGTCCCTCTCAATGGTGTCTGACATTGTGGCAGCCAGACAAATCCCACTGGGGCCGGTGTCCCTCTCAATGGTGTCTGACATTGTGGCAGCCAGACAAATCCCACTGAGGCCGGTGTCCCTCTCAATGGTGTCTGACATTGTGGCAGCCAGACAAATCCCACTGGGGCCTGTGTCCCTCTCAATGGTGTCTGACATTGTGGCAGCCAGACAAGACCCACTGAGACCGGTGTCGCTCTGAATGGTGTCTCTCAGGGTTCGGGCGACCTCTTCGCCAATGGTTTCCAAAGGGGAACTCAGCAATTTCATTGTGGCACGTCACATGTCTTACCAGACATAGGAGATTCGTGATATCAATGTATATAGACAAAACACACAATGTACTCACTTATTGAATAATATGTACCTACATGGGTCAAAATAAACTTCATCTACCCGCCCGACCACCTGCTTGCTATGCACCACACACACACCACATAAACTTTGCTGAAGCAAATGTGTAGTGATTGTGCCTGCATGTTGATACAGGTGATGTTATTGTGCCTGCATGTTGACGCAGGTGTGTTGTGATTGTGCCAGCATGTTGATGCAGGTGTTGTGATTGTGTCTGCATGTTGGTGTAGGTGTGTTGTGATTGTGCCTGCATGTTGATGCAGGTGTGTTGTGATTATGCCTTCATGTTGATACGGGTTTGTTGTGATTGTGCCTGCATGTTGATATGCAGGTGATGTTATTGTGCCTGCATGTTGACGCAGGTGTGTTGTGATTGTGCCAGCATGTTGATGCAGGTGTTGTGATTGTGTCTGCATGTTGGTGTAGGTGTGTTGTGATTGTGCCTGCATGTTGATGCAGGTGTGTTGTGATTATGCCTTCATGTTGATACGGGTTTGTTGTGATTGTGCCTGCATGTTGATATGCAGGTGTGTTTGTGATTGTGCATGTATGTTGATGCAGGTGTGTTGTGATTGTGCCTGCATGTTGATGCAGGTGTGTTGTGATTGTGCCTGCATGTTGATGCAGGTGTGTTGTGATTGTGACTGCATGTTAATGTAGGTGTGTTGTGATTGTGCCTGCATGTTGATGCAGGTGTGTTGTGATTGTGCCTGCATGTTGATGCAAGTGTGTTGTAATTGTCCCTGTATGTTGATTCAGGTGTGTTGTGATTGTGCCTGTATGTTGATGCATGTGTTGTGATTGTGCCTGTATGCTGATGAAGATGCATTATGATTATATACATATGCTTTATAATTGCGTGTGCAGGTTGAAGTGTCGTCGGTGTGTCAACGGTATTGAGGTGCACAGACCGCCCCCTGACAGTAACTGCAGCTGCGATTTGTCTCAGTGGCACCACTGCACTGATAGGAAGACTCTTCCTGACAGCATTCTGAAGGCAACCTGGCAGACAGGAGCCATCTCATTTGTATATCACCACCACTCACATGAGCAGCAGAGAATTACAGTGTGAAGTGACAGCTGGCACGAGAGAATGACACAAGGATGTGTATCACCACCACTCACATGAGCAGCAAAGAATATCAGTGTGAAGTGACAGCTGACAGGGTAGAAATGTGACTGGTCACATTTTTATAGCAGAGAAAAACAGTGTAAATTGACAGCAAATAGCTGTTGGTGATCAATTTACAACAGAGATTAGCAATGTTAGATTACAAATTAAGTGTGTTTAATGGATGTTTTTAATCACTGCATGTTGTAATGGGTTTCCGTGAACACCTCTATGCAAACCCTACGACATAATACTGTCTGTATTGTTGTAACTATTTACCTTTGTAGTGAATAATTGTATTTATTTTTATAATGAAATTTTAGTGGATTTACTGAGCATCATAACTTGTTGCTCAATTAATGGTTCCTTTGATTTTTTCTGTTCTTCTAGTGTATACAAGAATGTCTGTACAATGGCTGGGTTTAATTAATGTTATTGTAGGTGCAGATTGAAATCTAAATTCTAGAGTGTGTGAAAGGTAGGTAATGGACAGTTTTGTTATCTGCTTTCTATACATTCCTTGAATGGACATATCTAAAGAACGAACCATAGTTGCTTGGGGTTAAGCGCAGTTTGTGTTCAAGGCAGTAAAGGGTCTTGCTCCAAATTACACGTGTGATATCCAAGCTTGTCTCATATGTTTTGACAAGAACAATACAGTCGAATGCAAAAAGTGACTTGTATGTGTGTTCCAAGGGCATGGAGTGTGGAACAGTCTCAGTCCAGAAATAAGAATCTGTAAGTGCTTTTAAAGCCTCATATGTGCAACTCATTCGATTAGACAACAGCTGAGTGACCCAAAACACATTGAACACTTTAACAGCGTTTATTTAGTGAAGCTATATATTTTACCAATACTCTTTGTGCAGTTCTAATTTCAATAATGCCATATATTAATTGTTTTTAATATATTGCTACTGCATTATACAATATACTCTTATATAATTAATTTGTTTAGTAGTTTTACATAATTTTAGCTGTTCATTTATATTTTAAACTCGCAACCCATAGGAAGATAAAATGAATATTTTATAAGGTTATCATGAATATAGGGCTGCCTAGCATTACGGATTTTCCTGTAATCATTATGGAAATTCACCTCAGACTAAGGCATTACGGAAACTGCTGCCGTATTACGGGAATACAAATATCCGACTGCAGAAAATTATGCAAATTAAGGAATTGCTAGATCTGTAAATAATGCTGCTCAGATGCCCTGAAGAAGCTGTCATCATTCACTTATTACAATTTATCAACAAATATTTAGTCCATTACAAAGTCAGTACGGCGATACCACCCAATGCTGTGCAGGTAGAATCATTAAATAGCTATGGTTTTCTGAAAGTAATGAATATAATTATAAAATGTCTTGGAATAATATAAAATGAGTATTATAATGGTTGTAATTGCAATATAAAACTATCACATCTTTATTCAAAAGTTTTTATTTGAATACAACAATTTAACTTTGTTATTGACTGTTAGTAATAATTATAATGTTGTACATTTAGAAGCTGTATTGGCTATTCACTGGCGCTGTCTTTCTCACGATGATGCTCCACAGACGTAAACACGTGGTCATGTCTGGCCATGCACACACTTTGACAGCTGTAATTAACATAATGTAACTTATTGGATGTTGCTAAACAAGTATCTCTTTGAAGTGCTAACTGACCACCTTAACTGCTGACAAGAGTTACACTGTAGCAACACAATAATTATGTTGAAACAAAGTACATCTACTTTTGATGATTAAATTAGTAACATCCTGGATTCCCAGGCACTGTGAACAGGCTGGGCTTGTCACTGTATCTACTTCAGCGAAAGGTTTAATTGGCAACCTTGTGGACCGCAGTGCGGGGCGGGATGCGACGGGGGGGGGGGTCATTATGGAAATTGTTTTTGTCAGGTAGGCAGCCCTGTGAACAAAGAATGGTTATTATTATTAATCTATGTAAATATTGTTATGAGTTGTTTAAGTGGTGTCATTGTAAAAAGGTGATATAACTCAAAGGATATGACTCACCTGCTGGAATGTAAGAAGACTAGCTGGCACATATAAGTTAGAAAGTAAATCAACTAATTCAGCTACAGGTATAAAAAAGTGAAGAAGCAGAAATATAACAGAAAGATAAGGTAATTAAGGCAAAATTTGTGGTTTTGGGATAATGCACCAATTACCTAAAAGAGTGACACTAAGTCTGTAATTTTTTGAAACGGTAATCGAACTGTATTTCCGCCTTATTTTTATAGCTTTATGTTTTTATTATAACTACCAATAACGTTCATATTTATTAAGGCTCAGGCAGGTTCGCTCAAAGCCCCCTTTTTACGAACCCCCTTCCAAAAACTAACCTTCGTTCTCCACTCGAAACCACATAAACGTTCCTGCAACTAAATGGCTACTAATGATCACAGTAAGAGATGTGCACAATATTCTAGCATGTAGGTATAGTATATATTTCATGAGGGGGTAAACAAACCCTCAACAAACGACCCTCTTCGATCGTTCCAACCCACGTCAACATGCCAGCTAAACCAACTACTCATTGTACATATAGCTATTAATTATTACTGTAAGATATATGAACATCTGCTTGTTGCACGTAGGTATAGAATATATTTAGCGTGGGGGATGGTTGAACTAACCCTACTTTTACGAACCTCCTCCAGAAACGACCCCCCCCCCCCCCCCATTCAAACACACAGTCATTCCTGCTTAACCAACTACAGGGTTTTCAATGATTACCGTAAGGAGCTTTTTTCTATTGATTAGTCGGAGGGGCACAGGGTAAAAATGGACATATCGTGCTATCTTTGGTTGCCCTGTTTTTTTAAACTTTACGCCTTACTGAATAATAGTCCAGTAATCCAGGGCAACCCTCTAAAATGTATTGGCCTCAGTCTGAAAATTTGACTTACGTTCAGGCCTATAGGGTCTCTGAGAGATCTTTTTTTTAATGGCTTACGTCATTACAGCGTATTAATCAAGTAGCCCAGGACTTTACTTCCCTACCCCAAGTGAAGAGTACTATCAACAAGAATGCTTGGACTGATTAGAACAAAATATTCACATGCCTGGACATAACAATCATTCCAACACTTCAAAACAATGTCAATGGTCCGCCCCCACCTCGAATATGGAAATGTTATCTGGGCACCATACTCGAAGAGGGACTACTATGAAATTGAAAAACCCAACGACGTGCTACAAAACTTGTGCCATCATTGAAAGACAAGCCATGAAGACTGTCTGGAGGCATTACGTCTAACATAACTACATCATATATGACGACGAGGCGACATGATGCAAGTGTATAAGATAAAACACCAAATTGACCGATTGGATGAAACCATCTTCTTCACTGCCCCGACATTGAACACCAGAGGACACAGTCAGAAGATATTCAAGAAAAGAGCAAACGCAGACCTAAAAAACATTGCTTCAGTTCAAGAACTGTTCATGTCTGGAACTTGCTACCAGAAAACGTTGTTGCCAGTCCGTCTCTAAACTGTTTAAAAACAGATTATACGAGCACTGGGCGAAAGAGTGCTACATGCATCATCGACCGAGTTAAATAAATACGTCAGCAAAACAACAGCAAGTCTGAAATATAATTTCCCCAAACAAATGTATTTAATTATACATATAGTGATCCTTCTTCACTGCCGACTGGATAGTATTCGCCAAACACCGCGACATCTTCAAGGGTAACTTTGGAACCTGTTAAAGAGACGTCTTCAACTCATGCGTACTTCCAGCGATGACATACGGCGCTGAAACATGGGCACTCACAAAGCTAGCAGCCGCACAAACAAAGATGGAAAGAAGTATGTTAAACATCACAGATCGGGAGACAGAAAAAACAAACTTCTGGGTAAGGCAGAAGACAAAGGTCATAGACGTGATAGAACAAACTGGAAGGGCACCATTTGGCAGAGGATAGCGCAAGACAGGCAGATTTGGAAACGAAATACTGAGGCCTTCGCCCAACCACGGGATACTACGGCTGCATAATGATGCTTTATATATATATATATATATCTATTATACCTGCCAACTTTTGTGTTGAAATCCGGGAGATTCATCAGCGGTTCATGACGCTTCAAGTGTCGCGCTGTTTCGGATCTTGACATAGAAAGACGGTGGGGGGTGCTGTAGGAGATTTTTCGCCGGAATTTCACCAGTTCGCTATCTCGAAGACGAGGGGGGTGTTGTTGGAGATTTTCAGACAAAATCCGGGAGATATTTATCTGTATTCCGGGAGACCGGTAGATACACCCGGATTTCACAGGAGAGTATATATATATGTATATATATATATATACAGCGGTGCAACGACATGTCAGAAAATTACGTCACGGACATTACGCCGGATCAAACCTCCGCAATTAAATTAAATCGCAGCAATATCGCACAGAAAGCAGAACGTTTGTAAAACACATCGACAGATGTGGTTCTATACACATCATGACAAATTAAAACAAATTGCTCTTTATATTTACAAGACTCATAGACCCACAGGAACACAAATAGTTACGTAGCGGCGCTTCTTTGTGAGATAATGGCCGATGGATATATCCGGCGCGATGACATCATCCTGACTTTAGATTAGGCCCTATACCGCCTACAGAAACATTTATTAGACGTTTCATTTCAATATTGAGGCCAGTTGGGTGTACCTTGCTGAAATGAGACGACGGTGTCCAGTACGATGGGGTACCATGCGACCGGGCGTTCTTGCAATGATGAATATCTCATGCAAGAACACATGCTGTTTTTGGTATCAGTATGATCTTGGCAGCCAAGACTGGAAGGGGTGTGCCTACCCTATAGTCACGGACGTCACGCAGAACGTCCGTGACTAGGTATTACGCGGTATTGGCGGTGATTATAAGATATGTCTGGTGCGACAACAAAAACTGTTGAGACTTGAACATTGAAATCGCCTCCAAATACAAGGAAGGAATGAGTAGTATGTTGTGTAGTTCTGGGCAGACGGTGTCGGGAGGCGGAGGAAGTGAAAGGTCAATGTCAAGGTTCTAGGTCAAATGGCACTCCCTGACGAATAGGTGGCGGACTATGTAACTGAATCAAGTAGCTCCCCTTGCGGGAAAACGGTGACACAGTACATCTTAAATTTGCCTCTTATGTAGTGAACGAAAATAATAGGTCAAATACGTCTATAAATAGGTTATTGCGCATGCACAGTTGTGTATTTTTGTTATATCCGGTAGGTGGTGGACCATTTTTTCAGGTATAGCATCCCCTGGCGTTTATCTTTAGAACTAAACAATAAGTCAAATCCTGACGACTAGGTACTGAACTAGACAAAATTAATCAAATTATGTAATTTCGGTTACTGTCAAAAGGTCAAGGGGCCCTAGGGAGTAGATGTTTATCTAAATAAGTAGGTTAAATAGCGAACGGAAAATGTGTGAAAGACGTAAATTTGTGTCTCTCATGTGGTGAAGAACAAAATAAATGTTCCCGGAGTCTTGTCTCCAGCGCTCCGTGCTCGTCAAGAACACACTGTTTTTCAAAAAACGCGAACTACGACGGGAACTCGTGTGTCCCTCAGCATAAAGAAAACTCGACGAGGTACCTATAGTATTTACATACGACAGTTGCGCTTACTTCAGTTGGTTGCCTTGTTGCAAACTGTTTTGAACTGGTATTCGCTGTGCAAGTCTCATCTACTCTACAGTCCGTGCGTGTACTTTCTACTCGGAGGTCCGTGCTTAATCGGCACGCCCATATGAACTTTCGGCACGTTCACGTGTCCTTTATTCCTATATAGACGCGGCGCTCTGCCAGTCGGATCGTTATTCGTATCACGACGACACCATGGTTAACATCATGTTGAAAACACCCAACTACCACATTCCTGCTGCCTTCAGCGATATCGACGTAGACGGACCGTGTTTCCGATCGTTCGCGGCATCTGGCAGCCGACCACAGTCACTGTCTGTGAGCCGACCACCATCACCGTCTGTCACCGTCAACCTCTACGCACCAGAACCGGGACCCTCAACCCGAAACGGAGGTCGCTGTAAAACCGAAACCCATTGAATTTTCTAGGGTCGACTCCCCCTTGTCAAACTTTTACCCATGCGGGGTCGAGATATTTGAACTCGTCTTTATTTCGGTCAAGCTCGCCTATCAATACAGGAAGGCATTGCACAACGGCGGCGTCGAATGCGCAGTGCACACCAAAGCAACAAAACAAGCGCATTTAGTAAAGAGAAAAAGCAAACAGATTGGGGAGACGAGATCTGGTTGGAACTGGATGCGACATTTGCTGCTCACAAAGTTCAAGGCATCATAAGGTTTGAGAGCCGTATTGTTGGCAACCGGAAACGCTGAACTGGTGTAGCGTGTACCATCGACAGAAGGCTTTTAGAGACATGGACGTGGCTACTAAAACGGTCGAAACACTGTAAGAAACCATTGTGTGATGTGCGCGACAATTACTTGTAGACACAACTTTGAGGTCCGTGCTCATTCGGCACGCCAACGAGACCTTTCGGCACGCTCACGTGTCTTTTATTCCTATATAAACGCGGCGCTCTACCAGTCGTATCGTCGTTTGCATCACGACGACACCGTGGCTAATAACACCATGTTTTTAGGACACCCTATTACCACCCTCGCGATACAGCCGATTCGAGCGACAAGGACGAGCCGTCGAGCCGACAGATCATTCGGGTGACCAATCGCCCTTCCCCAACGTCGGAAACAGAGGTCGTGGACGTGGCAACTCTGGAAGCGAGGGTAAACGCCGACGCCGTTATCAAGGTCAGAGGTCTTCTTATCAACAAAATACGCCAGCATACACCCTTCTACACCGGGTGCAGATACTGCAAGAACCGTATGATTGTCGACGATAGGGGACATTTGCAATGCGAACGACACGGTTACGTGACTTCTGACATTCATTTCGCGGTTCGAGTGTGCTTAACCGAGACAGCGACGGGTCAATGTGTATGGCTGATTTTATTTGACCGGTGCATGGCTCTTCTAGACGTGAATGCCGACACGTTTGCGGTTATGGACGAAACGATGCAGACTTACAAACTGAACTCACTAACGGGAATTCGTGTTTCCCTCACCATAAAAAAAACTCGACGAGGTACCTACACAAACTACAACGTCACACACCAAGAGATGGTACACTAGACTCCACATCCTATTTCAGCCTCTACCTGCTTGCCATTCCTGCCGATGTCACTACTTTTACCGACACGACAATGTCGCAATTTCTACCGACGCTGCCACAGGTCGTTCTTCTTACCACGACAGCCTCGTTGGCACTGACATTAGTCACTAGACATGTCTGCCGGCACTGACACTAGACAGGACATGATAGACTATGTGGCTTCCATACTAAAAAATTACGTGTGGCAGAAATCATTAGACAATTCGTACAAACCGATTGCGAGGCATGCTATGTAGAGGACCCCTGTCAATTCCACCACCATTATCTTTTACCCGATGATATTTTAATTAATTATGTACTTTAGGGATGCCATGGAGCGTATCGATGCAACGTTGGGTATTAAAAATTGTTTGGATGTCATAGCGCTTGCGTGTTTAAAGATACCCCATCCATATTCTGATCACAGGAATGTTGCCACGAATTGGTTGCATGTCGATTGGAAGTCGACGGAATGGCTAAACTCTACGATGAAACTGGTCTTAGCGGCCCTTGTGTCATTTTCCTAGTATAAGTTAAGTACTATGCACTCCTTCATCGTTTGCGTAGAGTATGGCTAACTATCGATGTCGTGCCAGTATAGTGCGTTACCAAAGAAACTTCTTAGAATTTCACGTTGGGAACCATATTAAGTCTAGTAAATTTCAAAAAAGTAAAATGCCCATAATATTTATCGAAAATCACGTGAGGATTTGATTTAAAAAAAATGGGGGTTTAACGACGAAGAGGACGCTGCCTATTGGAAAGAATGTATGTCACGTGATTTTCCTTAGCTGTTTTGGCCGTAGTCATTTTTCGATAATTGCCTTTTTGAAAGTTACTTATGCGAATTGGTCGTCCTAAACTGACACGTAAAGTCACTAGGTGGCACTTCTTGGTACGTCAATAAGTCAAACTATGATACGAAACTCGCCGGATCCTACGTGCATATACCAGATATTGAGTCGGTACAATGACCTTGCCAAAAAACGAATGCTGGAATCCCTGCGTATGGCCAACGACAAATTTCAAGGCAAAGATGAAATATAAAGCAGAAAGTACGGCAAGAAGGGCAGCTATCATAGTAATTGTCTGGACAAGTTAATTCAGTGACATAGCGCTTGTCGGTCGTCCACAGCGATTGTGGATAACGTGCCTTTTCAAGTTATCCTGACGTGTGAAATGCCTCTTGCGATCTGAGCACTGGAACGGTGATGGTGTGTGCTTGTTGGCAGACGGTAGAATAGTCGATAAGCTCCCTCCCTCCCTCCCTCCCTCCCTCCCTCCCTCCCTCCCTCCCTCCCTCCCTCCCTCCCTCCCTCCCTCCCTCCCTCCCTCCCTCCCTCCCTCCCTCCCTCCCTCCCTCCCTCCCTCCGATTTCTGAGAATCACGTGGTGATCAAACAATAACCGTCGAACAGGTCACCAACTTAATAGCTGGGCGTTTTCAGCGTAACGTCAGCCATAGTACTGTCGTGGTATTATTGAAGTAAGAAAATTGTACAAGTCTGCAGAATTGGTAAGCTAAGTTGTTACGAAGTTACCTAGGTAATGTACTAAGCTGACAAGAATTTACAACGTTCACGTGTTCATATGCTAAAATTCTAAGAAGTTACCTAAGTAATGCACTACACTGGCACGACATCGAAAGTTAGCCATACTCTACGCAAATGATGAAGGAATGCACGGTACTTAATTTATACTAGGACAAAATTACACAAGATAAGGTTTGAACATTTTATTCAAGTACAAGAAATGTAACTTAATATATTACTACTACTACTCTTAGTGCAACACATACAGTTCACCTTCAATGGCCACTAAGACCAGTTTCATCATAGAGTTTGCCACTTCCAATCGATACGCAACCAATTCGTGGCAACATTCCTGTCATCAGACTTTGGATGGGGACTCTTCAAACCCGCAATCACTATGGCATTAAACCAATTTCTAAGAACCAACGTTGCATCGAAACGCTCTATGGCATCGCTAAAGTACATACTAATTAAAATATAATAGGATAAAAGACACTGGTGATGGACTTGATTGGGGTCATCTATATGTGCTCCCATGATAGCAACAGCATGTCTTAGTGGGAGCCACTGACCCCTTTGTGTGTCTTAAAACAAAAGTTATATTTTTTTGCTTTAATCACTTATTATTTCTGCCTTTAAGAAACGGTGTATAATATATATGCATATTTATTTTATTTGTGGTAATGCATATACCTGACATGTTTATTGTGTTATATTTTTGGGGCCAAAATATAAACTTCTTGTTCTTATATCGCATGTCTCGCAATCGGTTTGTACGAATTGTCTAATGATTTCTGCCACGTAACGTGCAAACTCATTTTCAGCATGGATGTCACATAGTCACCATGTCCTGCATAGTATCAATGCCGACGGGGCTGTCATGGTGAAAAGGACGTCCTGTGGCGGCGTCGGTAGAAATTGCGACATTGGTCGCGTCGGTAGAATTTGTGACATCGGTAGGAGCGGACGTTGTGACATCGGCAGTGTTGGTTGAAGTTGTGACACTGATAGGGATGGCAGTAGAAAGGAACTGAGACAGGGTACAGAGTCTAGTGTACCACCTGTAGGTGTGTGTCGTTGTAATTTGTGTAGATACCTAGTCGAGTTTTCTTGATGGTGAAGGACACACACGAGTTCCCGTTAGTGAGTTCAGTTTGTAAGTCTGTATCGTTTCTTTCATAACAGCAAACGTGTCGGCATTTACGTCTAATAATAATAATGACACATTTCTATAGCGCCTAAATCCCCAGGAATCTGAGCTCAGAGACGCAACATACAAAAATAATTGGGCAAAATCGTTAACAGGGACAAGCAAGAGTCTAGGTGAAGAACCATGCACCGGTCGAATAAAATCGACCGTACACATTGAACCGTCGCTGTCTCGACTAAGCACATTCGAACCGCGAAATGCATGTCAGAGGTCACGTAACCATGTCGTTCGCATTGCAAATGACCCCTATTTTTGTCACCACATAAGAGGCACGAATTTAAGCTGTAGTGTTTCGCCGTTTTCCCGCAAGGGACGCTACCTGACTTAGTTACATAGTTCACTTCCTATTCGCCAGTGGAGGGCCACTCAATATAGACCTTTGACCGTCCACTTCCACCTCGCCGCGCCACCGGCTGACGAGAACTACACAACATATTACTGATATGTAACAATGTCTGGCTAACGCTTTCATAGAATTCTTCAATTCTTATTTCCTCACTAACATTTGTTGGGGAATAACACGATATGACATGGGTTTTATGATTCCCATTAAACACTTTGAATAGAGTAAAACACGCTATCCTGGTGCCGGTTGCTTTCATATATGGGTCCTTTCATATATGGGTCCTCTGTTAGGTGAACTAGTCTGTGTTCTTGAATACAAGTCACGGAAATGTCAAAATCGGTCATGTGTTTGTAAAGTACTTCATTGGTACCCGTGGAAGATGAACTGCGACAATGTAGCTGCCCAAATAAGATGTTTTTCATAGGGCGGCATAATCCTTTCGTTGGTCTCACACCGGACGGAATACCCCTTACCCGAGACGTTCAGGTTAGTAATTCTTCGAGAAGGACAGAATGTTTGAGCAGGGACTTGAACCTTGGCAATGTTGTGTGAACTTGCATTGTTGTGTGAACTCATAATATTTTCGTCAAGCTAGTACTAAGATGCTTTTCTTCGACTACATAGGGTATACTTTAGTTCCGAAACACCATCTTGTAGATAGGATGCCCACCAATGGTAGAGATGACCCATTTCCCCTTACTATTTGCCTATAGTTGGACACTGGATTAGTGCAGCATCGGAACTTGTCCACACACACACACAGGTCGGCCATGCACACTGGCCTTGAGGGTTCCACTCTATTCCCTGATCCCTAACGCATTTGCCTGGGTTCGCTATCTATGGTGTACCTCGTGGGGGTTAAGTTAAGGTTTTGTCTATGGCGAGGCTATGTACAGCAGGGGAGACGTACGAACTCGGCTCCCTTTTCACTCCCAAAAAGCGAGTTAGCTGTTGGCTGAAGCTGAAAGCGAACAGCATGGAACTCACGCACTTCAAGCTACTCACTACACTAGAGCACTAGACATATCACACAGATCTGTGTTAACCACACCAATTATATCTGGCCAAAACACACATTTTACCGGCAAAAACTCCGATTCTGTCATGTGTGTCCTATGTAGAGAAACTGTAAACTGATTTTAAAACATACCTGTAGCATTTCTGCTATTTATATATTTTCAGAATTTCATTTCCTTGTAATTTTGTTAAAGTAGAAACGTCAGGCTACTACATCACATGTCGTAGAAAGAGCAGATTGTGTTACGTAATAATTTATATACGAGTTCAAGTGCATTTAGTGGAGCGCGGTTATAATTAACTCGCGTTGGGGACGATTACATTGTTGTAGTGTGTTTTCACGATGCATACGTTGGGTGTGGCTCATTTTTGCCAAATCGCGCATCATATTGGCTCAATCCGGTCACGTGTTATGCTGTTTAAGAATAGGTATAAAAGCAACTGTCAGGTGGAAAGGGCTATCTTGGAGATTGGGGCACGTGTAAACATTTTAGAGAGAAAGTAACAGGGCGTAATGGCATATGCCACCCTGCTGCCTATACAGGTACGCCGAGTAAACGTGCTACGTTGTGTGAGAAGCAATAACAGCGTTATGTTCCCAGTATAGATTGGTGTGCTCTAAGAGAATGTTGCAGAAGAGTACCGGTTGTGAAAATCGGGTACGGGAGGCAGTGACGCGGTTGTCGTAGCATGACAGCGGCCAAGAGTTGCGGCCCGACGTTTGTGTCGCGGACGAGCGGAGCCGGGCTTGAGCTTGCGGTGTAACAGCGGTTCGAGTGTGCGTGCGGCAGCGGACCGAGCGCTGCGGCGGCGGTCAGAGCGAGCGTGTAGCGGAAATACTTGTCAGGTGATCGCAACGAGGACGAGCTATCGAGACAAGGTGTGACTCCACGCAGCGGGTCGACCGAGAGAAGAGAGAAGGACACTTCCGGGGGATGGTCGTCTTGTCATGATGCGACCTCTCGTGGCGAGCTAGCCGAGTCGGGCTAACGGGACGAAGCGAGTGCGACGGAGCGAGTGCGACGAACGTTCGTTTGACTATACGGCGAGACCATACACAGGGAAATGACAATTCGATGTTGTAACTAGATGTTCAGTTGCCGACTAGACTTCTTTGAATTGTCTCAATGAATATGGTATAGATTCCCCAATGTTAGTTACCTGAGTCCGAACGGACCTGAACTTGTAATGCTTTGACATTTGATGTTTCCTTGAGAGTGCTAATAGTACTTAGTTTTTGAACGGGCCATTCTATTAAGTTTCTTTTTTAGTATCAAGGATTAGCTGGGGATAGCTACGGATTAGTTAGCATCGATGGGAGCTGAGATAGGGTCGAGTAAGAGGTTAGATGGTGATTTCTTTGTTATCATTACTATAGAAGAGTTCTTTGTTATCTATATATGTAATAAAATTTAATGTTCACGGTTGCTGCCCTCATTCACAAGCATTTACATAATTAATACTGAACCCTACTAGACATGAGCCAGCTAGTTATGGAGACCTTGCCAATCTGTGACAATACCATTGTTATTATGTGTTATAGAGCAGGCATGGGTTAATTTCAATTGTTGATTTTTTAATTCAACTAGCTGAATTAATTTAATTAATTATCTTTCTATGAAATCACAAATTAATTTAATTGATTAACTTTACTGAAAGATTTAAATTTAATTTACAAAATCACAATAATTATTAACTTTCAACTAACTTTTTAATTGGGTATTAATTACCATTATTTTATGCAACGCGATGGGTTTTCACTCTGGCTTTTTGTCTGGAATAAGAATTAACTTTCATGTTCATTGTGCTCATTAAACACAACTGTGACAACCACACAGCCAGTGGCTCAAGTTCACTCTGGTTGGGTATCAAAAGAAGCGTCTAGTCTTGCCCAGGTAGTTGCTTGAACAGTGTCAATGACCAGCCAGTGTCAATCAGTGAATAAGCTGAACTGTAGCAGTGCTTAGTCAGGTGCTACACCTTTATTATGTAACACTATTGATTTGGTTTGCTTTTGTGGCTTTTTATCACTTATCCAAAGGGATGCAATACAATTTGTATCCGTAGTCTAGAGTTTTTCTACACATAAATCCCACATAAAAAATGTCAAAGGACACACGTATGTGAACAGTTAACGGAATCTTGCAACATGATATTTAACTTTAATTCTCTTTAAATTTATTAACAGTTAATTATCAATTGATATTTGAATTAAGGTTAATTGGACATTTCGGTGAAGTTAATTGTTAATTTAATTTAATTAAAATTAATTGTTAATTTAATTTAATTAAAATTAATTGTTAATTTAATTTAATTAAAATTAATTGTTAATTTAATTTGGGAGGTTAATTTAATTGGACACTTTCTGAGTTAATTGTAATTTAATTAATTAATGTTCCAAGTTAATTGCCTGTAACATAGAGCAAATAACCGGTTTTGATCAAATTTATATCACATTTTTCATAAAAACCCGTTTTCTGACCTAAAAATCCCACTTCAGAAGGTCCAACAACCCATACCATAATCACTATTGAAAGTGTAGAACATGGTTGGCTGTTTTGTAATAAAACAGCGGTTCCAAAACTGGGGTACTGAGGGTACGCGAGAGATTTTTCAGGGGGTACGCGACGGGTTTGCTGACAATAAAGATTTGATCACTTTGTGTTCACGAAAGAGAACTTTTGGTTTTGCAATTGACAGAAATAATATCCTTTTCTTACCGTTATTAAACCTGTGCTATTAGAAAATGACGTCACGCAAGTTTGTAAATTTGTATTTTTGAAGTAACACCGGCCAAGCTTGACAATCTCAAGCTCGAGTGAAGGTGGTGAATCGTAATCCAAGTTACTGCATGTTCCATCGATACGCCCACGCTTCTAAGACACAGAAAGCCAACAGCCAGAACAAAGAACAATTCTTGACGGTGTTGGTAAGATGGTAAACGTCGCACAAAGTCCAGCATTCTTAAAATCCGGCTCTTCCACTTGTTGTGCCAAGAAGTCCATGCGAACCAAACCCCGTTGTTCTTCCACAGCGAGTTCCGTTGGTTGTCACGGGGAATGTAGTATCCAGTATGGACAAGTAGGGAAATCGCCGAATTATTCAAATTAACGATATCAGAAAAGAACAGTTTCAAACATATATCAAGAAACTGTCTGACAAAGAGAGGCTTTTAAGCTGGCCTATTATTCAGTTAAATAATTGGCATCTTCTCCTGCCTAAACCCATTGAACAACTCATTCCAATTCCTGCTAACCACAGTGATTGATTTCTCGGACAAAGTCATCGAACATGAAGAAGGAATTGGGGAGGAAAACATGGGTCAACTTTTGCAGGCGCACCTGTTTTCAATGCAATACGTAATACACACATATTGTTCCAGATCTGAGTGCGCCTGACGAGAAATAGCTTCAAAATCAGCTCTGGGTGGACGTGCAATCTCTACAGACAGTTTTCAGGAGGATCTTTTTGGAGTTCGTGAACGACTACACGGGTTGTGAGGCGAACGAGGCTTCCCCTAGCCAAGTTCTGGTCTAAGGTGCTCGAGCATGCATTGTATCCGATTGTTGCTGATGTGCCTGGGACGGTATTATTGACGTTTTCCTTCAGTTATCACTGTGAACTGCGCCCTACTGTTTGTCAACGATGATCTCCAAATATGCCTGTTCTCGGTTTTGACAAAGGTAGCTCATCATTCGCTTTGAGGTGATCGATTTCTCAACCATCCTAAATTTTGGGAAGAGTTTTGCTTACCTCGTAATAAAAGTTATGTTTTTATTTAACTTGGTGAAGAACGCTGTTTTGTCTATAAATGTATTCTACTTGAGAATGATGGGGTTACCCAGACGATCGTCTTAGGCCTCATGGGGTACGCGGAAAGCAAAAATTGGGAACCGTCTACTACTGCAACATGGACTTCACAACACAACGCAAATGTGTTTGCGAACAGTTAGATCACAAGCAGCACAATATACAGGCACATAGGCTGGGTGGTGCGATGGGTGCGACCCCCGCTGGGGTACGAGTTCCGCTTGATGGGGATGTGGGGTGTAATTGAGCCTCAACGGGTGCAGTTGGAGGTTTCAAGGTGGTGCAATAAAAAAATAGCCCCAGCTGAAAACAATGTCTGCTGATGCAGTGATAGCATACAACTGATCAAGAGCATGATACACAAGTGAGACGTGTGTGTGTGTGTGTGTGTGTGTGTGTGTGTGTGTGTGTGTGTGTGTGTGTGTGTGTGTGTGTGTGTGTGTGTGTGTGTGTGTGTGTGTGTGTGTGTGTGTGTGTGTGTGTGTGTGTGTGTGTGTGTGTGTGTGTGTGTGTGTGTGTGTGTGTGTGTGTGTGTGTGTGTGTGTGTGTGTGTGTGTGTGTGTGTGTGTGTGTGTGTGTGTGTGTGTGTCGTTATTGTCTGTCTTCATAGGGTCGCTCCAGTCCAATACAAGCAGCAGCGATTTGCACACGTGCGGCGATCGTGTTTTGTCGAGAACAGCAGCATCTATGGTCTCTATACCATTTATACGTCTCTCGATACAATTGAAAGTGTATTTGTGTCGCGCCTCAATGTGGCAGCACCAAAACACGCTCGTGGGTATTTAATATTTTTTAAAGTTTTTACTACGATACGGCAGCACATTTTTTTAATGAAATTCTCCGGTTGAAAGTGGACTGCACTGTTTTAACAAGTATTT
This sequence comes from Escarpia spicata, assembly GCA_963995525.1. Taxonomy (NCBI): domain Eukaryota; kingdom Metazoa; phylum Annelida; class Polychaeta; order Sabellida; family Siboglinidae; genus Escarpia; species Escarpia spicata. Next base: position 33,339,313 of record OZ023208.1, on the reverse strand, counting down.
AATGACTTTTACTAGTATTTTAGTAACTTATGCACAATGCGTACTTGTACAGTGAACTGCACCCGTGTCACAGCAAGTTCAAATGTTCATCATTTTACGGCACGGTGACATTGTTTGACTTTACACTTACTGTATCAGGTAACTGCTCAACGTCGTATATCATTCTGGTGGGGAGACAATAAGCTTTCCAAAACTATATCACGTGGCCATGTGGTAATTAAATAAAGTAGATATGCAACCATTGTAATGTTAGGAAGTTTCGAAAATAATTATTTGTTGGTAGAATTGTTTGACCTTGGAATCATGCTTGGGCATGCTTGCTGCACTAGTTTGCCTGCCTCGTTGCGGCGGACAGATGTAGGGCTTCCAAATGATATAATACCTGGGTGTGTGTACGGGAGGGGAGCATTTAAGTCGGTCCGTTAGATAGTACCTAGCGCTCCCCTATTGACGGAATATAACGGAAAATCATGATGTTATAGTGGTCAGAGATAATTTGCATATTTATTCGACAAATGTGCATAATATAATTTGTTTACTAACGTAATTATAACCAGATACCCCGAAAATATGCCTTCCAAATCATTTTGATAGTTTGTATGTTCACAATTCGAGATATTCAGAAAAGTAATATATATTATATATTTTAATGGCTCTGACTAATTTGGTTATTAATGGATTTATACCAAAATGCTCAAAAATGCCAAGATGGCATTCGTCAGATTATTGCTTGGAAGGTTTGAATGTCGCAGACATACAAAAAAAATCGTGCCCCAGTGGCAATGTACGCTTCACTGGTCAACTCCCGGACTAAGAAACCAAAATTAATGTCTGAACGAACGCTGAAGACGAAGTCTCAATAAATGTGTCATGTAATGAAATAAAGGGGTCTTGTCAATAACGTTAAGCGATCATTTCAAAAATAGACGTGTTGATTTAAAAAATGGCTGATCATCTCAACACATAATCGAGCTTGCGTATGAATGTATGCTGGTAGATTAACAATGGCCTCTTAGACGGCTTGAACCTCGAGCGCCAAACTTGCAGGGATTAATATACGACCCCACGAATAGGACGTAAGAGATGTATCTTTTAAAAATACCCCATATATGTCAAGAGTCCCACCTTTTATGAGGTCAATCACTTGTTCAGAACATAAAATGTAATGTGCGCGTAATACGTAAAACGTAACTAAACAATCGCAAGAACGCCCCTACGTCATGGACTTGGCAACATGAAATAGATCGATGCTTACACAATAATGCTTATATCTACTCTCATGCCAATAACATAGCAATACGGATATTATTTGACACTTCTACACTATCACGACTAGGACCTATCGATGGACGTAAACGTCACATTCTCTTCGACGTTCATAATTTTGAACAAACAACGAGTATACGCGAGCGCGTTGTGGTGTTGATGCAATGGTACTGTGGGTTTTCAAACATTTTGTAAATATTACTTTTAAGACTGTCCAATACCTATGCATCCCGTCAGATGAGTTGATCTTTTTGCTACTAATAATAAAAACATAATAATATTGCATATCAGACGGAATTCTCTGGCGCCCATTCTATTATTAAAATAATAATAATACTGCTACTGGGTGTATCACCCAGATGTCCAGTAAGCGCATTATAGTACAAGTGCTGAGGATATCCCATTAAAATGTGCCAAGACAACAGAGTTCCGGGATATTATCAAATACAATATTAAATTTCATCAAGAAGCAATACGTACATGGGTTAAAAATTATATATAATGTGATATTTCAGTAATTTATTTAGCATTTTATTTAGTTATATGGATTAGAAACTGTTCCATTTTTTTTATTTCAGTGGATAGCACAAAACGTGCTATCCACTGAAATAAAAAAAATGGAACAGTTTCTAATCCATATAATAACTAAATAAAATGCTCAACAAGATGCCCTACTGCACACACATGCATGTGATTAAATAAATTACCAAAACACCATTATAATAATATATTAATTCATAAAAAATTGCCTATGGCAATACATCTGAGAGAATTTGTTTTGTCTGTTCTGACAAATGATCAGGAAACCGAATGTCAAATTCTATGATCAAGTCACCCCTCTCTGATGGTTGTTTGGGGTAGGGAAGCCCTTCTCCCTGCACCCTCCTTGTAGTATTGGGCTTAATGACATCTGTCACAGGCAGTGAAATTACCCGTCCTGCAAGTGTTGGTATGTGCAGTGTTGTGCCAACGAGAGCCTGCAAACAACCATTACAACATGTTAGTTGAATTACATAAATTAAGAACGAATTTGCCATTGGAAAATTTTCCGTGGCTTGATTAGCTCTCTAGCTCTCTCTCTCTCTCTCTCTCTCTCTCTCTCTCTCTCTCTCTCTCTCTCTCTCTCTCTCTCTCTCTCTCTCTCTCTCTCTCTCTCTCTCTCTCTCTCTCTCTCTCTCTCTCTCTCTCTCTCTCTCTCTCTCTCTCTCTCTCTCTCTCTCTCTCTCTCTCTCTCTCTCTCTCTCTCTCTCTCTCTCTCTCTCTCTCTCTCTCTCTCTCTCCCTCTCCCCCCTCTCTCTCCCTCTCCCCCCCCTCTCTGTCTCTCTCTCTCCGTCTCCCCCCTCTCTCTCTCTCTGGCTCTCCCTGGCTCTCTCTCTCTCTCTCTCTCTCTCTCTCTCTCTCTCTCTCTCTCTCTCTCTCTCTCTCTCTCTCCCAACTATCAACATGACATCTTGTGCAGCTGCTTCAACGTGAACATTTTATCTTTCCGGATTTTAGTGCTTTATAAGACAGCACTGTGCAGTTGTAGTGCCATCTCCAACAAACTGTGACGATCACCATGGTGATCGTGTATTCAAGGTATCAGCTGAGACAACTAATGCAACATACTTCTTAATCTGTCACGCGTGTGACCAAGTCTGTGTTCTGCGACTTAAAGCAATTGGGCATCTGCAACGCTAGGCCGACCCACAGGGGGACCAGAGGTGGTCAAAGACCATGGTCGCAGTCAAACGTAATGCCGCCCACCAGCACGAACAATACTGGACTAGCGACGAACTATGGCCAAAGTTGCGCAATACAGATACGGACACCTACTGTGATCGGTCATCGACCGCCAGCAACATACCATAACAGTACTGTGAGGTATATTCCTAGAAGTGGGGCAATTGCATGTCAACATAAACAATTCAGTGCCCATGGTCGTGGTCAGATCATTAGTGCATTAGGTGTAAACAAGAATAATTTGGTGAGGATTAAATGTGACTATGAGCATGTACAACCTGCGAAGAAATCTTTTCGGGTATGTTCCAAGATCCACCAAGAACAAGGCTTTGTCTCTGAGCGACTACATTGTTACACAGGACTATGATGTTGTTGCTCTCACAGAGACATGGCTGGGGACTTCCGTAGACAAGAGATGCATTGGTGAGTTGGTCCCTTCTGGGTATACCTTGAAACATGTATCCTGTCCTGGCAGTAGAAATGGAGGTGGTGTGGCATTGCTTTATAAGTCTGCCATATCATTCCTCCTCCATGGCTCCAGTACCACTGGCGACTACACAAACTTTTAACTTTTGGATTGTGATCTGGATACGGGTGACACAACTGTGCGTCTGGCCGTGGTGTATCGACCCCCACCATCAAAGCATAATGGCCTGACCATTTCCGAATGTTTTGACCAGTGGTCTACATTTTTCGCCGGCTAAGCTACCCACGACAAGGAGATTCTGATAGTTGGAGACCTTAACTTTCACGTTGATGTCGAAAGCGATCGTGATGCTCAGTGATTTATGGATACAATCAAAGCGTGTGGCCTACAACAACATGTACACAAACCGAACCATGTGCTCGGCCATACGTTGGACGTCATGATCAGCAGAGACACCAGTCACATCGTATTGATCCGGTGCCCACATGGCTTCTAAAGTTATGTGTAGATGAGCTACTCCCTTTTATCACCACGATTGTCAACGCCTCTATGAATAGTAGCTGTGTGCCTCGCGCATTCAAGTGTGCTCAGATACGACCACTACTTAAGAAACCAACACTCGATCCAGGCATCCTTAAACACTACATACCTGGGTCCAGCCTTCCTTTCAATGCTAAGGTGTTAGAGAAGGTTGTAGATACACTGTTTGGGCGCCACCTGGTGAGTAATGGTCTTCACGAGGAGCTCCAGTCAGCCTACCGTAGATCTCACTCGACCGAGACGGCGCTCCTCAAGGTACAAAGCGATATCCTCGAGTCTCTGGATAATGGTTGTGTCACAGTGTTGGTCATGCTCGATCTGTCGGCTGCGTTCGAAACTCTCGATCACGGAATTCTGTTGCATCGTTTAGAGAACTTATTCGGAATTTCCGGAGCTGCTCTCGACTGGATAGCATCGTATCTCCACGACCGTTACCAGGTAGTGGCGAGCACTCCAATCCAGTTCTCCTGGAACGTGGTGTACCACAAGGCACGGTACTCGGCCAGAAGAAATACACTATGTACTCAAAACCACTAGGAGCCATTATCCGTCGGTATGGACTGTGTTATCACTTCTATGCGGATCGATGACACCCAGTTGTACATCTCGTTCAAGCCGAAGGACGGTGCAGCCCAAACAGAATCCCTGGAACTCATTGAGAGGTGCCTCACGGACATTGAAAGATGGATGCACGCAAACATGCTAAAACTGAACAGTGAAAAGACTGAGGCTGTGTTGTTCACATCCAAGCATAATGCCAAGCGGATAGAAAACGTTACTGTGCGTGTTGGCGACACTGACATTACTTCAGTGAACAATGTGACAAACCTGGGTGTTATCTTCGACTCTGCCATGAACATGGAGCAACATTTGAACAGTGTCTGTAGGTCTGGATATTATCACCTCCGCAACATTGGGCACATTAGGCGTTATCTCACAAATGATGCCACTCAATCACTAGTCAACGGGCTTATAACATCCTAGACTATTGTAACGCTCTGCTCAGTGGATTGCACCAGACATCAATTAACGAGTTACAACGTGTACAGAACACCGCGACACAGATTGTAACCAGAACATCACGCTACAGCCGCATCATACCAGTGTTGAAAAAACCTGCACTGGTTACCTGTTAACTATCGTGATACCTGATGCACACATATAAAGCCCTACATGGACAGGCTCCAGGATATATATCGGACATGCTGAATGCGTACCAACCAAGAAAAACGCTACGATCGATGGATTCAGTGACACTAGAAGTTCCAAGGGCTAGAATTGCTCATATTCGTGAAGCAAAACACTGACTTTCAAGAAGCTGCTGAAAACAGATTTGTTCCTGGCCCATTTTGGTGCTTAACTCTTTCTAGTCAGTTTTTATGACATTTTAAAACAGTATATATATATATTTATTTATTTATTTTATTATATCCAGCCTTCTAAAATATTTCATTTTTTTATCATGTTCTCGTTTTTATGCTTTGTTTTTACTGTCTATGATTATTCTATTGATTGTGTACAGCGCTTTTGAGTAGGCTTTTATGTATGAAAAGAGCGCTTTATAAGTTCGGTATAATAAATAAATAATAAATTAATGATTATAATATTTTGTTGCTTTCTATAAAAAAAATGTTGCAGCTGACGTGGTTAATGGAAAGTTAAGCACACGTGACGAACAAATGTCACAGTTGACAGGAAGTTGGGCAAGAATTCAAACAATTTAAATGTGTTTGGATATGTGGTAAAGGAAGTAAGATGATTACATAGCACAAACAAATGATTTATGTATACACGTCACAATCCAACTTTTATTAGCAAACACAGAAATGGTACGTGGAAGATTGTTCTTCACAACGGCCTGCATGCATGGGGTTTTCGGTGCTTCTGCGTGCCCTTTCAGTATGCTGGCGTGGTTGTCTTTTATTCGCCTCATGTGCTTGTACCTGGAAAAGACACAATCTCTGAAGAATACCCTCCGTAGTAGTACAAATGACTCTTCGGTTCACAAGATTTAAGGCCCTAAAATAAAGAAATGGGACAACAGATAGTGCACACATATTATATCATGCAAGGGGCATTCCATGCCAAATCAATCAAAATCAGGGTGAAAGTTACATGTCCGTCTTCGATTTTTATTAAACTTGGTGTTTTGGTTTATGTTCAAGAAATTATGTTACAAACCAACTATTAGGTCAATCTGACCTTCCTTCCCAAAGATAGAGGTAATCAAAGTTTGACCTGACCTTGATACCTGGCGACCTTCCAGATATCATAACTCCTATCCTAGGGGACCTACAGATGTGACTTAGGTGTCATTGTAAAGGTCTTAGAATTGTCTATCTGTGTAGACAATGAACCACACATCAACATTTTAAAAACATATTACTTTTTTACCTTTGACCTGATCTAGCAAAAAACATGTAACTTCCGATTTTGCAGATTGTTTTATATGTTGAAGCAAACATATTTAGCAATAATCAGTGAAAGTTTGATCGTGCACATTTGAATACTTTAGGAGTTATGCAATTTTAAACGCATTTCTTACTTTACTTTAATGCTGTAATAATGGTAATTCATCAAATCAAACTGACAAAATCACACTACTATTGTCAGCTATTCATCGACATCGCTAAAGACCAAATGTGAATTTTCCATCTGACTGATAAACTCCTTTTCCGGCGACATAACTAATTTCTGCAGGATTTGGTTCATAGTTTCCATCTCTTCTTCATTGAGAAGGTAATACGGATCCGAGAGGAGTTTGATAAAGTAGATGATCTGCATCTTCCTATGAGATATCTCCCATCGCCCGAATTCGCGAGCTTTCATGAAGTGTCTAAGCAAGATATACAGAAGATACTCTCAAAGTCGCCAGGAACAACCTGTGACTTGGATCCAATTCCATCTTCACTACTGGAGAAGTGTGCCGGTACCGTATTCCGACGATGACACACATTATAAACAATTCAATGAACTCGGGCGAGATTTCCCCCTCTCTTAAAGCTGCGCAGATCCGACCTGCGTTGAAGAAGGCAAACTTGGACCTAACTGTGATGACCAACTATCGCCCTATATCAAACTTAAGTTTCTTCAGTAAGGCACTGGAGCGAGTGGTAGCCAAACAACTGTCTTCATTCCTGGCCGGCAATAATCGTATGGATGAATACCAGTCAGCCTATCGTACACACCACAGTGTAGAAACTGCAATAGTAAACGTTCACAATGATCTACTGCAGGCCATGAACTACGGCAAGATTACCCTTCTTGTGTTACTTGACCTATCCGCAGCTTTTGACACTGTCGACCATTCTATACTTTGATCTCTCATGACCATCTACTTCGGAATGTGCGGTGTTGCACTTGACTGGTTTCAGTCCTACTTGAGCGACATAACCTGCTGTGTGCGCATTGACAATGTAACATCGGATACATCGCAACGAACACACGGACTCCCGCAAGGCTCTGTCCTAGGGCCAACACTTTTCTCAATGTATATGATACCCATTGTTGATATCATCAGGAAGCATGGCCTCAATTATTGTTGTGGTATCAGTTCGGTTACAAGTATTGTCGTTATCGTGCTGATGATGTGAACGGCATGTTAGATGTGAACGGAACTGTTTTATTGTGTTCATCCGCGTCGGCCCGTAGGGCATATCACAACACCTCCCTTCTAAGAATGCAATAATAATTATTGATTACGAATAAAACTTGCATTACAACTGAACGATGCATGAGTTGTCGTAAGGCTAATGTATGTCAATTAATACAATAGTAATAACTAAATTGTAACATGCATACAATCATAAGTGTGTGTATCCTGAAACATGCTTGTTTAAGTAGGCTACACACAGCATTAATTGGGCTGACAGTTTATGTACACATTAACTAACTGGAAGATATAAACGTTAGCTGAACTAGCTATAAAAATTAGCTAAACACAATTACTACAGATCAAGCATCTGAACTGGCTTGATATGTCGACCGTAACGCGACACTTTCACGTTAGTGAGCTCCTCAGATTGCACGACCGGAGGATCGATTGATGGCTGACTGAGTTCTCTCAGAGTCCTGCGATTGCGACGGACACTGCTGCCGTCACTATCGACAACATAGGAATGAGGGGTACCAGGGTTAGTATCGACTACCTTAGCAGGACGTTTGAGATTAGTGATCCACACATCGTCTCCTACAGAGAGTCGATGAAGTTTCTTTACACGGTGCTTCCTGTCGAAGTTTAGCTTCGACGAAGCCCTCGACTCAGCCTCTTTATGACGTACCTGTACTGCGTTAGGCAACTCAGGCTGTAACACCTTAGGATGCGCTGGAACAGTGGATCTCAACTTCCTACCCATCAGAAGTTCAGCAGGCGATACACCATTGCCTAGCGGTGACGTCCGATACGCAAGCAAACCCAAGTATGGATCATCTGCTTTTTTCATGATCGACTTGATCGTCTGCACGGCGCGTTCGGCCGCCCCGTTGGATTGTGGGTACCTGGGAGAACTAGTCACGTGTTGAAAGTAGTACTTTCCTTCCGAGAACTTGCGGAATTCGTCTGATGCATACTGCGGACCATTGTCCGACGTAAGTATCTCGGGAATTCCATGACGAGCGAAGTGTGACTTCGTGTGCTCGATCACTTCATGAGTACTGAGCTCAGCTAGCAATGACACCTCAATGAAACGAGAGTAGTAATCTACTAGCAGCAAGTACCAACGTTTCTTGCAGTAAAACAGGTCACTGCCCACATGTTCCCACGGTCTGGTCGGAAACGCTGTTGGCAACAGCGGCTCAGCAACATCATTGGCCTGTGTGCGACATGTGTTGCAGTTTCGTACCATCTCTGCGATTCTCCGAGTCATGCCAGGCCACCAAACCAACTGTTTGGCACGTTCGCGACATTTGGTTATCGCGAGGTGACCCTCATGTAGACGCTGGAGAACGTCAAGACGTTCAGATTGCGGGATCACGATCCTGTTCTCATACACAAGAACGTCATCTATGATCGTGAGTTGCCCTCTGCTTTCCCAGAACGGTCTGAGAAGAGAATCAGCAGACGATATGTACGGAGGCCAACTAGTTCCCACATACTTTAGCACTTGTGCTAGTACTTCGTCATGAGCCTGAAGTCGACGCATTTCGACTAACCGTTTAGGAGACGCACATAAGTTTATCGACTGTTCTGCATAGGACTCTACCTCCTCTACAAAAAGTTCATCTACCTTCGTAGGACTGGCGGTAGACCGCGACAACGCATCAGCAACAACATTGTCTTTACCTGTGATATACTCGACTGTGTAACAGTATCTCATCATGCGAAGTCGAAATCTCTGAATTCGCACTGGTAGCTTATCTAAGCTAATGTCATTGAAAAGTGGGACCAATGGCTTATGATCCGTTTGGATTCGGACATGGAGACCAACGATGTAGATGCGAAATTTTTCGCATGCCCAAACACTCGCCAAAGCCTCTTGTTCGATTGTGGCATATCGTTGTTCTGTCTCCGTCAACGATCGTGATGCTGCGCACACCATTCGGAGAGTACCGTCTATCTGAATTTAAGATAACGTGGCTCCGATACCGTGTCGACTAGCATCTGACTGAATAACAGTCTCCTTCTCGGGATCATACACGGCAAGTTCAACGGACTTTGAAAGTTCGTTTTTTACGTCACGGAAAACTCTCTTCTGTGCATCTCCCCAATACCACTCGGTATTGCTGCACAATAAGTCGCGCATCGGCTGACTGAGTTCACTGAGCTTTTGTGACAACTTGCCTAACTGATTAGCCATTCCCAGATAGTTGGAGGTTTGAAGTCAATCAGGCCCTGTACAGCCTCTGGATTCGCGCGCACACCTGTGCTCGTTATCACGTGACCGAGGAATCTGATCTGACTCACACCAAACTCACACTTTGACGCATTCAGCGTCATGCCTGCGTTCCTTAGACGAGTCAAGACACGGCGAACGCGATCGTCATGTTCCTGGAGAGACGCTCCCCAGATGCAAATGTCATCCATATGACAAATTACACCCTCGACCCCGTCTAGGATTTTAGACACGATCTTCGAAAAGATCTCGGGACTCGACGAGAGCCCAAACGGCAGACGATTGAACGCGTACCGTCCGTGCGGCGTTAGGAATGTTGTAAGCAGTTTGGACTGTTCGGAGAGAGGGATCTGCCAGAACCCGGAATTAGCGTCAAGTTTCGTGAAAACTTTGCCCGCGCCTAGCTTAGCCAGACTGGCTTCCACATCGGCCATAGGATATACATTCCTACGAACTGACTTGTTCAATTCCGTGAAATCTACACAGATTCTCACCTTCTCGTCCTTGCCTCCTTTCGACACGACCACCATCGATGCGCACCACTCTGTGGGTTGGTCCACTGCAAATATCACTTTTTGGGCCAACATTTGATCTAGCTCATCCTTGACCTTGTCTACCAGTGGGTATGGGACGTTACGAGAAGTGTATATTGCGAATGGACGTGCGTCCGCTTGCAACTGGACATCGTACTCCTCGCTAATCTGACCTAACCCCTGAAACATCTGTTTAAACTCACTGTTAAACTTGCTCGAGCTAACATCGCTGACGTGACACGTAATCAACACAAGTTTTACACACGCATCTCTACTCAGTAGTGCATTCGATTGGTCGACGACATACAATCGTTCACAGCATTCATGTGAATCTACTCCGAGTACACTGTAAAACTCGCCTAACACGGGTATACGCAAGTTACCAGGTCCTAGCAATCGCTTTACGGTAGGACGCCACTTCACGTGTTCACATAGTCCTCTCGGCACAACTGACACATCTGCACCAGTATCTAACTTGAACTGCACTGGTAAATGTAACCCATCGACACAGACTTGTTGAGACCAACTACTAGACTTGCTATCGACTAGTTGATTAACCCTTGCCCTTCTCGGCACGCTCGTTTTAGACTTGCAGCAGCATGCAAAATGGCCTATTGTGAAACACAAATTACATTTGCGATCTATGGCAGCACATTTACCATCTCTATGCGACAATCTACCACAGCGAGTACACGGAACACTGCGCTTATCTGAAGTGTCACTTCTAAACTTAGTATTCGACTGTCCGCTGGATGGCGCCACTCTAGGCTTGCGTCGACGACTCGACTTCACTTCATCCACGGACTTTGGTAGATTCAGGTCGCGCATCTGCTTCTCAACTTCTTCGGCTTGACGAGCCATGGACACCGTTTTCGACTCCGTCAGTAGGGATATGTCCATTCTCTGCATCTCCCGGGATACCGTCTGATCCAGGATGCCGACGACTATGCGATCGCGAATTTGAGTAGAGCGATCTGGGAATTCGCATCGGTCGGCCGATTCGTTCAACGCACGTATAAACTGCTCGACTGTTTCCCCCTCAGCTTGAACGCGCCGAAAGAATTTCGCCCTCTCGTAGATGACATACCGCCTGGGGCTGAAGTATTCATCAAAGGCTCGCTTCACCGCGTCGTAGCTACGCAGCTGTTCCTCGCTCAGGCCCAGACTAGAGAAAATCGATTCTGCCCTCGAGCCCATACTGTATATCAGGCTGTCTATCTGCAAGCTGTCGTCTTCGTTGTTCAGTCTTGATACTGTATGAAACCTCGACCAGCGACTGATCCACTCAGACCAATTTTCCGGCAGAAAATCGAATTCCTTTGGAGGATTGAACTTGGCGGCCATCTCGTCGTTTTAACTAGACCGTTATATGGCGCGCTCCTCGTTCTGTTCAGCCTTCTACGCTAGGTGTCGCCTCCGCATAGCGTTAAACACCTTCCCGGCTTGCCACATACAATGCCCGGCAGCCATTTTTCTCAAAGTTCCGCACGCAGCCACGTACAACTTCCATCTCTAACATGACATCGTAGCGTTATTGCCTTCCCCCAACACTCACACTCAATTCTTTAGCCGTCGTCGATTCTGATCCGCATATCGGCCACCATCTTGTGGTATCAGTTCGGTTACAAGTATTGTCGTTATCGTGCTGATGATGTGAACGGCATGTTAGATATGAACGGAACTGTTTTATTGTGTTCATTCGCGTCGGCCCGTAGGGCATATCACAACAATTATCATTGCTACGCTGACGATAAACAAATATACCTCTCAGCCGATCCCACACAGTCAAAAATTAATGAGGCAATACAGCAAATTGAAGCCTGCCTTGACGAGTTACGTCAATGGATGTAGAAGAACTTCCTCAAGCTGAATGATGGAAATACTGAATTAATTGTCGTTGGATCCAAACAACAGAGATCAAATGTCAGCATCACACATATCAGAGTGGGCGACACCATGGGTACTCCTTCGGACAGCGTCAGGAATCTCGGTGTTATCTTTGATGAGAACCTTTCCATGGATAACTATATCGCCGCTGAACCCAGAGCCGTCTGTCTGTCAATTCGTAACATTGGCCTGATTCGTAAACACATCAATCAGCCGGTTGCGGAACTACTTACTCACGCTCTTATTACTTCTAGACTGGACATGAGCAATGCTCTGCTTCACGGCCTCAACAAATCACAACTACGACTCCAGCGACTACAAAACACTGCTGCCAGACTGGTCACGCTCTCCAGGAAATTCACACACATCACACCTATCCTCAAACAATTACACTGGCTTCCAATAGAACAGAGGTTCATCTACAAAATCTCCACGCTTGTATTCAAGACAATCCACCGTGTCTCTCCTACCTAATTGTGCAACCTTGTCAAACAGTATGTGCCATCCCGTGAAAATCTACGCTCTGCAAACAAGTTACTCTAAGTAGAAGACAAACCGAAAAACTCGTGGGGAGTATGATCGTTTATAGTATCCGCAGCAAAGATCTGGAATGCTCTTCCAAACAATGTTAGAGCTACTACAACAATCAACACCTTCAAACCAGCCTTGAAAACCCACCTTTTTAAAGTATACTTAGAATAAGACATGATGTGGACATGTGAACATTTCTTGGACATTGTATAATACTGATCTTATACTATTTATGAATATAGTTTTATTGTATTTATTATTTATTATATTACTTACATTATCATAACATTTATTGTATATATACTAGATATAGCTTTTTAGAAAGGTTGTATGGTTGTACGAGCCCACATTACATTGATAACAGAATTTTGTATTGATTTTATGATGTATAATTAATTATGCTCATTTTAAAATTTCTAGAACGTTGCTCTTATATTATAGAATAGTGCTTTTACAATTCTTAAAATTACTACTTTAAAGTCACCAATGGTCAAATACTGTGCAAGCGCCATGAGCGGCTCTACGGCGGATACCGGCGCTATATAAGATTTCATTGTTATTATTATTTATTAACTTAGTACAGTTATAATGTTCTGTCAGTATGCAAATAGAGGCTGCCTTCCTAGAATTTGCGTTTTTTGTGTTTTGTGTTTTGTTATCTCCATTATTTTCTACCGATTTAGATCATTATCTACATGTGTTGATGTGGGGATATATACACAAGTGCTGCTAAGACAAGTTTCTCATAAGGAAATATGTATAGCAAAATGATGGAATATAAATCACTGTAATTAGAAGTTAGATTTTAACAATGAACACGCAATACCATATATTAGGCACATGCTAATCAAGGTATCAAGTACATCAGCAGTTCCCATGTGGGTGTTACATCCTAACATTACATATTAAAATAAGCTTAACCTTTGACTTGACCTTGTAACCTCATCATGATCAAATAACCTCAGATTTTCTTGATGTTTTATGTTGATACGTATTTGGCTAAAATCACTGAAAGTTTTATCACGTAGTAAGAACTAAATTAGTCACATGATCTTTCAGTATGAAAATGGAGGCGGTCTCATAGAATGTTCTGTATGTTGATCTCTGCATATTCTCTGCACATGAGGTGATCATCTGTTTCTCTTGGTATACATAATATAATTGTATTTCAATAATATGATGACTTGTAGCTAGCGGATACATCAAAATAACATTTTATATATGTGGTTTTTATGGTAAATCACAAACATGTACATCAGCGATTCCCAATCTTTTTCTCCCCGCCTACCCCCTGAGGTCTGAGACGATCATCAGGGTATCCCCATCATTTTAACATAAAATATATAAATTCAATAAAAAAAACAATATTCTACACTCAGTTCAACGATAACACATAATCGTATTAATGCGATAAAAGTGTACATCAAATTTATAATAAACTATAAAACTTGAGGGATGAGAAAAATCAGGGATTCAATTCAGGGGGCAGTTTTGGACAGACAGATTCGTAGATCATCCATGACACAAAGCAGGACTCGAAGTTTCGTTTTCGTGGAGAATAACGCCGATAATTCGTGTTCACGTAGATATATGAATGGACTTGGTCAGGGGAAGATGTTCAAGCGCACCATGGTAAACGGTGGAGTCATTCACGAATTTCAAAACATTCCTCCTAACTTGCATGGGGTCTTTTACAGATACTGCACCTCCAAGCTGGATTGGTCTCTGAGCAAATTTGCATCTTTTGTATGGGAAGTTAGTTTGGAATTACGTTTGGCACTGATGACATGTTGCTCCCTGTTTCTTCACCAACAAACGCTGCGTTGAGACATGTTGAAGTTTTCTTAAGTTAACTTATCCGAAACTTATCCTTACATAGGCCGACGCACCGTCCAGATGCACATGCGCACACATTGCCTCACAGTAACCCCTCGGCCTCAAGACATTTGGAGACCTCTCGGAAGACGCCCTCACCTTCTTAGTGAATTCCAAGGGTATGATAGAACAACAACTTTTCCTTATAGTTTCAGTCTTTGGAGCAAAGCGCGAGCACGAGTTGCACACAAGGTGACGAAATCCTTATTTTCAGCTGACCCTACGCGTACCCCCTGGAAAACCCCTCGCGTACCTTCTGGGGTACGCGTTCCCCAGTTTGGGAACTGTTGATATACATGATACCTTCATTAGCATGTGTCTAATAAGTGGCATGGTGCGTGCACTGTTAAAATCGTAATCTAACTTCTAATTACAGTGATTTATATTCCATCATTTTGCTATACATATTACCTTATAAGACACTTGTCTCTGCAGCACTTGTGTATATATCCCCACATCAACACATGTAGATAATTATCTAAATCGTTTGAGATTAATGGAAATAACAAAACACATCAATTTTTAGGAAGACAGCCTATATTTGCATACTGACAGAGCATTATAACTGTACTAAGTTCCCATATTATAGCATTAAAGTGACGTAAGAAATGTGTTTGAAATTGCATAACTCCTAAAGTATTCAAATGTGCACGATCAAACTTTCACTGATTATTGCTAAATATGTTTGCTTCAACATATAAACAAATCTGCGAAATCGGAGGTTACCTGTTTTTTGCTAGGTCAGATCAAAAGTAAACCATTTAAAAAAATATATTTTTAAAAGTTTGATGTGTGGTTCATTATCTACACAGCTAGACAATTCTAATGACACCGACATCACATATGTAGGTCCCCTAGGAGAGGAGTTATGACACTCATGTAGGTTGTCAGATATCAAGGTCGGGTCAAACTTTGATGACCTCTATCTATGGAAAGGAAGGTTATATTGACCTAGAATTTGGTTTGTAACATAAACTCATTAACATAAACCAACACACTAAGTTTCGTCAAAATCGAAAACGGACATGTTAATTCTTGATTGATTTGATATGGAATGCCCCGCAAGATCAAACTTATCTCAAAATTATTACAAAATGAATAGCCAGAAACATCAAGAAACTGGAGGTTATACCATGACTGTATGCCTATGTGTTGATGTTTAAAAGTAGTACTTTTTATCTGCAGATTGATTTAAAAAATGTAAACTTATGTTTTGAAAATTCTTGATTAAATTGACAGCTGAGCTACGACAGTCTGTATAATTTACACTTTGGAGTGCTCTAAAATTAAAACAAATTTTAATAGGAAGATGATCGCTCACGCGGGATGATAAAGTTCTGCCAGGAACCTGTGTATATTTTGTTTGAGGCCATATAAGTTAACCATTTAATTGTTCTATTTTGGAGAAATCGAAATTGACTGTGCATAGAAAGCATAACTTGTATTTTTTTATAATAAACACATGAAATACACTTTAAAATGTAGAAATAGCACTAGTATTCTACATGTCAGCTGAAAAGTTGGTGGTCAGTAGGACCTTCATCGTTTCAGGTGACACCTAGAATACTACTCCTACATTACAAGTAGATTTAATTGTTGTCAGTGGTCAGCAGGATCTTAAACTCTGTACAGTTGGTGGTCCCATTAAAATATTGATGATCCCTTATTAGACAGGCGTTCAGACACGATACGTGCAAAGGCCATATAATAACAACCATCATTATAATGTTTACAAACGTTTATTTACAATCTCTATTATGGTTATGCAAGAAGCATGGACAGACAATTTAAAAAAAAATTAGTATGTTGGCCTTAACCAACCTCCTCATGTTCTATGCTCTGTAAGAATAGGTAAATGTCGACAATTGTGAACATAAAATGTAATCAACAGGGAAGGCTCATTTTGATTTTTTTTAGTCCGATCAGCAGTCATTTTAAACACGGATCGTGACATCAATACAACAAAATCTAATCTTCATTATATATATATATATATATACATGGTGTACATATATATATATATATATATATATATGTATAATATATAATACATATATGCAAGATTTTCGCATATTACATAAAGAGCCTCCCTGTTGATTACATTAACGAACAACTACAGGCAGCAACAGAGAAAGTAAAAGCCCACGACATTCTGCTGATCATTGGAGATGTCAATACCAAAGTAGGAGACAACAACACAGGCACAGAACGGGTGATGGGAAGACATGGTTTTGGAACCATCAATAACAACGGCTAAGTGATTTTTGCGAAGAGAACGACATGATTGTTGGAGGGACATTGTTTCAACATAAGGATATTCACAAGACAGTGGTGACCTCGCTAGATGGAGCAACCAAAGTCAGATTGACCATTTTCTCATCAATGGGAAATAGAGAAGTTCTCTACAAGACGTCAAGGCCTGTAGAGGAGCTGACACAACTAGTGATTATAGTCTGCTTATAGGAAACATCACCCTGAAATTGCGCAATGTACTAAGAGGACAGAAAAGGGGAAGACTGATCGACTCTGCCAGACTTTACCATTTTGGAATAAAGCAAGCCTTCAAGCAAGAACTCAAGAACCGCTTCCAAGTTCTTGGAGAAGAACAGGAAATGAACATAGACACACTTAATCAAGCTCTATGAGAAGCAGGCGAGAAAGTCAGGATATAAAAAAGAAGGAGGGAGAATGGATCCAGGCAGAAACTTGGCCGAAAACTGCTGAAAGGAAAGAAATCAAACAGAATATAAGTTCAACTAGATCAGAGAGGGCCAAACACCAACTTGTGGGAAGATACACACAGGTAGATAAAGTAGTATAAAGGTTGGCAAAAGCAGACAAGAAATCGTATATGAAAGACTTTCAGACGAGATATAGGAAGCGGCCAGAAGACAAGACCTCGATACATTGTACAGAATCACCAAAACTCTCAATGTACGATTCAGCGACAATGGTGTAGCAGTGAAAGACAAGGAGGAGAACATCATATTAAGTGAAGCTGATAAGATTGCACGGTGGAAAGAACACTTTCTGACAATTCTGAATAGGCCCGAACCCCTTGATACGGCAGAAATACCAGCAGCAAGAGAGGATCTGGATATCAACTTAGACGCACCAACCGTGGAAGAGGTAAGAAGCCAGCAGTCCTAGGGGTTGACACCTGTGAGCGACTAGGTCTTGTGAAAAGAGTCTATGTGTTAGATGATGAGACAGTTTAGGGAGATTACTCAGACTTGTTAGATGAATAAAAAGAAGTGGTTCAGGGGTTAGGGTGTCTTGAAGGAGAATACTCTATCACAGTCGACGGAAATGTCACATCCAGCAAGAAAGGTACCATTTGCTCAAAAAGGTAAACTTAGGTATGAACTTGAACTCATGGAAAAGTTGGAGGTTTTTGAAAAGGTCGAAGAGCCAAGTGATTGGGTTAATTCATTAGTGTTGGTTGAAAAGAAAAACGGTGATCTCATGGTATGTCTTGACCCACTTGACCTAAATCGACCAATTAGGCGTGAACATTACAAGTTACCAACACATGATGAGATAATGGCTCAGTTTAGCGATGCCAAATACTTCAGTAAGTTAGACACATCTAGTGGGCTTTGGCAAATGAAACTTGATGAAGACAGTACGAAACAGTGTGTCTTTAACATTCCATTTGTTAGGTATAAGTTTATCAGGCTTTCATTTGGAATCTCATAAGCTCCAGACGTGTATCACAAGAAAGTATACATGTTGTTTGAGCATATTGATGGCGTTGATACTACGATGGATGACAACACAGAGTGGGGTAGTACAAAGGCAGATAATAATGAGTGACTGCGTGCGGTGTTTGAAACCACGAGAAAGGCCAACTTAAAGCTCAACCGAAGCAAGTGTGAGTTAGGTGTGAAGAAGCCTGCGTTCATTGGTGATGTCTTGACGGAACGTGGGGTCCAGCCAGTTGAGCAAAAGGTTTCTGCCATAATTAACATGCCCAGTAGCAAGGTAGAATTGCTGAGATTTCTAGGAATGGTCAATTACCTTGGAAAGTTCGTCTACAACGTGTCAACGAAGACTGAGAAACTCCGAATTCTGCTTGATAAGACTGTTCAGTGGCAATGGGGACCAGAGCAAGAGCAGGCATGGCAAGATGTCAATTTGTTATCCATTCAGCCTCTGCTGAAATTCTACGATCCATCGAAGACTGTGAAAATCTCATCAGATGCTTCTCAGTGGGGTCTTGGTGCAAAGATTCTGAAACAGCATGATGGCGAATGGCAGCCAGTATCGGCTGAAGGAGACAATATCTGAGTGGTTCCGCTATGTATTCTGCGTTCTCTTGTTGGTTGCTGAGTGTTCTGTCCATGTTTTCAAAAGGGCAGGTTGCCGTTTTAGTAAAAGGGCACATAGAGCGCGGTGAGCAGTCGTTAAAAGGGCACTTGCGACACGCTACTAAATTAAGTACATGAGATGTAGTAGTAGTTTACAGCTTGTAGTTAATATCATACTACTTACATATAGTATATTATCCACACAGCGTATACATATATTTATGTACTATAATATAGGCTTGGGCATTGTAGAACAAAACATAATCCCAAGCTTTACATAACTTTTTAAAAATTTGTGTCAATCTGCATAATATTTAACATACACAGAGAATATTGCACAGGTAATGTTGTGCCAAATTCCTTGGGGCTAGGTTTAACATAATTGAGATATACTGGTATGTTCGATTTTGAAAATGTTAAATGTACAAGCAACATAGTATTTAAAAAAAATGACATTTAGATAAATATAAATGTGAACGAATGAAACATTATAGTATATATATATATATATTATTATAGACAATACAACATATTTAATTTAGTTAAATTGGCATGTCATGTCATGTGACAAGCGCCCCTTGGCAGCTATTTATTTGCTCTGTGTTTAAACTTGAATTTTACTTATTTGTATTACTACGACACTGGTGAGATTTAAACATCATTTTGATAACATTACTCTGAATGCACGGAGCTGTTCATTCGTGTTATTGGTTTTATATGTGCGTGTATTTCTGCGACTTTTATTCCGGTGGCACACCTGTACCCATGGTGACCTACACTCGGCAGGAACTATTCGCCCATAACATTGCGAGTGTCACTGGCGGAAGGCTGCCTCAGCCTTTGTTCGACACCTTAAAGGACAATGGAATTTGTGCGGTCACACGAGGTTGCAGAGCCGGTCGCAATCGCCATCGTACAATACGTCCAGTAATTGGACGTCGGCCCGGCTTTACACCCACTTATCACCAACGCGGTGTCAACAACGCAAACATTACACGTGTGAAACTGTCGTCTTGTCAAACTGATGACAAGGATTTTAAGAATCGTTACACCAACATAGCATTGATCAATGCAAGATCTGTGAAAAATAAGACGGTGACTATAAATGAGGAAATTATCCAACACGATTGGGATGTTTTGTCCATCACCGAGACGTGGCTAAAAAAAACTGGAGACGAAGCGATTGTGGCTGAACTGACGCCTCCCGGCTACACATTCAATCATGTAGCACGTGCCTCTGGTCGTGGCGGCGGAGTTGCCATAGTTCATCGAAATACCTTCAACACCAAGATCCTCCCAAAGCTGCCATTCACAACCATTGAACTTCTCCGTCTGCAACTCACCAACCCGTTCTTGTTGAAATACAACATCTGGGTCGTTTATCACCCGCCTGCATCAAGTAAGACATCTGGAACAATATCGAATTTGTACGCTGAACTTGAGCAGCTATTCATCGAGGCATCCATATCCGTTGTTCCTACTGTCATCATTGGTGACTTCAATGTTCATTTTGACGATACCCTCAAATCAGAACCACTTCGCACTCTATGTGAATCGTTCAATCTAACTCAACATGTACAATCGCCGATTCACCAATCTGGACATATATTGGATCTTGCGATCAGTCAAACTGATGACGACTTCATTACTTCCGTTACTGTGCATCCTGACTCTCTGTCTGACCACCATCGCATTGAACTCACACTAAGAGCACTGAAGCCTGCAGTAAAAACTAAGACGATTGCAAAGCGGAATTTCAGGAACATTGAAACAGATGCACTCCGAAACGGTATCGAGTCTGTATGTGCTGACATGACATTGCGTACATGCGCGAATGATCGACAAGCAGAGGATTTGGTGGAGATGTACAACACCTGTCTCACTGAGTGCCTTGATAAACATGCCCCGTTACGCAATGTGAAAGTAAGAGACAGCACACCACATCCCTGGTACGACTCTGACATCGACGACCCCAGGGATAAGAAGCGGAAACGGGAGAATGTGTGGAGAAGAACTAAACTGGAGATTCGTCGGCAATTATATGTCACCGCTCGTGAAGAATGCACTGCTTTGATATCAGCACGCAAAACGGATTATTATCAAAACCGCCTGGAGAAGGCAAACAACAAAACCATGTTTCGATTACTGAGATCGCTTGATGGCCACCGCATACAGGAACACCCTGAATTCCACTTGACAGCCCAGATATGCGAAAAAAATTCACGTTTCTTTAATGAAAAGATTGACAAGCTGCTGTCAGGTCTGCAGTGTTTTAACACTGCAGACCTGACAGCAGCTTGTCAATCTTTTCACTAAAGAAACGTGAATTTTTTTCGCATATCTGGGCTGTCAAGTGGAATTCAGGGTGTTCCTGTATGCGGTGGCCATCAAGCGATCTCAGTAATCGAAACATGGTTTTGTTGTTTGCCTTCATTGATAGGCCAACAGATGAAAGACGTTGTTTCACTGACAGTATCCATGCGTTTGATCCAACAACGAACACAGAGATCACAGCGATTTGTGGTACTACTGGCAAAACGTGCGCGTTGGATCCTCTGCCTGCAATTCAGCTAAGAGACAATATGACAAGTATTGTGTCTGTCATTACACGGATTACAAATGCTTCGCTGGACGAGGCAGTCATGCCAAAGTCGCTGAAGCATGCAATTGTCCGTCCGCTTTTGAAGAAACCATCACTTGACAACAACATTCTGAGCAGTTATCGACCTGTGAGCAACCTTACACAATTATCCAAAGTAATTGAGAAAGTGGTCGCGCTTAGGATAATGACGCATGTGTCTGACCAGCAAATGGTTGAGTGCTTTCAGTCGGCGTATCGGAAAAAAACATTCGACCGAAACCGCGCTACTGTACGTTACAAGTGCCATCAAAACAGCCATGGACAATAAACAAGGAACCATCTTGGTTCTCGTTGATTTTAGTGCCGCCTTCGATACTATCAACAACGACATCTTGATTAAGCGTCTACGTTTGCGCTATGGCTTTGTTGGAAAAGCACTGGACTGGATGACATCGTACCTGCAAGACCGGACGCAGCGAATTGTAATCGGTGACCAATCGTCGAGTATTACTACTCTAACAACAGGTGTCCCGCAAAGCTCCGTCCTTGGACCACTGCTCTTTTCATTATATGTCCAACATATCGGTGACATTATTCGAGCCCATGGACTCTTCTTCCACACTATGCTGACGATTTACAGATCTACTCACATTTCGACCTGAATCGTTCCGCTTTAACGGCTGCGGTTCAGCAAATGGAGGACTGTTTGGGTGAAATAAAGAACTGGATGGCATGGAATTCTATGTGCATGAACGACGGCAAGACACAGTATCTTCCGATTGTACCCAAGTCTGCGGATGCAATCGTTGACGGCATTGTGATTCGCGTTGGTGGTTCTATAATTACAGCTTCAAGATGTGTTCAAAATCTCGGTGTCTCCATATATGAAAAAGCACATGCTCATTCTACCTCCGCCACATCAGTCAGATTAGCCGTTTTTTACCCAAACCAACAAAGGAACGCGTAGTCAATGCCATCATCACATCGCGGATTGACTACTGCAACGCACTCTTGTACGGCACGTCTGCAGTTAACATCGCGCGTCTGCAACGAATACACAACTCGGCTGCCATTGGCTGCCTGTTGCGCGCAGAGTGGATTACAAGATACTGGTACTCACGTACAAAGCCATGCACAATGACGCGCCCGTGTACTTGTGTGAACTCGTGCACCCATATCAACCGGCAAGAGCACTGCGCTCTGCGAGCAGTAACATGTTGGCAGTGAAGCGCAATCGTATCAAGGCTGGGGACGGCTCGTTCGCTGTAGCTGCTGCGTCCCTATGGAACACTTTACCGAGTGCTGTTAAAACCTGTGACACTCTCGCCAGCTTCAAATGTCGTCTGAAGACACATTTCTTTTGTGTTTCATATTAGTGCCACTCTACATGAACACTGCCCTCTACTAAAACCAATTTTAATTAGTTATCGTATTCGTATAATGATTATTCATTATTCCTCACGTAAACTATTTTATATCAAATGTTTGACTACATTATTTATTATTATTTATTTTATATAGTTATTGTGCTAGATTGATTATTATTAAGATTATTAAATTGTGATGAATAACTGATATTTATGTACTTGTTTATTTAGAAATTCTACATTATTCAATATGTATGTATTTATAAATTTTATTCCTTACCACTAATATTTATTTTAAATTAATATACATATACATATTTATTGCAATTCTACGATTTTTATGTATTTTAATATGTTGTGAAGCGCCACGAACAATACTAGATGTGGCGCTATACCAAATAAAATATATTATTATTATTATTTATTATGTCTTAACTTTATTTAAGTTTCAATATTCAGCATGACATACCATTTTATGTATAAATTCACATCATATTTAATATTTTCAGAGACTATTATATAAACAAAAGGTATGCAAAATATTGTTGGGCTAGGCTGAACAGTAAATTAGATACGTTGCACTGCAAATAGTAAAAGGTGTAATCAAAGCATTTAAATAACCAAGCATAGTCACCCGCGCAGCGCCCTCTGTTATTCAGGTGTGACGTAATTATATTGTATACGCTACCAGTTCAAAATCAAAATGGCGCATCGTTGAGTGACTCTGCTTGGTTATTTAAATGCTTTGGTGTAACTGAAAAGATGTGATGTCATACATTAAAATAATGCATAGCTAATTTTTTTTTATTTACAGAAAAACACCCACACACAATCTCAATGTTAACAATCAGTCAACAAACAGAAAAAAAGTAACTATCATTAGTTTGAAGCCACTGTTTAATGGTATCCCTCTGAATAATAACCATTACAGGTAGCTACTGCTAAACGATTTGGCCAAAACAAGACGTTGGCCGCCAGCAACCTTAGCACCCCTGGCTAGCCCACTACACATGCACACGACGTTGTGACCTAGAAACGGGATGCCTTGCATGAGCATGAACACCTTCGTGTGCTGGCGGATCATTGCATATTGAGGGGGAGTCGGTTGTTTTAACGCACACATTACGCAATTAGTCAGTACTGTTATTCAGCTATGTTATACTAAACGGCGTACGTTAGATGTAATTATATATCGGTACATTAACACATAAAGAGTGTATGAATAAAACATTTTTTTAATCACACATGCCGGCTACGGTCTTGCAGGTGCTTTGCGACAGTTTGTCGCGAACAGGCTCTGGTCCATCGACTTGCAAAGTCTGGCGGCCCCTCAGATCAACACGTATTTTAATGATTTTTGCACGCTTCACGATTAAGAATGAAATGACTGATCTAACTGTAGAAGTCTCCAGGTGATCAGACGTTAAGTTTGAAGATATGAACAAAATAAGGACTACTTGGCGATATATGTATAGTCGAGGCTTTGCGAGAAAGTCCGTCGCGAACAGGGTCTACTGACTTGCGAAGGTTGGCGCCTCCTCAGATCAAAACCAGGTATTTTAATAATTTTGCACACATCACATGAGAAAGAGTTTAACTGCAAATTTAACGGTAGAAGTCTCCCAACGATCGGACTGTAACTTTTGAAGATACGAACAAATTAACGATATGTATAGTCGAGGCGCTGCGCGAAAGTCCGTCACTCTGATTTGTCCACTGTCGAAGGTCGGCGCTTCCTCAAATGAACGTATTTAACATTTGTTGGCACACATGATTAAGAATTTAACGGCGATCGGGATAGGTGTCGAGATATGGGCGCCTGAACAATCGAACCGAGCGCGTGGCGTGAAGTCTACAAGCGCCCCGATTTCGACTGTTATATCCCATTCCCAATCGCGCGGGACGCGCTCTGTTGGATTGTTGACAAATTTAACCACGCACGTGGCGCAATCGGGATATGGATGTGGTTCAAGATCGGAGCGCGTGCAGACACTTTTAAATTAATATTTATCGTGTACTTGTCTGTAGCCATAAGTAGGGTTACGATGCAAATATAGCAGGGCTGAGATTGATATTTTGGACGGGTTGAAATTGATTGTGGACGGGTCCGCCGGGATGGCCCTTCCATACCCGTCCATGTCATATTTACGACATTGTACTGAAATATTTCGTCTTGAAATATATGGTCGATTTTCAATTGTGCGCATGCGCGGTGCCCTATATGGGTCATATTGAGTCACGTGCAAATTTCCCGGCAAGCTTACTGAAATATTCTGCCGTTGGATGTTGCAGCGTGCCCAGGTGACTGTAAGTGTAACTGTAAGTTCTGAATGACATTGGAATTACCATTTGCATTGGACTAATGTATTTTTTACATGTACACCTGCAGGGTTAGAGCTATGGTTGGACGTGGTCGCTGTACCCAGCTGATCTGTCATTCTGTGGCCCACACACGGATAGCCTAGGGCTAGGGCCTAGGGCTAGGCTCTAGCGTGTTCACTGACACTGTCAGTGTCACTGACTGACACTTGCATGACATCTATGCCCCCCCCGGCTGCAACACTTCTTCCCCTTTGTTTAGGTTTAGCCTTAGGGGCTTAGGCTGAGTTTGAGACGAGTCTTAATCTGATACTAAGACTGCCTGTTATGCCCGCAATGCCTATAACCCATGGCTGTGTCATGGCTACAGCTATTGCCTATGGCTATGCCATGCCCATGGCTATGCCATGCCCATGGCTATGCTATGCCCATGGCTATGTCATGGCTATGTCCCTATGGCTATGGCTATGCCATGGGCATAGCCATAGGGACATAGCCATGGGTTAGTTTCAGGGTTGTGTGTTAAGTTAAGGTTACGTTATCAACAACAATATTTTTGTTTTTCCCAAGCCTCGACCTATAATTTTATTACCTTATATCATGACCATGGCTGTGTAGGGTACATGCTGATGGCAATGGTTATACCTAAATTATGCAATTAAGGTCTACGTCTATAAAGTTTAGCATACACGACATAAAAGTAAAGGTAAGTTCTTATATAGCGCAGTGTCCGGACCAGTCCTCAGGACTGCTCAAGGCGCTTTACACTTTACTCCCCTGGCAGACCTGTTCAATCGAACACCATCTGTGGGAAGCATCCAGCCACGCTGCAATTGATGCGCAAAGACTAATCGTACACAAATATCTACCACTGTCTATAGCCAGGTACTCATTCATACATCTGAGTGAACTGATCGACACGGCAGCCAAGGAGCCACTGCACCCTACATAGACATAGTCATAGCGGCCATAGCCAAGCCCAAGGCATAGCCATTGGCTTGGCCATGTGCGTAGGCATGGACATGGTTATTCTATAGGCATGCCCATAGGCAGTCTAGGCTATTTACACCTGATGATCAGCACGAACAGATAGATTTATATACAATGCAAGTGTAAGTACAAACATAGTGCTACCTTAATTATTTCCAAACAACCTTTAGAAAGGCTAAACCTAACCCTACACTTTCCCCCTGGCATATGGAACATTATGCCTCATGTTTTTTTGGTGACCAATAATGGTTAGTTAATCTGCCAATGTAACATTGAGCGTGACAGTGTGAATAGTTGGTCCAAAAACTAAAATGCTATAAGTTACTGTACTGTATACATAACTATTGAGCCGGAATATGGTCATAGTACACTATAGCTTGCAGTAATACTATTTGCCCTGTTGCCCATGGCGTTGCATACCCATGTGTAGGGCAAGCTGATTGAAATCACGATTGAAATAAAAAATTTTTTTTTATTAAAATCATTGATTAAAGGTGCTCAATCATTTCGATTGTTGTGCTCCTCACGTGTCAGACTAATTTCACGAAACGTAATCGTATCAGGTATTCATTATTGATACATTGGTTCATTTGTACGTATGCTTTACTTCGTTTTAGTGAAATTAACAGATAAACAATAAAATGATTTTCGGTTAGTCCTAACCGAATATCAAGATACATATCTGAACTTGGATGTGGTCTGAGATAGACCTCTCGTGTAATAGTCACGTGAACGGGAATATGCGGCGACATCGGCCTTTGACCCCCACCTTTCGGTGCCTGGATTCAGTCAACATCCATTTTTTGTACAAGTGATAGCTCGATAATTTTATCTGTGACGAAGGGATGCCCACGGATATATGTCACGACTCGGCTAAAAAGAGGGTGAGAGCGGAAAGACAAAGAGAGTATCCGCGTACAAAGGTGTATATTGGAAAGGTTATGGATTTGTGAAACCGAACGAAAGAAACGGCTGGCGTGAAATTTATCACCAAGCACACACACACACGACTGTGTGTTCAATAGATGGAACAGCCAAAACAAAGCCGTCATCGTCCGCCATCTTAACTCCATCTTCGATCGACGTTCCGCGACGTTCCATCGCACATGAATATACATTATTGTAGATATTATGACTTTATATTGATGGACATGTTATATTATATCAATAGTTAACTAAGTGCGAAGTGTCAGTCTCTTGCGAAGCACACACCGAATGGTAGATGAACTTAAAAATCCGCTCCATCGACGTTCCGCGACGTTTCATCGACGTTCCATCAATCCGTGTCGTTCCATCGCAAATTAATACAGTAATGTAGATATTATGCCTTCATATTTAAGGACATGCCGTATTATATCAATATTTAACTATGTATAATGTAATACATAATACAGCTGTAGCACCCACTGGACATTCGCACGTTACTCCCAATCACTGGCTGACACTGCCACTGGCTAGACATGCGAGACTAATAAAATAATCGAATGCCTAAAATAATTGCCTGGATCTAACTATAAGTACTTGCTTTCTTGGATGTCAGTTGAAACTTGAGTCACTGGCTGCTTGTAGTGTGCACTTTGATCATCAAAGCTAGTTACATTTACTGACAGCAGATCAGTGACAATCACCTCAGGAATCACATAATACCCAGTAAAACACAGCTACCAATTGACCTTTAGGCTTTACCCATGCCTACTCAATAGCAGTATGAGTCTATGAGATTTATTACCATGTTTTGTATAATATAAATATATCTTTACTTACAATGTAGAATACAAAATAACACTTCTTTACTGTTTGTCCATGTGTGATGTACAACATGAATGCTGATTGTAATAACATATAAATTTAATAATCTTGTATTATGTAAATTTAAAGAGTAGTAATAATTTAGGATTTCTGTAGAGAATACTAATCATTTATATGTATATTGTGACCGTAATAGTCTACATATATTAGCAAGGGGTAAACGACCCAAACTGCATATAGTATGTGTAGAAGTATGTATAATATATAAAGAAAAGTTTATAAGTTACATCTCTGAAAAGTGTAGAATATGTATACACATTGATAGAGATCTTCTAGGCCTCTATGCTAACCTTACTTTGATAGGGAGCAAGAAAACAACTACACCGGGTGTATGAACATAGGAGGACAATTAATTTTATTATTTCTGAAAGTTATTTAAATAGCCTGGATATTATTTTGATGTGTTATACTACGCTGTCCATTTTTAGGAGTAGTAGTACTATTAAAAAATGTAAAATTTAATCAATTTTGGCCATTCCACTTTATGCCTTCACTTGAGTTTCACCACAAATATATGCAAATGACGTCCACGCCAATCCAGCCACCACAGACAACAACCGCTGCATTGGCTCTATCGAGTATCGGTGGTCGCAGTAAAACCAGTTCACTGTCAGGTATTCAGTCTCTTCCCGAGGCTGGGTGCAGCTCTAAACCATTATAACCAATGTCAGTTTAAGTAATGGTATTAATGTACTGTTATGTTCTGGTTTGACCAGTCTAATGTGTGTACAATTATTCAATGTTTGTATGATAGGGTGGTTGTCAAACTGTCAACTACATATCACATTTCATTTGCAGATCATTTTTTTAACTTATGTTTCTTTTTATTTAATTTGGAATGTTTGTATTGCAAACATAAATGTGTATATAGAATGCAAGTAAGTATACGTGACACAATATAGCCAAGCCTCAGTGATTGTCATTTCATAATAATTATGCTGATGTTGGCGCACAGATCTGCTAAAGGCTGCAACTGCTTTAATGTTAATGTTATGTCACATGACATTTTATCTCTATAATCACCTGCTGGCTTGCACAACACAAGATGCTTATGTTCAGTTTCTGATTTGTATCTTTGAATGTATATTTTAGTGTGTGTGTGTGTGTGTGTGTTCAGAAGTCAAAATAACTTAATTTAACCTGTTTAAACATACAATGTGTGGAATTATTTTAATAATACGTAAGGTTGGGGAGACTCTTAATAAGACATGATATAATGTCGCTAGTACTATCAGTGAAAAATTGCAAAACTTTTTTTTGTTTGAATAAAATTACTTTGTGACTTTATTTCCTGTGACCTTCTTTCCAACCCACCTATGCTCTACCTGCACTTACAGGTAGTTAATTATACTGGCAATTGGATGGTGCACAATCCAAATTGTTTCACATTGTTGGCTCTGACACTTGTAAATTGTCTATTTTGTTTGTTATATACTACAATTTTACAATAAATACAATAATAACTTTGCCACTCTCATATCATTTATTGTATTTTTTTTACAACTGGGCAAATGACCTTTTCACACTTGAGTGCTGGGCAAATGACCATTGGGCAAATGATCGTGCAAAATATTTTTACCTATTAATGAAATTAAAACGTTTACAAGTTACACACCACATGTACACACACATATATTTACATATACATACATATATAATATTATATATATTTACATGTAGTAGTCCTGTCAAACCATGTTCACCTTCACAAATAATCTGACTCATTCCATATTCCAATTCATGACTTTGTTTGACAGCTTCAACACAAAGGCGTGAACTACCTCAACACCACTGCAGCCATCACATATGACAAGATCTGTGGTGGCTCTATCGAGCATCAGCGGTCATAGCAAAGGCAGCTCACTGTCGGGTGTCCAGTCACTTGCTGAGGCTGGATGCAGCTCAGGACAGTAAGTAAACGTAAGTATTAATTGCTGCTGGTATGCAAACGTGATATATACAGCTGTATATATACATAAATCATAGCATAACATTTGGAAGATATGCAAACATATGTGTTTGGTTGTTTTGACAATTATGTTTTATTCTGACCAATCTTATTATTTGGTACACCATCTTTGAAAATGTTTCAACAGCACCCTCCCCCCCCCCCTCCCCCCGTCTTCCG
Source organism: Escarpia spicata (assembly GCA_963995525.1). Classification (NCBI taxonomy): domain Eukaryota; kingdom Metazoa; phylum Annelida; class Polychaeta; order Sabellida; family Siboglinidae; genus Escarpia; species Escarpia spicata. Next base: position 33,309,197 of record OZ023208.1, on the reverse strand, counting down.
ATATCACCACTCCAGCCGAGCAGCTGAAGTTATAGCGGCTTGATAGCGACAACATTTAGACTACACCATTTGGTTCAGTCGCCAGTGGAGGTTTTTGTGCCCCCCAGACCAGACTCCACGACTGTATGTGATAGTTTTGGTTGTCTGCATTAGGATTTTGCAGTAATGGGTGTCCTCGTTAAATTGCATATTGTTAGAAATGCATGTGAATTAAAGTAAAGACAATGTAAATTAAAAACACTTTATTGAAACTATTTGATGAGATCATGACTACAAAATTATGAAAAGCACAATACAACTACAGGTACAATCATTGTACTTGATGTGTATAATGTAATAATTTTTAATATCACATACACATAAAATGCAAAGCAACAATAGAAACAAAAATTAGGAAGAGGTTGAACAAATGTCAGGTACATATAACAAAACAAACAGATGCAGTTCACCGAAGAATGCTCGACACTGAACCTGTCTGACAGCATCGAAAGTTGTTGTCACTTCTGCAGACCCTGGCACCCACCGTTCCATCACCAACTACAGAGCTAGTCAGGCGTCATCACATTCTTATGTTGAGCAACCTGCATTCTACATTGGTTTCCAGGCAGTCAAGCTAACTGACTGACCTGGAAGCCAGTGTACACCCCATCGGCACTGGGGAATCTGTCACGGATTCAACACGACACAATTGGGATCACTCAGTGGACATTCATATGATAAACTGTTAATATGCAGCATGTTGCATGACTGTAGAATCTTGTCCGAGATCCTGGACAAATACAACTGCCCAGTATGCCATATTAACTTGGAGAGCTAGTGGTACTAAGCACACTAGTTCAATTTCCTGTAAAAAAAAAGCATATTATTACATGAATTTAAAATTTTTCAATTTCATTACAGTGACGCCTGATCTTAGTCAATATTATAGACTGATTTGAATTCTGCTCATCAGTAAAGCGCATTTATATTTTTAGTTTTGTTTTCAGTATACAACTTCATGTCAGTATCTGCCATGTAACTACTATACATATTCATGTTTTACATTTTAAGCCTGAGGTTGAATGGTCAAGGTGAATGTTGGAAATGACAGAATGAGGTGTTATTGTGATGCTAACAATATATTTTCCTCGTCAAGTATTCAAAGGTTCATAATACGTATGTCTACCTTCTTCAAGCATGACTAATTTATTTTATAAACTTATTTCAGAGTCATCGCCATATGCTAAATACTGTTTAAAGGTGTATTAATATGTCTGTGTTGATACACTTGTGGGTATAATATACAAGTGCAGAAGTCAATCTAGTTTTCCATGCCCAAGATGTTATTATTAAAATGTGTATGAAAACAAATGTGGTATATTTAAATGTGCACATTACAATTTTTTGATAACTTATACGTGGTTGATTGTTATAAATTTGAAATTACCTGGATTGATCAAATGTGGGCCTGCCGCAGACTATGTATCCTCCCTGTGTCTGCCTGGCCCGGGTGACCGCCTCTAGCCCCTCCTCTCATTCTCATTCATGGGTTGCAGTGTGGTCTCTAGCAATATCACAATTCAAGTTACATATATTATTATGTATTCATATATTGCTGTGGTGAGAGTATATACATATATTGGTAAATACATAAGAATAGCCGGCATATGTCAGTTGAAAGGTATCACAGGATACCAATTAATGGATTACATACACTATAGCCAGGCATGAAGGACCACAATGGAGACAAGTGCGTGCATTTTCTTGTGTAATCCTTATATATGGTGTACTCTAGGTGTATTAATATGTTATGTATTTACACGTTTACATGTTTATATTGAATAAAATCATCACCATCATGCTTGTCATAAAAATCTAAATTATTTTGCATAAAATACAATGCAAATCAACAATATTTTGCAGTAATAGTATCAAAAATATGAGTCACAATTTTTTTTAAATAATTACGATCACCAACATAATACTTCCGTGTTTGGCGTTCTGTTGCACAAAATTACGGATGCTCCCTGACTAAGTTACTTGGACGATCAACAGGGGCCTGCTGCCAAAGCAATGTTACTTGTCATTTCGCACCCTCACGTCATCTACTCTCAATATGTATTGTTGGAATAACAGCTTATTAACAACATCCTACGTAACCAAATACAATACATATCAAATATTATGCTCGTTGTCACTCTCTGACTGAATCTCTGGCTGATATGGTGACTGTCTTAGACTTAGACTTGTCAGCCTCGACACGACAGGCTCGACTTCGAGTCGAGTGTAGACATTCGCAAGTTGCAATTCTCGTTGAATTAATACACGGCTACGCGTTCTTGTTGCTAAATGCGATAGTGTAATACGTACCTTCGTACAACTACTTTGGAATTATAATCTTCATCTTGATACGCTAAAGCACGTGTGTGTTGTTATTGTTTTCGAATGCCTGGGATGCCGATCTCGCGTAAAGCACGTGACCGAAGTGGCGCAGTAGGCAGACAGCGCAATTGGCTTTCGCCAGCGATACCCGCTGTAACGACAACTCTTTTTTTGACGATTAAAACACAAGTACGCATTTTTTTAAATTAAACCGACTGTGCGCACTAGTTAAACTATTCACACATTACACATCTGGACATAAAAGAACCGGATTGGCGATGGGCAAACGAAGTGATTGAGCACCTTTAAAATAAACTAGTTTATTTCTTCTTAATCACTGCAGTTTAAACTTTTTGATAAAAGCACTTGATTTTTAGTACCGTTGTCCATTATCAACAGAACACGGCTGTCTATTTGTGAGTTTAGAGATTTCCTGTTTTATTTTCCTGCCATCTGGTGGCCATAGTCAAGAGCGTGAAACTGTCAATACAATAATAAGTATTGGTTAACGTGATTAGATGTGTTAAATGCTAGTGTTATTTATGAATTTATTGCTGACACATTTCACATGTTTTAGGTTGCGGCAACACTGCTTATGCAGGCAAAGCAGGCATGCAAGACCACAACACAAACAGCGATATATTCCACCGAAACGCGATATCTGGTGCCAGACAATTTGAGAAAATTGTCATCTTTGTAAGTTACAAGAATAAGGATAATTGATCTAATTATATATGTATGTCCAAGTTATGGCAGTCGTTACTTTGTTTAACTCAGTACATTACGTCTTACTAGCACCTGGATTGTGAAGCTTTTAAGGTGAAAGTAGGTATAATCTAACGATATATGCTTACTAGATGTCATATCGCTACAATCTACAAAAAATGTTGACTCTATACAATGGCTCGTCAAATCTAACGTTCTTTTGCGCCGAACTATTTTAATAGCCTATTTGAATTTAATAGTCGGAATAATGAAGGTGCACGAGCGGATGCAAAAATCTGCATTTCATTGACACATCACTAACTTCAAGTAAAAAAAATCATTAAGCAACACATTTGTAAGGGAGGTGTTATTCTAACTGATTCCTTGGAGACTACTGAGTCGATTTAAATAATGCAAATGGGAAATAGTGTTTTTTATGTGTTAATTGTATGTATCTTCTGTAACAGGCTGTACATGATTTCTCTTTAGATATGTTATTCATTCCATTGCAGTGCATCGTACAAGAGGCGTGTTATAGAGCCGTTTCTGTTTGGGCGAACCCTTGAAACCCTCGGCCTGAACGAAGAACAAGCCAATGCAATTGTAGGTTAGGCAGGTGTGACACCGTCAAGGAATCTTCAACGTGGTGTTGGCCCACAAGACATTGCGGTCTGGCCTCGCTGGAAGTCAATTACACAGAGCCTCGCTTCCGATCTCCAGCAGGTTGCACCCGGTGTTGTTGTAGAATAAGTTATAAACTTCAGTGGCAAAACAAAATGGCTCAGTGACGTTATCGTGGAACGGACTGGCCCCGTGTCATTCAGTGACGTACCGCATGACATAACTCAGCCAGAGATGGAATCTCCCCACACTTCTGAACAGAACTGTACAACCAGTGCAAATCTTCGTAGATCAGGGAGAAACCATAGAGCACGTGAGAAACTTAACTTATGAAGTGACATTCACGATCACTCGTAGGAAAGTGATTGGAAAAGAAATTGTGAACGTTGGTAGTGGCATGTTGAATAACTTTAGTTACAACTGAACGTTTGGTATAGATATGCTTTTAGTTAAAAGTATTATTCTTGTTGAGTACTAGAACTCCAGGGACATTGTATTGTAACACTATAAGGACACCGAGTCATATTTGTTTAGCAAACCAGTTATAATATTATAATCAAGATGGTGTGCATGAATAAACTGTGTGACAATTGATTTGACGTTTACATCTACTCACAATCTAGGCTAAATATGATCAAAGCTAAACATGTATCATTGGGCATAATAATAAATTATTATGATTATAATAATAAATTATTATGATTATAGGTAGATTAGATTTATGAAAGCCATTGTTATAAATTGTACACATTCATTCATGATTAATAATACACATATTCTCTCCCAATTCAATTGTCAGTACAAAACAAACACCATCAGACGGTGAATCTATAGATTTTGCCCAGTATAATAATATCCTAATAATAATATCCTTAGTAAATTAATTATTTATTATTATTTAAATTATTTGATGCATGCAGCCTACAACTTTTAATTGAACTTAACTGTGCACAATCATGTGCATAATTACGGTTATCAACTTATAATGAACACGAACTATATAACAGCAAAAAACAGTCGTTCCCATATTCTTAAATGTAGGCTAATTCAGTAATTGCAGTGACATTGGCCCCAATTAATTATTCATGCAATAATAACACAGTTCATGTATGATAATATTATCAAAAGCAAGCTTGCATTCACAGCGACAACTGGCAACATAACAGTCAAATATTTAAGACCCAACGTTTCGTGTATGTAGCCTAATGAAATATTTTGTATATTTGTTTCCTCTCGTGCGTTCCAACACTACACAATAAGTAAAGGTCATAGGTCAAAATCTACCAAATATTTCAGCGACCAAATGTTTCGCTTAAAGGTACTCAATCACTTCGTTTGCCCATCGCCAATCCGGTTCTTTTATGTCCAGGTGTGTAATGTGTGAATAGTTTAACTAGTGCGCACAGTCGGTTTAATTTTAAAAAATGCGTACTTGTTTTTTAATCGTCAAAAAAAGAGTTGTCGTTACAGCGGGTATCGCTGGCGAAAGCCAATTGCGCTGTCTGCCTACTGCGCCACTTCGGTCACGTGCTTTACGCGAGATCGGCATCCCAGGCATTCGAAAACAATAACAACACACACGTGCTTTAGCGTATCAAGATGAAGATTATAATTCCAAAGTAGTTGTACGAAGGTACGTATTACACTATCGCAGTTAGCAACAAGAACGCGTAGCCGTGTATTAATTCAACGAGAATTGCATTTTGCGAATGTCTACACTCGACTCGAGCCTGACAAGTCTAAGTCTAAGACTAAGTCTAAGTCTAAGAGACTAAGACAGTCACCATATCAGCCAGAGATTCGGTCAGAGAGTGACAACGACTTGAACGAGCATAATATTTGATATGTATTGTATTTGGTTACGCAGGATGTTGTTAATAAGCTGTTATTCCGACAATACATATTGAGAGTAGATGACGTGAGGGTGCGAAATGACAAGTAATAAACATTGCTTTGGCAGCAGGCCCCTGTTGATCGTCCAAGTAACTTAGTCAGGGAGCATCCGTAATTTTGTGCAACAGAACGTCAAACACGGAAGTATTATGTTGGTGATCGTAATTATTAAAACATTTTTTGTGACTAATATTTTTGATACTATTACTGCAGAATATTGTTGATTTGCATTGTATTTTATGCAAAATAATTTAGATTTTTATGACAAGCATGATGGTGATGATTTTATTCAATATAAAAATGTAAACGTGTAAATACATAAAATATCAATACACCTAGAGTACACCATATATAAGGATTACACAAGAAAATGCACGCACTTATCTCCATTGTGGTCCTTGATGCCTGGCTATAGTGTATGTAATGCATTAATTGGTATCCTGTGATACCTTTCAACTGACATGCCGGCTATTCTTATGTATTTACCAATATATGTATATACTCTCACCACAGCAATATATGAATACATAACTTGAATTGTGATATTGCTAGAGACCACACTGCAACCCATGAATTAGAATGAGAGGAGGCAGAAGAGGGGCTAGAGGCGGTCACCCGGGCCAGGCAGACACAGGGAGGATAAATAGTCTGCGGCAGGCCCACATTTGATCAATCCAGGTAATTTCAAATTTATAACAATCAACCACGTATAAGTTATCAAAAAATTGTAATGTGCACATTTAAATATACCACATTTGTTTTCATACACATTTTAATAATAACATCTTGGGCATGGAAAACTAGATTGACTTCTGCACTTGTATATTATACCCACAAGTGTATCAACACAGACATATTAATACACCTTTAAACAGTATTTAGCATATGGCGATGACTCTGAAATAAGTTTATAAAATAAATTAGTCATTCTTGAAGAAGGTAGACATACGTATTATGAACCTTTGAATACTTGACGAGGAAAATATATTGTTAGCATCACAATAACACCTCATTCTGTCATTTCCAACATTCACCTTAACCATTCAACCTCAGGCTTAAAATGTAAAACATGAATATGTATAGTAGTTACATGGCAGATACTGACATGAAGTTGTATACTGAAAACAAAACTAAAAATATAAATGCGCTTTACTGATGAGCAGAATTCAAATCAGTCTATAATATTGACTAAGATCAGGCGTCACTGTAATGAAATTGAAAAATTTTAAATTCATGTAATGACAATGAACACCTAGTAAAGAAAAATAGTTAAAATTGTTCACCGTTTTGAGAAATTGCATATTCCACTAATGTCTGCATGCTGTATCAAGCCACCCTTCCCCAGAACAACCCTGGTAAACACTGACCGTTCCTAAGATATCAACATGTATAGATGCAGCTGTAGTAGAACATTTCTTGCTGCCTTTTTTCTTGTGATATGATGCAGGTTATACATGAAACATTATTATATACTGATTATGACAATGAACACATCATAATTATTTACTCCCAACACTACTATGATGCCTGTTTTTGTTTACTGAATATATGCTTTTTTTACAGGAAATTTAACTAGTGTGCTTAGTAACACTAACTCTCCAAGTTAATATGGCATACTGGGCAGTTGTATTTGTCCAGGATCTCGGACAAGATTCTACAGTCATGCAACATGCTGCATATTAACAGTTTATCATATGAATGTCCACTGAGTGATCCCAATTGTGTCGTGTTGAATCCGTGACAGATTCCCCAGTGCCGATGGGGTGTACACTGGCTTCCAGGTCAGTCAGTTAGCTTGACTTCCTGGAAACCAATGTAGAATGCAGGTTGCTCGACATAAGAATGTGATGACGCCTGACTAGCTCTGTAGTTGGTGATGGAACGGTGGGTGCCAGGGTCTGCAGAAGTGACAACAACTTTCGATGCTGTCAGACAGGTTCAGTGTCGAGCATTCTTCGGTGAACTGCATCGGTTTAGATATCGATGACATCACTGTATGTTTTCGCTGTCTTTGATGGTACTGCATACCAGCTTCCTGACATTTTGCTGTACGTCTGCATCTACCTATACCGGAGACAAAATGACAATTAGGATGGCTCTGACATGCATGATATTTTTATATGTGACGACACATTTATCAAAAGTCAATAATACAAGGTATTTGTATTCAATTCAACTATAACTTTTAGCAGTGTCCATGAAAAAATACATTAATTATCCAGAATTGTTACAACTGGTAGGGTTTCATTGCCTTTGTGTTGCTGATAGTCAGTGGGCAGCCAGCTGAGTTCTTGCAACATACACCAGGCACAAGTTTGTGAAGAAGTAATGGTATTGAAAGCCTTTTCACATTTTTCAACAACAATCTGTTGATACACTGACAGCAGCATTTTACTTGTTCAAATTATCTATGTATCACGAGGACTGTTATATATTTTTCATGCCATGTATAATTTTTCTAAATTATTCTTTTTTAGCACTGTTTTATATTTTCACAATTTACATTAATTTTCATTTTGCATGATAATTAAACAACACTTGGGTAAGTTTAGTTCTGATATGGTGTAGTACCCAGTCCTTGGGATTACCCAAAGCGCTTTAAACTTTACTCCCTGGCAGACCTGTTAAATTGAAAACACCATCTTGACTTATGTGGGAAGAATTCAGCCACACTGAAATTAATATGCAAAGATTATTCATACAAAAATATCCACCGTCTGTAGCCGGTACTCTTCATACAGCTGAGTAAACTGGAGCAATGTAGCATGTAGCGATTGTACATGTAATTCTCAGTCACTTGGCGATGACCCTGTCTAGTCTAGTCACTATTTTTTGCGAGTTGTAAACATACCAAGCATTGCACATACTACAACAGTTTTGAATTTTATATCCTATTGATGTTTTTTAACAAAAAATCATAATATAGTTATTTTTATTTGATATGTACATATTAAATTTGTTCAACTAAACATCGTCCTAAGTAATTTGTTCTCATTGGTTTACATTTTATGGGCATTAAAAGTAAAAATTTGTTGTTCAATACACATAATTGTTTAGTCACTAATTTTGTGAGTTGTAAACATATAACTAGCATTTTATATCACATGTGTAGTGTTGTTTTTTTGTAACAAAGAATTGTGATAAAAGTAACTGTTTGTTTTGTTATATGTACCTGACATTTTTTCAACCTCTTCCTAATTTTTGTTTCTATTGTTGCTTTGCATTTTATGTGTATGTGATATTAAAAATTATTACATTATACACATCAAGTACAATGATTGTACCTGTAGTTGTATTGTGCTTTTCATAATTTTGTAGTCATGATCTCATCAAATAGTTTCAATAAAGTGTTTTTAATTTACATTGTCTTTACTTTAATTCACATGCATTTCTAACAATATGCAATTTAACGAGGACACCCATTACTGCAAAATCCTAATGCAGACAACCAAAACTATCACATACAGTGGTGGAGTCTGGTCTGGGGGGCACAAAAACCTCCACTGGCGACTGAACCAAATGGTGTAGTCTAAATTTTGTCGCTATCAAGCCGCTATAACTTCAGCTGCTCTGCTGTCTCGGCTGGAGTGGTGATATCGGAAGACGGGGGGGTGCTGTTGAAACATTTTCAAAGATGGTGTACCAAATAATAAGATTTGTCAGAATAAAACATAATTGTCAAAACAACCAAACACATGTTTGCATATCTTCCTAATGTTATGCTATGATTTATGTATATATATATATACAGCTGTATATATCACGTTTGCATACCAGCAGCAATTAATACTTACGTTTACTTACTGTCCTGAACTGCATCCAGCCTCAGCAAGTGACTGGACACCCGACAGTGAGCTGCCTTTGCTATGACCGCTGATGCTCGATAGCGCCACCACAGATCTTGTCATATGTGATGGCTGCAGTGGTGTTGAGGTAGTTCACGCCTTTGTGTTGAAGCTGTCAAACAAAGTCATGAATTGGAATATGGAATGATTATTTGTGAAGGTGAACATGGTTTGACAGCACTACTACACGTAAATATATATAATATTATATAATATTATATATGTATGTATATGTAAATATATGTGTGTGTACATGTGGTGTGTAACTTATAAACGTTTTAATTTCATTAATAGGTAAACATATTTTGCACGATCATTTGCCCAATGGTCATTTGCCCAGCACTCAAGTGTGAAAAGGTCATTTGTCCAGTTGTAAAAAAATACAATAAATGATATGAGAGTGGCAAAGTTATTATTGTATTTATTTGAAAAATTGTAGTATATAACAAACAAAATAGACAATTTACAAGTGTCAGAGCCAACAATGTGAAACAATTTGGATTGTGCACCATCCAATTGCCAGTATAATTAACTACCTGTAAGTGCAGGTAGAGCATAGGTGGGTTGGAAAGAAGGTCACAGGAAATAAAGTCACAAAGTAATTTTATTTAAAAAAAAAAAAAACAATTGCAATTTTTCACTGATAGTACTAGCGACATTATATCATATGTCTTATTAAGAGTCTCCCCAACCTTACGTATTATTAAAATAATTCCACACATTGTATGTTTAAACAGGTTAAATTAAGTTATTTTGACTTCTGAACACACACACACACACACACACACTAAAATATACATTCAAAGATACAAATCAGAAACTGAACATAATCATCTTGTGCTGTGCAAGCCAGCAGGTGATTATAGAGATAAAATGTCATGTGACATAACATTAACATTAAAGCAGTTGCAGCCTTTAGCAGATCTGTGCGCCAGCATAAGCATAATTATTATGAAATGACAATCACTGAGGCTTGGCTATATTGTGTCACGTATACTTACTTGCATTGCATATACACATTTATGTTTGCAATACAAACATTCCAAATTAAATAAAAAGAAACATAAGTTAAAAAAATGATCTGCAAATGAAATGTGCTATGTAGTTGACAGTTTGACAACCACCCTATCATACAAACATTGAATAATTGTACACACATTAGACTGGTCAAACCAGAACATAACAGTACATTAATACCAGTACTTAAACTGACATTGGTTGTAATGGTTTAGAGCTGCACCCAGCCTCGGGAAGAGACTGAATACCTGACAGTGAACTGGTTTTACTGCGACCACCGATACTCGATAGAGCCAATGCAGCGGTTGTTGTCTGTGGTGGCTGGATTGGCGTGGACGTCATTTGCATATATTTGTGGTGAAACTCAAGTGAAGGCATAAAGTGGAATGGCCAAAATTGATTAAATTTTACATTTTTTAATAGTACTACTACCCCTAAAAATGGACAGCGTAGTATAACACATCAAAATAATATCCAGGCTATTTAAATAACTTTCAGAAATAATAAAATAAATTGTCCTCCTATGTTCATACACCCGGTGTAGTTGTTTTCTTGCTCCCTATCAAACTAAGGTTAGCATAGAGGCCTAGAAGATCTCTATCAATGTGTATACATATTCTACACTTTTCAGAGATGTAACTTATAAACTTTTCTTTATATATTATACATACTTCTACACATACTATATGCAGTTTGGGTCGTTTACCCCTTGGTAATATATGTAGACTATTACGGTCACAATATACATATAAATGATTAGTATTCTCTACAGAAATCCTAAATTATTACTACTCTTTAAATTTACATAATACAAGATTATTAAATTTATATGTTATTACAATCAGCATTCATGTTGTACATCACACACGGACAAACAGTAAAGAAGTGTTATTTTGTATTCTACATTGCTGAAGGCAAGTAAAGATATATTTATATCATACAAAACATGGTAGTAAATCTCATACTGCTATTGAGTAGGCATGGGTAAAGCCTAAAGGTCAATTGGTAGCTGTGTTTTACTGGGTATTATGTGATTCCTGAGGTGATTGTCACTGATCTGCTGTCAGTAAATGTAACTAGCTTTGATGATCAAAGTGCACACTACAAGCAGCCAGTGACTCAAGTTTCAACTGACATCCAAGAAAGCAAGTACTTATAGTTAGATCCAGGCAATTATTTTAGGCATTCGATTATTTTATTAGTCTCAAATGTCCAGCCAGTGGCAGTGTCAGTCAGTGATTGGGAGTAACGTGTGAATGTCCAGTGGGTGCTACAGCTGTATTATGTATTACATTATACATAGTTAAATATTGATATAATACGGCATGTCCTTAAATATGAAGGCATAATATCTACATTACTGTATATTAATTTGCGATGGAACGACACGGATTGATGGAACGTCGATGGAGCGGATTTTTAAGTTCATCTACCAATCGGTGTGTGCTTCGCAAGAGACTGACACTTCGCACTTAGTTAACTATTGATATAATATAACATGTCCATCAATATAAAGTCATAATATCTACAATAATGTATATTCATGTGCGATAGAACGTCGCGGAACGTCGATCGAAGATGGAATTAAGATGGCGGACGATGACGGCTTTATTGTTTTGGCTGTTCCATCTATTGAAAACACAGTCGTGTGTGTGTGTGCTTGCTGATAAATTCAATATTACTAACCTGTCCAGAAGAAACTTGGCGAATGCTGCATCACTTTTCACGCCAGCCGTTTCTTTCGTTCGGTTTCACAAATCCATAACCTTTCCAATATACACCTTTGTACGCGGATACTCTCTGTCTTTCCGCTCTCACCCTCTTTTTAGCCGAGTCGGTGACATATATCCGTGGGCATCCCTTCGTCACAGATAAAATTATCGAGCTATCACTTGTACAAAAAATGGATGGCGACTCGTAAATACGTAATGTTTACTGAATCCAGGCACCGAAAGGTGGGGGTCAAAGGCCGATGTCGCCGCATATTCCCGTTCACGTGACCATTACACGAGAGGTCTATCTCAGACCACATCCAAGTTCAGATATGTGTCTTGATATTCGGTTAGGACTGACCGAAAATCATTTTATTGTTTGTCTGTTAATTTCACTAAAACGAAGTAAAGCATACGTACAAATGAACCAGTGTATCAATAATGAATACCTGATACGATTACATTTCGTGAAATTAGTCTGACACGTGAGGAGCACAACAATCGAAATGATTGAGCACCTTTAAGTAATGAAATATTCGGTTATCTATTTCCGCTCGTGCGCATACGACTTCTGCGCCGACCAGATATTTCAACGGCGAAATGTTTCGCTACAACGTCATTGAAACTGCCGCGAAGCCAATTACAAAATCTACTGAGATTGGTTTAAAAAATAGACCACCCGATCGCCTGGCCAGCTGCCTGACACACGCCAGAAACCAATTAAAGCCTCGACTTGCTAGGGCAATTGTCACCTAACCGCTAGCGGCGGTTGCTTGAAGTCAACACTTGCGTAGACCAAATAATCCTACGTGAGGTCAATAAGCACTTGCCGATTAAGACGAGATTCTATTGGATGGTTTAGTGAACTGATTGGGTGATGTTACACAGTCACCAATTGAGCGTATTGCTGTAATTATTAGTGCCTTGGAAGAAGCCGCTCTTTCCGTTCCCAAACTATTTCCGAGACCTAATTGTCAAAGTCACCGGCGGCAACAAGACAACAGTGACTAATACTGACTATCACAATAACTAACTAGCATTATCACAGCGACCGCTGGATATGGCCAGATCTGGTACTAAAGATGCCACCGGTTACGCAGCCCTTACATCGTTGAGCCCGCGTTAGATAATACATATTTTATATAATTAGAACGACAACACAACACTCTTTACAATGGTGTAAGTTTTTAGTAGTATTCCTTTATTTAATGAACTTATCGTGATTTAGTGAAAATGCGCGCCAAAAATGTCATGCCGACGGCGCGTCGCGAAGGTACGGTTTTCGCAAACACAGGTCGTAGCAAATCGAAACCCCGCACTTGTAAACATATTTGAATCGTAATGATTTTTAGTTAACCAATGAGGAGATGAGTTGGTCTTCACTGCTGACGTTACACGAAATCGATGCCGTCAGACAAACGAAAGTTACGATGAGCTGAAGTGTAAACACGTCGGGTTAACTATTACTATGTTATCGTCCGATATGCAATTTCAATTTGCGTTCATCAATGTTGTCATTTGTTAGTTTTCCACTATTCAAATTATGCATGTTGTGTGATAATTTAACATGATTTACAAGTGCGGAAAGTAGGTTTTGTTCGACGATGTCGCATCATTTTAACAGGATTGCAATAAACGTGCGTGCAGCAACTGTGCTACCTGTAGATTTAGGTTACGTCTGCGCTATGTTTTAACGCGTTGGCGTGGCGACTCTCGCCTGTCGTGCTTTGTTTGGTCATCCGATGCGTGGTCTAGGCATGGAACTACGCTGACCAATGACATTAATTAATATTTTGAATGATTTATAGTTTAACAACACGTCATGTTTTAGTTAATAACTGTAACTTATTATGGATCAAAACATGGCTATTGTATGGCGACTTATTTTTTTATTATTTGTAAATCTAATATCTTGTTTTAGAAATTAAACAAAATCGAACTGTAGTATTTATAATATTATGATTTGGTACTTGTACAACAAAAACATCCAATGCTCTAAAATTCAAAATATTACATTTCATAGTCCATTATACCTTGTATACAATTTGTATACACATTTTCATTGCATATAAAAATTTGGATTCCACATTAAATACATTTGCTAATTAGTTATAATTTTTTAGCAATTTAGCAAATTGTGGCAATTAAATGTGTTATAATGAAGCAACATTGTAAGTGGCATTAAAATGTGAATCACATCCTTTGAACAAAATATACATACAAATTATGAATTCTCTTTCAATAGCAGGTATTTATAACATTGTATATATATATATATATATATAATATATATTATATATATATATAATATATTATATATATATATATACAATTTATACTCGTAGTTGTTGCTGTGTTTTAAGAAGTATATCTTTAATTCTTATGTAAACAAATACACACGTGTTGTTATATTTATATTGTTATTATTACTACACTAATGAGATGTGCATTCAGCCATGCGCTCTGCCTTGCCTTCATAAAGAATAATATGTACGGTTAGTTTATTTTTATGATTGAAATTTACCATGTAGGTATATATATATATATATATATATACCTGCATGGCACATTTCATTAGTGATCAGAAAGCAAGTAGTAATAACAATATAAATATGACAACATATGTGTGTATTTGCTGCCTACTAGGAATTGTACATATTGTATATTCTTTGTTATTCAATTATGTTATGTATTATTCAATTCCGAAATAAAGTATTCATTCATTCATTCATTAATGGAGACGGAATTGACGGTATAGATGACTTCACGTACATGGGTTCAAAAATAACACCCAGCAGAGATACAGAAAAAGGGATAAGAACAAGGATTTCGAAGGTTAGCCAAGCGTTTGCAACACTCAGAACCACGTGAAGATCAAGGCGCATCAGCATGAACACCAAGATAAATTTGTTCAAGAGCAACGTTTTGAGAATTATTATGTATGCAGCTGAATCTTGGAATATGACCAAGACCACCAGTCACAAGCTAGAAGTTTTCCATAGCAGATGCCTACAAAGAATTCTCAACATATTTTGGCCAAACACCATCTCAAACAGTTACACAGAAGGACAGCTGCCAAACCGATCAGTCGAGAAGTCCAGATGCGCAGGCAGAGATAGATCGGACATGTACTCCGAAAGCCACCTACAGCCCTACCCAGAGTTACCCTCAAGTGGACTCCTGGTGTCACAGAAAGAGAAGCAGATCGCAAGACACCTGGAGGAGGACGGTGGAGAAAGAGATGAGCAGGGATGGACTTGGGGATACCTGGAAAGATATGCGACAGACAGAACACGGTGGCGACCTCTGGTGGCGGCCTTATGCGCAACATCGCGCGACGATGACTAAGTACGAAAGTAATTAAGTATGTAAGTAACCATTGATTTAGAAACAACTGCAAACGTCACACAATTCATTACAAATAATACGAAAATATGTTTACTTATTTTATCATATGTAGTTGAATGTAGGATTAAATATAATTAACAGATTAGTGATATAAGTGATCAGACGTCAAGATTGGTCGCAGTCGCTCCATGTAAGTCGTGCGCTCTAGACCCACTACCTACCTGGCTCCTTAAACAATGCTCGTCAGAACTGGTACCCATGATCACTTCGATAATAGGCATTTCCATCGAAAGTTCAATTGTACCTGATGTGTTCAAGCATGACCAGTCCTAAAAAAGCGACGCTAGATGAAGATGCTTTGTGCAGTTACCGCCCGGTTTCGAACTTGCCGTTTGTATCAAATTTTTTTCAAAAAGTGATCGCACGACAACTCAACAATCACCTTGATATGAACACATTGCGTGATTCTTTTCAATCAGAATATGGCGGTATCCTGCGAGTCAAGAATGACATCGCCGCGGTGCTGGGTAGAAAGTGCAAGACTGTTCTCGTGATGTTAGATTTGTCCAGCGCATTCGACACAATTAATCACGATTTCTTGATGATTCGACTGGAACACTCGTTCGGCATCACAGACTCGGCACTTGCATGGCTGCAGTCGTACATCACTGAACGTTATCAGAGAATCGCCGTGGACAGCGCAACGTCAACTGATTGCGTTTTGAAATGTGGCGTCCCACAAGGCCAATATTATACTGCATATACACAAGACATATCGGCGACATCGTTGCACGACACGGCATGCAATACCATTGTTATGCGGATGACACGCAAATTTACATGACAGTGGAGCACGATCAACCCATCACTGCAGCAATAACAAAGATTGAACAGTATGTAGCGGAGGTGACAGACTGGTTTGAACGAAACCAACTTAAGTTGAACACCGAGAAGTCATAGGCAGTCATCTTCCTCACATCAAAACAACGAGACGATGTGCTCTCCGATATTTTCGTGACAGTTGGCGGACATCGGATTGTGCCGAAGTCATCCGTACGCAACCTAGAAGTCATGCTTGACAGCGGTCTAACTATAGAAGCACAGGTTGCACAGATAGCGCAAAGTCGTGCTACTACCAGATTCGCAACATTGGACAAATTCGGCTAAGCATCACTGATGATGCGTGCAAAACCCTGATGCACACTCTCGTGCCTTCACGCCTCGATTGTGCAAATTCATTACTCTATGGCCTTCCGTAGACGACGCTGCAGCGTTTGCAACGTGTACAAAACTGCGCAGCCCGCCTCGTCTGCCGTACGAAGAAGTGCGACCACGTCATTCTAGTGCTGCAGCACCTGCATTAGTTACCAATCTATGTGCGCCCGACATATAAAGTGCTTGTGTTTGTGTATTCTGTGATGCATGACCGGGCACCGATTTATCTCGCGGAGGTACTAGCTAAACTGACGTCAACCGAATCGGCAACTGAGATCTGCGTCTTTGCCGCTGCTATCAGTACCGGCTTCGCAATCGGTCACTCACGGTTATCGCCGTTTTACTGTAGCTGCAGCCAGTCTATGGAACAGACTGCCGCACTGTGTCAGGATGCCAAATACACAGCCACAGTTCAAAACACTTCTTAAAACAAACCTTTTTAGAGTAGCGTTTCTGTAATATGATCACGTGGACTTAATCAAATGCACTTACCCATACTTTATGTAATTATTATTATTATTTTAAAATTATTTATTACATTTTAATTAACTTATTTGTTATATTGTTTAATACTTATCATATAATTTATAATTATTTGTACATGGAGGTATAATAATTACGTAATGAATGTTTTAATTATTATTTTATAGTATACATTTTAAAATTGTTTTTGTTTCTATCTATAATACAATTCTAATTATTTACGTGTACATGGATGTAAAGGGCCTGAGTGAGAGCAGCTGGTAGATTCGGACGCTATACAAATAAATTGTATTATTATATATATATATATATATATATATAAATAAATATATATATATTATGTGTGTGTGTGTGTGTGTGTGTGTGTGTGTGTGTGTGTGTGTGTGTGTGTGTGTGTGTGTGTGTGTGTGTGTGTGTGTGTGTGTGTGTGTGTGTGTGTGTGTGTGTGTGTGTGTGTGTGTGTGTGTGTGTGTGTGTGTGTGTGTGTGTTTATAATGGACTTCCTGGTTTATGCTTAAATATATAAATTAAAGGGCTACTGTTTGCTTTAAGGGTGGATTTTCACTGGGCTTCATCGCCCATCAATGAGCTGAAACTTAAGTCACAACAAAACAGCTAATATTTCCGACATGAATTATAATTGAATTGGAACTGAATAAAAAATGATTTGAATTGGAATTGATCCTTCTTGTAATTATGTTGCATTGAAATGGAATTGATCCTTAGCAAATACATATGAATTTAATTGGAATTGATAAAAGTGAATTGAACCCAGGTCTGGTCCCAAATTCGTGCATCGCAAAATGTCGTGGCAATGGGGATATTGTGTCGGGTTTCTCAAACCTAAATGACTGAAACGTTTACACTAAATTACTATTATGCCAACAGTTTATTACCAATTGTAGCTGTCAGTTCAACATACATTTCCACCAAAGCTGGTAAGAAGACAGCAACGAAAGAAACACGCAATGACAGCCACACACTGGAACAGGCGCTGACAGTATTCATTTGTTTACGGAACAAAAGTCAATACGCCCATTTCATACGCATTTGCATGTCTACGAAAGGCAAAATTCATGTCCATAAAAGGCAAAGTTGATACTCAACTGAACGCAAAATGTGCTAAAACACACTGTTTTAAAACAATACATGTCCCTTTTGTATATGTAATTTAACCTAAGCAAATAGCAATACGACTACAAGTATATTATTACTAGTGTAGAAAGTTCGTGCATCGAGAAATTCCGTGATAATGCAGTATTGTGTCGGCTTTCGCGAGATTAAGTATTTGTGTTTTTAGTTAGTATTAATTATTGATATTATTGGCTAACTGTTTATATGTTTTTTAATAAATAGTTTAGTAACATTTAAATATTGAATAAATGTCAGTTTTATTTTAAAATTAGTGTAATTTATATATTATTATTGTAATGTATTATTTGGCTTGTTTGATGTTAGTTAGTGTTAATAGTTAGTTAATGTTAGTGAGTTAGTGTTAGACACTGTTTATTAATGCTTATTAATTTAAATCATGTTTAGTAGGCCTCCGTCGGTCAGGAGTCGACCATAGATGTTGCGCCCTAATTGGCGTTGTTGCGTGTGGGGCAGCGTCGGTTGTGGCTGATGAGACCGATGCGGGAGTGGCAGTCCCTGCCGCAGTAGTCACATATGGCAGTGTTCTGCCTAGGTCGAATTTGCTGGTCGTTACGCCCTGCCCTTCTTCGGTGACGCCCTGGTACCCAGAAAAGGCAAAAAGAACGCCCTGGCTTTTTTACACGACGCCCTGCTATATTTGCATCGTAACCCTACTTGTGGCTACAGACAGTTACACGATGAATATTAATTTGAGGGTGTCTGAAAGCGCACCGATCTTGAAACACATCCCTATACCAATTGCGCATGTGCGCGGTTACATTTTTCAACAATCCAACAGCGGAGCTGGTCTCGCGATTGGGAATGGGATACCGTATCGAAATCGGGGCGCTTGCAGACATCACGTCACGTGCTCAGTTCGATTGGTTAGGCGCCCATATCTCGACACCTATCCCGATCGCCGTTAAATTCTTAATCCTGTGTGCCAACAAATATTAAAATACGTTGATTTGAGGAAGCGCCGATCTTCGAAAGTGGACTGATCAGAGCGACGGTCTTTCGCGCAGCGTCTCGACTATACATATCGTCAAGCAATCCGTATTTTGTTCGTATCTTCAAAAGTTACAGTCCGATCGTCGGGAGACTTCTACCGTTAAATTTGCCGTTACATTATTTCTCATGTGATGTGTGCAAAATGATCAAAATACGTTTTGATCTGAGGAGGCGCCAACCTTCGCAAGTCAGTAGACCCTGTTCGCGACGGACTTTCGCGCAACGCCTCGACTATACATATATCGCCAAGAAAAACCAATTTTGTTCATATCTTCAAACCTTAAAGTTTTTCAAAATTACTATGTTGCTTGTACATAAAAAAAAAATTTTAATCGAACATAACAGTATATCTCAGTTATGTTAAACCTAGCCCAAAGGAATTTGGCACATATATTACCTGTAAAATATTGTATGTTTCTTTTTATGCAGATTGACACAAATTAAAAAGCTATGTAAAGCTGAATATTATGGTTTGTTGTACAATGCCCGAGCCTATATTACAGTACATAAATATATGTATACACTGTGTATATAATATACTATATG
This sequence comes from Escarpia spicata, assembly GCA_963995525.1. Lineage (NCBI taxonomy): Eukaryota > Metazoa > Annelida > Polychaeta > Sabellida > Siboglinidae > Escarpia > Escarpia spicata. The sequence goes on along the minus strand of OZ023208.1, from coordinate 33,289,306 downwards.
TAAGTAGTATTATATTAAACTACAAGCTGTACACTGCTACTACATCTCATGTATTTAATTTAGTCGAGTGTCGCAAGTGCCCTTTTAACCACTGCTCACCGCGCACTGTGTGCCCTTTTAATAAAATGGCACCCTGCCCTTTTGAAAAGCTGGGAAGCACACTGCCATATGTAGGTCGTCTCTGGGTGGCTAGAGGGTTGACGCTCCCTTTGACGAGCTCTCCTGTCTTCAGCCAGGCTCCGTTCTTCGCCTGTCCTAAGCTGGTGCGATCAGCGGCCATCTCCTCCCAGGACTGAAAGTTGATAATTATTGCCTTCATGTCATGCTTACAGACATCCTTGTAGCGCAGCTGGGGCCGTCCAACCGTCCGCCTGCCGGAAGACAGTTCGCTGTAGAGAATGTCTTTGGGGATGCGGCCATCTTGCATCCTTCGTACATGACGAAGCCAGCGTAACCTGCATTGTCTGAGCAACGTGTACATGGTGGGGAGGCCAGCACGAGAAAGGACCTCGGTGTTGGTCACTTGGTCTCTCCAGCAGATCCCCAATATTCGCCGCAGACATCGTAGAGAAAGATGTTGAGTTTCTTCTCTTGTTTAACATATGTTACCCAGGTCTCACTGCCATGCAGCAGTATACTGATGACGCAGGTGTTGTACATTGCGGTTTTTTCTTGACTGTGAGTTTTGAGTTCTCCCAGACACGTGTGGTAAGACGGTCAAGAGTGGATGCAGCATTCCCTATATATATGTTGATTTCGGTGTCCAAGGAGAGGCTATCGATGATAGCAGACCCCAGGTAAGTGAACTGGTGAACAGCTTCCAATTCGTAGTTGTCAATGGTGATGTGCGACAACTGCAGCATCGACCGCAAACAGCATCCCTTTAATGAGTACTTCTCGAGGATGACCTGAATGCATGTCTCAGAAGCAAGGCAAAGACGCAGCCTTGCTTAACGCCGCTGCGGACGTCAAAGGAGTCTGATGAGTTGCCATCGTACTGAACTGTACCTTGCATGTTCTTATGAAACGATTCGATCATGCTTTGTAGTTTTGGAGGACAGCTTATTTTTGAGAGGATATGGAAGAGTCCATCTCTGCTGACCAGATCAGATGCTTTCGTGAGGTCAACGAAGGCAACGTAGAGGGGTTTGTTCTGCTCTGTTCTTCTCTTGCAGCTGGCGAAGGGCGAATATCATGTCTATCGTAGATCTCTCGGCGCGGAGTCCACACGGCGACTTAGGGTAGACGCGTTCTGCCAGTCTTTGCAGCCTACCAATATGACGCGTACAAACACTTTGCCAACAACACTTAGGAGAGAGATGCCCCTGTTGTTGTTACATTCACTTCTGTCACCTTTGTTTTTTGTAGAGGGTGACAATCTCGGCATCTCTAGTGTCTTGTGGAACAGCTCCCTCCCTCCAACACTGGCAAAGAACTTCATACAGGGGGTGCAGTAGCATACTTTAGCAGCACTTGATCAGGTCCGGGGGTCAACAGTCTTACTTAGTTCTTCTAATGTTGGCTCTGCGTCGAGCTCTTCCGTGGTCGGCAGACAATCGATGGCGTCAAGGGCTGACGGAATGACAGTGTTCTCTGTGGAGTAGAGCTCAGAATAGTGCTCCACCCATCTCTCCACCTGTCTGCCTCTGTCAGTGATTACTTCCCCGCGGGGGACTTGAGGGGGCCATCTTGCTCTGATGGGGGGGGGGGCAAGGGCTGTGAATAGAGTTCCGCAGATGTTCTTAATTCTCTGTGCTGTGAGACACTCGGGGCATCCTCAAAAGTCTTGCCAAAGTGCTCAACTAGCTCAAGCTGTGACATCTTGCTGACATCGTTGCTCGGTTTCCCTCCTTGCTTTGAGCGATTATGTTTCTTTGTTTGCAATCTGATCTTGCAGCATACCATGGTGTGATCAGAGGCGCAGTCTGCACTGTGACACGAGCGTGTGAGGAGCATGAACTTAAGGGATGAGCGTCTGACAATGATCATATCCAACTGGTGCCAATGTTTTGAACGAGGGTGTCTCCACGAGACCCTGTGCTGAGACTTGGTCTGGAAGTAGGAGTTGGTTATGCACTCAAAGAGCCGTTGCCCATTTTCATCGATCTTTCCAAATCAGAAATGGCCCAGGCAAGAGGGCTATGAGTCATGGTAAGCGACCACTCTGGCATTGAAGTCTCCTAGGAGAATACGTTGGTCTTGTCCGGAGATGTTTCTAATGATTGCTGCTAGGTTTTCACAGAACTCGTCTTTAGCCTCAGGTGCGGAGCGCAATGTGGGAGCGTACATGCTGACGATGGTGACAGGGCCTTCAGTTGTATGGAGACGAATAGTTAGCAACCGCTCTGACCCGTTGTCGCCTGATTCCACCACGTTCAGCAAAGAATGTTTACTGCAAAACCACTCTAAGCTCTATCGGCTCGCCAGGAACCTTCCCCTGCCAGAAAAAGGTATAGTCTTTCTCCCTCAGTTTACCAGAGCCTGTCAGGCGTGTTTCCTGGAGAGTGGCTATGTCCACATGAAGTCTCCTTAGTTTATTGTTTATCGCAGCTGTCTTCCTGACATCAGCAATGTTTTGGAAATTTTCGGATAGGCATAATTCGAACATTCCAACATCCCAGTTTTAGAGTTGTTCACTTTGCATTGTTTGTTTTTGTTGTTGCCTGGTACGGTGTTTTCAGTCAACTTTTCGGGTTTTCCCTGATCCCCATGTACCCAATGGGGAAGGCAGACTGTGGCGGGACAGCGCCTTATTGGCTGGGGGCTGCCCAGCTTAAGGCGCGCGGTAGCTGTCCAGTGAAGTCCGAATACGTCTCCCACCGTCGGAAGCAACCCCTGGCGCCACGCTTTATGCCAATCTAACAGAGTGACTTACAACCGGTGGCTGCTGCTTCCCGTGTTGTGTCAACGCTATGAGGCGAAGCTGGAGTGTCCTCTCCAGGGCGCAGGCCTGGGCAAGATAATATGAAGAAGGAGCTGTTGCCCATGCAGCGGGTTCCCCCTCTCCACGCAGCTAATGAATCTAAAGGAACGGCAAGAGCCGATACAGTTTGGCACTAGCGGCTTCGCAGGACTTGCCAGAAGAACGTTAAAGAAAACGTCAAACTGCCTTTGGGACTCCGACTCCAGATTATTCCTCAGGGTTTACTCGCGAAGCCTTTCCTGTAGTTGAGCTTCCTTTCAAGGTTGATGAGCCCCAACTGCCCAGGTTTTAAATCAGAGTTTTCCGTCTCCTAGATATGAATTGTCCTCCCGGACTAACAAGCCCCATCTACCCATCGTGTTTAATACAATAATTATTGTTATATTATAACTTTGTATTAAAATTATACATTTAACAACAGGGTGGTTCTTATGTTATGTTAGCGGCATGCATAATGTCTAAATGAGTCTCCTTGTCCATCTATATCCTTACATTATTTGCTGTGTATAACATGCATTTTATGGTCTAATAAATTATTCTGATTCTGATTCAATACTTACACAGAATTATTGCATTCCAACCAAGTTCATTACCAAATGTAGCAGCCATAATGCACCACCGAAGAATCCAAACAGTAGACAAAACACGACACAATACCAAGGGAACACCGAATTGGACGATGCACGAACGTAGAACACGCAACCACACGCTGTGGCTGTGGCTGTGCCTGTGGTCTGGGCCAGTGACAGTGCAGCTTCCCCGGCATGCGCCACTTACTTCTTAGATATTCAGCAAATTTCTCATCACTGCATCATCGGTTGGGCTCATCGTCGGTCACGCTGCCATTTGTTCGATCTGTGTATGGTAGTTTGGTAAAATTCTACAGACAATCGTCCATGATTAAGCTCACTCAATATTTGAAGTCAGAGTAGCAGCAAAGATATTATAGTCATAGTCTTTGGTAGCAGCAAGACGCTTCGGCCGTTTTATTCAACTTTGACCTAACTAGGTCAAACCTAGTTCGTCATTGTTGCACCGATGCTAAAATGTATACTCACGACCGGAGAATTCGGGGCAGGTCAAAATTCGTGGCACTGAAATATTGTGTTCTGACGCTCTTGGCCTAATACACTGCGTGGTTTCGCACTGATTCACGTGACACGCGAACAATTTACACAGCGTAGATAGGACCCACGGTTTTTTACGCAGGCTTCTTCGACGCGATTTGGATTTCGCCGGGATATTTTCGTAAGTAACAACTTTTGTAACAGTTTGTTTGTAGAAATTGGAAGGAATATGTGTGAGAGATTTAGCACATAAATATTTTACTAAAGAATTTGATCAAGTTTTAGTAAAAATGACAAAACACGATTGCACCCACGATTATTGCCCACACATATACTCATGAAAGCGGTTAAAAACATCAACCTGACACTGTTACTGTTAGCTACGACCAGTATAACGTCTAGTTGCGCGTAGAGCTACGCCAGTCCGTGGTGTACACACAAACGCAGACAAAATACTGCTTCTTGCTAAGCTACTTTATTCGTACGGTCGATATGATGACATATGCAATGAGTCAGCGTGCGTGTTACACACGAGCTTTTTTCCATAAAACACAAATAACTCTTGAAATATGGAGTATTTCAAAAATAGAGGGGTCTCGTTATACTCGTAGGTTCGTAGATTAATCCCTGAAAGTTTGGCGCCCGAGGTGCAAGCCGTGTAAGAGAAAAACGTTAAAATATGCATACATACGCATGCTCGATTATAGCAAGATAGTAATTGATTAATTGACTGATTGATTGATTGATTGATTGATTGATTGATAACTTTATTGATTGGTTTGATTTACCATATAAAAGGTGAGATCCATTGACATATATGGGAAATTTTCCAAACAAATAAATACGTTACCTTTCTTTAGAGAGGTCATAGATTAATCCCCGAGGCTAAGAGTTTGGTGCCTGATGGGCATCTAAGCAACTTAGTAAGAGTAAAACGTTAACATATGTCATAACCATTACAGTCATTTGCAACAGTTTAAGACCAGGCACGATTTTTTGAAGAAATTTGACAAAACTATGATTTTTTGGCCTTCACATAACATTATATCAGTTTATTTCGCCAAATAAACATAGTACAACATAATATGAAACTTTATGTCGTCCAAAAATGTCAGTGTCTCTACTTTTCAGTATTTAGTGTGGCCTCCTTTGCTGTCAATGACCGCCTGGATGCGATATGGCATGCTAGAAACCAAAGATTCGCAGTACTCCTGTGTGATTTTGGTGACCCAAACGTCCTTGATAGCTTGTTTCAAGTTTTGAGCGCTTGATGGTTGTTTGTCTGCCACCTTATCCTTCATTATAGTCCACAGGTTCTCAATGGGATTTAGATCTGGGCAAGCAAACAAATGACTACCAATGAGTACTGACTAGGCGTATTGCTTCAAGGCCCAAATAGGATGATGCAATCCAGACATTATCTGATGCAATCTGATGCCATACTGTAAAATTCATAAAAATCGTGCCTGGTCTTAAACTTTTGCAAATGACTGTATATGTATAAGCTAGTTCGAGTAGTTAAATGATTTATCAACGACAACGCGTCAGGAAATATAGTACATTACCTCTCTAAGTCCCAACGTTGCCTTGCACTTCAGATCAGAACCAGACCTGATGAATGTTTGGTGAGGTTTGTCTTTGATGACAAACACAATATCTGCAGGGATCATACCTGGGTTCTGGTCACCCTCCTTGGGGAATGTAATTTTTGTTCCTTCCTTCCAGCCAGGTTTGATATCAACAGTAAGAACCTTGTTCTCTATCCTTGATGTGCGGCCGTCAGGGTTGAGGACATTCCTCGTGATTTTCATTCGCTTCGTTGTACCTTTGCGTATATCTTCTAATGATACCTTCAAGTCAAATACAACTGGTGGATCTTGTCGTTTTGCTGCTTGGCCCTGGGTGTTGTAGCCAGTCTTGCTGGCATGTCCACTAACTCCAAAACCATCAAACCGATCCTGACCCATATTCGTTATATCATTATGCAACGTGAACACTGTACTACTTGGTCCATGACCATGTCCTGCTACATCGCGTCTTCTTCCGGCAGCAAACTCGAACAAGTTGGCAAACGGGTCTTCGTCGCCAAAGAACATTCGGAAGGTGTCATGGGGGTTGCCGTGGAAAGTATACGAGAAACTAGAACCTTCTCCAGGACTACGGGAGGTATTACCCTTTAACCCATCTTCTCCGTATTTATCGTAAATGTCCCTCTTCTTCGGGTCGCTTAAAATCTCATACGCTTCCGCAATCTCTTTAAACTTTTCTTCAGCGCCGGGTGATTTATTTTTGTCTGGATGATATTTCAGAGCCATCTTTCGATAAGCCTTCTTCAACTCATCTTCTGTAGCGGATTTGTTCACGCCCAACACTTGGTAGTAATCTTTCAAGTCTTTACCCATTTTCACTGTATTCAACTGTGTTTATTGTCAAAAAATGATACAATTTAAAAAGAACATCGACACATTTAAGTCGGAGTGTGCCTTTTGTGACCGAAGTTGGCAACCCAGATAGGTGCTTTGGCATCTTCATCTAACGACAACTCTGACCAGCAGGGCGTTTTTTAATACGGCGCAAACTATTCTCAAAGCCAATATTAATGTACTGATACATTCCACTCGCTGCTTTTCTATCTCTGCAACCGAGCGCGCCCTCTTGTGGTCGGATGGCAGACGGGGAAATACGACCGCTTCGATATGACGGAGGTCGGCGGAAAAAAGATTTAATAAAAGGGACTGGGTCGTTCCGTGACAAACAACAACAAGTACAACCCATGTCGATCTATTTTTCGTTTTCCGGCAAGAGAGCATGATAGAACTACTGTTTGTGTAATGTGTTCATATATATATATATATATATATATATATATATATATATATATATATTAGTTATGTATAAAGAAAACCAGCTTAGTGCTATGCCAGATATGCCGCACCACCAGTGCTGGATTAAGCCGTTGCGGGGCCCGTAGCAAAACGGTAGCATATTACACCCCCATACAACCATAGGCTTACATAGTGAAAAAAAATAGACGAAACTTATTGTGCGGAGAATCAGTCACATGTATTGTGGTAACAACAGTAACCTTGCCAACAATACAAATAATTATAGTAAACGCCATTAAACTAAACCGTCACCAGGCCACCAGACTACTGTGGTTCAGGCTTTAGGTTACACATCGCGCCTTCGAGATTTAAGATGAGCGAAGTCATTTATGATGCAAGTAGTGTCAACCGTGCGCAGCAACTCGTTCTCGATGGGTATCAATGTCACAATATTCAAACGTTTCTGTCGCATCGTTGTTCGTTACGCGTTCTTTACGCGCCGCAACTCCAAAAACGAACGCAGTTTGTTACCATCATACATAAATACATGCATGCGCAGCATGATTTCAACGTTGGGAAGCATGATTGCATGTTATTGTTCCTGATGAGTCGATACATGCGCAGCTCCACTGCCTGGCCGCTGATCATCACCTCACTGTCATCATCTGCAGCATTTGACTGAGCATCACTCCTGCACGGTACAATGATAGTAGCCTGCTTGCCGAACTCAGTGTTGAGCAATGCCACGAACTGCAGAAGTTCGTTTGCCAAAACTGGGCTCCAAATCATTTGGATACGAGTCAACGAGTGCCAACGCCGATTTAGACAGTTCTTCCTCGGACAACGACCCTCAATTTCACAAGAAGCAAAACTTGTTGCTGATTCCCTCGTACGCTTGCCAACGTTTCCCCAGTGTAGCGGCCTAGCCGTCAATGACCACCAGGAACGTGCCGACTCGAAACTTGTCTGCAGCCGTTTCAGTTCTCACCTCTTCAGATGACGACCCGAACTCATCATATTTACCGTTGCGTTTGCGCACCCTCTGTGTGTCATGTCGATATTCGTCGCGATTCGTTAATTCATTGGCTTTAGGTTCAACGTATCCAAACGTTGGCTGTAGCTTTTGAACAAAAACGATCAGTGACTTGTACATAGCGCATGCCGTATTTAGGTGTTGGTCAGCTGACTAGAGACTAGCGCTGCACATCTGGAAATGCTCTAACACCCGATGCCACAGTGCAGTTAGTATGCCATTATCCAGTCGGTCCATCGTTGCTACAAGACCACGTGCTTCCTGTCGACATTCACCTTTCTTGTCTTCATCTGCAGCAATGCTGTCGATGACGTTGTTTATCTCACCATTGCCGTTGTACAGTCCTTTCAGTGCGTCAGCTCGGGCCGACCATCGTGTGTCAGACATGCGATTTACACAGGGTAGTATGTTCTCAGACAATGCAGCTGATAGAAGAGACCAACGGTACTTCGATGTTGAGAAAAATGCGTATAAACTCTGTACGAAATCGAAGAACATGGTTGCGTGTTCGCAACATGAGGCTGCGAACTGACTCGCCAATTTGGGGGTAAGGAGGTAATCTCTTAGAGGTGTGTGTATGAATGCGCGTGTATGAAAGAACAAACACGAATTTTATTGACTAAAGATAAAAGTGTATGATAATTAGTATATGCATGCGTGTGTGATATCATGCATGGAACCGTATTTTATTAACTGAAGACAAGTGGACGATGTGACATGATTTGCGGGTTATTTTATAACCACGCCAGCGGTCGTGAGCTTACGGGTCATTACGACCGCACCAGTGGCTCGTATGGTGTTACGACTTACGGGTGACTGAACACCGTGGCAGAGGTCGTGACCTTACGGGTGTCTGACCACCGCGCCAAAGGCTCGAATGACAATGATGATGATTACACCTGTCTGTTAATGAAACACGGTATACATGCACGATATGTCAACCACGCCGTCGGTCCTATGATGACCTAGTTATCGATAGCGAAACCGTAGTAAACATAGCGCCGAAACACATATCTTATCTCAATTGTTTAAGGCCCAATGTCCCAAAAAGTGTACAATTAGGTTTTAACAGGTCCAAAAATAAATGTTTAATTCTGAACTATTAAGTTATATTTTCTCATTGTACATATATTGAGGCGTATTTTCCATAAATGGGTCAATGTAATATGGGTTACTTTTGTTATGACAGTCACTTGAAGTCAAACGTGATTTTCATCGCGTGTCCAGCGTCATCGACGAAAAATTACAATATTTGCTACAATTAGAGCATTTTAAATTACATGTAAAGGAGAAAATGTTTTGGATCATCTAGTGTACATGCCATTTAATAAGAATCAAGAGGTAGACGATTAAATTTGACTTGGAAACATTCCTTTTCCTCGTTGTTACTTTGGTGATAGTTTTTGCACTCTGTTGTTTTTTGGAATGGCCTATTTTCAATTAGTGCAGCTCTCTCAGAAAAGTGTGTGGAATTATAACTGATACATAATCAGTAACCCTGATCAGTTATCTTTGTGTGTGCCAACTGTCATATGCGTCCGGGGATCGAGACTAGGCAAACTGTGAGCTAAGAAATGGGTATATACGGATGACACTGGACACGCAATGTAGCTTTAATTGAAGACAATCAGTATCGTTCGTCACAAATTACAAAACAATTACGAACACCATTTTAACATGCAGCGGCATGGACAATAATGTCTACATTGAATTCGTATTGTTCCTTATAGTCAGTCAAAGTATATTTCTGCACCTTCTTCGTACCATCTTTCACGGCATCCTTCTTGCCTGGCAGAAGTGTAAATTTATTCGGTCTCTTCATGAACTCCTTCACATGTAACCGCATATGTCTGGCCTTCAAGTGTTGTGCTGTAATTTGTCCTGCGAAGCCATTCTCGCGGAGAACGTATCGTCGGTCTAGGTGCAACTTCTTCGCGACCATGCTTCCTGTCCGACTGGCGGGCGGTAGTCTGTGAGACCACTGAAAAGTTGTGTCCATAACAAGAACATCGGTTGTCATAATCATAGCCCATGCAGTTGGTTTGTAAACGATAGCAATCCTCCACTGTGACCTATATATTACAGGAAAGAAACATGCCTTATTTAGCATGCACAACATAAAGCAACACATGCAGCCAAATATAAATATATCTTGCAGAGTTAGTATCATAAGTCGTATGGTGTAATGGTTTGCAAGTTTGTAACACAACTCACACTGCCTGATAATGGTACGTATTCTGAGTCAGCCAAACTCTGCGAAGACGTAGGCACCTCACTTGTAGTAGGTGGAAGGGATGGGTCGAGTCTCTTCGACTTCCAAACTTCCACTGTAGGAGTTGCCGCTGTACAGATGTCTTGTTCTATATACAAACATTTACATTTTAACATTAATAATAACTCACTTCTACATTATATATTGATATGTAACAGAAAGCTTACATATAATATTACAATAAATATAGACAATTACTTGAAGAAAAGTCAAACTCAAGACAAATATGTTATCGTACGCTACTTACATTTATAGCTTTGCGCGCTCGCTTAGCTCTCAGCTTATGGTCTGGAAGGCATTTTGCGCAGACTTGATATGCCCGGTTCTGAGCGGAACGATGGGCCAAGAAGTGGATGTCTTGTGCTATATTTCTCTCTCGGTAACGGTGCGAGATCTTAGCACAATACATTTGCGTGTCGTGGCTTGCCATGATAATGCCTCTTTGGTTGACAGGGTATTCAAAAAAATGTAGAACGCAATATTAATTATTCTGTATTTTGTTTTTGTGAAACGCTTAAATGCTTTTGAAAATAATTCAATGAGATGAGCAGATCACGTGAGATAACGGATACAGTAGTATGTAAGCGATATGCGTTGCAGGATCACACCCATAGCTGCATGTCCAGCCTTACTGCCGTGAGTGAGTAAGCCAATTGGCCATAATTCTTCAAATTACCGTTTAATATCACCCAAATGCATTATATTGTTTGGCTACCTATCTTGTTCTTCAAACGTATATTAATAACTATTATTTAAACAAAATATTCTTAGATATGTTGATTTTTATCATTAATCAGCAAGTGTCCAGCGTCAGTATGGTTTGTTTGTAATAATGTGTTCTTCTAAATTGTATATGAAATGTATATGAAGAACAACATGTACTTGACACATCTACACAAAAAGTTAGGATGTCAGTGTCAACTACAGCCGGTAAATATACATTTGGTTAAATTGGCGTGTCCAGCGTCGTCATGGTGCTTAGACATTAGGATTGTCATATATTAACTTTCCCGCAGATCAACGTATCAAATAATCGTTCATTGGTTTGTTAGAACACAGCTGTTAAGTATACTAACGCTATAAGTGGTGTTACCTTTATTAATTTACCATATTAGCCTTATTCTATTACATCACTTCATATGAAAAACGTACATATAGGACCATAACTCATCGCCACGGATGCACTGATCACTGTAGTTCCCACATATCAAGGTAGAATGCGCTCTCAGCAGTCTTTCTCGGAAATACAAAAAGATGACGATGGACACGCAGTGACGATGGACACGCTCCAGTATCGGTTTTATCCTCATCTGACCAAGAAATATTGTGAATATTGCTATTGCCATTGTTGTGGTTATAGCACGGTGGTTGCTGGTATGTACCAAAAAATAAAAAACGGCGTACGTTTTCTATTGTTTTTCTATCTATGACGCTGGACACGCAGCTAAAACGCCACTCCATATTTTTTTAGTTGAACGTGTTATATTTTCGTCGAATTTAGGTCTAGACCCATTTTTTTTGGTATATCATTTACTTAACATGTAGGAAAATAAGACATGTATAGGTATCCTACAACGACAATAATAAATTAATGTAATTGACCCGTGTAAACCGGACTTATAGAAAACGCAGTGTACATTTTTTAGTTTAAATTTTTTAAACATGATTTGTTTACTGTACATCCCCATACATACTCCATTTGCCCAGTGAACTCAGAAAAAAATTAATACAGCACTGTTTTTATATGGCACTACTTCCAACTTCACTTGGACACGTCATTTTGGCCGTTTTGGGTAACTTACGGCCAATTTCTGCCATTAAAAAAATTAACAAGGCTGTCAAACCTTACATGTCCTGTGAGAACGTAATGACATCAATATATGGTGAAAATTTCGTTAGGCTGACTTTATAATTGACGATGTGAGAGACAAAAGACACGATTTTTGTCAATTGTACACTTTTTGAGACATTGGCCCTTAAGCCAATAAAATACACGGCAATCGTTTGCTACCAGATCAGTGCCGAAACCGTTCACGAATTCCTTCATAGGAAGTCCGCGACAGCGAAACATGATATAAGCAACACAGTATTGTCCGCAAACGTTAGACAGGACACTGAAGTCTCTTGGAATTTTGAGTCCATTCTACACAATGTTTATTCATGAATCGGCGGAACTCGACGTGCCGTGGCGCCAAGCCGTACGAGCAGAAGTATTCACCGTCACCTTTGCCATCCAAGTACAGCGCTATACAATGTTCGCCCGGTTTCTTGGTGTTGTGCGTGTTGCAGGCGGCGGAGAAAGCGTCTATCGTCACCACGAGTAGTCTGTCTTTGGGTACGATCGCACGAACGATGACCTCGGCGTGCGGATCCAGGGCGAGTAGGCCGGCGATCTGCAGTCTCCATCAGAAGTCGTAGATGACGTTGCGACTCTTGTCGATCTCCAGCACGGTCTCGAACTCGACGTAGGCAACGACGTTCACAGTGGTCGTCAGTGCATCACGGAAATGAATCTCGATGCGCAGGTTGCCCCTTTGTACTCGATGTAAGCAGCGGTCGTCGCATGCGTCGGGGGTGAGATCCAAGCCGGAGAAGGTGTAGCCGTGTCGGAAGTCGGCGCGAGACAAGCCGTTCCCTTCATCCTGCCACACCTTACCTGTTGAACAGATTGAGATTTTCGTGCATGTGCGAGCGGGTACCGGTGGGAATGGAGTAGACCTTGCAGTCGACGGGTCGCAACGGATACTTGGCCGTGGTTTTTTCGAGGGAGTTGATGTGGGCCATCTGCAGGCCTGGATTCAGTGCGGCCTTCTTGACGAACAGTGTGGTGTTGACTATCTTTATCTTGTAGTCGTGGTTGGTTCCGCCGGCCATGAGCGTGAACGTATCTTTGCTGCGTACCAGACGTATCTTGACCTCTACGCCGTTGATGTGGAATTTATCGTGGAGGAACAGGTCCATGTGGAGACGACTCATCATGTCGGCCACGTGACACCGAGCGATCTTGTTGCGTCTAGTGACGAACCCTGCGTTGGCTGTATCTCCGGCGGCTATTTCGTCGGCTTCCATGCGATTGCCCGTGTCCTTGTGTCACATCTGACTCGTCAGTTGCGTCTCCTTAGCATCATCTTCGTAACTCAGCAGCGTCAGTATGCAGGCGCGGTACGAGTACGTGTTGGTCGAGGGAGTCACGAGCGTTCTGTTCAGGTAGACGTGGACCTGACTGAACAGCGAATGGAGCCAGATATTCACGGGGCCGAAGAGAGCGGGGGCGTCGAGGTCGGCTCCATCGGCACGGGTCACCTTCGCTTGAACGTGTAGCGTCGTGCTGGTGAGATCCAGGTAATCGTCTCCCGATCCGGGTATGACGAATTCTTCTCGTAGAGGTAGAACGTGGTATCCTCCTCACGACCGTTGTACCAAGTGTGCAGGTAACGGAACTGTACCATAGCGCAGTCCCACTCGCCGCTGCCCGACAGCACGACACGACGAGGCAAATGCGTGATGTAATGCGCCCCGGTGTTATCGGGGTGCGTGCGCATGGAAGCATTGCTAGGCAACGTCAGATAGAAATCACTCGTCGTCATGTTTCAACGTCGGGCTGGGTAGCGTGTAACTCAACGAACTGCTCAACAGGGCCGTCCACAGAGTCGGATTCCCGTGTCCGATCGACAGGTTGTAGATGCTGGCGATGATGACCGTGTACAAGACGACGACCGGACACAGAAACACAATCTCCTCTTTGGGACACGCGGTGCCGAAGATGTGCCACGGAGTCCTATCTTTCTGCGGCAGCGGAGCGTAGACTTCGTCGTTGTCGCTATTGGAGACTGTTGTCGTTTCGTCCGTCATGGGTGGTCGAATGAAAGCTTGTCGGACGCGTGACTACTCTTTATAGGCGACGAGGGCCTTGGCATCGATCCAGCTGTTGCATTTCGAAGGGTATCCGAACCATTTCACCAACACCTCCCGTCGCCTGCCCACCTTGCGTCGCTCCACCATCGATTCCACACGGTACAGTTTGTCGGCCGGAACCGTCACCTTCTACAACTCCGGTTCGTAGAAAGTTCTTTCCATTGTCTCGCCGAGATCGAAGGCCAAGCGATAGACGGGTGGATCGGAATATTTCCTCGGTCTAAATCGACATGTACCCTTTATGGGACCGTCTCTGGACCTTGGTGATACGCACGCTATCCGCCACGTGGTACTTGGACACACACTTGCAGTGCCGCTGCCACACTTCTTCTTGTTTCGACGCAGTCATCTGCGACGGAGGCATACCGATGCTGCGGTGGGGGTGTCGTTGGGTACTTTTTTAACAAAAATGTTATCTACCACGCCTCAAATGATTCAGATGGTGTTGGTGACTCTAATTATAGGGATCCACACAATGATGATGACGAGAGACAACCAGACGATTAACAAGGGACAGCCGGGTTTAAGAGCGTTTCTAATCTTGAAACTTGATGTGATAGACGATCTGCCTATAATTGCATTAATTGTTCCACTCATGTTAGATCAGGTATTGACATTGCTATCCATTGATATTTTATTTGCATTTCAAATTTAATTATTTGTCACAAGCCCTTATGAACACATCACAACTCGCTACACATTGTCGCAACATACTCCCTACATAATAATAATAATAATTCCGTTTTTTAATATAGCGCTTTTTAAGTAGGTAAATACTAATCAAAGCGCTTCACATACTAAAATGACGTGTTGGCTAAATGTTAAAATATAAATTAATTAAATAAATAAGCTAAGATAACAAAAATACATAAATAAAAATAAATAAATTAGAGTGTAAAAATACAATTTCAAACAATTAAATTAAAAACCAATCAATACTATAAAATAGAAACCAGTGTCATTTAGATGTTGCAGCAATGCTTGCATCAAGGCATGTAGTGCATGCGAAATAGATGGGTTTTAAGTTGTTTCCGGAAAGCCGCTAATGTTCCAACCGATCGCACACACTTTGGCAAGCTATTCCACATATGTGAGCCTGTCACTGCAAAGCTGCCCTGTCCGATAGTTCTCTTAGACACCGTCACCGCGAGAAGCGTTGCGTCACTCGCCGATCGCAATGCACG
Organism: Escarpia spicata; assembly: GCA_963995525.1. Classification (NCBI taxonomy): domain Eukaryota; kingdom Metazoa; phylum Annelida; class Polychaeta; order Sabellida; family Siboglinidae; genus Escarpia; species Escarpia spicata. The sequence goes on along the minus strand of OZ023208.1, from coordinate 33,274,087 downwards.
TGTGGGCGCGTTGCGAACTATCGCACAGTTGAGGTAGTTCGGGGCTAAGCCATGCAGGATCTAAAATATGTAAGTACATATCTTGAAAGTAATTCTCATTCTGATCGGCAACCAATGCAGTGATTGCAGAATTGGTGTGATGTGATCTCGCCGTCTGACGCGGTTGATGAGGCGAGCGGCTGAGTTCTGTGCTCGTTGAAGTCGGTTGGTCTGTCCATTGTTCAATCCACCGAGTAGAGCATTGCAGTAGTCGAGGCGACTTAGCACAAGACAGCGTACTGCAGCATGGCACGCGTCTCGCGTCAGCAGGTGACGAATTCTGCCGATCAGGCGTAAATGGTAGTAGGCCGAAGAACAGTAGCTGGAGACGAGGCGGTCTAACTGCATGTGTCGGTCGAAGTAACAGCCTAGATTTCTCGCTGCATCTGTTGATTGCAAGGTAAGTCCAGGTAGTTCCAAGCTGGGGCTGCCGTAAACACGTAGATTGTGCGGTGACTGCAGCACGATAAACTCAGTTTTATCATTGTTGAGTTTAAGTTGATGAATCGGCATCCAGGCTCTAATCTCGGCGATGCACTGGATGAGCAGCTGTTTAGCGTTTTCCAGTTCGTCAGACACCATAGGGTTATAGCTGACATATAGCTAGATGTCATCAGCGAATCGGTGGTAAAGCACATTCTGTTTCTTGCAGATGTCAGCAATGGGTGTCGTATATGCGTTGAACATCACTGGTCCAAGTACTGAACCCTGAGGTACACCGTGTTAGATGGGGATTGCGTTCGAAGAAGACGAACCAATCGTGACACACTGAGATCTGCCGGTCAAGTATGATCTAAACCAGTCAAGTGTCATAGCGCCGATGTTGAAACGTGAAACCAGAGTGTTCAACAATTCGTCAATGTCGATCGTATCGAATGCTGCACTCGTGTCAAGAAGAACCAGCATGACACAACGTCCCGTGTCAAGGTTGCGCACGATGTCGTGTTGTACTTTCATCAGAGCTGTTTCTGTAGAATGATGTTGTCTATAAGCCGATTGCATTTCACCATGCAGCTTATTCGTTGCCATGTGCAGATTCAGGCGGTTGAGGACGACTTGCTCCATCAACTTTCCTATGAAAGCGAGGTTGGAGATGGGACGATAGTTCTCCAGTTCGTTCTGGTCAAGTGAGGCTTTCTTCAGTAACGGTGTCACTAGGGCAGTTTTCAGTTCACCAGGAAACACTCACATACAATCATAGCGATCAATATGTAAGTTAATTTACAAAATGTAACATCATTTTTGCAAACATATATTCTTGCACGAAACAATGTCCAAATACAAATCTTTTTACATAGAAACAAAAATCCACTTTGTATAGTGAATTGAAATCTGTACACTTTGATTGAGTTGTTTTGAGGATATTGTCAAATAAATTGTGACACAACAAAACAAAACTGTCTTACAGTTGCATTTCATTAACCGATGCATTCGTAATATCATCAAACTGATTATTATTGTGGGGGTAACAATCAGTTGGGGCCGGCATGCTTGCTGTGTATTGATGTATGTATATATGGTGTGGTTTAATGTATATATGGTGTTGTTTAATATGTGTTAGTGAATAAATGTCATTAAGTTGGCCTGTTTCAATCAACTTTGGTCTTGTATCGTTGCTTTGCACAGAAAGGTGTATGTGACAGGGGCGCATACACACACACACACACACACACACACACACACACACACACACACACACACACACACACACACACACACACACACACACACACACACACACACACACACACACACACACACACACACACACACACATATATGTTGCCCTTTATCTATCCCCAAATAGGCCCCATATATCCAATTAATCAAACATTCGTAATTACGTAAAATACACCAGTATCAAAAACCGTGCGTCCTACTTGCGCTGTGTAATTCTTTCTGTGACTACATAATCTATATGGCCAGAGCGTGTCGCGTGAATCAGTGCGAGATTGGGTAGTATATTAAAATGAGCAAAGAGGTCTATGCCACATATTTTATAAAAGTTGTGCTGCCAAATAGCAAATTGTCTGAACACTTGCTTTGAATGACATTTCAAAACGGTGAAACTGCGTTACTGCAAAAACACTAGCAATTGAAAATGTACTACTTACAATAATACTCGCATTTTCATTATGTCACGTTGTTTTAAATTTTAGGTGCTAAGTTTAATTTGCTTACCCCCTCATAGATAATTATATCCCTCTCCGCCCCATCCCCATGCATTTTAATGGGATAGATCTATCCATTAAATATTTTGGGATGGTTTTACCTATAATTTCTAAAACATGCTTTTGTTGTTGGGTTAGTGGTTTTGCTTTCTTCTCTCCTCCTGTTGCATTCGTATATTTCCTTCGGCTTGCTTGGTTCTTAAACAGCGATCACTCCATTTATCTCTCAGACTGGCTACATTTCGCGTGGTTGGTGAAACAGCGTTGAACGTATCCCTTATTCTCGCCCATATATGTTCCTTCCTTTTGTTGGTGATGGTAATGGTCAACTTGAAGAAAATCACGTATCGATTATTTCCCCGGTATTTAATACATCAGTCTCATCTACATTGAAGTTTGGCTTCCGTCTCTAGATATTTTCTGTTGATTATCTAGAATCCGTCATCAATCTGATATTATTTTGTCAGCACATGCACATGGAACAAAAATATTGCATCATGGATGCGAACTGACTGTAATGCCTTTACGCTACGTTACTGTTGCGAGCGCTGTGAACAACCCGTGCAAGTACCACGCAAATTTGGCTTTGCGTCATCGCGAACACGTCGTAAATTTCATACTATTGCGATGGCTTTAAACAACCGACCCCAGGGCCGCACGTTCTTGCACGTACGTCAACACGCTCGTGTGAGTCACCCAGAACCCGCAGTTCTTTCCGCCTACACTCCGACATTTTGTGAGAACGTCCAGGAAGGTCTTCTGACGTTTCTTCAGTCCCGTGGTGCTGTACTTGTTGGTGGCTTCGAAACAATAGTAGGTCTTGCTGCATAGACCCACGAAAGAATCTCCGAACCATTCAACTTTGAAGAAATCAGGTTTCCTCTTATCGTACTCTGCGCGTCGTGCAGCATGCTTCGGTGGCGGTCCACGGACGTTCGGCCAGTCGACAGAGCACGTACTCGCACTAATGATCGGCACAACATTCGATCGGTAACCATTCGGAGCGATGTTGGAATTAATGTTCTCGCAGTTCCAGGGTCACGAGGTCATCTCGCAGTACTGGAACAGCGGACGTTCCAGGTACCTGTCGATGAAATCTTCGTAGAACTGCAAAATGCGCAGTTTGGCACGCTGCAAGACGAAAAAGCCCACGTGTATGGGCAAGGGATACTTAAAGCTTCACCACACGCGAATCGTGCATGTCCTTGTCACGACTATCGAATTTCTGGTCACAAATCTTACACGTGTAAGTGATGCCACTACTAATACTAATAATAATAGCAGTAGTAGCGGCACTAGTACTACTACTAATTGTAGTAGTAGTAGTAGTAGTAGTAGTAGTAGTAGTAGTAGTAGTAGTAGTAGTAGTAGTAGTAGTAGTAGTAATACTAGTAGTAGTAGTAGTAGTAATAGTATCACTTACACGTGTAAGATTTGAGACCGGAAATTCGATAATCGTGACAATTTCGTCAGACACGCACGATTCTCGTGTGGTGAAGTCACCAAGTTAACCAAGCGTTCGAAATGATGATGGCAACAAGATCGGTCAGGTGTTAACGATGAACATCACATCGAACCCCCTACCTCGACTTCCCTTTGCCGACAAACTGTCAAAGGATCCTCTTGATGTTGTCCGACAGCACTGGTCGACCATCAGTACAAGCGTGACGCGAGTTAATCTCCAGTCCAGGTACGATTACAGATTATCAACGCTGGACACGGGTGGTCTAGAGCCTTCTAGTAGTAGTAGTAGTAGTAGTAGTAGTAGTAGTAGTAGTAGTAGTAGTAGTAGTAGTAGAAGTAGTAGTAGTAGTAGTAGTAGTAGTAATAGGAGTCGTAGTAGTACATACAGTCCTTATGTGTTCTGGTAATGCGTCCCGTCTTGAGAAGCCTCTACCACATCTCTCACACCAATACGTTTTCTTCTTTGAGTATATGATAGATGGCGTCACTTGCTCTGGTGCTTTCGAGTAGGTGCGTTGTTCGGTGGACGGGTGCATTTCCTCTTGATGTCGTTGTATATCTGCGTAGGACTCAAATACTGCACCGCAGTGACGACACGGATGATGCATCATGAAGGAAGGCAGTCTCTCACACGCTTCTATATACGAAAGCGTGAGTGGACATGCATGCGCGAACACGGAAATGAACGAACCAATGAATGGTAGGTATGGGCGTGGTCAATAATTGCGCTTGTGCAAACGTGACATGTGCGTGAAGGTGACTGATGGACTTATTGGTGCTAAATGTGTGCGTGCGTAATTGTGCGTGAATTATGAAATAACGGAGGTGTGGGGAATTGAGAACGGAAAAAGGTTACAACCTGTCCACTAGGTACGCCTATGATAGACTTATGGGTGGGTACATGAGACACAACATGTTACACTACTAAAAGGGATGATTAAATACATAAGTTCCACTTACCGATTTCTGCAGATGTGAGAGAGAGTCATCGAATCTTCCGCTTGTGATGGCATTGCCATTGAGCAGGAGAACTTGTGTCCAAAACATACAGACGGTATAGCGCAGTGAAGCGCGCTCGGGGTTTATATGGATGACGTATGAATATTCGTTGGTGAACTTTGGACCTGTTATTGCTCAAGAGAGAGTCGCGGTTTCAAAATATTAAATTGTGTAACAGTTGCTAAAAGAATCAACAAAGAAATGCATAACTGTTGGTGATGTACTGAATTGAAAAAAGAAAATGTTTCACAGTTGGCAAGAACAAAGTGTTTCTTATCAGCGTTTGTTGCTCGACATCTGTTTATGATAATAGTGATTAGTTGCGCAAAAGCATCAAAGAATGGATCATGAATGTTCGTGATTTGTTAAACTGATCAACGAATTGTTCGATCTTTGAAGAGTGGTAACGCTTATCGACATCAAGTTTTGATCTTAATGTCACTACCGCCGCGTTAATTGACATAATTTTTATGTTACTGATAATAAACATACGTTCGCTACTGACAACGACACCTAGTTTTGGTTAGGTCACCAAGTTCACATTGCCGTCCCAGTCACAAAAGTCCAATCGCCTTGAGAAGATACACTATGTTTGTTTTCTAGAAAGAGTGGTTATGACAAAGGGCACTGGTGTGAGACAAAGGATTATGACATTTTTACTAACGGTTGATGTGTGAGAAGTGAAAATAACTAGACGATGTGTGTGTCGATGGCCTAAAATAAGGAAAAACAAGTCTCTATTCTTGGTGTAGGATCCGAATGTAAGTCCACTTAACATGACTGTTAGTATATAGTTTTCACAGGAATTATTAACTGTTTTGTCTTGGAAGTGTGATGATGAATTCAAATAAAAAAACTCTTAGCGTTTTCTCCATCGTATGAATTTCCACCGCTGTTATTTATTTCAATATTGCATAGTTGTTTCATGATAAAAAGTAAAGGTCTGATTCAATATGGCTGCCGTGGTCTAAGTCGCGTACTTTTCGTGGGAGAATAACAATTCAGAGGAACATGCCACCCAAGCGTAAACCTTTCAGTGTTACTGACAGCGATGTACAGGACACTGATGTGATGCTGCTGAAATTCGTGGAATTGCTGAATGATGAGTGTTACGAAAACTGAGGTTAGCGTTGTACCCTCAAGCGCTGGCCGATAAGATCACACCCTCACGCAGACAATCGCTGACCTGAGCGCAGAATTGTAGCCCTCGAAGAAAAAGTTGGTTATCTCGAAAGTGAGTGCGATAACATTGATCAATATTCCCGACGATGCAACTTAAGGTTCCATGGAATCCCTGAAACTGGGACGGGGGAGGACACTACTGCCAAAGTAGTGGAAAGCATAAATGTCAAAATGGCAGTGACCCCCCCAGTGACACAAGAGGACATTGTAGTCAGCCATAGGCTTGGCAAAAGGGCAGAAACCGGCGATCGACATCGTGTAGTCATTATGCGATTCCATAGAGTTAACGTGCGTGACGAAGTCATACGAGCTAGATAGTCCAGAGGAAGTTGGAGGTAACCATGCACTAAAGGTCCCACAATGGTTTTTGTTGATTTTGTATCTTCAGACTATGGAGAATCAGAATCCGATGGGTGAAAAGTGTCACCCTTGGGCGTTTTGCCGAAATTGCTGGTTTCTATGGCAACCCTCTCTCACTTTTGGGCATAAATGAGAAACACGAATATATGCATATATTAGCAACTATGACAGATGTAACATTCACTAATGTGTCAATTTCTACGTTTTTCGATGTGACGAATTCATTGGTAATGCTACATTGACAATCTAAGGTCAAGGTCAGACGTAAATGTCAAGATCAAACCAAATATATACCACACCAGTTTCATGAAATATTATGAAATGAAGCATATTATGCCACATAGTTCGAAAACACACACGCACGTACATACACAGCAACATTATATTAACGTTATATTATACCAAAACGAAAGTGGCAGGCTATCTCACAGCTTGGCATCGATGAGAAAAACGAATATACGCATATATGAACAACTATGCCTGTATATTTATGTTATTCGACCTGGGGAATCCGTTGGACATGTTATGTTACCTAAATGCCAAGGTCACGCCAAAACAATGCTACTATATACCTTGTGATATTGTGGAATGAATCATTTGTTCAGTCAACTTATCTTGTTGTTTATGATTCTGCATTTTCATCTTCCTCATCAGAAGCATATTGTACTACCATCGTGTGTTCATTGCAGCAGTCCACTCCACTTTCACAATGGCAGAACAGTGAACATGGCAACATTGCCGACGAACACGAGCATCTAGATGATCTACAGTTGTTGCAAGTACACTTGATGAGTGTCAAAATGTCTTCTGCTGTCCATCCATGTTGGAGAGGATCTACGTCAGGTGGAGTAGCCTGGGTACCATGTTTCCAGATGCAGGTTTGCAAGAGAGCTCTCATCACATTTAGTCGAAAGGCCTCATTGGCAGATACATCAGCTTTAGAGCCGATACAATATTTGCTTTTGCAGTTTTCAATTTCCACATCTTGTAGCGCACATCGGTCATAGTTGTGGTTTCAGCAAATCCATAGCAAGCAGCTATGAATGTTGTATATTGTTGGACTACATCTGCAAGTTGAGCTGTAGGCTCGCCCAGTTCCGAAAGTTGATAGTCTGATTGAAGGACTTTCACTGTTTTAGCCTTTCCAGTGCCACAGTACTGAGCCACAGTGTCACAGCCTGACAAGGCGTGAGCTGCCAGTAGTTGTCCAGCAATGTATCTGAGCATGTGCGCACTTGCTAGGATGTCATTACATGTCCTGTCTGTGGATGTGGCTTCCATCGTTACAGGGCAGGTGAGGTTTCCTTGTTGGTAGAAGTGGATTAGCAGTACAAACATGTCAGTATCATCCGAAATGACATTGACATTACAGTTCATAGAATCAGCTTCCACAATGAACATCAACTAGTGGATGATGATCACATCAGCTTCTTCCTGGGTGTTTCTCATGTCTTCCCGATCAATCATTATGCCGTTGTTAATTTCTACAGGGACCGGATCACTTCCTGTTACCACAATTTTGTGGCGCATCGTCTTTAACTGTTTCCCTGTTCCTGTAGAGTCTTTCCCTGTTCCCGTAGAGTCTCAACGATCAGATCGATCAGTTGTACTTTGTTATATGTCACAGTTAACACAACTTTCTGTGATGGAAGTAGCATCGAGCATGATAGTTGGTGGTGTCTGCTTGCTTCTTTCACTCTTGCTGTACCATACCATAACCATACAATACGACTTGTTGGCATTATATGTTATGTTAAACATTTCGCCATACTTGGCACAACTCAACCCAGAAACACTAGGTGACAAAATACAGAGTTCCTCTGCATACACCAAGTGATTCATTATGGTGCCTGCATAAAGTCATCCAATTTGTAATTTGTTAAGATTTACACTTAAGTCGTCCATGGACATTTTTAAAAAGGTGGGAAGAAAGGGTTACACCTCGTTTAACACAATTTGAGACTGTATTCCACCCTGACAACAAGATAGGTGTAGAATAGTGGCTTGCAGAGAGTGATGCATGGATGTTATCCCATATTTCCAATGATTCTAACCAGAATATACTTTCTTGGCCCAGTTTCATTTAAACCACCAGCACCATTGTATATCCTGTCACAACGCTTCCATTTCTCCAAGCACCAGCAAATGGAAATGACACAATGACTCCCGTAATAAATCCCTTTGTTAATATGTGTGTAACTAGCTGTGTTACTGCAAGTGTTATACGGGTTGACGTTGTATTTAACACCTACACCAAGGTGTCAGATAAAGAAACAATCAGAAATGAATTCCCAAGAACAGGCCAATATGTAACAAGTTAATTCAACGAGGTTGGTGTTCCGTTGCCTAAAGTATGGAATGCATTCATGTCCCTAGATGAAAACATGCAAGTGTGACCTGGCTCACTTTTTCATCCATTTCATCCATCAATAATTTGAGGTTTGGAAGGCGAGTGGTACAGCTCAGCAAAGAAATGTTACTTGTTTGTCAGATTACCACCAAACATTCACAACAAGCAACGGACGGCATTCCTGTATTCCACGCATTGATTGGTTGCGACTCCACAACATCACTGGCCGGATTCACTAAGACGAATTATTGGATTGTACTTGGTAGTACTGGAAGATATGACACTACATTGAACAATAGAAGGGTTCATCTGCTGGTGGTGAGGTGTACCATATCCGTTTGGAGGTGAACGCATCTTTTGAAAGCATTATGTTATAACCATTAATGTAAGTGAAAACAATCTGATATCATTGGCAGGTTGTAACGCACCAAATATATCCTGAAATATGAGTTTAAAAATGGTTATTTTGTAATATGTTTATTCAATGTTGCAATTTGTAAGACCAACATGGCCCATATTGAAAAAAAATTTAAAACAAATTGGCAGCTAAAACCTCATTTAGTATAGGCGGATCCGAGGAGGGTCTGGGTGGTACGGGCCCATCAAGACCTTTGGAATTTGGCGTGGCCGTAGACCATTTTGAATCGTGACTGTGTCCCCTAGACCCTTGGAAATGTACCCCCGTTATGCAGACTCGACGGCGAAAAATTTATACAGCACTCCCCCTACACGTCTTCCGATGTCACAGTCTAGCCAGGCGAGCCAGCGGAGAAGGTGAAGATACGGCGGAAAAAAAAGTTCTTCCGATATTTCATTATCAGTCGAGGCGAGACAGGGGAGAAGCTGTTCCGGCGGCGCGACAGCGAAACATTGTCTACACCATTTGGTTCGGCAGCCAGTGGAGGTTTTTGTGTCTCCCCCCTAGAGTACCCTCTCTGGATCCGCGCTTGTTTCGTAATCAGTGACCTATGTATAGTAATATTAAACAGGTTGACGTCTTGTAATATACTCATTGGGCTTCATGTAGACAAACTAGTTTTTTTAAAACAATTTTTGTGTCAAATTTCATTTTAAGTTCAAAAAGACCCGTACTGGACAAATATCACACAGACACGTTAATCTACAGGTTATGTGGTGGGTCCCCATGTCTACTTGGAAGCCGGATATGATGAGTTTGAAAGGTGGCCGCAGGAGCTGGGAAAGCTATCACCAACAAACACAATGAGCAGTGGAGTTACATTTAGCTCGTTCAAATTCCCAAGTGAAAGGTGCGGCCAATGGCAGATGCAGCAGTGCAAGCAGCCGTACCACCGAGTCAGATGCAGCAGTGCAAGCAGCCGTACCACCGAGTCAGATGTAGCAGTGCAAGCAGCCGTACCACCGAGTCAGATGCTGCAGTGCAAGCAGCCGTACCACCGAGTCAGATGCAGCAGTGCAAGCAGCCGTACCACCGAGTCAGATGCAGCAGTGCAGGCAGCCGTACCACCGAGTCAGATGCAGCAGTGCAAGCAGCCGTACCACCGAGTCAGATGCAGCAGTGCAAGCAGCCGTACCACCGAGTCAGATGCAGCAGTGCAAGCAGCCGTACCACCGAGTCAGATGCAGCAGTGCAAGCAGCCGTACCACCGAGTCAGATGCAGCAGTGCAAGCAGCCGTACCACCGAGTCAGATGCAGCAGTGCAAGCAGCCGTACCACCGAGTCAGATGCAGCAGTGCAAGCAGCCGTACCACCGAGTCAGATGCAGCAGTGCAAGCAGCCGTACCATCGAGGTAGCGTAAGAACGAAACCAAGAGCTTAGCGGAAGTTTGTTCAAGACTTTCTGCAATTTCCAGGACCAGCTTTTCACAATGGGGGGGGGGGGGGGTCACATTTTATCAATACAGACTCCATGGGCACCACACGCTCGCGCGCGTGAGTGCGTGTGTGCGTTCATGCGTGCGTTCATGCGTGTGTGTGTTTTATATTGTTGACAATGCAGAGGGCTCCACATGTTCATGTCGGAGTTCACCCCATAACGCAGAGGGTGAGGTTTCTAGCTGAAAGGACAATAAAGTGAGGTGGGATGTTGTATATTCATAATAATATTATAAACGTGTAGGTGTGTCCAAGTTATTTGTTAGAATAAACAATTAAAGAGACAGTCTATTCCTCTACCCAGAATAGTAGCCAGCGTAGTAACATTTAAACAGGCTTGGGGACGTATCTTCCAAATTGTGAACGTTGTTACAGGCTTACTAAATACAACTTGACGGTCAGTATACCTTCAACATAGTTATCATAGTCTTAAGAACATTATATTAAATAGTAAATGAAAAACTAGGCACATACTCTCTCCTTTTAAATTATTACATTTTGATGACATTTAGAATCTGGATTTCAGTCAATTAATTATGTGAATCTGATCTGCAGCACAAAAAGTATTGCCCATAACTTATTATAATAATATAATTCAGTTAGTTGAATGCCGCAGCCCCTAGGCCACACAGACTGCAGGAAACGCAACGCCCACCACCCCTGCTGAGGCAATTTTGCTTCCAAAATCACAAACAATGAAACACGTAGCCAAAACTATGAAACGATCGGTAAGTTGACAACAACAATTACACCCTGAAATACAAGGCATAAATAGTTATTTAATCACATTTTGGTTATTTGTTTGAATAATCCATATTAAACAAACAATCCAAAACCTGACCGAAAAAAAACCTACTGTGTAACCAGTGACCTATGTACAGAAAAAGTACCTGATTAGCAACATAAATAGTTGGCCTAATGTGGGAAAAACAACGTTTTTACCAATATTATGTCAAATTTTTGAAAAAGATGGCCCATAATTAGCCACAAATCCAAATTATGTCTTGCCGATACCTCGTACTATAACCGATGATATATGTGAAACAAAATTGTTAATGGTTGGACCGTTGTAACCCACTGGTTATATCCTGAAATATAATGGTTAACATAATTGCTTAACAACATTTCAATTTACATGGTCAAAATGTGCATTTTTCGGGACCAAAATTACCCATATCTAGCAAAAAAATCCCAAATCTGACAGGTAAAATCTCCGTTTTTGTAATGTGTGGCCTAAGTAGAGAAACTTAAATTGATTTGAAAATGTATAACAATGTTATTATGTCTTATAGAGCCATAATAGGGTCTTTATCAAATGTATGTCAATTTACATAAAAACCCGGTTTCTGAAATAAAAATCCCAAATCAGAAAGACCATCAACCCATACCAATCAGTAATGTATATAGAAAACATATACAAAAATTTGCTGTTTTTAAACAAAATTGCCTACGGAAATTGCAATTCAATACCTTGGCCGCCTGTGTAGTACGAAGATCCTGGACTTGTTTGAGACCCGTCTGGATGTTCTGCGTCAACATCGTGGCCATCTGACACGTTTCTGGGTGACGTACATCAAGGATCGGCCACCTGCGGCCCGCGGGCCAGCTGCGGCACGCGGAGCTATTTCATGCGGCCCGCCGGCTTGATATTGAAGAAGAAGAAGAAGAAGAAGAAGAATTTTATTTTATTTGACCCAGACAAAGTAGGGTCAGGAGACTCCTCTAAGACTATGGTAGTCGCTATCGAGGAGCCACCTTTTCCAATAAAACTTTAACTGAATCAATACATCACCTAATAAAATTCTTCCAGAAAAAGAAGAAGAAAAAAACATAATATGTATGCATGTGTGTAGTGTGAGCAAGTTTACATGATTGTTGTGTTTGTCGTTTAGGCACTGTTTTGTATTGTATCAAGTTGACAGGTGGTTGTCAGTTCTTAATTTTGCATACATATGTAGCAGTTTTGCCTGGTGCATGTTACTTGATAGTTTTGTAAAAAATAAAGTTTAACATACTTGGCAAATCCTTGTGAACTGTGTGTACTAAGCTTTTCTTTGACAATATCAGGAATGTTATTTAGTAAAAGTGGCAAATTATGCCTAAGACATTTCTTAGCAAATTCATGTTTAATTTTATAAGTGTATATTTTATTCCTGACTCTTGTATCATGATTATGTACCTCATAGTTAAACATTATCCTCCAGTTTTGTAAATAAACTGGTAAGTCATTGTGTAAATATTTATAGTAAAATTTTAATTGTTGTAATTTAAGGATGTCATCTACTTTTAACAAGTTGAGTTTTTTGTGAAGTGGTTCTGTGTGGGAAGTATAATTACTTAAGGTAATAATTCTCATGGCTTTTTTTTGAAGTTTTATTATTCTATTTGATTGAAAGCCCCACGCCATGATGCAATAATTAATGTGTGGCACTATTAAAGAATTATATAATATTATTTTAATATGAAGAGGTAACACATGTTTCAATTTATTTAATACGCCAATTTTTTTAGAACAAGCATTTGCAATTTTTTCAGTGTGCTTTTTCCAGTTTAAATTTGTATCTATAATTAAACCCAAAAAATTAAATTCTTTGACTTGTTCAATATTTACATTGTCTATCTTCAGAGTAAGTGTCTGTATATTTTTCTTTGCCTTTTGAAATGTCATGTATTTCGATTTTGCTATGTTTAGCGATAATTTATTTATTTTGAGCCATTCATTTATTTTTAAAAGTTCTTCATTTATTAAAGATTCTAAATTTTCGTCATGTATGTTATCGCTGAATGTTTAGTGTACTTGATAGAGTTGTATCATCAGCATAAATTATGAAATTAAACATTTTACTGGCTTTTGCAAAATCATTGATATATATGATGAATAACAGGGGTCCTAAGATTGAACCTTGTGGTACACCTGTTTTTATTGATAAAATTTTTGATTTTGTATTGTCAATTTCCGTATATTGTTTACGATTTGTTAGGTAACTGCTGAATAAGTTCAGGTTTGTTCCATGTATACCATAATATTTCAATTTGTCAATTAAAATTAAATGGTCAATGGTATCAAAAGCTTTGGAAAGATCTAGGTAAATATTAATGGGTATTTCATCCTTATCCAGTTTGGTTATTATTCTATCTATTAATTCTAGTGCTGCGTTTTCAGTTGAATGTTTAGGTCGGAATCCATACTGATGGTCAAACAAAAGCTTAGAGTCTTTTAAATAAGATAATAATTGGTCAAAAATAATTTTTTCAAGTACTTTTGAAATAGCTGGTAGAAGAGATATGGGTCTATAATTATTGAATACTGCTGGCTCACCTTTTTTATAAATCGGAATTACCTTAGCAATTTTTAATTTATCAGGGAATATTCCCGTGGTTAATACTTGATTTATTAATAAAGTTAAAGATTTGGTTAGTGCAGGTTCAAGCATTTTTAGCAGTTTGGTTGAGAGACCATCACATCCACAGCTACTTTTGTTGGGTAGATTAATTATTGTTTTCTTTATGGTATCTTCTTCAACGTATTTAAATGTAAAATTACAGTTTACTATATTATTTAGATAATATGAATGATCATGAATGCCTTTGTATTTAATATCATTAGCCAGGTTACTACCTATATTGGTAAATAATGTATTGAATTTATTTGCAATTTCTAGTTTGTCTGCCACAATAGAATCGGATTCTTTAAAATATTTTGGAAATGATTTATTAATTTTATGTTTGGACAGGATTTCATTTATGGTTTTCCAAGTGTTTTTTATATCAAATTTAAACTGATTAAAACATTTGTCAAAATATGATTGCTTTGCTTTGCGAAAACTTCTTTTCAAAATACTATTGTATGTTTTCAGATTAATCAATAATACGCCATATGCAGAAGATTCAGGGTTTGTGATTTTTAATTGTTTGTAAAGTTTGTCTCTGTATCGTATTGAGGTTAGCAAGCCTTGAGTTATCCATGTAGATTTTTTATGTTTATATTTATTAAATTTCACTAATTTGCTAGTCATATATTTATTTTTAGCTTGATTTATTTCATTAATAATAATGTTATAATTATGGTTTGGATCAGCATTTGAACTAGTATCTAATTTGTTATGTATTTCAGAAGAGATTATATCATTTCTGACTTTTAACATAGCCTCTGTATTTTGTACATTAATTCGTATAAATTTTGTAGTATGTTCCTCTTTTAGAGCAATGTTCATAAGCATAAAGTATGGTTGATGATCAGATAATTTTTTTATTAATATTCCTGCTGTACTTTGCAAAATATGCTTTGTTAAATTACAAAAAAAATTATCAATAAGTGTACCAGCATATGTTGTGAACCTCGTAGGAAGAGTAATTTGGGGGAAGAGACTAAATGAGGTTAACATGTCAAAGAAAGTGCTACAGTGTTGTTGTTCGTTTATTTTTAACATATTTATATTGTAGTCCCCTGCAAGAATAAGGTTGTTGTTTTGATGATGTTGCATAGCTGATATGACCATTGTAAATTCATTTATAAATTCGTTATAGTTTTCAGTTAAAGGCCTTGGAGGTCGGTATATATTTCCTATAGTGACTGTCTGCGATAAGCCTCCTCCATTTATTTGTATTATTTGTCCCTCCCATTGCTCATACATATTTAATTTCATCTTTACTTCATAATTAAAGTGTTTATCTACATACATTAATAATCCCCCTTTGGTGCTGCAACTTTTTCCTTGGGATATACAGTCATATCCATTTAATTGAATTAGTGATAAGTCATCATTATCAGATATCCAGCTCTCTTGGAGACATATTATGCTAAATTTAAAATTTAGGGAAGACAGGTAATTTACAAATGCCTCGAGCTCACTAAACTTTGCATTAATGGACTGTATATTTGAGCTTAGGATAATGAAATGTTTATTATTGTTTTGAACTAACAAATGAAATTTTTCAAAATCATAATATGACGATCGGCGTATTGTTGGCAATTCATTATTTTCATCAACAGTATTACTGATGTTTAGAATATTATTTAGACAATTATTTGTAATACCACCTGTAAATTGGAGAAAAGTTTCGTCAGTGATCATTTCAGTATATTTTTAAATTGTAATAAGATCAACATATTTTCAGTGTGCAGTAATGTTTCAGTAAGAGTGTGTGCCTTTAGTGTTTGAGTTACTAGATTTTGTTTAATAATATTTGTATTTTGTTCATGTAAAGCTAAAGCGGTGCATGATAAGTAGCTACATAAAGTGTCAGAAATAGATAAAAAACAGATTATGTTTAGAAAAAAATACAATGAAAAAAAGGCGATGTAATAAAAAAAGTCAAGACCATTTGACAAGATGGTCAGAGAAAAAAAAAACGAATAAAACTGTATTTCTAGTGGTAGGAACTAATGCATTCTAATGGATTCTAACCAACACATTTCCAACATATATAAATGCAAAAAATGCAAAAAGGTTATTATAACAAATAAAAAGTCATGTGTGGAACATAAATAAACATTAAACAGAAAACGAATCACAAGTCACGACACAAGTGAGTGACAATTGCACTAAGAGATATAAAAATAAAAAATTATATAAAGAATACTGCAAATAGCAAAACAAGATATTGAAATTAAACGTACGTTAATACAAAAGCAGGTACCCTTTAACCAACTTGTTTCCATACATATAGTTCCTATAGCAGACATTGCAAATGCTAATGCAATCTAATGCATTTTAACAAACACATTTCCAATATATATAAATGTATAGGTTACCATATTGTAACAAATAGAAAGTCGTGTGGAAAATAAGGAAGCATTAAACAGAAAACGGATCACAAGTCGCAACACAAGTGAGTAATAAACTGCACTAAGATATATTCAAAACAGTTGATTTAGGGAGCACTGCAAATAGCAAAACAAGATATTGAAGAAAAAAATAAAAGAAAAAAAAAACAGTTCATATAGCAGACATTGCCAATCGCAGAACTAGATTTCGTGTCAGTCAGAAATGTCACGTGAGCAACAACTAATTATTCACATCATTATCACCGACATTTGGTGCTATGCCTTGCATGTCACTGGTACTTGTCCAGCTCATTCGAGGTGTATATCCTGTGAATCACGTTGTTGACATCCTTGATTACAATGTTCCCATTGTACGTCCAGCAGTCTCTGATTTTGTTTGCCTTTTTCAACACTCTTGTTTCGTAAGCCAACTTTGCACGCATTGTTGTCAAATCTTCATTTATGAAGATCTTCAAACTTCGCTCGGCTACTCGTTCGTTCTTTTGTTTAAGTGAAGCTCTTGACTGAAACACTCTATCGCGTGTCTTCTCCGATTTGAAGCGGACGATTACGGGTCGCGGCCTGGTGGAGGTGTCCGTTTTGCCGCCAATTCTGTGTACCCGTTCAAAGTCGCTGGGCAATACAGCAGGACTGATTTTCATGTGCTCGTTGCAAATTTCGATGAGCTTTGACTCAAGGTCCTCCCCATGACCTGTCTCATCAATGCCACTGAAACGTAAGTTTGCCCTTCGGCCATATTGTTCATTGTCATCAATTTGGTTCTGGAGATGAATGACCTTATCTTCAAGCAGTGTAATTTTATTGTTTTTTTCATCCAGTTGCTGTTGAAAGTTTTTGAAAGTTTGTCTCAATTCACGAATCTCTTTGGCGAGTTCATCCGGAAAGAGAACCTGTTTCATTTTGTTCAGCACCGCTGAATCGTTGAGGGCTGCAATTAGTCTTAGAACTAACTGGTCTTCTTGGTTGTCCTCGACATTGCTTGATTTACGCGACTTCGGCATATTGTAAGCCAACTTGCAGACGCAGTCATGCGGAACACAATAAAGTGGGTGTCTACAGTTCCACTGTCCGGCGTTGTTTGCCAGTGCCAGACGTTGTTACGTAATGCACCCTGCTACACAAGCACGCACTGACACTGAGGCGTAATGTGCGTCGATTTCAGGCTTAACTTATGGAACTAACAGCAGTCAAGCAAACTCAAACTAGCACTTTCACAAAGTCCGAAAAGTTCAGCGTGCTCTATCTCCTTCGGCTAGTCACCCACCTTGAAAACCTCCACACTCCAACGCCTCCCCACCACAAAAACTATCAAAGCTCGGGACACACCAGAATACACGTCTATCCCCGGGCAGCCATCTTGTCAGCCATCGCAAATGTTGTCCCTGACAGCGATGGCGGCCATTTTACAAAATGGAGGTCAGACAATTTAATCGGTGTTTAGAAATGCCAATTCCAGATAATCTAGATTACTTGAAGTGAGGATAGTTGACATTATAAGCTACTACAACATTGTGTAAAGTTATTAACAAGGAGTTTGTGTACTAATGGTGCTGTTTTAGTAGATAATGGATGAAAAAGCAAAACCAATATGCAGAAAGTGTCACGTTTTTATTGATGCATTTTACAGAAATATTTGTGAATGTTAATATCTTTATAATGTACATACTTATTCAGCAGTCCTGATGAGATTACCAATTCGTGTAACTCTATGTATTTATTTTATTCTAATTATGTCTTAGTAATCATGCAATTTATTGATAACGTAACTCCTCGTATACGGAGTTTCCTGTTCGCGTCAGCATTTACAATCCGCATAACTATTATAATGCTTACTAATGGTCGGTACCGTCCGTCAAACTTCGGTTAACTATACTGAGTTTATGGGACATGAATTAGTAACGTACAGCTGGTATTTATGTCATGGATTCAGCAAAGAAAAGAAAGGGCAAATCTATGGAATAAACGGAGAATGAACATAGTGGCAGTCCACGACAGATGGATTGGTTTAAAAGTATGCTTCACTTCAAGTAATCTAGTTCTCGTCGGGCACTGGATCGGGGCGCAGCAAAAGCAAATGACGTCACTTCAGGTGCACAAAGGTCAAAGGACATTTCCTGTGCACAAAGGTCAAAGGTCACTTCCTATGACACATACACGTAAAAGTAAGAACGCTGTACAAATCTATCGTGCTGAAACTCTAAAAAGTTGTGACGGTACACTTTAAACTATGAAAAGGTTACAAGTCTACCATAGTGAAAGGTTAAAGTGTGTTGGCGGTACACGTTAAACTACGAGTCTTGCAACCAAGTTTTGATACTACACACTTGTTCGTATCTCATGTTCGATAGCTTCACACCTGCGTCTAACAAAACACACAACCAGTCTTCTTCATTTCAATGACAGGAAAGTCTTTCGCACAAGACGTGGGAATATTTTTTATTCAGATTTTATTACACACGTCCATCAATAACTGTCAAACGTGTTTCGAATTTTTTTAACACCGTAACCGACCCCAATAACCTTTTTTTAATGGCTCCCACTTCACTAGATCATGGTTTCCGGTAGGCAGCAAGCCCTCTCTCAACTCTTTCGAAGTTGTGATCTTTGTCATCAATAAGTCACGCATAGAGTCGACCCGAATAGCGTTCTTCTCGGATGTTCTGCTCGTGTTCCTTATAGCTTTACTTCTCCGTTTCGCTATGCACGCTGACCTTGCCTTTTTGATACTTTGTCCCAATTAGGACATTAAACATTGCCTTTCTATACTGATAAGCGTGTTCAACAGACTTAAACACCGGACCGTATTCTTCGAATCGACACGGGTAAAAGTTCGACAGGAAAGAAGCTGATCCACTAAACCTTGTAGACATATCTATCATATCTCCGTCTATATGCCACTGACCCACCAACTTGTATAGACGTCTCTCCGTTGGCAGTACGTTGTGGGTAGACAGTGCGAGTGATCGGCTGACAGAGGCCGCGCAGTGTCGGCAAAACGGTTCGTCCACGTCGCTGTCGCTGCTGCCGCAGGAATGTTGTGCTTGGGTGTTTTGAGGATGACGATAGCCATAATACTGTCGTGGTACAACGGTGATGGTGGGCGGCTGACAGACGGTGACTGTGGTCGGCTGCCAGATGCCGTGAACGATCGATGTAGTCGGTGGCCAGATGTCGTGAACGGTCGACAACACGGTTCGTCTACGTCGCTGTCGCTGAAGTTCGTAGGCTACAACGCTACCATGGTAAGAAGAACGATGTGACTGGCAGAGCGCCGCGCTTTTATATAATATGAAAGTCACGTAAGTGTGCCGAATATGCATGAATCTCAGAGCAGAAAATACATGCAAGGGCAATAGAGTAGATCAGACTTGCACAGCGAATACTAGTTCAAACCACTTTGCAGCCAAGCAACCAAATGAGGTAAGCGCAACTGTCGTATGTAAAGATCATAGCATTAATATATATTAAATGATAGGTAGACCTTTATTAACGACGAACTGAGGTAAGTGCAACTGTCGTATTTAAAGCCTATGGCATTGACAGATGTTAAAGAGGCGACCAACTGAGGTAAATGCAACTGTCGTATGTTATGACAACAGCATTGATACATGTTAAAAGATAAGGAGACCTTCATTTTGTTGATGAAGATTTCCAAGTTTCGTGTGTGGCAGGTTCAAATCCTGTTGGTTTTCAATATGAAAAGACTACAGGTTGTACACGTAGACTATCGGTAAAGCTTGTACATCACATCACATTGTCCAAGATTAAGTTCACTTCTACATCTTTCGTATTGTCCAGGAATCAGTAATTTGCTTTTTCAGCGCTCCGCTCCAGTGCCAGATGAGAACTACATACATTACTACTTACATATCCAAAATATAGCTCACAAAGAATTGTTTTAGTCTGTCTGAAATTTCAAGCGAAACTATTGTAAAGTTGAAAACTAACCTTATTTAGACTTAATACCATCATGGAGAACGACTACGTTTAAAAACTACATTCACAAAAAGGTAAATCTATTATGTGAACTTCACACAACCCTTTGTGCACTTGCATGAAAATAGCTAGTAACAACTTTTGGCAGCCTCGGGTATTCTTATCCAGTGCGGCTCATACATCTTGTCGTCAAATTTGGCCCAGCCCCAGCTGGTTGGCGGGGGTAGATCTGGTGCCAGTAGCAATGTCTGGCCTAACACAGAGGTAGACCGCCTTCTTTATATGTGCCTCCATAGCAGCCTTGGTTGGCGGAATCAGATGCACATTGTTCGTCTTTGCGATTAGCTTCTTTCATGCCTTTTCAATTTCGGTGCATGGGTTTTTTCTGTCATACAGCAGGATAACGAACCTCTCGATGATGTCCTTGACAACTTCTGCTATGGCTTTTGCAGAGGATAGCTTCCGCCGTGCGTTTGTGAATTCTGGTAACATGGTCCAAATTTTCCAGTCAGTCTTGCCATACCTTGCGACACTGGAGACAATGTCACACCCAGAGAGAGCGTGAAGGATTAGCACTGCCCGCGCCTTTCGGGTCCCAGATTGGCTGCTGGTCCGTGGGCAGCCAAATACCAGAAGCACTTGCCAGTTCCGAATGCTCACTACAGTTCATTTTCTGTTTGAAATCCATGGGCCACTGACACGACCAACACTACCGTGTCAACGTGCATGTGCACGTACTACATGTAGTATCTTGCGACTGTCAGCTTCTTCGTCGTGGCTGATACAGTGGTGCCTTGCCCCGTGTGTGGACGTTACGAACGTGTTAGCTGCGGATAACTGTCCAATGTAGTGTAATAGACACGTGTTAATGATTTTCGACAGCTGACACTCGAATGACATAATGACAAATTAACTTTTAAACGCCGAATGAGTAATTTCCCTTCTCATTTGCGTAAACATAGAAGTACTGGAAGTATCGTAACAACAAGTGCAATGTATGCACAGCCAGCTGACCTGTTCTGAGATCCTATTTTAGGCATACGTTATTGAACGTGTTTGTAGTTGGGCATACTAAGCAGTGTATGTCCCCCAACTTGACACTGTGCACCTACCACGCGTCGCGTCATTTTGGATTTGGATTGAAAATTGTGGAAGTGAGGCAATCATGCTAAACAGCACCATTTGAACATAGATGTATGATAATACTGTGCATTGGTTGCAAATATGGTCGCTATTTTTTTTTTATTATGATAATTTTCAAACCTAATATGTTGTTTTTTCCAGCCATGACGTCACAGTAGCCGACAGAACAATGAACATACTGACCACTGGACTTTCGTCAGTCCTACGTCGTTCCCTAGGAAATTCACTGTACCCTAGATCTTATTTAAACGTCGTTAAGTATGTGTAGGGGTGTCCGACATCGGTTCTACGTCGTTCCCCGGGGGTCAGTTGGTCGCGGTGACGTCATTCGTAACTATTTAAAGCGTTGTGACATTTGATTTTGGTTAAACGATCTGAGGTAAGGGAAGCGTCGTGATGGAACAAAAGAAACCTATAGACTTTAGTAGAACGAACGAGCACGCCTGTCAGTATAGGAAGGCGACGTTCAATGGAGATATCGGATGCGCAGAGCGCATAAAAGCGGCGAATTCGGCGTACACGGCAAAACGGCTAAGTAGACAGTTAAGGAAGACGAAAAAAATCAGAAGTACGTTGTTGGCTATCAGAAACGCTGAACTGGTGGAACTTGTGCCGTCGAAAGAAGGCTTTTGGGTGTAGTGTATGGGTATAAAAAGGACGAAATATTCTGGGGTAATTGTTGTGTCACGTGCGCGATAAGTGTTTGAAGTAACAGTTCTGAACGGATGATGTACATGACGCGTGTAATTCATTGAGATGGATACGTCGTTGAAGCATCTTTTTTACGTTTGTCCAACAGGATGCAATAAGACCACCTTCGTGACCCGGCTCTTGCGATTGGCCTCGTTTATGATCGACCTACCGCCCGAGAAGATCTTGGTGTGCTACGGTCAGTGGCAAACGGCGTACGCGTCTATGGCGGAAACTATGACTAACGTGGAGTTCGTAGACGATTTACCAGACTTGAATACCTTCCACACAGGAACGAAGACGTTCCTCGTCCTCGATGACCTCATGGCGGAGACAGACAGTCGGGTCACGACTTTGTTAACAAAAAAGGAGTCATTACTGAATCACATCCGTTCTGTATCTACTACAGAACTTGTTTCCGAAAGGGAAGGAAAACCGCACCATCAGCATGAATGCTTAGTACATGGTGTTGTTCAAGAGTCCACGAGACACCGGTCAAGTAGGTCAACTGGCTAAACAGATGTATCCGGGTAGAGTGAAGTAAATGCAAGACGTATTCAAAGACGCGGTGTCGACACCGTATGATTATCTGCTGGTCGTCAAACAGGAAACACCGGAAATGGGGCGCCTGTGCACGAGTATCTTCCCCGGTGACGTCGTTCAGTACGTGTATGTGCCGAGAGTATAAAAGACGAAGTGCATCGTGTTAGTTACCATTAGCGAGACGTCGGAAAGCGTAAAGAGACACATATTGTGTCTGCATAATATTATGTTGAATAAGAACAAGAACACAATATAGAACAAAACCATCCCCGCCAACACCAACGCCGATCTCATTTGTAGTCTATGCGAATACGCTTACAGCATTCTGAAAGGGAACATGAAATTGACAAAAAGGCAGAAAAAGATACTGCTAAAGTACAAGAAAAACCTGTACCTATTGTCGCCAAAAAACTACTACCGCGAAGAAGAGAAAGACCCTGCAAACGGGTGGTTTCCTGGCAGCCTTCCTGGCACCGTTGGCAGGGTCACTCCTTCTACCGTTAATCTGACAGTTTGTGTGTGGGTAGATGGAGTACGCGAAGTAGATGGCGTTTGGTGGAGAGTTTGCTAGCGTAACAGCAGCAGCCGACTACGAACATTGCGCATGTCCTGAGTAGCCTGGACGCCGACATGAAGAGCGTCTTCGAGCGTTACTGTACAATCAGTCGTTGGGTCGTCGTTGCCTACCGCGCCCTCGGACTCGGCAGGAGTAACAGCAGCAGCAGCAGCAGCAGCAGCAGCATTCCTTTTAAATGTCTACTGACGTTTTGGTGGCGGCCTCAACAACACGTTCTGACGTGTCTCATTAGACAGCTTTTACGCTTGTATGTACGACTCTCATAGTGTCGCGTTGAACGAAGGTTCGACAATAGTTGGAGAATGTGGGTGGCATTTTTTTACATTTCTCGGTGTGCCTTTTCAAAGGAACGGCCGCACGTCGGGCAGCCAAACAGGACTGGTGGTGGGTGTGGTGGCGGGGTTTCCATCTGAACGGACGTTTCAAACAACGTTTTTTCCAGCTAACCCACGCACCGTAATTGATAAACTTCAAAGGAGCTTATCAGCTGACTGTTGCCTGGTAACAAGCGGTTCAAGAATCTTCCAATATTTATTGATGATCTCAGACCAGGCACGAGGAGTCAACATGGCTTGTTGACAACATATTCTAAACAGGCAAACACCCCGCCCTTGGTTGATGCGCCCAAAGCGTTCTGCTTGCTTTAACCTACGAGCGCACTCGGAGGCATCCGCTTAGTAATAAAAAAAAGAAATCATACGTACGTTCTATGTGTATAATAGGTTGGTGGCGCCCTCGTTTAGAAAGTGGGAGAGACATTAAGAGATATAGTCTTGACCGCCGCTAGAGGACGCTGCTGAATAGGACTTTACCGTAGAGATATAGAGATATAAGAAATATTCGAGATTTTGGGCCTCGGTTGGCCGGCAGAGGACCTATTTGAGTACCGTGTGGCTAGTGTTAGATTGAATTTTTTTTAAATAGTTTTAGCATTTTTTATTCACGACGACGAGACGTACAAAGGCGCATGAAATACGAAATTATAACGCTTTATAGCGATCAAAGACTACAATTAAAACAGTTAAAGACTACAGTACAATTAAATGTATTAATTACAACAGTTCAATTAAATGTATCAACTACAACAGGTATATGCCATAGAGTACACATATAATGTTAACTAATAAGGAGATTACACGTATAATACCATAATCATAACTATAACATATAATATTAAAGAATAAGGAGATTAAACGTAAAACAGCTAGTGTTAAACAGCAAAAACATACGTCGTATACAACCTAATTCGATACAAAACTAGACGTAAGTGTGTTCAGAGACTACAGTACAATTAAATGTATTAATGACTACAGATATATGTTATAGACTACATATATAGTACAATAATAAACCATAAGATATAATCTTAAAAAATAAGGAGATTAAACGTGTCAAACGATAATCATAAAGAATAAGGAGATTAAACATAAAACAGCTGGTCTTGAACAGCAAAGACATACAAAGCTTCAGGAGATGAAATGCATATTATGATAATCTTAAAGAATAAAGAGATGATCAAACATCTAGTAACAAAGACATATGTCGTATACGAACGAATTCATTAAACCACGCTGCTACATATGTCCGTCGACAGCACTGTTTGCTGACGAGGTCATACTGGCGGGCGAGGCATCCGGATAAGTGATCCGTCTGGTCGAGGCAAGCGACACAGAGACGTCGTGCCCTAGCCAGAATCATTTCACCGATTTGCTCAACAAACACCGCCACCAGACGGCACTCTATGTATGAAAGAGGCACTTCGGGGGTCAGCGACGGCGGTACGTTTTCGACTGCGGCGACGGCGAGGTCGCTGGCTGGCAGGACGTCGACGGTGGAGTAGGTGACCTCGGCTGCGGGGTCTGTGATGTCGGCGGCAATGGCGAGGTCGCTGGCTGGTATGATGTCGACAGCTTCAGAGGATGGGCGTCTTTCTCCGCATATACGATGTACGTCGGTGTCGGGAGAGACGAATCGTTCAGGGGGGAAATGTCACCACTGCTGCTTTCGGAAATATCGTCATTCACCCATGAAGAATGAGCGTGCAACGAACCGGTGTAGATCCACCCAGGCGTTGTAGGTTGTACGACATCTACTTTCCCGCGTTTTATCGGGGGCGGGTCTTCCTCTGATGAATGATAGGCTGTCGGCAAACCGTCTCGAATGACGTCATCTATAACCGTGTCTGGGTCGGTAGCTTGGTCCTACGAAAAGCAAACAAGTGAGAAGGTTTAAGAGTCACGTGTCAGTTCAGTTGAGTTTCTGTATGACGTCAACGTGACAACCACTATAACTGGTTGTCGCACCCCAAGTCGTTTTTCTCAAGGTCACTGAAGCACCGTTCCGATCAGCTCGTTGAGAACCGATCACAATTTTGCTTCGGGTAGTTTGTACGCGACAATTTAGCACATTGAAGTGTCTAAAAAAAAGTCGCCCACAGCTGTCGTGTCGCTTGAACAATGTCATCGTCTTCCACTTCCGTGTCAGTATCGTCGGAGGTCGCTGTCGAATCATGTCTCTCAAGCATCAGTCGAACCGCGAAGTAATACACGGGTTTTTGTTGGGCTCCGTGACTCGAACAGGCGGTCTTATCGGTTTTTAACCGAAAAATCTTACGCCTACAGTAAGAACATTCCGCATAGGTCTGGAATGCCAACTGACAGCTCCAATACACAGAGGGTCCTCAACCCGGTAGACATTGTCCGGCTTTGAATCCAGAAAGTTGATCATGCTTACCGCCGAGGGATCCACGACATCAGCATCATTTTAAAGATGGCGCCTGCCAAAGCCTATCATTCACATCTCTTGAGAACAACGTAACCTAGAGCCGCGTGGATAATGTCCAAATAGAGTTTTCAGTTACGGTGATTTCAAATATATATTTATTTGACCTTCGCCGACATTACTATGTCCGCCATTTTTAAACATGGCGCCCGTCAAAGCTCATAATTCCGGATTCTTAAGAACGACTTAACCCATAACCACATGATGTTGGTGTTGTGTTGCTTGGATGTACTGATAATAGCTATTACATGACAGTTTACTATAAGACACGTTAGAAGGAATGAATGTGTAATTAAAGCCTTTTCACGTGAACATCTGAATTCTGACCTGAATTCTGAAGCGCGTAATACTACATCTCCCTTTTTTTACAAAAGAGATTGTGACTTACTCAAAGTAACTTGTTATAAAGTCTCTGAAATAACTGTAAACTTGTAAAAGAACAACGTGCAATAGATTTGACTCTGATATAAGCTATACAGTATGCCTTGCTTACAGTCTTTGTATTTATTCATGCATAGCGCTGAGGCTGCTTAATATGACGACCAGAGCGGGTCACATATAGTCCAGTTGTATTATTTTGAACAATGTTCTCAGCCGAGCCGTCTGTAATCTTCGTGGGAGTAGTTGAATCCACAACAGCTGGAGCGGGCTGGACTGTAGTCGGACTGGCAAACGATACTCTCCTGACGATCGGGTGAGTCGAGTTGTCTCGGATTTGATTTCTGTTTCTTCGGATAGTGCTTGTGCTCGGTGTCGTGAGAATGTACGATCTTGGATTCGGTGTTTTGTCAAGGACCGTCGCAGGTCTTCACCGGCCGTCTTGATCACGGAAGCGAACTTCTTGACCGTTGTGCAGAGGCGGGAGATCTCTTGCGTGTTGATCGTGCTGAAACGTCATCTTGTCCTGTCGCTCTTGCAGCCTCGTTCTCTTATCGTCATGATTTTGGCGTGTGTCAACGATTTTCGTCAGAAGAGTTGACTGTATTTTGCGACCATTGAGGAGCTCTGCTGGACTTGGAAGTTTGCTGTCAATTGGCGTTGTTCGCAGACACAGTAGCGCCAAGTCGAGATCCTGCCCACTTTGCCTCGCCTTCTTCATGACATGCCTCACGGTTTGGATTTGGCGTTCGACGAAGCCGTTTGAGCGTGGATACCTCGGCGAAGACGTTACGTGTTGGAATGCCATCTTCTTTGCCAGATCTGTGTAGCATGCACTGGCGAAATGCGGGCCATTGTCCGACACGACACGCATAGGAACGCCTGTCTCGCTGAAGATCTGCTTTGTGACAGAAACGACGGTTGAGCTTAGACATGGCTTCGGCATTTTGCGCACGATGGGAAATTTTGAATAGTAGTCCGCAATGATGAGCCAGTCTGCGTCGTTGAAGAAGAACATGTCTGTACCAACCACTTCCCAAGGTCTACTCGGTACTTCGTGTGGCTGTAGCGCCTCGTGCTGCTGCGCTGGTTGGTGTTCTTGACAGATGTCACACGACTTGACTGTAGTCTCAGTGTCACGATTGATGTTGATCCAATACACAGAGTCTTTTGTTCTGAGTCTCGTCTTCTCTATGCCGAGGTGACCGTAGTGTAGTTTCTCCAGTATGAATGTCTGCATGCTCTCAGGAATGACGACTCGTGTTGCTTTCAGTAGGATACCATCTTCCACGGAGAGTTCATCGCGGAACGACCAGTATGAACGGATGCTAGTTGGCAACTCCTTTATTGCTTCGGGCCATCCAGTCACGATCGTTTCTGAGAGTGCTTGGAGAACTGGATCAACCTTCGTCTTGTTCCTCAGCTCTTGGATGCGTTCATCAGAGAATCGGACGAAGTCAACACGAACGTCAAGGTCGATCGTTTCTGTGTTGTGCGTACTTGGAAGACGCGAGAGGGTGTCCGCAAGGATAATGTCCTTTCCTGGTTGGTATTCAACTTCCATGTCATACCCTTGCAGTTTGAGAAGCATTCTTTGTAGTCGCGATGGAGAGTTGACAAGACCTTTCTGGATGATCGCAACGAGAGGCTTGTGGTCCGTGACGACCTTGAACTTGCGTCCGTATAGGTACGTGTGGAACCGTTGTGTGCCAAAAAACAATGGCTAGCAACTCTCGCTCAATGCAGGCATATCGTTTCTCTACGCTTGATAGACTCTTCGATGCGTATGCCACCGGTTGGATTATACCAGACTCGTTCTCTTGAAGTAACGCTGCACCAAGTCCAAGGAGACTAGCGTCTGTCTGAAGTATGGGCGTTTTGGACACGTTGAAGTATTGAAGACTTGACCTTGAGGTAATAAGATGTTTCATACCATCGAAGCAACTTTGATGGTGCGGTTCCCACATAAACATGCTGTCTTCTTTCAGTAGATCTCGAAGCATTGAAGCCTTGTCAGCCAAGTTCAGTATGAATGGGCTCAAGAAGGTCATGAGTCCAAGAAACTGCTGAAGCTCTTTCTTGTCTCGAGGTGGTGGTATGTCTTGCAAATCGCGGATCCTGTCCGGATCAGGTTTGATGCCATCAATGCCGTAGATGAGGCCAAAGAAACTGACACTGCTCTCCTTGATCAGGCACTTGCTGGAATTAAAGAAAAGCCCGTTCCTCGACGCAATGTTCATGAGTTGATGAAGATTTCTGTCATGTTCATCTTCTGTGGCACCGTAAACCACCACGTCGTCAGCGATTCCTTCTGCTCCATCACACTGCTCGAGAATCATGTCCATCCTGGATAGAAAGATGTCTTGTGATGCAGACAAGCCGAATGGAAGTCGCTTGAAGGCATATCGACCGTAAGGAGATTGAAACGTAGTGAGGAGTTGAGAGTCCTTGTGAAGCTGGACACCCCAGTATCCGGCTTTGGCGTCAAGTTTGGAGAAATATCTTGCTCCTGTGAACTTGTGATTAAGTTCTTCCAACGTAGGAGTTTTGTGGTGCGGTCTCTTCAGTGCCTGATTCAAGAACTTGGGGTCCAAACATATTCTTAGGCTCCCATCTTTCTTCTTTGCATATGCCAGGCTTGAGACCCACTCTGTTGGCTCATTCTCGTGCACTTTGCGTATGACGTCATTTTCCACCATGGAGTCAAGACTGCTTTTGATAGCATCTTTTAGCGCAATTGGTGTCTTTCTTGGAGGATTTACGCGAGGAGGAACTGCGGGATCCACCACCAACTTCACTTCACCAGGAAAACAGCCGATTCTGTCAAACTGTTCTGGATACATTCTAGTGAGGTCATCAACACTGTTTATAGAGGCTGTGCTCGTGACAGCTGATTGTCCCGTAGCAGGTCTATCTTCTGTTGAGGAGTGCGTCTTGATGGTGCAATGTAGAGTCACTAGCTTCAACTTTTCACACGACTGAAGACCAATCACTGCAGGGCCGGTTACATCAACGATGTAAAACCGAGTGTCACCCCATGCCGACTTGTGGTAGCTGCATGAAATGTTAACCACGCCATGGCATGTGATGGATGTGCCATTGTACGCCGTCAATCGTGCGCCTCTTGCTGCTGCGACGATGTTATCAACGGGGAATCCCTCAGCATTTAACTTGTCCGGATACATGCGTCGAAATGTTCGCAGTGGAAGTGTATTGCCTTGTGCGCCTGTGTCCACTTTCAGGCTCAAATTGTGGATGCCAGGATGATTGCTCAGTTTAATTTGCACCTGCGCATAGGTTTCGTCGCGATTATTTTGCCCGAGACACATTGCTGACACTTTCACGTCATGACAACTGAGTGCATCAAATGACTGTTCAAGTGTGTCAGTGTTCTGTGCATTGGAACGCATTTGATGAATTGTCTTTTCGTTTGGATACGAATGTTTTCGTTGCCGATGCTCGTTCCTGTTCCTGGATTTCGAACGTCCGCGCTGATGTGGCGTGATGTTGTTGGCATGCTGTTTTTTTTTAGTCAGATAACATTTCGCCCAGTGGTTCATTCTGCCGCATGCTCTGCACTCGACTCCAAACGCTCGACAACTTTCACGCGGTTTGAATGGGTGTTGTTGACCACAGTTGCGACATCTGGCGGATGAGTTTGCACCACGTCTGAAGCTATGCACCGCAGTTGTCGCCACTGTTCTTCCCATGTCACGAATCTGCTGGACGTGGGAGGCACTCGCTTCATACGCTCGTCCCAACTGAATTGCTTCGTCCAGTGTGTAGTTCTTGTTTTTTCCAAGCATTTCCTTCTGGTAATCAGGAATTGGCGTACCAGCTATGATCAGTTCAATGAATCGCTCATTCAATTCGTTATCTTGAAACTCGCATTTCAGAGCTAGCAGCTTGCATCTGTTTATAAAACAATCTAAGTTTTCTTCTGGCCTTTGACGGTAGTGCATAAGTCGTAACCGGCTGATGCGATAGTTTTCACACAGCTCAAGTTGTTCAACGAATTTGGCGAATATCTTGGTAGGATCTTTCCTTTCCTCTTCTGTGAGGCTCCAAGAGTTGTATCGGCGTAGTCCTTCATCGCCGACTTGTAGTAGAATGTGTACTACTTGTTCTCCTTCCTCAATTCGCTTTGCTTTGAAGTATAATTCCATTCGTTGTTTAAATAACTTGAATGTTTCTGCTTCATTTTTTACTGACCAATCCATTCTTGGTACGTGATCCATGTTCGCTGTTGTTGTTAGCCAATTCGCGCCTACTAGTAGCGTGTTAGCTGTGTGTCTTATAAATTGTGTAGCTTAAAACTACCAGCCAGGCTGCTTCTATGAGCCCCGGTAAAAATTACAAAAGGCTGAATGTCTCTGTTGTTTACACGTATCTGTCAAATTGCATGTGACGTGACGTTTGACCCAGACGCGGCTGTCGAGTGACGTCATTCATGTTGCGCGTGATTCTTTTGAACAAATTTCAGGCACGGCGAATAAAGATATATTTTTCACTCATCAGTTGATTCAAAGTTCACGATTTCAGTGTCAATACGTTACCGCCGCCCTTAGTTTGATCCCGTCGCTGCCACCATGTTGTTGTGTTGCTTGGATGTACTGATAATAGCTATTACATGACAGTTTACTATAAGACACGTTAGAAGAAATTAATGTTTAATCAAAGCCTTTTCACGTGAACATCTGAACTCTGACCTCTAGTATAATGAGGTTCTATTAAAGCGCTTAATACTACGACAGATGTCACACATTTTTCAGAGGCGACTATTTCAAATACAGTGTATACTACTCTTGACCTTCGCCGACATTCACATATCCGCCATTTTTTCAGATGGCGCTGTTAAAAGAAAACTATCTCCATATTTTGATTCACATGTAGGTTATTAGAACAAAATTAAAGAGCTAAGATCCCGGTAATAATATTGTTGCGAGATCACATCCATGTAGTAAAACAAATATGTGTAGATTCATTCATGAGTTTTATATACTAATTATTGTTACTAGTATTACTATACAATTATAGATGACAAGCAACAGTACACAACTAGCACGCATGGACATATGTAAGTTACGTATGGGCACAATTGTCTAAGTGCAGCATAGATTTGTCAACACATACAAAGACACCACAGAGATGTGGTACATCAATGTAAATAGATGTACGTATAGTTCAAGTTAACAAAGAAACAAAGGATAGTCATATATCACAAACAAAATATGTATGTGTACTAATAATGTCGACACTAATCCGATGACGATGTGTCAGAGTCGAGTTGCAGATACTTTCCGGATTGAAGCAGTCCTCACCATTTTGAAATATCTGTGCATTCCAGATTTTGCTTGTAACAACTGCATCGGCGTGTCTGACATTTGCAATGTACAAGAGCAGTATGTCTACCCCAACTCAGTACATGCCACATGTGCTGGCTTCAGTTCACCATCAACTCTCCTCCGAGCATTGCCAACAGGTGAAGGCATAGCTGGTTTAGGTACATGTGCATGTTGTCACACTGCAACTTGGAAGTTGACCCTGGGGAGGTGATGATGCAATGCATTCTTTGTGGGTGGCAAGTGTTCTGTGCTGCTCTGTTTCTTGGACAACATCTGATAGCGTAGTTTATTTACCCCCTGGGAAGAATTCTTGTCAAATAAATGGACTACGACCTACATACTAGTCTACATACTACTACTACTATTATTATAAATTGTATTACTACTACTACAGCTACTACTACTACTACTACTACTATTACTATTACTACAACCACTACCACTATCACTAACATTACCACTACCACTACTACTACAACTACTACAACTACTACTACTGTCATGTATTAGGGTTTATTTAAACACAGGCAGTCAGTATGACATTGCGGAACAGAAACTGAAGTGTCACATGCATAGTGATTAGAGAGCCACCTTGAACGTTCGTAGGCTGAAGTGTCATTCGTAATAACTCAGGTAGCGCAATATATAACACTCCTCTCACACTAAGAAGAAGTTCACTACAAAAAGCATTTGGCAACTAATGTTCATAATATAATAGTGTCAATCAAATATGGCAACTGTCCACCGGGTCACTCTGACCCTGGAACCAAAATATGATAAAGGGATTATTATGCCTTTTGAAGCGAGCTGCTTCAGATATCAAGTCGTGTTGGTGCCTTGCGAACCCTCGTAGGATAGCGCCGCTCCGTCTGCACGACCACAGGTGACGACACTGAAGCACGCGATGACCTCGTCGCTGTAGATGTCGGCTCGAGCACCGGTGACGACGCCAACGCGCCGCTGCACGTCTTTGCTGCCGACCCGCTCATTTGCTGCGAAGAATCGACACTGCGAGTCGTCTGCGGTCGTCGCGTCTGATGTGAGGCTTTGCGAGTCGCCTGCCGCCATTGCCTCTGGCAACAACTCGCCAACAACCTCTCCCTCCGACGTCACTG
This sequence comes from Escarpia spicata, assembly GCA_963995525.1. Lineage (NCBI taxonomy): Eukaryota > Metazoa > Annelida > Polychaeta > Sabellida > Siboglinidae > Escarpia > Escarpia spicata. Next base: position 33,241,371 of record OZ023208.1, on the reverse strand, counting down.
GATCTGTCATGCAACCCGACTGAAGCAGATGGTCAACATGGACGTAACGCAGCTGACGACCGACTCGCACGAGATACGTCAGTGGACCGAGTCGTCGAATCACCGTTCCCGGAAGCCATTTCTCTGACGTGCCTCGATGGTTTCGTACGCTGACTGACGTACGGTTCTCAAATTGTCTCAATTTCACACGACTGCGATCATGTTGAAGGCGTTGTTTTTCTTGTTGTTTCTCGACGACGTTCTCCACACTTGGCAGTAAGATGGTGAAACGTGTGCGCGGTTGTCTCTTTAAGAACAGTACGGCTGGTGAAACACCCGTCACGGTATGTGGTGTATTTCGGTAGCGAAACAAGAAGTTTGCAAGCCGACGTTCCATCGTCATTTTCGGCTGACCTTGCTGAGACGATGTCAGTTGTTTCCGAAGAGCCTGTTTCAAAACTTGAACCGAGCGTTCGGCGGCCCCGTTTGAGGCCGGATGGTACGGTGGAGTGAGCGTATGTTTGATGCCATTCATTTTCATGAACTCGCTAAACTCGTGGGAGATGAATTGTGGCCCATTGTCCGACACAATTTCTTCTGGCAAGCCGAACGCACTGAACAGATCACGCAACACTTCAATCGTGCGTAGAGTTGTCGTCGACGTCATGTGTTTCAGCTCCAACCATTTTGAATGGCTGTCGATCAACACCACAAAGTTGTCACCGTCTTTCTCGGCAAAGTCGATATGCAACCTCTGCCACACCTTCCTCGGCCACCTCCAAGTGTGCAGTGGCGCCACTGGTGGTTTTGTGCGTACTGACTGACATACTTCACAGCTTTGCACCCGTTTCTCAATGTCACTGTTTAGCAGAGGCCACCACAGATAGCTTCGGGCGATTGCCTTCATAGCCACAATGCCCGGATGCTCCTCGTGTAGCTCTTGTAGCAGTCTGTTGCGTAGGCTGGGAGGAATAACCGTTCTCATTCCCCACAACACACAGCCCTGCTCAACTGACAGCTCATTTCTGTGGACGAAATACGGCTTCAACGCTTCGTCTGCAACATAGTTCGGCCATCCACACAACGTGTATTTCAGCACCTGCGCCACCACTGGATCTCTCTCGCTGGCTCGACTGATGTCCTCAGCAGCTACTGGCAACTCGTTCAGACCAGAAAAGAAAAAGACTTCCGCTTCTGCGTCTGCTTGCTTACAGGGTAGGCGCGAGAGGGCGTCTGCGTTTCCGTGCTCACTTCCTGGTCGATACTCCACGTCGTAACGATACGCCTGCAGAATCACAGCCCATCGCTGCATCCTTGCTGCGGCCAGAGTCGGCACCGCCTTCCTTGGTCCGAAGATGGTCACAAGCGGTTTGTGGTCTGTAACCAGAGTAAACGAACGACCATACAGGTATTTGTGGAACTTTCGCACACCGAATACAAGTCCAAGCGCCTCTTTGTCTATCTGCGCATAGTTCAGTTCGCTCTTAGTTAGCGTTCGCGACGCAAACGCAATCGGACGTTCGGTCCCATCGTCCATGACATGGGACAAAACTGCGCCTACCCCATAGGGTGACGCATCGCAATCTAGCCTCAGTGCCCTTCCGGAATCGTAATGAACCAGCACCTGATTTGTAACCAGTTCTGACTTGCTGAGTGCAAAAGCGGACTCGCATTCTTTGGTCCACTCCCACTTTTCACCGTTTCGCAGCAAGTCATGTAGCGGCTTCAACAATGTCGCGCGGTTGCTCATGAACTTGGCGTAGTAGTTGATTAGTCCCAGATATGCCCGAAGCTCAGACACGTTCGTCGGACTTGGAGCCTCCGTGATGGCGGTGACTTTCTCCTGCATCGGGTGCAGCCCTTCTTCGTCAATTATGTGGCCCAAGTACTGCACGGCGTTTGATTGAAAATCGCATTTAGCCTTGTTTACCGTGACGCCGCTCTTTTCCAGTCGAGACAGCACTTCCTCCAGCGTAGCCAGATGCTCTTCCTTGCTACTAGAGGCGATAAGAATGTCATCTAAGTAACAAACTACGTTGCTCATCCCTTGCAGGATCTGGTCCATGACCGCTTGGAAGATGGACGGCGCGGACGCAATACCGTACGTGAGGCGCTGGTACGCAAACAAGCCTCTGTGCGTGTTAACTGTGAGGTATTTCTGGCTTTCGCTAGTCAGTTCGAGTTGCTGGTATGCGTTTGACAAGTCTAGTTTGCTGAAGATCTTGCCCCCAGCCAGAGTTGCGAAAAGATCGTCGGCATTCGGCAGCGGATAGGAGATTGGTATCAGCACTTGATTCACCGACACCTTAAAATCGCCACAAATGCGTATGCTCCCATTTCGTTTCGGCACACACACTATCGGCGACGCCCATTCACTGCTCTCCACTCTTTTGATGACCCCATCTTTTTCTAGGCGCTCAAGTTCTTTTCCTACACTGTCTCGGATTGCGTAGGGCACCGGTCTGGCTTTGCAGAAGATCGGACGTGAATCGCTTTTGACTCGGATGTCTGCCTTGTGACCCTTTATCATGCCCAGGCCCTGTTTGAAGACAGCTTGGTGTCGGTGCACCACCCCACTGAGACTGTCGGGTTGACTTATCACAAAGATCTCCTGCCAGTCGAGTTGCAGTCGGTTAAGCCAGTTGCGACCTAGGAGCGACGGGCCTTCGCTGCCCACCACAACCAGTGGAAACACGCCAGTTTGCTTTTTGTAGGTTACCGACACGTTTATCTCGCCACACACCGGTATTTTGTGACCAGCATACGCTTTCAGTTCCGTCTTTGTACTTTGCAGGGGAACATGCGCTAAGTGTTCATCGTACATTGATTTTGAGATGAGTGACACTGTCGCCCCCGTATCTAGCTGCATGTCACACTTGAAGTCTTCTAAGGTAACCGACACCATGATAGGCTTCGGCTTGTTGATCCTTTTGTTCGTCGAGTAGATACCCAACGTCTCATCAACACCGTCGGTCATCTCCTCTGAACAGCCGTTTACGTAACGAGTTGCCCCCTGTTGCGAATACTTGGCCGATTGCCGCTTCTTGCATGCCCGTATGATGTGCCCTTTTTGCTGACAACCATGGCACACAGCTTCTTTAAAGCGGCATACATCAGGTGAGTGATTTTGTTTGCCACATCGCCAACACGCCGCATGGTCACGTTGCTTAGCCGTTTTGACGTTCACTTTGTGTATTGCACGAGTGTCTGTTCGAAGAGTGTCTGCATGAAACTGCACAGTGTTCTCGGTCGCCATTGACATAGCTGTCGCTAGTTGTTGTGCTCTTTCCAATGTGAGGTTTGCCTCGGCTAACAGTTTGCGTTGTATGCTCTGATTTGACAACCCACACACAAACTGATCTCGTAGAGCTTCGAGTAGAAATTCACCGAATTCGCACGAACTGCTCAGCTGTCTCAGCGCGACCGAAAATGCCGACACACTTTCGCCATCCTGCTGATGACGCTTGTAGAAACGAAAACGTTCGGCGATAATCAGTGGTTTTGGCTTATAATGTCTCTGCAACACGGCGACCAGCTCATCAAACCCTTTGGACGATGGCTTCTCCGGAGCCACTAAACTCTTCAATAGTTTATACGTGTGCGCCCCAACAACCGCCAGAAACACATTCGCCTTCTGTTCGGCTGTCACATCATTCACCGCCAACCATGCATTCAAACGCTCAGTGTATGACTCAAAGTCCTCTTTATTTTCGTCATATTCTCCTACACTAGCGATCTGCATTCTTGGCATTTCTAAGATCCCAAACCTCGTCGCCAATTTGTCATGTATTAGGGTTTATTTAAACACAGGCAGTCAGTATGACATTGCGGAACAGAAACTGAAGTGTCACATGCATAGTGATTAGAGAGCCACCTTGAACGTTCGTAGGCTGAAGTGTCATTCGTAATAACTCAGGTAGCGCAATATATAACAACTACTACTACTACTACTACTACTACTACTACTACTACTACTACTACTACTACTACTACTACTACCACCACCACTACCATATTCCTACCAGTTACCAAGCCAGTTATTGTTATCTACATTCACCCATGGTTTTCATTTGAATCTCTCTTCATCATGTGCCTAATTACACTAATTAATCCAATTATCGTTTTATGTTGTACACAATCAAATAAATAGCCATTCCTATGCACTATTTCACTTTTATAAGCGAATTAGCCTCCACTGCCAAACCGCTATTCTCCCCAGTAGAGCAAGTATGTAAAATAGCAGTGGCCGCAGGCGGCCATTTTGGAAAATGGGTGCTACAGCCGTCAGGGGCCAAATCTGCAGTGGCTCTATATCCAATTCTGTTTATAATATAAGTGTCTACATGTGTGCCAAATTCGGTGCTTTTATCACAAAATGCACAATTCTTCTGGATCGTTAAGCCGCAAGACTATAATTGTATACAATGCCAACATTTTTATTTTCAATTTCAATTGAAGAGCTAGAATGTTTATTTATTCGTAACATAATATACCAGTCTCCATGAAGATTATTCATAAATAAACATGTTTAAAGCATTCCACTTCACAGGTGGCGAACATTTTTAACTACCCAGCTTCTCTCTTTTCGATTCATCTTTTCATAACTCCGCAAAAGCTTGATGAGTTTTTTATTTATTTTGTGGCTTGGTCTTATTTTCTTGAATGTGACAAGCTAAATATCACACTAATGCGATCACTTCCTTGACTAGCGTGCAGAGATGATTAAAAGGTGTGGTTAGACGACTCTTCAAAAGTGCTATTTTCTCTGTCTAGTTTCTGTATGAGAGCCGTTGGATCAATCAGTGTAGCACGTGGTTCGGGATCACCATCTGCTGGGTCCACCATACTTTCTAGATGCAGTGTATCAGCTGCTTCACTAGTTTTCTTCATGCTTCCGTCAACGCTTGTAACTGACCGTAGCTACGGCCAAAGAGTACGGGAAAACACAGTGTGCATCGTTTTTGCAATCAGTTCCCTGATGCAGAAAACGTCAGCCTTCAAGACTATTTCTTTGTTTGACACAATCGCTCAATTCTTCTTGCATTCACCAAACAATTGCAAGTTCATGGTCTTGATAGGGTTGTATAAACCTATGCCTTCTCGAACTCGCATTTCCTGAAACTTCTGGTACGCCTGTTCCCCATGTTGCCCTGCTTGCAGATCGAGGATCATCGGAGACGTCAGATGTGGCAGCTGCACCTATCGAGGTGACACGTTCGAAAAGACTCTGCCCAAACGCATTTGTCTTGTCGTTCTCCAGTACTCAACAACTGCTGCGACATCAGATTCGTCTTTCTGGGTGCGAGTACTCCCTAGCTCAGGACGTTTAACTGGTGCCGGGTCCTGCACAAAGAATGTATCACGCAATTGCCTGGTGGCAACAGCACGTTATTCTGCTGTAAAGTAGTAGCGCGGCACTGTCCCAGGCAGGAGGCTGAAGTATTTGTCCTCCTGCAGTTTGTGTATTCTTGGTGACCAACCATTTCGTCTGTAATATTAGTCCAAGGTGTTGGTAGCATTTCTTCGACAGTAGATGTTTCTCTCGCATGTTGATAATGGGCCCACAACACACTTCTCCATTTCAACAGTGATTATGTTGAATGACGTCCAAAAGCTGATTTTCTGATCGGACGGTTCCAGCAGGCGAGTCAACACTCACAGGTGGTTATTGCTGTTAATGCTGCGTCTGCAAGAGGTCCAGATAAGTCAGCTGGTGCAACTGTAGGTGGATCTTCTCTTTTTCCCAACGGTGTACACTGGAATACTTTTTTTCGGATAGTCTGATGCGGCGTGCATGTCAACAACTTTGGTTGGAGAAAGATGCCATTGACTCGATGTGACGTTCCTCCTCCAATCAGCGATTTCTTGTGTCTATTGATGTTGTCGAACGCCAACACTGTTGGGACGCATAGGCATATCTAGGGGGCAGGGTGGCAGGTACTCCACAAGACCAACAGACTTTGGAATTTGGTGTGCCCACAAACCTCTTTGTGTGGGCCTTTGTGACAGCGTCTCCTACACCCCTTTGAATGTGTCCCAGTGACTGAAAAAAAAATTTCAACAGCCCCCTCCCCCCGGCCGTCTTCCGATGTTACCAGTCGAGCCGAACCAGCGGAGAAGCTGTAGTTACGGTGGAGGCGGCGACAATTTTTCGAAACCATTACATTTTGGACACGTCCCTGGGACGGAATGAAATTTATTGAAAGGAAGTACAGTGTAGAACATAATCACTGTCAACACTTGATAGTTTGTCAATGCACAGCGCTGTGTCAATTTTTTTAGAGAGCACCCATGCCCGAGGGTTTTCAAGATTTTGATTTCCTCAATCTTACCTGAGAAAATGTTGATAATTCACAGAAGTAAGACGTGTTTAGGTGTTTTCACAGCACCAACAATTTTGATCACAGATTTTTCGCTTCCGAAGATAAGTACGTAGGTCTCAGTCCTTGGGGACGGCGGCATGCCTTCTGGTGGCTGTAAAGACCTATTCTGGACTTGCAGCTCTGGAGCAGGTATGCAAATGTAATAGTTGGCCTGATGTTGCTGACCTGCAAATTCTTTCCTCCGCCTATGCTTCTCATATGTTTCTTTGGTCCTTGTAGCGCCTGCCGGGGGCTCCTCTGTCTCGCTTGCCCTGACGAAGCTAACCATAACCAACACTTACAGCAGTGATAACACCTTGGGTTGACCATGCCATCCTGCTAATGTGAACATAACCGCCTCCACTTGCACCGAAAAAGACCTGAAGAAATGTATGTAGAGATAGCGGAAAAGTAACATAAATAGTTTGTCAGTTCGAAATACCATTACCTCTGCCTCAAAATGATTCGAGGCATTCTATCTGCGTTTTCCTACAAGACTTCGTGGAATATGTTTTAGTTAAGTAGAATCACGCGTAGTTACCTAGTGTAACAGCTGGACGGAAGAACATGCAAAAGGGCGGTTACAATTTATTACTGCGGCATCATCATTAAATGTATCATTGGGCCATGTTCTAGGGCTAATTAATCAGTTTAGAAACATATTATGTGCATAGCAATACGTAATTGCCTATCATATAACTTGATTTACATATCTTATTGAATTTATTTATTCGAAGGCAGAAGCTTAAACATTTATCTATAGGCTAAGCGTTGGCATGCCTTCTGAAGTAGTTATTAGGTTAATAAACCGTATGCATAACTTATTTGTTATGTGTCTGACATCACATATACGTGTATGTATTCACGCAAAATTTAAGGCAAATCTGCAATGCCGTTTTGCCGTAAGATACCAGGGAAATGAAGTCTGCATGGAATGTTCCCGTTTACAGACACCAAATGGAGTTACGTTTGTGTTTCGATATGCCGACAACATACAGAAGCAGTACAGTGGACATCTCTGAAATGACAGAAATATAGCATATTGCGTAAAGTTTCATAAGACAGTAAAAAATAGATAATTCATATAATTAAACATTACAAAAACTGAATTACAAAATTTTGGAAAAAGCATTTTTCTTTTGCGTTTTCCTTGACATTGTTCCCTATATTTTTGACAAAAATAACTTTAAGATCCTCTCACTAGATTTGGTTGTAGGACATCAGTTTTGAATAGCTTGACTTCCGCTTGAAAATGGCAGCCGTGTTTAAAGAGGCGTCCAAAAAGAAAACAAGCTACGCTTCTGACATCCATCACCCATTTTTGGACACCTCAAACATTTGTGTAACTGAGTCCCTCAAATTGAGAATCAAATCGTGTGTGGCTCATGGACTACATCAAGCAACTTAGATATCTGGGTTTCTCGCAGGTCAGTTTACTCTCATATTAACTTCATTAGTATTGCTTATTGACGTGTCCACATATCACTTATATATCTGATAAAAACGCTATAAATAGTATTGCTGTTTTTATTTACCGTAATATTCCTTTCGAGTACAATTTCATCTAATATCTATTTCATCTAATATATATTGTATATTGGCAGAAAATATTGGTTTGACCGGCCATTTTTTATTTATGCAAATTCATATTCCCCACCTAGATTCTGTTCGGATGTTATTCGGTAGGTGTTTGGGTCTTGCTTTGCAAAAAAACATTGTTTGTGTTGCAATTTTGTCTAGGTCAAACCCTGAATTGACTTACCTATTATTGCTTTCTGTAATTCACGGCAACGGTTATTTATGAATTGATTTGATCAAGACACATTTGCTTTAGGATAGGGGATAACTGTTCAGTTGTGTCTGCATCCTCGATAGTATTGGATAGTGCGTGTTTGCGTGTCACAAAATGGACGCTGTCTAGCGGTTAAGTAGCCATATATCAGGAGCCTTGAGAATACTTATCCATGGTTCGTCTATGTTATCGCTGCTTGGAATCGTGTTTGCCATTTGTAAGATCGCCAACTGCGCCACGCCGAACGCTCACAGGCGCCAGTGTTCTCGAAACGCCGTCTATATGACTCTGAGTGCCTTAATGCGGCCAGAAATCGAACAACGATATTATTATTAGTCTCCAAATGCAATTAGGTCAAGACGAATATGCAACATCCGGCCAAGTCTTAATATAAAGTCATAGAAAGAGTTACGTACGCCCACGATGAAGATATTCACATATATACAATTGACTGAACGATATTCTACAGTTCTAGCTAAACACTTCATGATTCGTTCAGTCACCAGTCGTTACAGGCTAATTGATTGCAATTAGGTGAAACGTCAATATTGTCTTCGTCGACCGTTTGACGGTCGGCTTGCCTACTGGTCGGAATGCTCGGCGTTCTAGCTGCTCGGAACAAAATCAATTTATGGAATACGCGATGTTACATTCGTGCGAGGCAGTCAGCAGCAGTGACGACGTTCGTGTGCTTGCGAACGCAAGATGAGGTTATCTCGTTTAGAAACACCGAAGATCACGATGCAAAGTTTGTAGCCTTATATTAACTGGATTTAGTAATGTGTCATTATTGAGCGGTCATTCGTCGTTCAACATTCCGCGAAGAGTCGAAGAATAGGATGTAACTGCCGCGATTATATATTGTCTTTAATCAAGACACGAATTGCGAAAGAGGACGTGTTCTTCAGAGTCAGACAAAATGCATGCCCGAACAATAGCCTAACTGGCGTTTGAAAATTCGCTTGTGGAGGACATCACAGAAGTCTTGTTTCGCGCCTACGTTCTACGATAAGTCATATCGAGTACGACCCTGCAAGAGTGCCACAGACTCACTGAAGAATAATGTGGCTGCGAGTGGCATGCCTCGCGCTTCACGCGTCTGTTTTGTGCGCTGTCACTCGCACTGCAACGGTTGTGTGCAACTACTGCTTCGACGCCGATGTCATCGACGACTGTCACCTGAACGTACGGCACTGCAGCCCGGAACATATCTGCTTTGTTGACGTCGAACACGTCGAGTACAAGTCGCCGACAGACGGTCACATGAAGGCGATGACCCGCTACAAGATGGGTTGTCTATTCGCCAGTCTGTGTCGGGATACTGTGAGCACGGAGCCAGGGTTCTACGGACTGGCGACAGTCTTCAGGTCCTGTTGCTGCACGGACCGTTGCGGGGTCCCAGATGGTGTCGGCCGGGGCAACTGGTCAGCCTGCCCCGATCTCTTCACAAAGAGCGTTCCCGTATTGACGAACGCTGCTGCAACATGGCTGGCGATCTCCAAGGCGCTGATAGTCAACGCGATCGTTGGAACTCTCATCTATAGCATCTCGCTGTAAACCTCTCCTGTTCAAAGCCTTCTACGCGAAACTGGCCACCATATTGGTTTGTGGAACTCTCAAAAAAGAAACATGAAAAAATCCTTTGTGGCGTACGGTGATGGAATAACAATCGAATTACCAAAATATTGCGTTGGCAGAAAGCAGTGGGTGGGACATTTGGGGTAACAAAACGACAACTATTACGCATGTGAACTTTGAGAAACAGTATGATGTAACCAAAGTATTAATTACGAGATTGTTCAGTATAAACTCATTTTACAGTACTGCAAGGGTTGATGTTAAGACAACAATACGCAGCATTGCATGGACTACCGTGATGTGGGTTATGTTGACGATTGTTATTATGGAAATTGTAATTATGATTTATAGAAGATGACGCATCTGTAAATATACGCTTTCAATTAGGTTTGTTCTTGTACAAAAATACTTTGGAATCGAACATAAAGACTAACACTTCCGACATTTGTCATGGTAAGCATTTGATTTTTATTATTAATATACAGTAAGAGACACACGCATGCACGCTAGCACGCACACACCACACAAACACACAGACACATGTACACATGCACGCACGCACACACGCACGCACTCACAGACAGATACATGCACACAAGCACACATGCACAATATTTTTACTTATGTTGCATGCATACGGTGTTTCCGAACTTAGCCAATAATTTCCCTCGTGTTATCTACGACTAATGCGTCATAGAAAATGACAACATTATCACATCAGATACAATAGCCTTTAAGATACCAAGAATGGGTGATTTTGTTACTGATAATTTATGTTGTAAGCGCGCACTTGTGTGCGTGTGTGTGTGTGTGTGTGTGTGTGTGTGTGTGTGTGTGTGTGTGTGTGTGTGTGTGTGTGTGTGTGTGTGTGTGTGTGTGTGTGTGTGTGTGTGTGTGTGTGTGTGTGTGTGTGTGTGTGTGCGTGTGCCTGCGCGCTTGTGTGTGAGAGAGAGGGGGAGAGGGAGAGAGAAAAAAAGACTGAGATGAGAGGAGGTGAGGTGAGGTGAGGTGAGGTGAGGTGAGGTGAGGTGAGGTGAGGTGAGATGAAGTGAGATGAGGTGAGATGAAGGGGGGTGAGATGAGGTGAGATAATATCGCGAAGTTCAAAACTACGCAATATCGATTTACCATACACGATGATGTCCCCGGAAGTCACAAAATCAATATGTCTAATGAGACATACTGTTCCTATGTGTCACTAATTGTAACCGGCATGCGCTCGAAGTCAGTGATGAGAATACAAAACGATGTTTTTGGGGAAATGTTATCGATGTATGACGCTATCTCAGCTAAACTGAAACTGCTGAAGGGCCACTCAATTTAAAACAATCCCATCGTACTCCTGTAAGAAAACCTACCGAGCTTCAATCGTCTAGTTCTGGTTTCCATTTTGTTCCTAGAGTCAGTACTAACACACGGACTAGGGATCGTTCTGTTGCTTCACCAACGTTTCCGAATATGCTCCCTCTTAGCGTTAGATCAGTTTAAAGTAGTCATTTGAAAACAAATAAGCTTGGTTTCATCCATCTATTGACAACGTGAATACTGATTATCGATTTTGAGAATGACTAACCATGTTGTCTTGATGCGCCTCACATTACTATTATCTTCAAGTGCAATACACCAGCCGTTTGCGGTGACGCCTAATTACACTTTACACACACTAGAAAAATGCCCGTCCCCTGACGTGATTCTTGCTAGATGACAGTCGTGACAGCAACGTTTACCAACTGTTAGAAAACACGGAGTATCGATACATACACACCATAACGCGCTCGCAGTCACTCGTCGTATGTTCAAAATGACGAAGGTCGGAGAGGATGTGAAGTTCACGTCCATCGATAGGCCCTAGTCGTGATAATGTAGAATTGCCAAATATATATAATATTCGTATTGCTATGCTATTGGTATGACGTTAGGCATAAGCACATTGTGTCAGCGTTTATTTCATGTTGCCAAATCCATGACGCAGGGGCCGTTTTCCCGGAGTATTTGCCGCGTGAGCCTGGTTCCTTCGATTGTTAGATTACGTTTTATGCGCGTAGTATGTTTTATGCTGATTTACCCCATCAAAGGTGAGAATGTTGACATATAAGGTGTATTCTGAAAGAGAACTACAGGTAATACATCCAACCGTTGAGTCGTAGATTAAACCCTGAAAATGTGCCGTCTACGATGAATATTTTAATGCAAGCTGAATTATAGTTCGATTTTAATGGAACGTACACATATTTGCAAGATAAAATATCACACTACGGTAATTTTATTAAATCAACTAGTGGGTTTACTTACGGTATGTCTACATGCAGGAAATACACTTCTTTTGCAATGTCGTCATTGTTGCAGCAGGTTTGAATAGGTTATGCATGGGGATGTTTGCATGCGTCATACGCACGCATAGGCTTGTCGTCGGACAATCCTACGTATGTACATATGACGAATTCCAACCAAAAACCCACGTAGATGCTTACAAGTAAATATGTAGTCATTGCTCTTCTTTATGTGTTGGCATCCCTATTTTCCTGGTGCTAGTGATAGTGATAGTGTGTGGCCTAGACTCGATCTATCTTTGGCAAAGGTGAGATCACGGCGCTTAAAGTAGCTTAATTGGGGCATAAGGCTAACTTTTTTCGGGAAATCGTCTCCACTGAAAATACCTTTGCTATAATATAATTCTGATCTATTGCATACATTACCTATATTACCAAAGTAATGGTATTATTGGTAAACCTAAATATAGCGGTAATTGGTTGCATGTCATGGTAATAACTGTTTTCACAATCTTCTTATGAATTGTGAATGGCTTTTGATTTAGTTGTAAACTGTGACACAAATGCCAAACAGCGATTCTATGCACTTCATTTACATACTTTCAAACTCACTTTTATGATTGATATAATAATCTCCACCCTGTGCGTTTTGCACTTAACGTTACAACTACTTGGCCTTTTAGCCCAATACGGTCGATATTCAAAACATCACCATTTGCCTATTACTGTATTATACCACATGCATCCGCAACATTCACAACACTAGTGATAAAAGACATATTTGTTTCATGTTTACATCTGTCGGTTTGTTACAGTTTCCTGTAGTTATTTCCCACTAAAAATGCTATTAAGTGTGTATCGTTTACTGACACCGTATACTACCCGAATGTTAAGAACACACGCTATTTCGAAATTATTTTCGAACCGTATTGCTAGATAGCGGGTGGGCGTTTTTCCCCAAAACAGGGGCCTTGTAACCCCGAACTGCTCTACTTCAGTATCAGAACAAATGTTTTAGCAGCAGCTAGTGCTGCGCCCGTGGATTTTGTAGATCGAGACCACTGTCTACGAGAGCAAGTGAACGACGTGTATTCATTGGGTGCAGTTGTCTACTTCTCCTGGTACATGGGTGCTTAGTTATATATACGCCTAATCAACATACATGCCACACACAGTCTAATTTAGAGGAAACAAAAACCGCGAAGCCAACTAATTCTACACGTACTGTAATCATTACGCTTGTGTTTTTAAGTTATCACGACTTTACGTTTAATGATGATGTGTAAATACGTTTCATTTGAAATACCCGGCTGCCAGGTTACTTTCTGGCTCGTGGTAAATTTTTTATCTCGTTTGTTTTGCGTGACTCGTTATTGGATAGTAGCGTAAAATAAACACTGTGCAAGACACAAGCACATCCTGATGCAAGCTACAAACTAATGGTGATTGTTTAGATTTGAATAATTGTGATACCCTACGTTGATCCTAGACACACCCACTCTTGAAAGAGGTCTTTGTTTCGCTATATTCAAGTGGCTGACACATGAGATACTAGACCGCAGTAAATATCCCTCTCTCAAGTCGCCTTGCGCCCTAGCTGATACATTTGCGTTGATGTCATCAGCATCAATACAGAGGAACGTAGATGAAATGACATTCTTATCGACTTTGCTGCCTGCCATGTTTCTCAGCAATGTCGGCGATCACTCTCCGCGAGTATCACCTCTCCTTACCTCTCTCTCCTTACCTCTCTACCTCTCCCTCTCCCCATCCCTCTGCCTCTGCCTCTCCCCCTCCCCCTCCCCCTCCCCCTCCCCCTCCCCCTCCCCCTCCCCCTCCCCCTCCCCCTCCCCCTCCTCCTCCCCCTCCCCCTCCCCCTCCCCCTCCCCCTCCCCCTCCCCCTCCCCCTCCCTCTCCCTCTCCCTCTCCCTCTCCCTCTCCCTCTCCCACTCCCTCTCCCTTTCCCCCGTCCCTTTTCTCCCTCCCTATCTGCCCCTCTGTATAGGGGTCTACCCACCCGTCCCTCCTCTCACCCTCCGTTACCCCCCACCCTTTCTCTGATACATGTGGCGCACACCATCCGACCCTTGGAATCAAGTCGAGTGCCGACAACCCCACCAGAAGTCCATTAACCTACCCTGGTGGCATGCAAACACTTGACTTCGCGTATAATTATACTGCGTGTGGCAATTGTTTTTTTGATAAATGGACGAGCTAACGAGGGCTGTCAGCATATCGTGTAACTATCGCCTGTGAAACTAGACTCTGACTCTATTGATAATGTAGAATTGTCAATTATATAATATTATATAAATAATACCTAAATATAAACGACCTAGGGTATGTATCATAACGTTTCCCTCTTAGACAGCTTGAACCTCGAGCGACAAACTTTCAGGGATTAATCAACGACCCCTACAGTAGGAAGTAATACCTATATATTTTCAAATTATCCCATATTTGTCAAGACACTTTTATGGGGTAAATCAGTTCGTTCCTTAACGGTTCTGAACTTAAAACGTAATGTGCAGGTAATATGTAAAACGTAATGAGCGCGTAATACGTAAAACATGATGTAACAATGGCAGGAACCACGCGTGCGCGCAAAAACGTTAGGAAAACGGCTCCTACATCCTAGACTTGGCGGAGAAGAAGCAGATACACTACTGCTTATATCTACCTCATGCCAATAGCATAGAGATACGAATATTTTTGACAAGTCTACACTAGGGCCTATCGATTGACGTGAACTTCACATTCTCTCCGACCTTCGTCATTTTGAAAAAATAATGAGTATCTGCGAAGAACGCCTTATGGTGTTGATGTAACGGTGCTCTGTGTTTAAAAAAATATATATATAGTTATAGTTATACTAACATAACTTTAAATGTATCATTATTCTTATTTTATGGCAATACGCACGACAACTGAGTCCAACGTACAACCACTTGCGTAATAAATACACGTCGGTAACGCTTAGAATCTTGATATGTATGTGCGTGTGTGTCATTTGGTATAAATGTTTTACCGGTAGACTTTCACTGATGCATCTATTTAATAAATTTATGTTTTTCTTGACGCAACTGCCAATAACAAAGTTCGATTGCTGGGTTACTAACCCAAACATGTAAATCTTCGGGAAAATGGCGAGCATGTCCGACCTCGGGGGGGGGGTAGTTGAAGGCGTCAGTGGTGTGCTGCATGTTGGAGGCTGTTGGTGAGCGTTATTGTAGGTGTATGTCTGTATTATAAAACTTCGACATGTTTGGTTGACATCTGGGCCCCTACGAAAAATGCTAACATTCCTTTGAAAAAACCTGCTGTATCGTTGAAGCAACTGCGTAGACATCTGATTACCACGGACGAGGCGCAACGTCAGCCTCCCCCGCGCTCTCGTATGCATGCACTTCGAAAGCTCACACAAATTCCGGACTTTTGTAATCCGGCCAAGTCGATATCTGACCATGTGTATTTCCCCCGCAAAACACTGTTGCAACACGTACACGCACGGTTATCTCGGCCGCCAGACAGGCGCAGCAGACAGCAAAGGTTTTCGTGCGGGCACAGGAGAGTACAAAGTTGAACTGTATTCCGGCCGTGGGTGAGTCAGTTGACAGATAGGTGTGTCGCCGGCGAGCTATCACACCTGTGACATTCGTGCTCAAGTGCTTTGTGTTCACAACACATCCGGCGTTGACACCAAGAGGTTTGCCGCAGAGAGTCCTATAGTTTGACTGCCCTCTCTCCCCGGCGTCATCATGGAGCTGCTACGGTGTTCGGTTCTACTCGTTGCTTTCACGACGCTCTGCACCTGCTCACCGGCGCCGGCACCCGAGTCGGGTAAGTGTTTGTGACAATAGATCTTTTGATACAACTTTTTTCTTGTTAAAAGTGTCTGGTCAATTTGATTTTTTATTCGTCTCGTTTCCAATTCGTTTCTCGAAAAATCGCATAGCATTGACAACAACGTGTGAGCTGGTTTGTGTAAATGTGCTACTGTTAACACAAGACGATTGACGTCATTGTAAGTTATTTTGATGGTTTTTAAACGGAACTCAACGAAAGGCAATAACAAATAGTTATTATGCCATGTTATGCTTTTATGCACTCGTTTAAAAACACTATAGCATAATCGATGTCTTCGACAAATATAATCAATATTCAGCGTGACCATTGACTATATATATATATATATATATATATATATATATATATATATATACAAACACACACACACACACACACACACACACACACACACACACACACACACACACACACACACACCTGTATATATGTAATATTATGCACCAAATGTGCATTGGCCAACTTTTTGTGTTATTCAGATACAACTTTTTTCAGGTCGTTAGAAAGCCTAATCGATGGGTCTAAAAGTAAAATAACTCATGTGGTTAGTAGACTCACAGCAACTTTAAAAAGAAGCCGACCATGGCGTTGATTATACATTTATATCAATTTATCTAGAGAATTTGAGGTGATTTCAAAACATCGATGTACATACAGGAAAATTATGATATTTACTTTCAGAGCCCATCCCCTCTATATGAAACCTTGTATTATCGGTATATCAGATTGTGGCAGCCCATTAATCCGGTTTCCACGGCTGGTTTAGCCCATCGCGAATCCCGTTTTGTGATGTCAAAATATGTAATGACTTATTAATATCCGCAGTCGATTTAACTAAAGAGCGTACATTTGCCTAAGTAGTGTAAAGAATTAATTTGGGTTGTTGTGCAGCTGGTAACATAATTGCCGAAGCCAGTTGCCGGACAGACATTCAGCCTCCTACCCACTGAATATGTCGATGACCTGACTTTTGAGAGAGAACAAGGAAAGTCGACAACATTCACGTGAAGATTACATATTTGATGATAAACAAAAGCGAATTGAAGCAACAGTTAAATATGTTAACTGTTTATCTGGTGATTTTACGAAAACTAGGTACAAAAGTTACAATAATGAGCGAGCAAGACGTCGTGGATACTGTTTAGGTTCCCTTTCCTGCAAAATAATTTGAGATGCGACAAGCAAAAAACTCGAACTGGTGAGAAATCTGTAATATGTCCCTGTTCCCCTCCACCGCCCATACGCTGCTAGCAAGCGGCGTTTGGAATCAACACCCTCGTGTTGTCTCGTGGTCAGTGATCCGAAAAACTGCTGAGATAACCCCTACATATTATGAAATCATAAATTAATGTTGTGTTATCAGCCGGCCGACCAAACTGGATAAAAGGGTTACTGATAACCCCGTTGATAAGGCCGCTGTATTAGCGGCCAAAAGCTGAGTCCACATTAGCAAACACACAGGGCAGAATCAAATCCCTTACCATAATGACAACAGGTAAAACACTTTCAACGACACGCAGTGTTTGGTAGTGCATACGTATATATGCGCTGTCCGTGATTGATTCGTTTTTATTGAAACAACGTCACATTAAGATAATACGTGTATACCTTACTAATATACGTACCAGAATTGAAATGTAATTTTATATTGTGCAATATACATCGTTCCCCCTTGATCCCGTACGGTGTAGAGCCCACGTTGGTTAGTTTGTTCTGCTCTCTCGACGAGGTGTCTCGACGTTTATTTACATTTATTTTATGCATGAAATAAATATTTGAAGCTATATTCCCAACCAAATTGCCTTAAATAGGCCCGAAACAACGTCCTGCTAATAGATCCAATTACCTAACGGAACAGGCAACTTCCACGGGACAGGCAATTTCCACGAAACAGGCAACCTCCACGGACAGGCAAGCTCTACGGAACAGGCAACCTCCACGGGACAGGCAACCTCCACGGGACAGGCAACCTCCACGGGACAGGCAACCTCCACGGGACAGGCAACCTCCACGGAGCAGGCAACCTCCACGGGACAGGCAACCTCCACGGGACAGGCAACCTCCACGGGATAGGCAACCTCCACGGAACAGGCAACCTCCACGAAACAGGCAACCTCCACGGGACAGGCAACCTCCACGGAACAGGCAACCTCCACGGAGCAGGCAACCTCCACGGGAGAGGCAACCTCCACGGAGCAGGCAACTTACTTTTAACCAATCGTTCATGTATAACGTATGCGGACGAAGTGAAAAAATGGCATGTCAGACGAATGAACTCACCAATTGAAGGTGTTTTGTTCACTAGACTGCAAATGTCAACAACGGATTTGCTTCAAATGGAAAACTCGTCATAAAGTACTTATGGTCTCGTATTTGTTTGTATCATCATACACGTCACATGACAAACGTTGTGCTCAGTCGACAAAAGCTAGCGGATTTTGTTTAATATAGGTAAATTGTGTAGCCATGTACATAGCGACTCTCCACCGGATTAGCAATGACACAATCCGGTTAACCAATACTAGATGTGATACAGATGATTGAAGGATTTAATTTGTTTTAGTACTGAGCAAAAAATCAATACATTAGTATAGTAGGATGTCATCGAATGTTACTTAGGAATGTTTCTCTGGGTGAAGTTGTGGCTTTCTTAAAGTCGTGTTGTACTAAACGCCGGAGTAGACTTATTTTTTATTTGAATTTTTTTATGAACTACACCTAACGGAAAGGAGATGCCCACAATATTCATATGATGCATGCTGTTGGTGCTATGATCTGTTGGCTGAAATTTCGTCTTGAGCTTATTTAACGACGCAAAACAAGAAGCTGGCATGCGGATGCACCTTGGAAGTAAGATAGTGGCGGTACCGAGCTTGTTGCGCAATCTGGTCAAACCTATATGGGTAGTCCTTGGCAACTCTCACACTCCTAAATGTATAACACGACATCAACACGCTAGCTCTGGAGCAGTGTCGCAGTAACAACTCCTTCGACCATTGACCTCTTATTATCTACCAAATGGCGGTGCATTAAAACAACATAAATGTGTATTATCATTACTGCACACCGATGCTGTTCAGTTATGACAGAGATAGCTCGATAAGAATGCAGTTGCATTTAAGAAATTGGTTATTACATAGAACTATTTAATGCCTCGTCTGTCATTAATTTATTATCATCACAATTGTGTGCTTGTGTGTGCGTGCGTGCGTCTGTGTGTGTGTGTGCATGTGTGCGTGTGTGCGTGTGTACGTGTGTGCGTGCGTGTCTGTGTTGACATCATACATACTGTCGTTATCCCAATGCTTTAATTAATGAGACGTTTGTACACAAAAGCCGAGCCGGTCCAATTGGAGCACTCCCCCATATATGGAATAAGGCACATTGTACTATTTAATTTCATTATCTATATTTATATGGCATTATCGCTATCAGTGGAAATGTCATCGGGTATAGTATAGTCAGCAGTGGAGATATTGTACTAGGCCTAATTCAAGGCCGTGTGAAGCGGTAGGAAGCCATGCTTGTGCGTGATCAATATGTTGGTCAAACCAAAAGGCGTCATGATCTATTGATCCATAGGCCTACTCATTTCTAGTTTCCAATCAAAAACTGTGTAAATTTGACATTGAGCGTCGGCGGTAGAGTTTAACTCGAAAACAATCATCGGTAAGTTGTGTAAACATTGAAGAAACTGAGACATGTTTTGCCCCTGTACATTATCAAACTTACAGGTGTGTCTATATGTATATTTGTACGTACGTATGTGTGTATGTGTGTATGTGTGTATGTGTGTATGTGTGTATGTGTGTGTGTGTGTGTATGTGTGTATGTGTGTACGTGTGTATGCTCACCTTGCTCACCTTGACCACCTTGACGACCTTGTCCCTATCAACAAGGGGTCGGCCTAGTCCTCCTCCCCCACTCCATGCGACGTACACAATGTGTTACATATATACAGTAACATAAGTCCAGGGGCTATGGTCTAACACCCCTTAAATATGCCTCTTGTTCGTGGTACACGTTCTGATATAAATGCATTTACGAATGAATGGAACCTACTGTGACGTTCAACAGCTGACACAGACACCCAGCTGTCACGACTGACACATACAACCAGCTGTCACGACTGACACAGACACCCAGCTGTCACGATTGAACACAGACACCCAGCGGTCACGACTGACACAGACACCCAGCTGTCACGACTGACACAGACACCAAGCTGTCATGACTGACACAGACAACCAGCTGTCACGACTAACACATACGCCAAGCTGTCATGACTGACACAGGCAACCAGCTGTCACGACTGACACAGACACCCAGCTGTCACGATTGAACACAGACACCCAGCGGTCACGACCGACATAGACACCCAGCTGTCACGACTGGCACAGACACCCAGCTGTCACGACTGACACAGACACCCAGCTGTCACGATTGAACACAGACACCCAGCGGTCACGACCGACATAGACACCCAGCTGTCACGACTGGCACAGACACCCAGCTGTCACGATTGAACACAGACACCCAGCGGTCACGACTGACACAGACATCCAGCTGTCACGACTGACACAGACACCCAGCTGTCACGATTGAACACAGACACCAAGCTGGCATGACTGACACAGGCAACCAGCTGTCACGACTGACATAGACAACCAGCTGTCACGACTGACACAGACACCCAGCTTGTACGACTGACGCAGACACCCAGCTGTCCCGACTGTTACAAATCTTGGTGCATACATAATGAATAGTTTTAAGTTCTTCTGTAAGAAGGTTGAGTCCCTTGCTTGTACAAAACAGGTATGTGTTTTTCTGTCTTCTCACAACCGACATAAACTACTGTTAAGCCGCTGGAAAAGCGGTTTTACCTCCACCAGGAGGTCCCAAATTCCAAAGGATATGAACAGATAAACGTACCGTGGCGCACTATATTTCGTAATCATGTTTCACGTTAAACAGTGAAATTCGGTCGACCTCACAATACGATGCGTGCTGGACATGTGCAATGAGAGACGCTGCTCCAAGCTGCTCTAAGCTGCAGGAGGACAAGACAATGGATCAGCAAGTTACCACATTCTAATGATCTAACTGTCTCCGCGAAATAATTTTGGATCTCCCTGAAAAAGATCAACTAACACTTAAGGTCTGGGGTCCCGGGACCAAATAACACTCAAATATATGGCGACGTATTGGCTGTCACAAACACCAGACTAGCAATGCGTCATTACGCCTTAGTGAACTGGCTCATCGTGACGTTGGCCACCCTATACGTTTGCTTTCCATATGCTGACTATATATGTAATACTGTAAAATGTCGTTAGCAGCTCGTCGTTTCAGGGGCGAGTTTCGTGAAGTGTACTTAAAATTAGGCAATTATTTAGCGTCACATGTTTGCGTAATCTCCTATGTTTGCATATAGTAATACAATCACGTCATATACCAAATACTAAGACAATCATCTTAGCGTGAACGTTCTTAGCCGCTTCTTAAAACCGGCCGACGCACGCAAGCCCACACATGCATGTTTATTACTCACGCTCACAGCTAATCTTTCAAATAAACATTTTGACTGTTTTACATATTTGAAAACCAAACTAGCGGTAAGAACGCCAGGTGTGCTGATCAAAAGAAATTAATCACAAACAAACTTGCAGACTTCGAATTAATCTGGTCGAATGATTTTTTATTTCACGAATACCACACCATATGTCTATCGTCTAGCTCCAGATAAACGTTGAAGAGGAAGGTTAACTCGGTCAATGTGTGATGGGCGTCTCTAGTTTGGTGGGGCGTGGGGGGGGGGGCAAGGGCAGTGTCACTAGGGCTTGTTTGCACAAGATAACGAGTAATAAAGTCACTGACAACGCGCTGTGGAATCAGCACGCAGTTTGCACGTTAACCACTTGAGTTAACGCTGTCATCAAAACAAAAGGCTGTTAAGCCTTCCCCTTTCAAATGCTCTGCACTTTCATGCAAGAACAATTTGGATTATGTCCAAACGCTTACTCATCCTTCCGGTAAAAGACAATGCGTAATTGTCTGAGTTTCGTGCAACAAATACATTCACGTATTATTATTTAAAGGTTGTTTGCTTAAAATTAGGTATATAATATAATTTATATTTTGTTGATATCCGATCGGTCCTCGAAGACGTGTTTAATCATTCAGTATTAACTCCGTGATAACAGTCACGAGTGCTGCACAGCTGGGAGGGAAGGGGAACCAAAAGGCAATTGTTTGGGCCTATACACATAACAAGTTCATCCAATTAAACAATTTGCAACTCCAACTAACAATATCACGCCAGTGGTTTACTCAGAATTTAAGTTTAAAACGGGACATTCTAGTGAACTATCACAGTTCGCGACAATTTACATATTGAGACACTTCCCCGGTGTTTGACCAATAAGCCTCTAATACTTCTTTTACCCTGACCCCTGTGTATGTGTGCGTGTGTATGTGTGTGTGTGTGTGTGTGTGTGTGTGTGTGTGTGTGTGTGTGTGTGTGTGTGTGTGTGTGTGTGTGGGTGTGTGGGTGGGTGGGTGGATGGGTGTGTGCGTGGGTGTGCGTGCATGTGCGCGTGTGCGGGTATGTGTGTGTGTGTATAATTATAATTCCATCACAGGGTCGTTGATAGCCCAAACCATGGACGGATTTGTTAATATAATCACCTGTTGCTGAGTGTTATCGAGAAAGCTACAGGTCTATATATCCTTCCAATCTATTACGCGGCTGACGCGTTCTGAGATAGACCTATTATGTTAAATAAAGTTTTTGAACGTCGAGTGGATATCATTACGGATAGCCGTTGTATAACTATGTAGAACACCATCGTGCTGTTTATTTAGTGTACAATGCAATTACTATAAATATGTTATTCGAGCCGAAACGTTTAACGTAAACAAATTAATTATGTTAAAGAGAAATAATGAAATTTTTATTTTTATCGTACAATCATTTTGGGATTACGAAACATTCTAAGATGTGGCCTGATGGCCATTATGGGGATCATAACTCAAAACGAATGCATTCAAATGGAATTAAGCTAGACCTTACCAACACAAAAACTAGTAGACACATAGTATCCTTTTAATAGATAGACCGTCTACGTGAAAGAGGTCATACTGGAATAAAATTATTATAATAATGTTGGATATAGAGGGACCAGATAACGGTCATGGCGACGACTAATCAACACGCCGACAACCTAAACAGCGACAGATCCAAAACAGCGACAACCCAAAACGGCGATAACTTAAAGGGAATAAAAACACCTATTACTTGAATTCATTTATATTACATCCTACTATCTATTTCCATGTCGACCAAGCCAAAACAAATAAAACAAATTCAATGAATTATAAATTCCATATTTTATGCTGTGCAGCTAGCGCCGGACATTTTCGAATATGCACATTTTTGGCGCGCTTTTCGGGATGCGAGGCCGACCCTTTGCATGCATTCAGAGCATGTTTACAAGGATAGCTTTTGGGTCGAAACGAGCGCCCAGAATTAGTTATTGTGCGATATTCCGATGTAATACAAACACTAGTCATCATAGAGGGACAGTTATTTTATGGTTCCACATGAATTCAATTTTACTCAAAACAATGAATCCGAATGGGCGTACAAGTCGATTGGGTTTCGCCGTTTTCAGAATAATTATATCGAAAGCAATCATTGGGAGATAATATACATGAATAAACATGCATAGCAAACATATATTGTATCCAGCTACAGAAAGTAACGTGTATAATCTCATAATATCGCTAGAATATCGATATATGAAGGAGGAGTTGTACAATTTATCATAACAACTTTAATCAGTTAATGAATTTCCGTTGATGTCGCTAGCTCAGTTGATAGACACGTTGGTTTCTTGTCATTTATTTTGCAATTAGGCGACGCCGGTTCAATCCTGACACCATACCATTGACGTTCTTTACACTTTTTTTGTTTATGTTTTCACGAAGTAATATAAACCAAATAATTTTGTATACTATGATGCACTGTTTATAAAAAAAATTGTAGTAATTATTTATTCGCCACAAAAATAAAAATATGGTAATTATATATAACGATGTTTTTAAAATTTTATTTACTACCAAGTCAACCTGTCACCAGCACTGTCTTGATGTCAATGCACAGCAGGCTTGCTGGATACATGGGTTGCACTGGGCTACTGTATAGTCTCTGGCCAAGGGAGACTGCCTGCCAGGCAGTAAATGAGAATTAACTGATAAGAGCTGGTGTGAGTGGCTTCTAAGATTCTGACAGTAAGCAGTCACAAGGGAGGGCTATTATATAAGATCTGGAAGATTCCTACTTTTAATTTTCATTAACTACTTTTTGTTTGGACTACATCCTTTGGAAGTCCTGACAGGGAAGATAACACAGCTGTCTAGTATAATTGTATTAAATAGAACAGTCTTAAAAGCTAACTAAACTGTTAACTTGTCAACTTTGTGGGAAGTATAAAGCCCAATGTCATAATGGTAATACTTTACAATTATTAAAGTTATGCATCTACATGTCCACATGTGGGCAACTTTACCCTAGGGAATCATGCTATACTTGTATGATTTATATGTAGGCCTAACATTTATAAACTAAGAAATATTGGATATGTTTTTTTCAAAATTATTAATAACAAATATTGAACAACACATAATTATAAAGTGGATACATATATATATATATATGTTATATATATATATATATATATATACAGCACTGTATATATATATATGTGTGTGTGTGTGTGTGTGTGTGTGTGTGTGTGTGTGTGTGTGTGTGTGTGTGTGTGTGTGTGTGTGTGTGTGTGTGTGTGTGTGTGTGTGTGTGTGTGTGTGTGTGTGTGTGTGTGTATGTCCACTGTATAATTATGTGTTGTTCAATATATATATACATATATATATATATATATATACATATATGTATATATACATATATCAGTTATCCTGGTAGCTAAGGTAGACTTGTCATTGTGCAATGCTGATAATGGTTTGAGGTAGGCAGTAGTTTTAAATCAATACGCACCACCAAATTTTTTCTTCCAGTTTCTTTGTCAATATTACTGATAATATTATATGGTAAATTATAGTATATTACACTTTACTATGGTGAAAGCATACTAAAGTGTAATATACTATAATTTACTACAACTTACCATGATTTACTCTGGATTTATTATGGTTTACCATAGTAAACTGTAGTACATTTTAGCAGGGTATTCTAGTGATATTATGAGATTATACACGTTACATTCTGTAGCTGGATACAATGTATGTTTGCTATGTATGTTTATTCGTGTAGATTATCTCCCGTTGGTTGCATTCGATATAATTATTCTGAAAACGAGCCGAAGCTCGGCGAAACACAGTCGACTTGTTAGTCTTGTAGGCCCATTTGCATTCATTTACATTGTTTTGAATAAAATGGCATTTTGTTTGTGTTTGCATTACATCGGATTGTCGCACTATAATTTCGAATTTAATGTATTTTTCTGTATTTTGTTATGTTCTCCAATGTTACATACAATGTTAAATTTTGTGTACACATGGAAAACGGATTTTAGCTAATGCCTTATTTTTATTTCCTTTAAATAATAATCGTACATATCGACCGGCTACGATGCGTTTTTTCGCCGTTTTGACCAATGATTGTCGCCGTTTTGATAATGACTGTTCCCGTTTTGGTTGTCTCCGTTTTACCTATTTCAGGATTTATTAGAATTGACTATTCGCAGTTTTGAATGAGTGCGTGGCGTTTTTATTTTATAGTTTATACTGTAAACATGATTTCACGATAAAAAACTTTAGCAATGTTTGGTTACTTCAACAAATATCGTCAGTCGAGAAGCTATACACTATAACAGGTTATAATAAATATGAATTCAGTCTATAAGAACGATCCGCGCGCGTGTTGTGATTTTATTATAAAGTGCTGATCTAAATAAATGTTGCTTAATTTGGGTATCAACACGTACTCAGTGTAGGCTCTAAAGCGCAGTATTTCTAGTACTTAATTTGCTTCTATACGAAACAATTTTTACGGGCTCACTACGTATAAATCGCTAAAATTCCTCTAACTATTTCTGCCTGATTAACGGACGCGAGCTCGCTTGGGCGTTTCGGTTTATGCGTCACCATATTAGCACTTTGTATGTTAATATCAGGTCATGGTAAACAGTGTAACGGTGGTTATCTGGCTGTCCTCGACATGTTTGCTCACTGATTAGATGTGGGTGGAGGATCGACCGCACAACTATTCATTGTGATATCACACATTATTAGCTGATGTGTTAAGGGGCGACGTTTACGAGGCAAGATACCGATTGTTTTATGACGGCTTAATAATTCTTAATGAGAGGACTTGTTTTCACTTCTTTGCATAAGATCGCCGGTATGCTAACTTTTCCAAAGCCAATCTTTCTACTTTTTTCGTAGTAACAATATGTGTCTTGGAAACACCAGGAAATACTAATTAGATGTAATGCATATTGTGCGACTATGCGTATGCATTCGCGATAAATGTAGTGCAGTTGTTCTTAAAAAAACATATAATAGTAAGGCATGCAGCACCACTGTAACGTACAATATGTTTGTAGGCATGACAACGTCATTGTTGTGTGCGTCATTTCACGTCTGTAATGTAATATGTCAGCCATGAGCAATTTGTCTAGACAAGAACAAATAGACATTCATTCTCCGATTCACTTTATGCCCCATGGATCAAAATTTTGTAAGGTGACCTACGATCTTTTTGGACATTTCAATAAAACATAGACATCTTTATAATATGTGAAAATTTCACGAGGTGTAATGACTTTTTAATTTTCATCGAATACTATGCTTTGTTTTTTAAGAACATTAACATTGATGTTGTATTACTTTCTTACAGCTACTTCAAAGATGTTGAATGTCTTTCTCACAGGGAGAAACGTCGAATACCCCCAAAAGGCCGCAGTGATTACTTTCACAACCAGCGCAACCGTACCAATGAACACATCGACAACAATGGACACATCTGAAAGAACGGACACATCCCAACGAACGAGTACATCACCTACAGTGTCCCCAGACGTGGCAACCGCGGCCTTGACAACGGTCGCTCATGCAACATCGACTGAGACGACAGGAGACGGACACAAGGACAATAACAACACAACTGCCACGTTGATAACAGAAAGACCCGAGACAAATACAACTGCCACAGAGGGAAACACCACAACGCCAACAAAGGTATACGAGACATCAACAGTTGATAAAGAGGGAAACACCACAACGCCAACAAGGGTGTACGAGACATCAACTGTTGACAAAGAGGGAAACACCACAAAGCCAACAAGGATGTACGAGACATCAACAGTTGACAAAGAGGGAAACACCACAAAGCCAACAAGGATGTACGAGACATCAACAGTTGACAAAGAGGGAAACACCACAACGCCAACAAGGATGTACAAGACATCAACACTTGAGACGGACGGTGGAACCACAGCGACAACCGGAACCAAAGAGACGAGGTCAACGTCACCGACTACTACACAGCCGTCGACGACTTGCAATGAAACTATAGGAGATACGTCAACGTCTGACTTCGTGACTCTACCGCCGTTAACGTATATTGTCACTTCAGCCGTCACGACAAACGACGTGGAAACCACAACATCAACCGGTATGTAACGACAGTCGATTGTTATAATTTATAATAATAATAATAAATTTCCCGTTCATCTCTCTCAAGCAAAATTATCAAACACGTTATGTACCACCACCTCATGACCTACCTAGACGAACACAACATCCACAACATAACATCCACATCTCAACCACGGCTTCAGAGCAGGCTCCTCCTATGAAACATAACTTCTAACCACCGTGCATGACCTATTCTCTTCTTTCGACTATGAAACCAAGGTGGCAATACTAGACTTTAATAAGGTGTTAGATACCGTCCCTCGCAGGAAACTCCTCCATATATTACCCCACTGCAGTATAGCAGAAACCTCACTCAAGTGGCTAGACAATTTCCTGATTGGAAGATCTGTGAAAGTTGTGCTCGATGACGAAACGCTGAGATAAGTACTCGTCGATTCTGGTGGTCCGCAAGCCATTGTGTTTTGGCCTTTTGCTCTTCCTCTCTCACATAAATTACTTACAATCATTTGCCAAGTAAAAAGTCCGCCTATTTGCACATGGCTGCTTACTATACCGATGGATCAAAACAGTATGCTCCAAAACGATATGAAGCAACTTGGGAAGTGGGCAAAGGACTGGGAATGCACTTCAATACAAACAAATGTTACATCCTCAGTGTAAAGAAGAACAAAACTGATTATTTATACAGCCTAAATAACGAGACCATGGAACGTGTAGACAGCAACCTTTATCTTGGCATCTCCATCTCCGACTACCTTAAGTGGCACTCCCATATCGCTACGGTACATTAAAAAAGTAAATAATTCATTTTGCTTCCCAATGTGCATCATACGCTATTGTTCGAAACTATCAAAGGGACGGCATACATTGCCCTTACGTGAGCTACCTTAGAGTATGGAACCACTGTGTGTGATCCATACCATCGGGGGTTATAGATAGATTAGATCATTAGAGTGTGTCCAACCCCGTTCCCCTCGCTTCATTACTGACGACAACCACTCCAGACACAAAGGATCCATCAGATTCATGTTAACCAACCTTAACCTCAGTTCCATAGAAAACAGATAGCGAGACCCACGACTTAAAGTCATGTATAGAGAGGTTGTGGGATCTGTCCCAGCCATTCCAGCAGAAAAAATTCCGGCCTGAGTAAATAAAAAAAGTAAAAGAGTAAATAAAAGACGCACATAACCAAAACATTTCCAAAAAATCCTCACAATCTGTGTACAACACTTAGCAACCAACAATTCCAGGTGCTATATAGTATTTACAGTCCACACTGACCAATTTAAAACATTATATTTTGTAAAGACAATAGAAGACTGGAACAAACTAAACGAGTCGCAAGTCGCTGAAACCATAAATGCTTATCGTGACGCCCGTACATTCAATAACACGAACACACATCCACCCCGTCATAAGCCATAGCCAATAGTGACTTCTTACGACATAACCAATCAGATTAAGATTCACTGGACCACCTCACCCCACGTGAGTAGTATACAGGTGGGCCTTGCACATTCCCTGTGCGAGACCCACTTGTGTACTTCACATGGTACCGTTCTTATAATATACACGCACACGCACATGCACGCACGCACGCACGCACACAGAACGTTACAACTGGCGCATGTTTGATTAAATTGGACAGCAGAGGGAACAATAGTAATGGTGATACGTCAGAACCGGGTACTCTGTATGTGATCGTTTGTGTTACCAGCCTGGGAAGTGTTTCCACCAGGTCTGACAATATCGTGAACATCAGTCTGTTGTACGTTGACTGCCAAGTCAAATATTCTTCAATTTCTGAATTCTACTATCTTCTTCTTCTTCCCGTGATCCCTTGCGGTGTGGGTCTACACCACCAGGCCCGTTGAGCCCTTTCTACGATTCTTTTGAAATGTTCTTCCATTGTTGACTATTCGTCCCAGCCCTTTCGAGATCTATCCATTGTTTTCCCATTTTAACGTTGACCTTCTTCTCTGCTCCTCTTCCATCTCCTGGTGTCACTTTGCATATTCTTCGGACCCAGTTGTTTCTCCTACCTATAACCATTCACACTATCTCCCTGTAGGTGCAAATTTTCCCACCCCATATACATGCCATCAGCTGGTACCACGCAAGCTTCAAAAGATGTTCTGACCTCCACTGTCTCCACTGTGATAGGGTATATGCAGAATCGTCCACTGTTATCCAATCTTTGTTGACAACACTTTATCCTTTCACCTAAATACATACACTCGGCGGATATTACATGAGCATAGCGAGAATCGTCTTCGATATTTAAAACGTCATCTGTGTCCGCAGCTCATTAATACCGTTATCTTATTATTATCCCGTTTTGGGGGACAACACGTTTGCCCTCATGTTCCTTCTTCGGACGCATCATTTCATTTCTACGCCACTGCATCTTCCAAGACAACAGGCTTGCATATATTATGTTCCGATGTTTAAATTTCAGTTTTAGCTGCGACAACTTCAGGTAGCTTTATCTCAAAGGAGGAGGGGACAGTGACAGTGATAATATTTGGAGCCAAAAAGGACAATGTAAGTATGAATATTTACGCAATTGTTATTTGAATTACCAAATCATTTCTGACAACATCAACAACAATAACATTAACATATATAACATACATATAATAGGGCTACAAAAGTGTTTACTAAACTTGTAAACTAGCATGATTAACTGCATTCAAGCAACAACCTAAATATGTGATATGTTTTAAGTATTAATTGCATAACAGTAGTACTATTACGTGATGTAGTATTAATTCAACTTAATTAAAAGCACACAAAAACTAAATATTTCGCTATGTAATTATATAACCATTTTCATTTAAGTTTAACACGACCGTCTTTCAAAACGCCGTGGCCTTGGCAGTGAACTCGCGTCTCAATAATACAACCGACGACAACAGCCGTGACGCCGACGTCATCAGCTTCAGCCTAACAGAAGTGGCTACGGCTACCAGGTAAGACAATCACGCACGCACGCACGCACGCACGCACGCACGCACGCACGCACGCACGCACGCACGCACGCACGCACGCACACACGCACGTATGCACGCTCGCTCGCAGGCTCACACTCACACACACATACACACACCCGTGCCAAAACCACACATCGAGGCTCTCCATAAACATAAGGGGTCTAAATCCTATCTGCAGCCCCCCACGAAAATATTCTACCTGAAAATTCTAGCCCATTCCATAAATATCGAGCGGCTAATCCTATCACCAGCCACAACAAAATATTGGGGGACTCAGCGCCCCCTCCCCGGTTCCGGCACCCATGGGCTATGTTTGATGTGTCTGGTGGCGATAGCGAGGTACCTTAGCAACGTGATGGGGACAGCCCGGATAAAAGCATCAATTCATTTTTTGGTGCTTCTTTGAACTATAAAATTTCACTTTTTGATTGGAGTTAGCAATTTTAGGGAGGGTCCATATTTTCCATCCTCATTGGAACATATATTTGCCGTATTACTATATTTTCCAGGGAATGTGGTACAGACCGGATAAAAGTGTAAAATATTTTGTGTTGCTTCATTAAACAATAATATTTCACTTTTTGATTGTAATTAGCAAATTGTTTAGGTGGGTCCATCATTTTTACCACTTATTGGACCGAAACATGCCGTTTTACTACCTTTTATGGGATGATATAGGCCATACCGAATAAACGCACCAACTTGTTTTGCTGCTTCTTTGAACAACAATATTTCAATGTTTGATCAGACTTAGCAAATGTTTGGGTGAGTCCATAATTTCTCCCACCCCCGCCGACCCCTTAGCCCTATGCCGTTTTATTACACTTTCCCATGACATATGTTACAGACTGGACAAATGTACCACCTTTTGGCTGTCTCCCGTAACACTGATATTTCATTTTTTTTATT
This sequence comes from Escarpia spicata, assembly GCA_963995525.1. Lineage (NCBI taxonomy): Eukaryota > Metazoa > Annelida > Polychaeta > Sabellida > Siboglinidae > Escarpia > Escarpia spicata. The sequence continues at coordinate 33,209,939 of OZ023208.1, read as the reverse complement.
GGTATCAACACAATTTTAGGTGGTTCATACCTGTTCACCCCCTCCAACTTAAACAATATATGTCGTTTTACTACATTTTATCTTCCCGAAGTTGAAGAAAGCCAGCATAACGAGGAAAGCTTCTTTGTGGTAAACACCATCCGTGCGATCGAAGCACTGGGCAAAGATTAGTACGACAATAATTATAAAGCGGTGACCGTTGACATCACACATTCCATGTGTGATGTGCAGACACTGTTGTTTTTCCTCACACCGTGAAGCACTTAGTCTTGGGACACGAACCTCCCCAGCTGCATCAAATAATCCACAAGAGAGTGCGTGGTAATGAGACTTGGAAGAAGGTAACCTGGGACAAAAGGCAGACTGTCCAACGTCTGACCAGGCACAAGTCGGGACAAAATGGCTGCCCTCCCCCGAGTCAATGCACGCACAATAAGCGTTAAAAGCATGGCAGTCATCATCAACAGTAATCTTCAGTGTATGAAGAGATGCGACGGTGCTACGCTCAAGGTGGCTACGTTCCTCCGAGTCTATCTTGCCAACCACGGAGAAGCAACCCTCACTGTCAGCATTGCAAGTGCAAGAAGGGGCACGAATTAGTACCAATAGCGTAGCGTACGTTGGTTGGCTTGAGGCCATGCCTCTAATTTCGTGGACCTTAGCCAAGAAATCATCAACATCATTGTCTTGCGGGAGGTCTTCGCCATCAGCCATTTGGAAGTCAACCGCTTCTGTCTTCAGCTAGTCCAACATGTCCGCCAGTTGAAGTTGAGTGAGTTGTTTGCCAGCGGAACGACAGCATTGGGCAAATCCTGGTAGGACAGCCGCTCCACGGGGTTCTGAATCCGAAGGTCAAGACAGGAGAATTGATTGGAGTGGGAATTTCTTTATCACTGTTTTAACAAATATACAGTAGAACTGACGAACATGATCAAAGAATGCCGTGACCAGGTGCTGCATCCCATCGTCTATCATCTCCGCAGCCAGTGTACGGGTAGCCTCGCCAACATCCAGATCGTCTTCCATCAGCTGATTGTCGATGTCCTCGTATTCGGTAGCCATGACGTCAGCCGGTTGATTCGGTCAGCAGTGACGAAGAATCGAAGGATCCGTTTCGTCAACTTCATCATCTCACGGTGAAGCAAATGTATGGTCGTGGTGTTCGTGGCATGGAATGCCAAACTGAATGCATTCACAGTGGGGAGCAGAACGTTGAGGAAGAGCATGTAAAGCTTGACTTCATGGCACAGCTGGTCCTCGATGGATTTCACACATAGTCGCTTCTGTACTTCCGTGTGGCTAATGAGGTAGGACACCAGGGCTGGCCAAAGGACCAACACCCGGGCAACAACACGGAGCAAGCTCAACCAGCGCGTTTCAACATGAGCTTGTACGTGATGTTCACAAACTCACAGACTTGAACTCTTTTTTTTCTCGATGCTCCAGTAAAAAAGCGAGTTGATATCCACCAGGAAAGCGTCTATATGACCGGCAATTGGTTGATGCCAGCCTTTATTGCAAGATTCTCCAGATGGCAAATGCAGCCGAAGTTAATCATGTCAGGTTGCCGATCGCGCAAGTGTCGGACGACTCCATTTCGCTGACCCTTCATTGTATCGCAAATGCCACCGTTGAAACTCACCAGCTTCTCAAATCTGATGTTATGGGACGTTAGACAGTGATCTATCTTGTCAAAAATTGTCGCAGCTGTACCATCATTAGCCGTTGGCAAATCCGCGAAACGCATAACAGCTTTCATCACTGTTGGATCGAAGAATCTCACCAGCACTACTCGCTTCTACACCTCGGTCATTTGACTCATCTATGAGAAGGCTGTAATGCACAGGTTAAGTTTAGCTATTGAGGGTGGCCATCAGCTGATCATGCACATACTTGCCGTTGCCAAAGTGCGCCAGCACAGATGTCTTTGTGCGTGAACATTGGAATTGCCTGGCAACTTCAGAATCCGGAAACATATTCTTCACAAGTTTACTGAAATGGTCACCAACACGAAATGCTGGGTTGTGCTCAGCTTCAAACTGTACAAACAGCGCTTCAGCTCGCACAACTTGCAGTTTTTGTTCCTCTGCTTTGTCTCGGGCAGCTTTAGCAGTTCTTGTATAACCAAATCCGAAGTCGCGGAGGGATTTCGTCGATTTCGGCGCGGACACAGCCGATATATGTTTCGCCGTGCCGAAATGCTTGCAGACATTGTTTGCTCCTTCTTGGCGACGTCAATTTTTTCTCAGCGCTGCAGAAATCGATGTTTTCGCGTATTGGCACTGTTTTTCGCGCACGTCATCGAGTTTCGCCGGTTTCTGCCCATACATCGGGACATTCCGGGTCCCGTCCATGGGACAGCCGGGACTCGGGACCAAGGGCACACGATCGGGACTGTCCGGACCAATTCGGGACGGTTGGATATTCTGAAAAGGTGCTTCCAATAAACTGGATATACTTCCATCGCGATGTCACCAAGAAACATCTCCACCATTCAAGTTGAAAGGAAGCGTTTGCCACATCAGGCACCTCCGTTACACTCAGTAGGTGCAACTATGGTATGCTACAGCGTGACCTCGAGGAAGCCGACTCACAACTGCTGGTCCATGCGTAGCATGTTTTGGAAAGGGGACCAACACCATATTTGATACACACTGTAGACAGGGGTGTCTTGTGCTTCCGATAATTAAGATGTATGAGTCACATTTTTCCAGCTGCATATGTTGGGGACAGGCAATCACTTTATTCATCATAATGGTAACGACATCTGTCATGCTCTGTGAAACTACAAGTCGACGTCCGTGTCAGTTTCCACTGTTTAGACGAGGTGCAATACGACGTCTGCATTCTTCGGCATTGGTTGGGAGACAGCGTGAGAAACCTAGCATGCATACTCTGAAGTGACCAAAACACTATTTTACACGACACTGAATCCATTCATCCATTTGGATAATTGATTCGCCACAATTCAACTCATGGAACGTTCCACCGTTCTACTCTGTGATTGAAGTAGCAATCTGGTCTCCCTTATCGAGGCAATGAGAAAGTTATTGTGTCAAAAGGAATAATACAATGAAGATATTCCATCAACCAGAATGCTCTGTATCAGCTTTCAAAGCGCATAGCATACCAAGCTTTTATCTGGTTGACCAGTATACTGGTCCAATAGCAGACATCCATTGCAAATGGCTGGGGCTGGACATGAGACGTGAAGAGTCAGCCATGACACCCTGTGGGTAGATTGGATAATGACGCCATAAGTTCTCATTTAGTTAAGCTTCAAAGCAGTATTATATGGCAAACTAAAGAAATGGCGAAGATTTACAAACTACATATAAATGTTTCCGTCTATTTGACTTATCGTTTCCAAACAATATATGTACATATCATATGCAATGCTCTATGACAATATGGCGAAATCCAATAAAACGGCATAATTCGGCTCAAAGGGGGTAAATTTATGACTCCTATCAAGAAGTTAAAATTAATAGCTTAGAGTCTATGGAATCAGAGAAACACTGTTCGTGAAGTAAGTCGGTCTGTACCCATATCCAAAGGAGATTCGTGGTAAAACGGCTGATCTTTTAATTGATTAGGGGTGAAAAATAATGGACCCACCCAAGAAATGTTCTGATTCCGTTCAAAAAGCTAAAGCTAATAACAAAGGATGCAGAAAAAACATTTGGTGAAGTTAACCTGATTGTATCCAATGGAGAAATGAGGTAAAACGGTATATATTGGTTGATAAGGGGTGAAAAATAATGGACCCACCCAAACAATGTTCTGACTCCGATCAAAAAGTTAAAGTTAATAACAAAAGGAAGCAGAGAAAAAAGTTAGGTGACGTAACCCGGATTGTGTTCATATCCAATGGAGAAATGTCGTAAAAAGGCAGATTTTTATACGGGGTGAAAAATAATGGACCCACCCAAAATAATTGCTGATCCCGGTCAAAAAGTTAAATCTATCAACCTAAGGAAGCTGTCGAAAAAGTTTGGTGCTTTTATCCGGTCTATCCCCATTTCCCAAAAATATGTCGCTAAGGTACCTGACTACGAGCAACACAAACACCTAGGCCTATTGGTGAAGGTATGTCTAGTAGGTTTCTATTGTTACTTAAGGAAAATTACAGAATGCAGTGGCGTAGTGAGGGTTGTCGGCGCCAGGGTGCAAAATACAATTTGCCCCTCCCCGTACACATTTTACCCATATGTTTCCGCTAGGAGCCAACTGAACCGGTTATGATACGGTGAAGTTTTAAAATGGCTCGTGTGTGTAAGGCCTGTCATAACTTATTATTATTATTATGTGCACTTTTGCGTGGCAGACGTACGTGATGTGGTTCGCATCTGTTTCGCTTGTGTCATTCCATACGAAATATACCATCGCAGTTCTTTTGTAGAAGTAAAGTTAATAGATATAAAAAAAATTAAATATACAAATAAATACATGATTAAAATGTCCGTATGATAAAAACGTTAAAAATAAAAAAAATAAAAAGTTATAAATTGCACTAAAATGTAATAAATATGTAAATAAATAATATAAAAGGTAATTTCCACGGATTCATATGATGCTTTCATATTTTGAAATATCCCGCCCAAATTTTCACCACTGGTCACGGTCGAGTGCGCGCAGAGCGTCGACGTTGGCAGGACAACGTAGTGTACAACCGATGCGTCGCAGGTCCGCGCTCAACGCTGTCGGTAGAGTCATTCGCGGTCGACCCTTGTATATCGTATCCACGGCGAAATAGTTGTCGATCGCTCACTGAGCGGGTGTATCGGGTTGCATACGGAGCACGTGCCCGAGTAGACTCTATCTTGCAGTTATGGTGGCTTCGCTAATGGGACGACATCGGTAACGGTGGTACATTGTCTCGTTAGAAATGCGATGTAATCAATGGATGCCGATGATCTGGCGTAGATGACGACGGTGGTACGCATCCAGACAATTTAGGTATGATTTCGTATGTATCCATGTTGTACGTCAACCCGGGCACGACGAAAGAAACGTATAGCCGTAGCCGTAGCCGTAGCCGTAGAGATATGTGATCTTGCGGAAGGCGACGTTGGCCAGCTGCTTTCGCAGAGCGACGTCTTGGCTTCTCCGAGAATGAGACGAGCTGACAAAGTCCTTGTCGTCAGCGTACTCGACGTCCAGCGGTTGGGTGGCGTCGGCTGGTGGACGTGTCGGGAGGCGCGATTGAAGGTCACGAAGTGCCGCTTCGAAGTACACAGTAAATAACACTGGGCTGAGGCTGTCGCCTTGCGGCGTCCCGATGGATGTGGCGAATAAATAACAATCGCCAGGTGGCGGCGAGTAGGAAGCAAATCATCCGCTGTTCCGACTCGCCGAGGGATGTTTGTAGCGTATCAAGCAGCTTGTCGCGACGTATGGTGTCGAAGGCGTGAGTCAGGTCGATGCCGAGGAATTCGCTCGACACGCGCTGACGCTGCGCTGTCACGCATAGTCAACGGTAGCCGAAGACTGGCAGCTCTTCTACGGCTGGATGGCTGAACTGCCAGCTAAAGTGTTCGGTGACCCGTGCGTTCAGTTTGGTTGCGTTGCAGATAACGCGTCCAGCGTCGTCGTGGCGGCAGGTTTCCTAGTCATCTCATGAACAGCACGAAACATTTTTTCGCCATCGTGGAGACATTCAACTTCTGACACCAGTCTGCCTTGTCTCGCTAAGGCCATATCGCGATCACATCGGCGGATAGCGTTTGGAGTGTTCTGCAGGTATAATTTCAGTTTGCGTTGTTCCGCTGACATTGCCGCCAGCACAGTGTGGAACATCTCTTGTGGCCGCCGGGGCGACCCGACCGATGGTCAATTCCGCCGCCGACTTCCGACAACGCAGCCAACACGACGTCACGAAACCGTGCGCGGAAGGGATCGCTAACTGACAACTCGGTATTGTTGCGAACGCGTATCGACCAGCGCACCTTCTCGATTCGACCCCAAACATTGAGCATTTGCCTGACGTCAGGCTTTGCGACGAGCAGACCATGGTCGCTATTGATTAATGTGTGCCGATATACACACAAAAGGCTCCCTATCATAAAAGTCATAATGGTGCTCAACTTCCATAAGATGTATCGTTTGACAGTCCAGCGTAAAGCCAAATTTGGTGTACTGTTATCTGAGATGAGTAAACATAATAACCATTAAATGTTCATGCTGGAGCCGGTCCATGACACGCAGGAGTTTCTGTTCAGTCGAGATACCTTAGTCTGATCTTCGTTCTACGGGCATTCTTTTCTGTTACATTACCCTTCACTGAACTTGTCTCCCCTTCCTTTGCCTTCAGTCAAATCGTCGCGGAAGGCTTCTTGGAAAGTCATTGTAGAATTGTAGTCTCTTTTTGGCATAGCGAATCTCTTTGCCAGGATGTCGAGCCAGAAAATATATAAGAAGAGTACAGAAGTTGAATGTCATGATGTTTTGAAACAATTGCCCCGAACACTCTGGTTTCTGGTAATTCACTCGGCTCCCTGACAGCCTCTCAAGTAGCCCAATACTGTCATCGAAACCATCGTTAATAGTTTTGATAGTTTCTACAGCACTACGTCCCTCCAACAGGTTTTTGACTGTGACGGGCGCCATCTGGCTTAATTTCGCCAACTGCAGATTTGAAAGTGCAAAAAGGGATAAATATCGTTTCATCGGTCACAAAGAATGTCACAGTGATTCCGTGTTTCCTAACTGGCAGAATGAACCCCAACCAAGTTGAAACTGTGATTGCCACAAAATGTGGAATTTATTATATGCGTGTTTACTAAACACGATTTGGCGGACACCTTACCGTCAACGTAGTTATTATATTCTTAAGAACATTCTATTAATGGATAAATAAAAAACTATTAACAGACTCTGCCTCCTTTTAATATAATGTTATCGGCTTGGTATGTAAGTGGACTGCCGATTCGACGCCCCCTAGACCCAGCGCCATGGTGCGAGTGTACCCCATTGCCTCCGGGTTACTACGCCACGGACAGAATGTTACCATTTTGTACATTTCCAAATGTGCGTTTGTTTTTATAATAACATGTTCCTACATGAATATGCACCTTTAATGTTACTATAATCACACAAAATGTGTTTTAAGAAATTGTTACTTCGTATATAAAATGTCAAATGCCTGTGTCAGTCGCATAATAAAAATGATTCTACACTTGTGCATTTTAGTTTTTACTGTTGACTATGATATATGCAATCATGACACTGGGTAACACCAGCTGCCCTGTTGTAACAGCCAGGATGATATCGTCATTGGACCGACGACTGACACCAGCGATGGCTTAAAACTGTCCTTTTACGTCAAGCAAAGTACTTCCGAAGAGGCACTGATAGACCGTCACATTCTGGCAGACATTCTCGAAAAACATAAGGCGGAAATACAGAAAAAGATTAACTACGAGGCAAGTATACTAGAAGTCACTTTCAACTCATATAAGGTCTCTGTAAATTAAGTCTATACAATGACAACGCTAAGAATCTGTTATAAAACAGTTCGTTCTCTGTTTGTATGTGCACCCACATCTCCGTCAGTTTTGCATGTATCGGGCTGAAATTATGCATGGGATCTACCGGGCCCATTGATATGGTTCGTAGATTTATACCTTTTCGAAAACGTCCGTGGGTGGATAACTTGAGGGCTCAATATTTCAAGTCTGCACGTGGAGTTCCAGCCGCAGAATTTAATGTTTTTCTATATCATCGTAAATATAAATATGCCATCTACACATATGTCGCTGGATGTATGTTTTTTTAAAGTAGTTTTTGAGTTATTGATGTTTGTAAATGCTCAGCGCTTAACACGCACCAGGTTTGCCTGTCGCTGGTCACGTAAGCATTTCGCCGCGTCAGTCCCGTGAGCGTGTGCTACTTCTAGCAAACAACACACTGCAACAATTCCGTGGAGTTCCAGCCACGGAATTTAATGTTTTTCTATATTGTTGTACAGATAATTATTCCATGTACAAATGTGTCACACTGGGTGTATGCAGACAAATGTATTAGTTTTTATGTTATTAGCGTTACAAAATCCCGGATTCGTAACTCAGCTGCCGGTTACTGGTTAAGTCAGTTACACGGGTGAGAGCGTGCGATTTCTGGCAAAAGGTTGTCCTATCAACTAGGCCAGTGACCATGCAGTTACAACTTATTAATGCGGGTAGGCTGGAAACATTTGGGATGGGTTTGGGGTGTCTGGTACTCAAATGTTGGGCATTTGAGGTTTGGTATATTTTCAGTGTTCATAATTATGTGAACAATACTTTTTTTAGATTTCAATGCAAATGATTTGAGGATGTATATGACTGCCTTTTCCCCCTGGCAACGCCGGGTAACTCAGCTAGTTAGTAATACAATATTTACAGGACATCGGAGTATAACATTAGTTCGAGAAGGGCATAACAACACATAAGTCTAAGACTTCAGCTGTGTCCTTTCAGCAGCAGCAGCAAACCATACTGTGCATGTATTATGTTGTTGTTGTTGTTGTTGAATAAACGTTCATTCATTCATAACATAATTAAATGAGAACAAAAGGAAATTGTGCGGGCCTATACACGTAAAAGAGTTGATACAATTTAACCATTTGCATCTACACACCTGTGATTTACTCAGAACTTATTTTCAAAGTGGGAGATTATAGTGAAATCTCACAGTTGCCGACGTCTGTCATATTGAGACACGTCCTCCATGCTTGACCAATAAGCGCCTAGGGTTGACCGCTGCGGTGACGCGTCGAGTGCCCTTTTTTTCGTCATGTATACGAATATGCCAGCTCATATGTTGGTTTCTGGTATTCCGTTCAATTCAGAATTACACTTGTAACAACTGTTTTAATGCCATACAAAACAATTCGGCGTTACAACCTAGAGTCATATTCTCAGTTTGGCGACGGGCGAATTGTGAAGAGTAGGGAGACGTCAGACTTTCTGTTACAATGACCATGCAATTTAAATTATGTGTCTTCAACAAGGTTATTCTACAAAATTGCTGGTATGGTATATTTGATTGTCGTGGCTAATGGTTAGATTTTATCAACTCTTAGATGCATACCCCCAAGAAGATGCCCTTTCTCCTTTAACCGTGAATTCAGATTTTTCACGGAATATATTTTTCTTGTATTTAGGTCAGTTATTTCTTTGAACATTTGCATGTCAAGCGAACCATACCAACATAGCATACAAAAGTGTGTGTGTGTGTGCGTTCGCGCGCGTGCGTGCATGCGTGCGTGCTTGTGTGTGTTCGTACGCGTGTTGAAATTAGATAACAAAACATGTTAAAAGCAGTTTTAAATAGTTTAAATGTGGTTAAGCTGTAGTACTTTTGATTGAAAGTTTAACCCACTGTTATCCACATGAGCACACTTATAACAATGTCCATTAAATGTTATAATATATTCAATACTTGACGCAGATACGCGTGCTGCCAGTGGCCCTGTCAACTACGCCCACGACATCGCCTCCGACGTCAACCCCACCGCCAACATCAGGACCCCCGGGGCCATCTGGCGGCGGCGCACCGGCTTGGGTCTTCATAGTGGCCGTGGTTGGACCGCTCGTCCTCATTGCCATCATAGCAGTGGTCGTAGCCTGCGTCGTTCACAAAAGACGTGCAAAACGGTGGGTAGCAAATAACAGATGGTATTTTGCGAATTTCATCGCCCACCAATTACACGAGACTGGCGGAATAGCACAATTAGTTGCATCGGATTAATTGGGTTACCGACCGACAGCCGCAAACTATTTTTTTCGAGAATACATTTGCTAACTATGTATGTATCTAATCGATGTCGTAGTTGTTGGTATTTTTATATATCGACAACGTTTGCACAAAATATGTTCAATTTATTAAATGTATGATATTCGTTCTTCACACTTAGTTGTATATATATATGTGTGTGTGTGTGTGTCTCACACACACACACACACACACACACACACACACACACACACACACACACACACACACACACACACACACACACACACACACACACACACACACACACACACGTCTCTGAATTGGTGAACCTTCTAGTTCTGTAAACCACCAAAAATATACTCTGAAGCACGGTTATCATTTTGTTTATGTTGTCTGGCGGTCAGACTAAACTGAAAGCCAAGTATCTGCTTCCCAGAGAAGTCGAGATGGTGTTCGAGTGAACAGGTCTGCCAGGGAGTAAAGTGTAAAGAGCTTTAAGCAGTCCTGAGGACTGGATACTGCGCTATATAAGAATTTACCTTGGGAAACTGTTGACTGCTACTACTATATATAACATTATAACTCTATTAGTAGATCTAAAGTTGCGTTATCCAATGTAAAATAACAAATTCGGATTATGTTTTGTTTTACAACAGTTCCAGCCACACGCTGCAAGGAAACCACGGCCACGACAGTCGGCCTCTGGACATGTATGACATCATGACGCCACCAGGTGTCAGCACAGACGACTACTGCGAGTCCTCCACTCTGCCGGCGAAGACAGGTGCTTCCACGCGTAACGGAGTCGACAACCCCATTTATTGCGAAGTTGGAGCAGGGTGCGTTTGTTGAAGGAAGGCGTGCTAAGGGTGGTCACATAGGTTCATACAGTTCGAAAATACGTTTACACGCCCGTAGCCAGCTATTCACAACCAGGGGGTTCACATTTCCCAATAGACTACAGGGGGTGCTACAAGTTCATCTTGGTTGGAGAAAGCGGGGTATACAAAAAGGGGGTTTACGTGAACCCATGACCACATATGCTCACCGGACAGTTTCTCACCAGGGAAGTGAAATAGAGGACAGTTGCACCCCCTGGCTTAGATCGAATCACGGCCCGTCCTTGCAACAACAATACTGGCAGTGCCAGCAAGCGATACATGCCCGTAGCCAGCTTTTCACAACGGTGTGTTTACATTTTCTCAATACAGACTCCAGGGGGCGCTACACGCTCATGTGTGGTTATAGTTTTTACAATGTAGAGGGCGGCACATGTTCACGTGGCAAATTGACGCTAATAGTACTTGATGCTTTCACAGGGGTTCCAGATTATGCCTTAATGCAAGAATATCAGTCTTAATGCAGATAATAAAATTGTTGTGAAGTTCACAAACTATCACCTACAAATTAGTAATCTTCTTAACGACACTAAATTTCTTCTCTCTTATGTTTCAGTGATGCAACTGCACACCAGAAATACCAGGAAGAAAAGACATCTCTGTAGACAGATTGTATATAATTCTGTATACAATCCTGTATACAATAACTGTATAAGACTGCGTTGCTTCTACTTGTACCAGCTTCTAGAACAATGATCAGTTTTATATATATGTATTTATAATAATGACATGTGGCCTTACACAAGTAAAATGCTGATATCCAGCTAGATTTATCCGCATTGTGCTTACTCCATTATGAGAGCAATTATTTTAGTAACAGCTCATGGACTTTTGTACACCCAAGACCATTGACTACATGTGTCCATGATAGGATTTTCCATATCCTGTGTGTGATCTTTTATTTCCACTTTTATAGTCTTCTCAATTGACTATCTGGCACACGATCACCGAGCTGGCAAGCTCTATATGTTCGGAAAATATAGTCCATGCAGAATTTGTTTACCTAGCTTGATTACTAACTTTTATAAATGTACAGAGATAGGATTATACAAGGAATCATCACACAAATCATACTTAGAGATAAATAGTTTATTTCTCTTTAATATGTATGTACAATTGGATAACAGGACGACACAAGTAAACAAAAATACACATTTTCTATGTACATTTTGTCTATATTTATCACTTTAAAATGGCATACACCAATTGTCTCGATCACAAAAATAAAGAATATCTCGGCCAAACATATGGTTTCTTCAAAACGATAAATCTGCCACCTCAACATCATTAAATTCACAGAAAAATCAACAGTTTCACTTACAGATTTCCATGTGCGTCATCTATCTTGGGCAGACAAGATTCTGCCTCTGCTTACAGGTGTAACCATGGAAACGGATTGTGTTTCTACAATGCTATTTTTTTATTATTTACACACAGATCCTTTTTGTTTCATTAGATACAAGAGCAAAGGATCGTGCTTCAATGATGGATGAGATTTGGACTTTAAATGTGCTATGCCTTCTCATTCATTATTGGCATGAAAATTAGCTGCACCAAGCAGAAAGCTACCATCATACACACCTTGAACTACAATATGTACATCTGTACATACACCTGCCATGTCATGTGTTTTTGTTGTGATGTAACAAGGCACTCGGTCCACAACACAACAGATAAAAGGCAGCTTTGAAAGTTTTCTCTTTCTCAAAACAATGTAAACATCACAAGACATCTTGATAATACTATTTAATACAACACAATCTACCCAGGTATTTCAGTTTGCAATGCAGCAATGGCATTATTATTAACCAGTAATCCCACAGTGCATGTCTGCAATAGCATTTTATGTCATCACAATGAAAAATATCCTGCTGTATCATAATTTCTTATAATAGTATCGTATGTTAATTAGTAAAAATGGTCATCAATTTGGGAGGATATTTTTTAAAAGTCGGATGAAATTCAAATAAAATGTAAACCTCTTTACTGTGACACAGAAATCAAGAGATGTCACTATCTTTTGTGAACATCACATTGTTCATTTTAGAAAGTCTACTTCGTACAATTTTGGGGCCATCTTCAAATTATGTATGCAAGAAGGGGGTAACTGTGATTGTGTGAGCTCTGCATACATGAGAGGTGAGGTCTAGGTTAGTGCATGCAAGGTCGCCATTTTGCATACACTGTAAGGTAAGACCTGACGTGAACTCTGTACAGAGGGAGAGTTAGACATGACTCTTATGGTGTATGTATACAACGTTCATTTTTCCATGATTTCATGCGTACATAATTTGTGGATGATTCCACGTCAATATACAAACAGAAATATAATTCATGTTACATAGACATCACACTGTGACAAGAATGAGATGGAATGGCAATTTCACTTTTGAAATATAGTTTTCTACATGTTATGACACAGAGCAAATGGAAGGAACAATGACATTTGTGTGGACTTGCTACTCCAAACAATTTGGACTATTGCTGGATTGCATGCTTGGCCATGTATTCTGCTGTTGTTTGATGCTAGGTGTCATCACAGCACTTTCAATAGACACAGTTTGGCCTGGTCACTGTGAAATCTAGTTTTGATTCTCCCACATTCCACCTTATACATGCACTTGTTGGTGGAATGGTTTCATGCATTTTATGCATGTACAACAAATATCTTGAGTAAAATATGTCATATATTTACACTTATTTTAGTAATACAAACTCCCACATATGTGAACTGTAGACGTCTAATATTTCTAAATGGACACTAATGTTACAGTTATTTGATAGCATAGTTAGGGGAAAAGGTAAATTTTATTAGATAAATCTGAGACTGAAAGTGGCTAGCAGTGCAAGACTCGACAGGGAATTAGAACACAATGATCTATGTAAGTAAAACATGGAATCTGACTCGTTAGCATAGCTGCAATATAGACATTTAAAGGCTGCGAACATTGAGCTGTCTGTGTTTCCATGCATGGACATACACTTGTGCAGACTACATGACTCATTTCAACAAAAAATATACATATACACAAAATGAGGCCAACAGAAAGTACAATTCCTGCCTGAGTGGCGCCACCTGGGGAATCTTAGTAAAACAACCAAACTCAATTTGGCTGAATAACTGTCAAAACCTCTACAGGCATATTAACCCACAAATGTTTGTTCATGACACATGGTAGTAAGGCACTCTTTGTACACAACTGTCCTATCATAGTGAATCAAAAACAAAGCTGCAGGAAAGAGGAACTTTCTTTAGCTGGAATCAGGACACTTTTAGGTGTACAAGTCAGCATCGCTCAGAGTACCTGACTCGCAGCGCTCTGACTTAGATAGATGACTCCTCCCACAAAGTTCACACCAGCTGCAATGATGAACACAGGGAACCAGCGACCATGAGACTGGGTCACCAGCTCAGCCGTCATTGGACCACACACGATGCCGGGAATCGTCGCCTAAAAACACAATGTTACATTACACCACTGACCTATTCATCATGTGACCTACTGCCTAGCGACAAGGTTAGTAAGGCCATAAAAAATGGAGCTTTCGGACATTCTGTCACATATTTTGTTGAAACTTTGGCCCAGAATGTTATTCTCTATTACAAAATCATAAGGCAGTTATTCAAGTGAGAACTGTATAAAGAAAAGGTTGATTTATTAGCTGTCATGCCGCATTAATAATGTAAGGCACACAATAATACTTATGAAAACACTGTCGGCTTGACGGGGGTCACGGGCAGAATAGGTAAATGGTGATGTGGTGGATAAAAATATGTTATTTCAACTTTCATCAGACATTTTCCATGCTTAAATAATGACTTATTTTCAAGTAAAAGTTGAAATGTATGTGCTTGAAGCTAATTAGCATAGGAGATAACATACCCATTTTTAGTAATACACAATACATTTGTTAGCAATACATAATAGAAAAATACATATAATTCTTAGCATTATTTACGTACTATGTATTCAAATAGCACTACTCAAACTCAATTTCTAACTGTATTTGGAGTTTTCAATTTAGTTTGGAATATGTTGCAAGAATAACTGTTTTTTTCACACATATTTATATTATTCTACAGTTTTATACCTATAACATTGACACACGTTGATTTCAATTTGGTTCTGGTATACACATAGTGGACATGTCCCCGACTACTTGATCTGGTATTGTACACGTGCATAAAATCTACATTTAATTGCAGTTGTAATTGCAGAGGAATTAAGTTTTGTTTAACTTCGTACAAAAGTGATAAACATTTAAACTCAACAATATCAAGAAATTTAAGGCAATTCAGATTATAAAATAAATCATTAGTATGGTCTCTATATCCTGCATGGCTGATGATTCTAATTGCTTTTTTCTGCAAAGAAATGATACAACCCAATCTAGACGGGTACGTAGGTTGTGCCCCGTATTTCACAGGCATACATCATGTATGGTAATATGTACAATACAAGTTATACATGACTTTCATATTTAATATATACCAAACTTTGTTTAGTATTGAAATACTATTTGACATCTTTACGCTACTGTTCTCAATATGTTGCCTCCATGTGAAATTGTCGCTGATAATTACACCTAAGAACTGAATACAAGGCACTCAATCAATATCAAATCCATCTATTGTTAATTTGAAACTGTCCACTTTTTTTCTTCCCGAAATACATAAATTTCATTTTACCTAGATTTACAGATAATTTATTCACTTTAAACCAAAATGAAAGCTTAGCTAATTCTGATACCAACACATTTTGCATTTCCTTTAAGCTGTCACCTGTGTAAAATATATTTGTATCATCTAGCAAATAGAATAAGTTTAATTAAGTTAGATATATTGCATATATCGTTTATATATAATAGGAATTACAACGGGCCAAGTACAGACCCTTGTGGTACTCCACATATAATATGCATTTTCTTGGATTTCACATTATCATAGTAAACATATTGATACATATTTCTTAAATGATTTTTAATCCAGTCAAGTGCTACGCCCCATTCATTCTTAAGACCAGCTTTATAAATTTGAATAACTTTTGCTAATTTTAGTTTACAAAATTTAGATCAATTATTTTAACTACATCCATTGTAGATAAGTGCTCTTTTATTAATTTGGCTGTTTGTAAAGTAGAATCGCAGGTAGCAGTGTATTTTATCATTTAAATTTATAAATCAGACCAATAAAATATTGTTGTATAATAAAAAGTCACAAGATTTAGTTGAACAGGTATTACTAAATTAGAGAGTAGTTAACAATTATTTGTATGACATCGCTACTATAAACCCAATAATTAATCAAAGTCAACCTTAATTAATACGTACACTTTAGTACTTTTGGTTTCATTAGGTTGTATATCTACCTCTATACATAGAGGTGAAAGCCTCAAATTGCACCTGCAGCAACAAACCAAGAGCAGCAGGTATACCATTACAGTATTTTGGTTTTGTTCCTGCTGACCATTTCATTTCTGCTGTCACCAACTACGGCACTGCATGCAGCAGATAATAGTTTCTTGAGCAGGACACCACTCACCAGGGTATTTGAGATGGCATACGTGATGCCAGCATGGTGTGGAGCAATGTCTGCATGGTTGCTTAAGTGACCAGATGAATTGCACGCACTCAGCCCCATAGAGACAGATACAAGACTGAAAGAAAGAATTCTTACACAGTCAGGACCCTGTTCAACAAAAATGAGTGGCTTACACATTGCTGGATATGTCAACGCTCATGTGTTGTCAAACGTCGGTACAGTCGAACCTTGCTTTAACCTTCGTATTACGGCCACCTCTCAATTATGGTCACCCTAGGATATTCCCAAATTACATCCGTAAGTATAGTATATGTAAGTATAGGAAATTAGTCCTGTTATAGAGTCACTTTTCTAATAATTTTTCCTCAGTCCAAAGGGTGACCCTAATACTGAGGTTCCACTGCACATGTGTCAATAATATTATGGTTTTTCAACACATGATAATTATGACATTTAAATTTATTACACTTTGACACACACTGAAAAGGAAGCATCTTTGTATCCACAGCAAAACCTGTCCATGGTGGGCAACTTTGGGATGTACAATATGTCCATTATTACTGCTACAGATAGGTAGTTGACATGCAGACTAGACATTCACAATTTTCAAGTGTTCACTGTATATAGGATTTCATTATGGACATGTGTCCACAAACACAGGTTTCACTGTAGCACATATAGCGTATGTAATATAAGCCTTTTTTTAAATAGCTGATATTTTACATAAACATAAATGTATTAAATCAAATTAAAAAAATTAATTAATGCAAGGAATGGACAAGTTAATTAACATCAGAACGAAAACAATTTGTTCTGCTACACATGTAGAAAAGAACATGGATCATGACAAACATGACAACAGACAGGCCTTTGCAAAAACAGACTGGACAACAAGATAACATGAAATGAGAAGGGCTTGACAAAATACGAGACATGGTTAAATCAGGCTGCACATTATTCACTAGTTATAATTTTATGAACATATCCTGATGTGAATTTTTACGTGTAGATTATTACATGTGATCTGTATTTGTGATGCCATAATAAATTACCACAAGGACTGTATACTTTCAGACACCTAAAAAAAACCTAAATTCTTTAAAAGAATTAAATTCTCTGCTGTCCAAAAACATACAGTACAAAAAATACTTTTGTTGTCTGAAAATATAGTCATTATAGGTTGAATGTATTCAGACATATACAAATAATAGGTGTTGAAAGACATATACAGAAATTGATGCCATTCTACTAGAATGAAGAGAACTCACATCATGGCTAGTGAGAGGTTGGGGATTGAACTAGAAAGAAGAGAACTCACATCAAGGCTAGTGAGAGGTTGGGGATTGAACTAGAAAGAAGAGAACTCGCATCAAGGCTAATGAGAGGTTGATGATTGAACTAAGAGAACTCACATTATGGCTAGTGAGAGGTTGGGGATTGAACTAGGAAGACGAGAACTCAGATCAAGTCTAGTGAGATGTTGAGGATTGAACTAGGAAGAAGAGAACTCACATCATGGCTAATGAGAGGTTGATGATTGAACTAAGAGAACTCACATCATGGCTAGTGAGAGGTTGGGGATTGAACTAGGAAGACGAGAACTCACATCAAGTCTAGTGAGATGTTGAGGATTGAACTAGGAAGAAGAGAACTCACATCATGGCTAATGAGAGGTTGATGATTGAACTAAGAGAACTCACATCAAGTCTAGTGAGATGTTGAGGATTGAACTAGGAAGAAGAGAACTCACATCATGGCTAGTGAGAGGTTGGGGATTGAACTAGGAAGACGAGAACTCACATCAAGTCTAGTGAGATGTTGAGGATTGAACTAGGAAGAAGAGAACTCACATCATGGCTAGTGAGAGGATGGGGATTAAACTAGGAAGAAGAGAACTCGCATCATGGCTAATGAGAGGTTGATGCTTGAACTAGGAAGAAGAGAACTCACATTGTGGCTAGTGAGAGGTTGTGGATTGATCCAGGAAGAAGAGAACTCGCATTATGGCTAGTGAGAGGCTTGGACTGAACTAGGAAGAAGAGAACTTACATAATGGCTGGTGAGAGGTTGGGGATTGAACTAGGAAGATGAGAACTCACATCATAGCCAATGAGAAGTTGAGGATTGAACTAGGATGAAGAGAACTCACGTCTTGGCTAGTGAGAGGTTGGGGACTGAACTAGGAAGAAGAGAACTGACATTATGGCTAGTGATAGGTTGAGGATTGAACTAGGATGAAGAGAACTGACACCATGACTTGTGAGAGGTTAGCGATTGAACTAGGAAGATGAGAACTCACATCATAGCCAATGAGAGGTTGAAGACTGAACTAGGATGAAGAGAACTCACATCATGGCTAGTAAGAGGTTGCTGACTGCGCTGAAGAAGAGAAGGAAGATCCCAGGACCCAGCAGTCCAATACTGGTCATGAGACGCCGCACGGACAACACGGACCACTTCTGGGCAATGAGACCATCCGCAAAATGGGCTGCACCTGTAAACAGGCATAGTGTAAACCATATTCACTTGGTGTACTTAAAATAAGATACTTTTGAAGATAAAATGTTTAAAGTCTGTATTCGTTTGACGTATCTTGCAGTCAATTTACATTTTTTTTACTGTAACATTTTGATTGCTATAAACCAACTTCTTCAGACAACTACCTGTAAATGGTGATGTGGTAATCATGCAAATTTCTTTATATAAAATGTTAAACAATAATACTTTCAACATTGTGACGTGAACATACTTCAGTTTCAGAAGAAAACTGTCATTGGGTTCACTACAAAATGAAACTAGCATTTTTTTACCAATTTAAAAAAAAAAACTAAATAATTAATCAAGATAAGGTGAAGACATTTATTCAAGACATCATCACCAAACTTGTAACTGTGTAATATACAGTACATAACACAAATGAAAATACAGCACGACAGACACTAAAATGTATTTAACTTGAAAACAATGATGTAAAGTTACAAATTTGCCTACTTCAACCATTAGCAAAGAAACTGTTGTGTAACAGTTGAAGCTAAATGTTTACATTTTATCTTTTAGACAATGCTACCACAAACAATTATTTATGAACAAACATCAAAGCCACCATTAATTCATTAACGAACAAATAATGTGAACATTCTACTTACCTACACCAAACACTGAATTCATGATGTGCGGGACAGCTGTGAACATCATATCCTGTTTGTTGGCCCCAAGGTTACGAGCCATGTAGGTTGGTAACCACTGCATGATCATATAGTTGGACCAGTTCATACTAAAGTGTGCTATATATATGGACCATAAAGACCAGTGGCTGATGAACTCTGTCCAGCGTACGTTGCTACTGGTTACCTACAAACAAATCATCACCCTTTAGCCAACCTCAGTAATACCAAAAACAGATAAGCAAACATAAAAAATATACAACTAAAAAAATGTCAAAAATCACTCAATTCAACGGTCGCTAGCACCCTTATAGCTTGTCCGATACTGAACATATTGGTATTGTTTGATAGTTTACCTATTCATCATCTACGTAGTAAATGGCACGGCTGACCATGTTAAGGAATATTTAAGCCATTATGTAGATCTGGAATGGAGTTATGCTCGTCCGCTTGAGCCCAGGATACGATGTTAGTGGTGGGTACTCTTCGCTGTCAGCGAAACTGCACATTTACTGTCAATCATCACTGCATTACTATGGCATCACACATGGCTGTTTAGCACAGTCAAAAACAGGAAGACATTTACATGTCCGTCTTCGATTTTGATGAAACTTGGTGTGTTGGTTTATATTCATGAGTCTATTAAAAATGTCTATTAACATAATTCATTTTTCTTACATAATATAGTAGTCACCATCTTGAGTGCCCCCCCCCCCTTGCCAGCCACCACCACATTTTTGAAGCATCATTAAAACAACTCTAGTCTTTAGAGCAGCCACCCTGCGATCAACTTTTTGGGATGTTTTACCCGTCTAGCAACACGATATCCCATGATCACACTTGTGGGCCACACAGTCTGGTGGCAGGGTCATTTTACATTTCAGTTACGTTATGTTGAAAAGTTTAGTTTATGTTCAACCGCGATTACATGTCTGTACATCCATAACAGTGAATATATTTGATGTATGATGATCGGTGTGGAAGAAGGCAGCTGAGTCACCATGCACTGCGCCACCCCTCTTATACTGCCCAAGTACCTTGGTAGAATGGATGGCTGCACAAGGGGCATTACTGTACCTGAGTAAGACCGTGGGAATCCATGGGTGGACATGATGTATTTTTAATCACACTTTTCTTGGATAGGAATTGAATGAAACTGTGGGTGGACCTACTTTAGGAGGCTGGATGAACTCCTCCTCCTCGATGCTGGTGCGTACCTCCGTGTACAGTACGACCCACAGAAGCACCCAAACGAAGCCAATCGAACCGAACAGGTAGAACATCCATGACCAATGCAGATATGGACTTACCTGTGACAAGACATACATGCATTGTCACCTACTTTGAGAAAGGCAAACACACTGCAGCAGCACAAAACATTTCTAGAAACATACCTTTTTAGAGCAGTGTTTTATATGCTTATGTGAACATTCTACTATGAACTTATTTTTATTAATTTTATTATATAAACTTTTTAAATGTTACGTACTACATAATATTATGGTTGGACTATTTAAAGATTTCGTCAAGTTCTATATTTTAGAATGCTTAGTTGATATAGTTGATTACATCTACTGTATTACCCCCAATAGACAAGCAGTGCACGAGAGCAAGGGCTTGAGTGCACGTGTATTTATTTATCATAAGACATATGTAACACAAGCTGTCAGTGTTGGGTGAAGGCACACATACACATCACACATGTGCAACTCTAAGACAGGCAACACGTAGCGAAGGACAGATTCTGCATATATCTACCAAAACATCCGGCACTCGGTCATCAGAAGACAGTACACGGCAAAAATGAGCAACTCGAGACAACTATCAGCAGTGTTATCATTTGTGATTTTTTTTAACTCCAGACCAACGCCACATCAATTAATTGAGCAGTGTTAAACAGACAATCATGGTGCTAGCCAGAAGACATCATTGGACATTGCAGGATATCCTCCACTTGTGCTGAATCGGTGCTCAGATAATCCAAACCAGCATGCTTTGCAAGTGACGCTACGGGCAATGCCAACTGCAAGATTCTCGAAGTCGTCAAGTCGGACATTGGAGCATTCTTCGTTGTTTGACCGTTCCTCTTGGCTACAGGCTTATGACAATTCACATTATGATGAGTGGAGCACAGTGGCTGGAGCATCGGACTCTCATTCAAGAGAACCCGGGTTTGAATCCTGTGCTGCGGTGTCGACCCTTGGGCAAGTTCATTCACTCTATGTAGCTTCAGTTCACTCAGCTGTATAAATGAGTACCTGGCTATAGACAGCGGTGGATATTTTGTATGTATAGTATTCGTGCATTAATTGCAATGTGGCTGAATGCTTCCCAGAGAAGTTGAGATGGTGTTAAATTGAACAGGTCTGCCAAGAAGTAAAGTGTAAAGCGCTTTGAGGAGTCCTAAGACTTGATACTGCGGTATGTAAGAACTTACATTTACTTCCCTGGGAAGCATTCAGCCATTCTGCAATTATTGCATGGAGACGAGCAAGCTGTTCAAATAATCACCATTGTCTGTAGACAGGTATTCATTCAGACTACCGAGTGAACTTCTTGTATATAATTCAAGGACAGAGGGATCGTCACATGTCGCACTTGATGTCCTGAAGCCAGGCTATTGCTGCTTCGCCCAGCCAGACCAGGTTGCCGTTTCATTGATGTAGCGGACAGTCACTGGTGATGACGAGTGCGGCCTGCCTTTTGGCATTCGCACGAAGCTGATGGTGCCAGCCCCATCTGGTTCATATTGTGTCGTCCATAGCCTGTTCTTATTCGGTTGAGGTGCACCAGTGAGTGTCGGCAAAGGTCGTGTCCGATTGGACTGGGATGAATTCCCTAAGTGGCAATTGATGCTTCATTGATGGGACTGGGATGAATTCACCGAGTGAACTGAAGGATGAGGATTGAACGAAATTGTCCACGTTTTTAAACAGCAGCAAGAGGAACAAAATGAAAGATTAATTATGTTAATTGTCCCATTCCTACTCATGTGTCAGTGCCACATAAACGGGAACTCACAATTTCATGTAATCATCCAGAGCGACACTTACCAGAGCAGCAACTGTTTGCCCAATGCTGCCCAGAGCTACTAGGTAGCCAAAGGCTCTTGAGCGTTCCTCAACAGGAATCGTGTGAGCAAATATATGGAATATACTTGGCATACCTGTAACATAAAAGGTAGTAGAAATGTCTGTAAACTTAAAGATTGCATGTGAGTGCACAGGTGAATGTGGTTATAGTTAACAGCACATTCTTAGACACGCCCGACTTAATAAAAAATACATTACAAAAAGCATGGACACAAGTGAATTTATGAAGTATGATTAATATACTTACAACTAGACATATTATTTTTATTTTATAAAGAGCATTTTTGCATTACAAACATGAGGTAGAGCATGTGTTTCGTGTTGAAAACAAGTCTGGAAGGTCTGTGACTTTTTATATCTTTAATCACACGTTTTACCGTGACTTTTAAAACTGCCCTTTATTCTGGGGCATGGCTGCTGCTAATAACCTGTTTGAACTACACATACACATGTGCCCACTGAAGCATGTCGCTGTCCAGAACATTGCTGGTGAATCTACGGAAATTCATGCAGCCACATAGTTAACCATGGACGGAAACAATTGAGAGACTGCATTTGTGTCGGTGAC
Source organism: Escarpia spicata (assembly GCA_963995525.1). NCBI lineage: Eukaryota > Metazoa > Annelida > Polychaeta > Sabellida > Siboglinidae > Escarpia > Escarpia spicata. The sequence continues at coordinate 33,186,954 of OZ023208.1, read as the reverse complement.
CATTGAGGCGTGGCACAACAGACCAATAAGAAGGGTGGCCAGCAGATGGTGCCGCCAGGTCAATTCTGTTTATAAACAAACTAGTGTTAACAGTGCCAACTTGATTGCACTGACCTCGACATGCTCGGATAATGGATCTTCTATTGAGTGAAGCTCCTCTCACTTTTGTGTGAACTTCGCCCTGGTTAACGCAAGATCCATTCGCAAACGGGAGTTCACAAACAGGCGTTCGCAAACAGGCGCTACTCGTGTGCGACTACATCAATGAGAATGGACTGGACATTGTCGCCTTAACGGAAACTTGACTGGCAGAAGGCAAAACGACTGTTGAATCCCAACTGTGACAGTGCGGTGAGGACTTCAGTTCGTTCACTAGCCACGTAGTGGGCCCATCGTGGAGGCGGTATAGGAGTACTGTTTCGAAAGACACTGCAGCTAGTTTCACATTGATACTCATGCCAGTGAGACTTGTTGTGTTATTCTGCGTAATATCCATATTGGTTGCACCACTCGCGTGATTATCATCTACCGACCGCCAACGTCCACCTTCTGTTCCTTCCTAGATGACATTGGGAAGGTTTTACTCATCGCAGCAACCCATCCTATAGACTGTCGTGTATGATGATTTCAACACACGATATGGTGATTCCACATGCGCCGAAGCAACGAACTTGGCTGATTTATTAGAGACTGATTTGTACAACATGTGCAAAGCACAACACATGAGTGCGGCAACATCTTGGACCTGGTTATCACGTCGGGAACATCTCCCGTCATAGCCACAACAGTTGAGTCGAAGACTCTTCTCACAGATCACCATGTGATTGTATGCAGATTACGCCAACCTAAACCAGAGCGCCTGATGCGATGCATCCAATACCGCAGGTACTCAGCTATTGACGGCAGCCATTTTACCGCAGATCTCGCGGCATCAGATCTTAATGTTCCTGAACAAAATCTGGAAGTTATCCTCACTCGATGCGATGGATGCATACGTAACATCGTTAACGCCCATGCCCCAGTAATTTCATGGACTATAATGGCTAGCCCGATGACACCGTAGCATACAAGCCAGCTGGCTGATGAGAAGCGGGCATTACGTCGTGCTCAGCATAACTGGCAACAAACTGGACTGACTGTACATCGTCAAATATACATTGGTTTGCGCAACACAGTCAGAAAATCACTTATGACTGCATGATCGCATTACTACCAAACTGAGATGACAAGTGCCAGTGGCAACATCCGACGTGTCTACCAGATCACAAACACACTACTTGGTTGAGCTGGAGACCGACCGCTACCCGAAGACACTACACAAGCTACTATTGCAGTGAAATTCCAGAAAAGTTTCTCCGAGAAGATTGATGCGTTGCGCCGCAACATGAATCAACCGTCAATTGAAGACGCAATGACAAATGTGGCTGCACGTTTAGTGTGTTTCAAAGCTGTTTCACCGGCAGACGTGAAGAACTTAATTTTAGCATCTGCTACCAAGTCATGCGAGCTGGACCCTCTGCCAACGTCACTCTTTCAACAGAAGCGCTGTGTCTGGTTATTACATGCATAATTAATGTGTTGCTCTCCGCTGCTATATATAGTCCCACAGTCCATGAAGCACACCATTGTGATGCCTGTACTAAAAAAACGAGGTGCTGATGATGTGCTGTCTGTCTAACTTCCGCTCAATATTGAACATTGTGTTTGTGGCGAAGACAATGGAGCGCTTTGTCTCAAGACAACTGCAACGCTTCCTGAACGAGAATGGCATACTGGGCGTCTACCAGAGTGCCTACTGATCACACCAGTGAGGCAGACAGCACTCTTACGCATTCACAGTTATGTAGCATAAGCGATTGATGCTCGTCGTGGAGCACTTATTGATTTAACAGCAGCCTTCGACACAATAAAGCACAATATCTTACTATGGAGACTGTATGGCTATGGCATACGCGGTGAAGCGCATGCGTGGTTAGCGTCATACCTATATGGTCGTACCTCTGCCGTGCGTGTCGGGAAAGAAGTGTTTGAGTGAGGCATGATGAGATCTGGACTCTGGAGTACCACTAGGGTCTGTTTTTGGGCCGGTGCTCTTCAACGCTTACATTGCGCCTCTAACAAATTTACTCAACAAACACGACATACAACACCATATGTACGCCGATGATACGCAGTTATATGTATATTTTTTCACTGTTTGAGCATACAAATGCTCTCATCAGAATGGAGGCTTGCATCAGTGAAGTGAAAACATGGCTCTATGACAAAGTGAAATTTGATTATTTTTGTTTTCCATTTTGACAACATTCACAAATAGTAATATTCCAACGACAATATAAAATGTGATGTAGTTATTATCAATGCATTGTTATGAAGTTTTTTTACCAATAAAATTATATCTTATTAATTCATTTATGATAATTAACAGCAAAGTTATAACTTTTTTATGGATCCCACTTAATTTTGTCCTTTGTGTGTGCCGTCACACGTAAGGCTAAAATGGTCTTGGCTCAAAATCCAGGTAGGCTTTAAATAAGGTTTTTGCCTGTAACAAACTGTGCGGAGGAATGTCAGGGTTTAGGGTCAAATGTCGGGATGTGGCTTTAATTAGGCGTGCGGCTACAAATACAAGATTTACGGTAAGTGTTTAGATTTACCATTTAGGGGACAAACCCTATTGTTAACCTTCAAAATATTGTAGCTATACCTGACAAGTACCTTATTGATATCTCTTGTATCCAGTTGCAAATGTCCAACTTTCCTGTCCACTCTGACGCACATGATGTATATTTTATTAAACTTGTACAACTATTGGATCAACAAGCAACTACTTTTGATATGTTATCAAGATCATTTTGCAAACATAGCAATGGAAAAGTGAGCTTTGTATATAGTTAAAACAAATATATTTAAGTATAGGTTTTTTAAACAAGAACCTAAATTTCATGCACTAGCTCATTATATTAACTATGTATACATGCACTTCATTCAAGATACAAAGCATAATTAGTCAATAGAACACTGTGTCTGTCATGCCATAAAATAACAAAATTGGTTTCAGCTTATTATTGAACAAAATAGTAGAATTTCTTTGATGTCTAAAAATAACTGTCCACTCCGACCCAGATTGTAAGAGATTGGATAATAACATAAGTTGAATCATCAGCTATAAGCACTACTGTGGGGGGGGGTGTAAATATGTTTGATAATTATTATTATAAATCATATTTCTATCTGTTGTAACAAAAAAATTGTGGCTACCAGTTGCACAAAAGTGCTATTATTTACCCCCAGGATGATATATGACGTGTTGAGTTTTACCATAAAATGATGTTACTGTCATTTTATTTTGTGCTGAAACAAACAAATTGCATTACAAACAAAGTATGTTGCCTTGATATTTCCAATATCCAAATAAAACAAATTTACCATGGACTGCAATTGTTTCTGTTATTGTGTGATACACGCACTACTTGTAAACCTTCCAGTTTTATGCTTACATAAATATAAGTTACATAGTTTCTAATTATACTGAAATCGGAGTAATCAAGTGATTTTGAAAATTTGCCCGTGACACACTAGTGGCCTAGGTTACTATGAAATTGTCCTTAATAACTATATATTACAAGACACAGCACCATTGGCAAAAACGACTCCAGGCTATGTAAGGAAAAAGGTAACTCCGAAAAACGAAAACCTACCTAAACCTTCCCCAAAGCCCAGTAGCACCCGTAGCAGGATGAGAGCTGGTATTGACGTGGCAAAGAAAGGCGTCACAAACGTGGACATCGACCAGATAAAAACCGCTAGAGTGAGCACGCTCTTGCCACCGTACTTCTTGGCAGCTTTACCTCCAAGAACCTAGTGAATGAATAACAAATCTATTTGAATGCTGCAAACAGATATGTAACTTGCTGCTAAATGTTACAGACTGAGACTCAATCTAACTCAGCACTGATATTAACAAAGATATTTAAACTAAATGGCAGCGTTTCCTGGCCAAAACTGTACCCAACTGTAAGGTCATTCACAAGATATTAAGAACTTTGCCAAATAATTTAAGATAGCAGTTTTACTCTTTATGAACATTAAATAAGATTTTGCTAAATATATTTGTGTCATCCTTGTCATTTACAGCTATTCTTATCTTTCTATGATTGCATGTGCTGATTTCCTGAAACAGAACTTATATCTGACAAAAAGGCACTCAGGACATTACAGGGTGGAGGAAGTTGCTGGCCAAATATCAAAAATTGCACTCAAAAGGTGCCAAATGGCTTCAGATGACCAAATGTACTGGTAGTTTGTGCCACAGTAAAAACAAAACAACATAATGTGGCTAAAAGGGTACATTGTTACTGTGATAGATGTTTGTTTGACAAAATAGGCACTTGTGACCTTACATGGTGGTGTAGTGTTTTGGCCAGAATTTCAACCAATACACCCACATAAAGATGTAAAATATATTTAAAAAATAACCAGAATAATGCATGTGTGTGTCAAAATTATTTAATGTTTTAAACTATCACTTTCACACTCTAATACTAGTAGTAGGAGGATTTTAGGCAAAAAATACACTGAACTTTGTTCGAGGTCAACAGAAAAATTGCAACATCAATTTTCTTATTGCTATGACATATGAGAATGCATTTATAAAGGTTGCCAAAAATTAACATCCCATGCCTGAATACATTGCTCCCCACTATGATGTAACATCAGTTTTTGAATTCAAATAACTTCAATTAATGGTCTTCTAAGTGCCACTGGCTCTCCAACAGATACGGACAGGGCACTTCTGTAAATAGCCCATTCTTTGATTAGGTGAATTTGAAGATCCAGTTTTAAGTGAACCAGAACATTAATTTTAAATTGTCATTTCAGCATGGCAAACATTTTTGTGTGTGAGAAATAGATAGCTGCGAGGTGGCAGTTTCTACATATATATATATATATATTAATTTTGACGAGGTGGGTGAAAAACAGCAAGATATGTCGCCTCACTTATCATCAGGGTTAGGGGCAAGAAATGTCAAGTACCTGATCAATTGTACTTGCAAAAATATAAAGCACATTTCAAGCACAAGACTTGTATATTTAGAATAGAACATAAAACTTCTCTGTCTTGCCTGAATGATCCACAACATTGAATGATCATCCTGATTATATCTACAGTTATTATTTTCCACACAAACAAATTGGCACCTTAATAATTATTAACAACTCATTATGGGTGATCATTACAACCGAAATATACATGGACTTGTATGTGACCTAATGTACCGTATTGTTCCTAATAGACGCACAGTGTACAAACGCAACAGTAAGATCGACAAAATGTAGCAAAGGCAGATTCAGCACTCACTGTTGCACTTGTGCACTGTGCATCTATTGGGAACAATATGGCACATTAAGTTACATTACATGATTTTGACCACCCCCGATTTCGAGAATAAAACATAAGCCACTCAAACGGGAAGCATGATGTAATTTTACAGTTAAAAATGCAATGAACTGTTATCTAGAAAGTATCCAAAAGGTTCCACCAGTGGCAGGATTACCGTATTTCACATTTTAAAGTTCACTACTGAAAATCTGTTTTCATGCATGTTTCTCTTCTAAAAAAGGGGGTCATGTCTATTAGATAGTGCACATCTATTGTTAATAAGGTACTTGGAATTGGACTTGACAAGTTTATATTTTGAAGTACTTAATGTACTTGTATTTGGAATTCTACTTGATCAAATGTACTTGTCATATACGTGGGAACATGGGAATATCTGGTGGGTGCATGTGACATACCATACTGCTCATGAAGCCAACAGCGAAGGCACTGAGCACCCATCCCTGGCCATGCATATCCCACTTGAACTCATCTGTCAGTTGGATGATGGCAATCGGCATGATGACACGATCGGCGGAATTAACAAAATTGGCTAACGAGCACAATGCCACTGTACTCGAAGTCTTGGTAAACTGCGGCATTGACATGTGAATAGACATGTTCACCTGCGTTGTTCTTCGATGCCTACAGCTACAATGTACTCATGTGGTCTGTGGTTGAATGTAAGAATAACCCATGTGTGCACTGCATTCTCCATTCAGCTGCTCGCATGACGTCACCTATTTTCACAGCTGCCACTGCATCACCTGAAGAAAACAGAAAATAGTTTTCAAAAGTCCCAGTTTGTAGTTAAATCAATTTAGCACATTTGGACTGGATTGTTATGTGCATGCGCAGATGTGCAGGATATTTTGTTTGGACTTGAGCAGTCTCGGACCTCGCCTCTGGGCATGTACTATGGGGCACTTTAACTTTACAAGTTGTAGTTAATTGGTATCCAGATTTTAATCTGAACTATGTTCAATTTGTCATTTAAATGAAGAAGTGCTGGCTATAGTCACTGACACTGTAACACTGATTACTGCGTGGGCACCTGGCTGGAGACTGGAAGAAATGTTATAGTAGATGTTCAGTCTCAGAGCTGTAATTGAACTGAATTTTATTTTATTCAACAACAAACATATATATGAGGTGAACTAATACATAACACATCAAATTGAACCTATACACAGCGTCAAGGTGCTGTGAATACCTAACTCTATACAATCATGAAAACTAATTACAGGTGTGTTGAACGGAAATGCACGAAGTTAAGAACTTATGATTTGCATTCCGTATTACTAATTTCTAATGTTGTGACAGTGTACTGTAATGGTTACAGTAATTAATTATCCCTGTCTCTTGTTGCTAGGAATGGCTGGTTACATCTCTCGCTCAATACCAGGCTTTGCTACCATCACCGAACCTTTGAGGAGACTAACAAGGTCAAAGGTTCCCTGGGAGTGGGGAAAAGACGGGAAGAATCCCTGAAGAAACTCCACGGTCTCCTTCAGCCATGGCATGTGACCTTACAAAACACACTGAGCTGATAGTAGATGCATCTTTAGTAGGACTGGGTGCAATCCTAGCAGAAAAGGAGTCTGAAGATGAGAAAGGAGGCAAAATAGTTGCTTACGCCTCAAGAGCCCTCTCAGATGTAGAACAGAGATATAGTCAGACAGAGTGTGAAGAACTAGCGGTAGCATGGGGAGCCGAAAGATTCCATCTCTACATCTATGGGAAGCCGGTAGAGATTATCAGACTTCCAGGAAATGTACCGATTTCTATGCAGTTACCGAGCCACACTGCACAGCTCGACAGGAGAACCTCCAGCCATGGCGTTCTTTAACAGGAACATCAGGACAACCCTACCTGAAAACAAAGAGACGTCAAAGTCTGACAGAACCATGAGAGAAGCAGATGAGAGTGCAATTTCTCAAATGAAGCAATATGCTGACAAAAGAGCAAAGGTGAAATCCTCAGATCTCGAACCATGGGACATAGCCATGATGAAACAGAGGAGAACCTACAAGTACTCTACTCTGTACCAACCCATGGCCTACGAGGTGGTGGCAAGACGAGGACCAATGATCACAGCAAGGAATGAATGCCATGTCGTCACTCAAAACGTTTCAAGGTTCAAACCAGTGGACGTGAATATGGAGCCGCCACCAGAAAATGACTCGATGGAGGACCAGTCCGTGAATGAGGAGGTCCTAACTGAAGTGAGTGAGATGGAAGACTCGTCTACTCCGAGCACTGTGGAACCACCTACGTACCCATCTAGGTTTACAAGAAACTGAAAACCTGCTTGGATGAAAGACTATGTTAAAACTTAATAGACCATAATCATATGCAAGGATATAACGTTGTGACATTGCACTGTAATGGTTACAACTTACACTGTTACAGCAATTAATTATCCGTCTCTGCTCCTACAGCAGAAACAATTTATGCTCCCGGAACATCCGGGAAATAGTGTTAGTGCATGAGGTGGAAATAAAGCATGGTTTGATATGCACTGGCCTTGTCTGTCTAAAAGTTTAGAAAACACTAAAAGAGCGCCTGACATGGTCGTGGGGTACTGTGCGGTGTGCCCTGACGTGGACGTCCGTCTGATCTGAATGTCTGATACTGACGGTGTTTTCAATTTAAGTGTAGCAGACAGTTTGGCTACAAAATCGATGCAGCTGTCATTTTAGCTTGTCTAAATGACATAAAGTATTAATGTACGTTCAGAGTTAAAGTATATCCCTAAAAAGAAAACAAAATCGATTTCGAAGACAATTCCGGCCGCCTCCCAGTCCCATTCCAAAAAAGTTGTTGCCGTAACCAAATAATGCATGACATACACGTGACAAAATGCAATAATACAAGTAAGACAATTATGGGTAACATAGGCATATATGCATATTGTATCTGTAATGCAGTTCAGCGATTAAAATAATCAAAGCACACATACAAATACAGTTTTAACTGCTTTTTGTTACAAACTTCACCTCGACGTGGCAATGGTCGTGGCCATTTTGACACCAATGAAGCCTCATACGTCAATATAATGTTGTAAATATTAAATATACTTCGCTTAATCTCCTTATGATAATCAATGTTTTACAAATTAATAAAAGGTAACATTAAATAACATTTTATCCTCTTTATTTTATAGGTATTTGACAGTATATAATTTGTCATTGTTAGAAGGATCAAAATAGGCTAAAAACACGGCTGTGATTGGGAATTACTGAGGCTTAGTTATCCAATCAGATGACGTTTTTCACACTTTGTAGACTAACATCGTACGCCGGTGAATACGCGCGTTGGTGGTGGGGGTCAATGTTATTAAAATTATGCTTTTAAGTTATATTTACTAATTCCAGTATGTTATCGTTGAAATTATGTTATCACACATGCTATCATATGTTTTTACGTTCAATTTACATATATTTAAGTGGTTTATAACAATTGAAATATAAGACGTTGCACCAAGTTTAAAACAGCTGTGGCCTGTGCCGGCTATGTGATGTCTGATGAACATAAACATTATCACATATCATCTTTTTGTTTTATTGCAATGACCAATGTAAACTGGTGCAGTGACAATGGCAACAATCAATCTCATGACTGTGGACTCTACTGAGTTGTGTCGCTGTAGGAACTTGGGCACCCACCTCGATTTCGCCGTTATAATTACATTTTCGGCTAGGCTAGGGCTAGGCTAAACCTAAACTAAGTCTAAAGGCAGCCGCTAAAAGTTATAAAGGCTAAGCCTAACGCAAGCCTAAATTAGTAAATGTGATACATCACATCAGTGGCAGTGCTCCACACAGTGGGTTAGTTCCACCATACAACATCATCCCAGACATATTTAGGCACTTGTGTAGAATCAGGACCCACCTCGATTTCGCTGTTATAACTTGAGTTTTGCCTAACATTGATACATCAGAGCGTTAGTTCAATCATTCAACATCATTCCAGGCATATTTATATTACACAAATATTGTGTCTTAGCACACTTTTGAAGCCCAAATAGCGACCCGGTTTGCGCTAGTCTGCACCGCTGCGGTCATGCGTTACCGCATCGCGTTCGTAAAATGAGCAATATAGCGGTGTATGTTGATGCAAACCGGGGTGCTATTTACGTCTCAAAAGTGTGCTAACACGCAATATTCTTAAACATAAATATGCCTGGGATAATGTTGAATAATGAAACTAACGCACTGATGCATCAAAATTAGGCAAACCTCAAGTTATAACGGCGAAATCGAGGTGGGTCCGGATTCTACACAAGTGCCCATATTTACTTTTAAAAATTATGCATCTTAAAACAAATTTTAAAGCTCAAATAGCGACCCTGTTTGCAGTGTTTGTGCTAATCTGCGCCGTTGCAGCACGGCACTGCACACTACAAATGAGCCATATATATATAGCAAGCAAGCAGTGTATGTTTATGCAAACTAGGACTATTTACGCCACAAAGATGTGCTATGACGCATCATTAAAAAAAATTGCTGTTGAATGATGGAACTAACCCACTGAGGAATAAAATTTAGGCAAAAATGTAGTTATAACGGCAAACTTGAGGTGGGTCCATATTAGAAAAAGAAAGTAAGACATTGTTGGAAAGCTAGTAAATAGGCACACATCTTCATTGTAAAATTACACTTCATATAAATAAAAGAGTATCATTTCTCATCCCTTTGACCTCCAATACACAAAAAATGTATCCTGATTTTTTTCAATTTTAATTCTACAGCATCCTATATCATTGAGTCCCTGGAAATATTAGGATGGGCAAGTAATATTGTTCAGAGATACAGTACATTTAGTACAGCCAGGTGGCCTATTTTTGGTCTGCAGATCAGTAAATACCACACTGAATTTCAGCATTTATAACCTTTTCAGATTGCATAAAAAGCATGCTAATGGGCTCTCTTATAATTAAATGAGTGTACAGACATGCTGTAATGTCACATTTAACATGTTCACATTCTTTACTAGACCTCTCTTCTGTTTTCTCTTTGGGTATCCGGTAGGTGCGACCAGTGTCCGTTATTGGGTCAACATTGGTAAGGAGATCACTAACTCAAAGAATGTCACTTTGTTATGGGTAAAACTAAGATGGTGTTGGACCATGTGGGTAAAGGAAGATTAGTTGGAATAACATTTATTACATACACTACCCTCCAGTGTCCTTGTAGATGGCTGTCACATATCCTTTGGAGTCTGCTAGACTGAGGCCAACACATTGGGTTGTGACAAGTTCACAACATCTTCTCTTTACGTTGAAGATGTAGAATATACAGCTACTTCCATATGATTCAATGATTATGCCTTAAAAAGCTTAGGCTGTGCTGTTGCTATTGTTTTAGCTGTTTGCAAACAGCGTGCAAGAAGAGTTGCTTCTTCGTGAGAATTCTGTGGTTGAAAATACCTTCCTGTGTATAGAACTTGATAGCAAAAATATATGGACTGATGTGAACTGCATTGATTTAACAAGATTTAACAAGATTGCCATCCAGAAAATTACTCTGGATGGCAGTTGGACAAGGAAGCCTTTTGGCTTATCGAGAGTCCAATACTTTTTATCTACATGTATCCCGCCATTTTAAGGTGTGTGTCGATTTTATTTTTAAACATATGGTGGTGGTGTAATAATCATATATAATTATGGTCTTTGTAGACTTGCTTTCGCAGCAAGTCTGTTGACCATTCCATTCCACCCACATCATCATATGTGCCCTTCCCATGTGATGTTGCATAATAGTACCGCTTGGCATATTTCCCCAAATCCAGCTAGTGGTGGTAGAGGTTCAGAAAGTGTTTTTATGCTAACTGACACAACCATCAGGAAAGTCAATGGTTCTGTACATTTTGCAGTAATGAAAATTATGATGTGGTTTGGAAGAGGTGTACAACAATGATGTCACGTATGTTGCAGTCAGAAATTACAATGTAACTTTGACACATTAATTTCCTACTTCACAATTGGTGTGCACAGTGTTGCCTGTGTATCTATTTATACAAACTAATACTATTTATACTAACCACAGTTAGTATGAAAACTGCAAAAACGTTCTGAACTTCTGTCACCATGAACAGGATTTTGGGATAAGTGCAGAGTAGCACCTTTTCAACAACAAAAAACGTAAAATGGGCATGTGATTGTGCGGATGGAATGGTCAAACGACTTGCCGCAAAAGCCAGTCTACAAAGACCATAATATTTTATGATCATCATCACATCACCTGACCAATGCAGTTGAATTAGCCCATATACCACCTGTTGAGTTCTGCTTTTCAACCACAGAAGAGTATTCACAGAACAGTACTAAGAAGCAGCAACTCTTCTTGCAAGCCATGTGCAAATGGCTAAAACAAAAGCAGGAACACAGAAGCTACACATCTTCAAGCAGTTATCACTGAATCATTTGGAAGTAGCACTATATTATGCATCATCAGTGAAAAGGGAAACGGCTGTGACAACCCAGCAGTGTTGGCCTTAATATGCAAGACATGACGGCCATCTATGATGGACACTGGGGGCTAGCACATGTAACAAATATCCTGGCTGATCATCCTTCACCCATATGGTCAAACACCGTCACAGTTTTACCTGTAACAAAGTGAAATTCCGAGTTAGTGATCGCCTCACCAACTTTGACCCAATGACTGACACTTACAGGATATCCAAAGAGGAACCAGAAGAGAGGTCATGTGAAGAATGTCAACATGTTAAATGAGACAATACAACATGTAAGTACACCCATTTAATTATAAGATAGCCCTCTAGCATGTTTTGTATGTGATCTGAAAAGGTTATGCTGAAATTCAGTGTCTGTGAACCAAAAATAGGTCGCCTGTACTAAATTTACTGTATCTGAGAACATTATTTGTCCATTCTAAAATTCTCAGCGGCTCTTTGAGCATGTATATAAGATGGTGTAGAATTAAAAAAAAATCAGAAGTTACTTTTTTATTTATCGAAGGTCATATTATTAGAAATTGTATTTTTTATTTATATGAAATGTAATATTATAATGTACATGTGTGCCTACTAACTAGCTTTCCAATGATGTCTTACTAGTTTCTATGTTCCCGTGGGAGCCAACACCTGTGCTAAATTTAATCAAAATTGGAGTTGGGTGATGTTTTGAATGATTGTTTTTAACATAGAATGACCCATGTAACATTTTTAGTAATAGTAATCACTGCAGAACTTAAAATTACTGATGTAATCAATATTGATAAATTGTATTTTCTAGTGAACATAATGCTTATCACATTATTTACATTACTACACATTTTTTATATCCTATTTAAAGAATTGTTTGATTTATTGTAACAATTGGCTCTGGAGTATCCAGAAAATGCACACTAAAATAATAAGATTATTTCCACAATGTAATTTCTATATGCTGCAAAATGCATTTACCGATAGGTGTATCTTCTGAAAAAATATAATGCACATTTAAAATACTTATGAATAATGTTAGCCATCAGATTATGTTTTATTATTGTATTGCTAATTCTCATTTTCTTCTTGTGAAACACAAACAAAAATGGTGTATTACATTTCAAGTGTGGCGGTGCATACCTGGCGGGTCCATGCTAGAAGGGGTCAGGTAGATGGCAGCACTGATGCTAAAGCTGTGAAACCGATTGTGAAAGAACAAAGATGATGAAGGGCGGCCAGGGCATAGTGAAGTCGGAGAATGACACGAGGGATTACCGGTACGTTTTCTTAACCAGATAACTGATCTCACACATCACATTACAAGAATTGTCTTCACATTGTTGAATGATTGATGGTATCCCTGCATAGAAATAAGAATACAACAGCCTCCTTGTCTTATTTAATATTATAAGGGCTTGAAATTCTGCTTGTCCGTTAACCTGAGATGACTGGATTAACCACTGGACAAGTTAAATGGAATAAAAACATCTATTGCTTGAATTCATATTATATTACATCCTGCTATCTATTTCCATGTCCACCAAGCCAAAAAAACCAAAAACAATTCAATGAATTAGTAATTCCACATTTTATGCTGTGCAGCCGAACATTTTCGAATATGCATATTTTTGGCGCGCTTTTCGGGATGCCGAGATTTGACGTCACATATGACCCATACTAGCATCAGGCGACCCTTTCCATGCATTCAGGGCATGTTTACAGGGATAGCTTTTGGGTCGAAACGAGCGTCAGAATGACTTATTGTGCGATAACCCGATGTAATACAAACACTAGTCATCATAGAGGAACAAGCAGTTATCTTACGGTTCCACATGAATCCAATTTTATTCAAAACAGTAAATGTGAATGGGCCTACAAAAGTACAAGTCGACCAGGTTTCGCTGAGCTTCGGCTCGTTTTCAGAATAATTATCGATTGCTACAAAATGTTTTGGTTTATATTACTTTGTGAAAACATAAACAACAAAAGTGTAAAGAAAATCAATGGTTTGGTGTCAGGATTGAACCGGCATCGCCTGATTGCAAAATAAATGACAAGAAACCAACGCGTTTACCAACTGAGCTAGTGGCACTGACAGAAATCCACTGACTGATTTAAGTTGTTGTGATAAATTGTACAACTCCTCCTTCATACATCGATATTCTAGTGATATTATGAGATTATACATGTTACTTTCTGTAGCTGGATACAATATATGTTTGCTATGTATGTTTATTGGTGTAGATTATCTCCTGTTGGTTGCATTCGATATAATTATTCTGAAAACGAACCCAAGCTCGGCGAAACATAGTCGACTTGTACGCTCATTCGCATTCATTGTTTTGAATAAAATTTGATTCATGTGGAACCGTAAGATAACTGCTTGTTCCTCTATGATGACTAGTGTTTGTATTATATTGGAATATTGAACAATAACTCATTCTGACACTCGTTTCAACCCAAAAGCTATTCTTGTAAACATGATCTGAATGCATGGAAAGGGTCGGCCTGCTGCGAGTGTGAGTCATATGTGATGTCACGGTACCACGTGATCGCCTAGCTCATTAAATTTTTATTTCCCACGGGAATCGTTACTCAGACGGGTTTAAAATCGAATTTATGCTACAAATGTATTTTTATGTATTTTTTTTAATGTTCTCGAATGTTACATACAATGTTAAACTTTGTGTACACGTGGAAAACAGATTTGAGCTGATACCCTGTTTTTATTTCCTTTAAACGTTTTGACCTAAATTGACTGTACTAATGTCAACAGGTATGACACTACAGCCATCTGCCTGTAATTAGACAAGTTTCTAATAGTAATAATGAATATGATTTTCCATTACAGAGAGGTTTTACTGGATATTCCCATTTTGATGGATGGAAAGATCGTTCAGTTAATAATTTCTAGTTAGCTGACAAGTGGTGCAGTAGCATAGTGATTAAAGCTTCGGACGAACAATCAATTGAATCTGGGGTTGAATCCTCTGGTTGCTGTTTTGGGACTGGCAATTTCTTTCACACCACATTACTTTAGTTCATTCGGCTAACGAAAATATACAGCACGAAATAAAAACTGATGATTTTCAGAGCGATCCAGCTGCCAAATGGGTTGACTGCTCTGCTGATCTCTGACATGATGATGTTGGACGGTTGCTCGGAAAGTAGTGCAACAAACTCCGAGAGCAACACCACAACTGACAAGGCCGACGATGCATCAATGAGCTCAGAGAGTGACTCTGATAATGACATGCAGACCGACGATGAGGACGACGATGACATCAGTGATGAGGATATAGCAGATCGAGTGGACGATGCAGGAACTAAAGGCAGGAAAACAGGAGGGAAAGAGGACAAACGCAGGAAACATAGTGAACGCATGGTGAGTGTGTTGATGAAAGAGTATATGTTTAGAATATCAATGATCAACTTGAGAGTTTCTTTCTAGAAATGGAACATAGATAGTTTGCTGTTTAAACACATTTTTGTTTGCTTATTACTGAAAAGAAAAATGAATCATTGTGCGGTCTATAGACACTAATACATATGCATGTTTGGACTGGATTGTATGTGTGCGCTTTCAGATGTGCATATCTACCAGGAAATTTTTTGACTAATAAAAATTTAATCTTGCATAAAGGCCTGATTCATCACCGTGATTCCGGATAAAATAGGCATATCTATCAGGTTATTTTTGGACAGGTAAAAATTTATTCCTGCATAAAGGCCTGATTCTCTATTGTGATTCCAGATAAAAGTAGGCCTATCAAAGAATGTTTTACCGAAAGTTGCATGTTTGCAGTCTAACGACATCACCTCAAATTTTTCAGATAAATTCATTTTCATATATATATATATATATGCATAATTATGACACAAGTGACTGAAAACAATGCAGTATTTTAATGTATGATGGATGCATTGATGACGCACTGCTGCTGTCCAGACAGTGTTTGAGCTAGAGCGCGATTTTTGCGTTTATTTATCAAATGTCGCATAATTATCTTAAATATCGCAATCCTAGATCAGTGGAGCAACACCTGCAATATTGTGAAATACATGGTTTTATTATGATTGTTCAGCATCTAACATGACCGCAAAATCATTTACATTTGTTTTCGGCAAATCTAAGATAGTCTTTTGCCGTCGAACCTCGTCACATGCCACTTAGGATTTATCTCTGACATCACCGATCAGTTGTCCAATCACGGAATTAGCCGCGCTTCCCAGATAGTGGTGCCACCAGATGGATTGTTGACAATCTATATTATGCAAAATGGCGTCGAAGCGACAACTGCAACAGCATGTCGCGCAGCTGCTGCACGACATGTGGTCAGCAAAGACCAAACAGACAGACCCTAAGATGTTAATGCGCACAATTATAATATGTATGTATGCTGTACCGATTACATTGATGCTTATTAAGGTCTTACAATGTTCAGCAAATCAGCATTTGTGCGCATTACAGCGTAATACTAAGTAGTTTTACTGTACACAGCAACTGACTCACTGTGACTGTAGACGTAGACGTAGTGTTAAGTGTTGTATTATTTATATAAGTGTTACTGTTAATGTCAGTGTTACTGTTAGTGTTACTGTTAGTGTTACTAGCTGGTGTAGAATGCAGTGGTCGGAAATCAGTTCATTTCAGCTCTACACAGAATATCTTGGGTAAAATATCGTCAGTTTTATATAGAGGCAACATAAAATAAATACGTATCATGAACTGGCAGCTCAATAAAGTACAGTTGTATTCTGGCGTTTTTGTAGTACCAATGGCAGTGCTAAGTTAGTAGTACATTACACTGCAGTACTGATGTCATTGCCCTATGCCCCTAGCCTAGCCCTAGACAATTATGTTATGTAGGCGTAGACGTCACCATAAGATGTAAATGTACTACTTAAGTCTTAACTAAGTCTAACATATTTGGGAGATTTACTACCTTCAAATTATATGAAATACTGACTCTGAGCTAACTAATTAGCAACAAAAACCAGTATTAGTTATGTTCTCCCCATATATATATATATATATAGATATACACACATATATATATAATATAGTATATATTTCACACATATACATTTCACAGTCATATATATATGCGTGTGTGACTGTCACTGTGCGTGTTAGATCATTTTAATTTGCCATTTATTTATATATATGATTTATATATATATATGTAGGTCTCTGTCTAAAATTGGATGTCTCACATTTTTTAAGAGGGGGGACATGTGTCCCCTAAATTTCAAATCCTAGCTCAAACACTGCCAGATCAATCCCTGTACATTGTTACAGTCCTATTATTTATTACTATGTTGCTCTAATGGCAGTTTGTTTTGTACTGGCCTTTGTGTTGATGCTGGATATGTCTACATGTAGGTACCAGTAACTAGAACGTCTTCTTCATCTTCTGACTCGTCAGGACTGGTAAACCTTAGACTAAGGAACATCTCACAAGCTAGGAAAACCATCACTCGGCATTTATCCCAGTCTGCTAATCACATCTATTTGTATGGCCACGTTAGGGGAAAGCACATTTGATCAGTAACATTATCTCCCACATCAGGATAACTTATCATGTTTGAGAGTACTTTTCCTAGCCTGCTGTAAGATCAGTCGTGTTAGCATTTTGTGACATTTGTTACCCAGCTTTGTTTGGGGCATTGTTAATTTGTTAAAATGTTTTGTGTTTCTTCAATGAATTGCTGGTATGTTTTTATTTTGTTACAACTTTGTTGTATCCCTTTGTATTGATGGTGTTGTTTTGAGTTGACTTTATTCTTTAAAAAAACGTGGCTGTCTTGTTCCATTTTTAAAATAAAATGTTAATATTATTTGTACTAGAATAACTATGTTAAAGGTATCTTGCCCACATAATTGCATTTAATAAGCTTGATACATTGTTTGTAATTGATTCAGCAAACTTCCTGCTAATAATTACCACCTCTGTGTGATTCCATGGAATGGACAACCCCGCTGTAAGGGCTATCCTTTTACTTTTTATGATGTTTTGACTTAATCAACACATTTTGTATCACACTGTAAACAAAAAACTGGTTATTTTTATGTGAATAATGTATGAGGTGAGGTGTTGTCTGTTTTTTTTCAGTCGGCAGCAGCCCTGTGTATTGGAGTAGGGAGTTTCTGCGATCCTCCCGACATTCCTGGCCTGGCACATTTCCTCGAACACAGTAGGTTTATGCATATCTCTTGGTCATTCCATATGAAATCCACCAGCATTAGTTTTGACCCCCTCAATTTTAATGAAATTTTGTATACATGATGGGCCTGCTATAAAAATTACCTAAACCTTGTGAGTGAAATGGTTTTTGAGTTTTTGCATATTAATGATTACAAAATTGCATTACCTCCTAACACACATATCAGGGTTTTTGTTAAGAGCCAGGACCTGGGAAATTTACCCGGCTATGGCGATCCATATACCCGGCTATCGAGAATGAAGAATGGTCAGAAGGGAAGCTTTTTATTAGCACTCGTGATTCACAAAACACGGCTTTCAAGTGACTTAGCATTAAACATAGTGCTATACAGTGTCTATAAATTCCACAAACAGTTCAGCGCATCAATGATGATTATGACATATCGCAACAAAACAGTGCGGTCAACGACTGTAATTTTTACATTAATATACCTGTCCAGAGTTTCTGGTTCATGTTATCCCTCTAAATTGACTTTCTACTATTCTCAGCGTTACATGTGATTTCCGATAGAGCCCACCACTTTGCTTTTTCATAGACGGGTGCCCTTGGCGAAGCGCTCAGCAAGCAACAACATAGCGATTTTGTTTCACAAATCAAAACATTCTAAGACTGACCTAAGAAGCAGAAATGTTAGAAGTTGTGGAATATAGCCACATATCAGTATTTAATTATTGTGGGAGTGTTACGGAACTGGTTAATGCTTACAGCTACGCCGTTGATGCGTGGCAAGTTCGGTGACGTCATGTCGAAGCCCACAACAAAGTAAAACTGTCTTTATTTGACTTGTATGATATGTATCTGATCGATTTTCAGTTCGGTTTATAACCACACTTTTTTATATCAATAGTGATTCGGTAGGCCCAAATAGTGATCCAGTTTGCATCAACCCGCAATGTTATATAGCTCTTTTCACGCGTGTTGCGTGCTAACCCACGGCTGCAGATTGACACAAACCGGAGCAGTATTTGGGCATCAAATGTAGCAGGGAACACAATATTTTATTCGTATTTTATAACATCACATGCCTGAAACTACGTTTAATGGTGGAAAGAAAACACTGAGGTTTAAAATGTAAACAAACATTTATTTATAATACATAATGGTGACATCGATGTGGGGTTGTAATTGGTTTCTGCACTTATTTAACAAGATTCCCATCCAAAGCTATACACGCCAGATAGCATTTGGATAACTAAGAAACCTTAGGCTTATCGGGAGTCTTTTCACTTATTAATGCAATCAACTTGGTAGATCCATTCAAAGTATCGTATTTGTATAGTGATATATGATATGTAATTTATTAATATTTGGCTATGCCTAGCGGCAAACACAACGTTGTAATCTCGTTATGTTGGAAATAACATATTGATGTTAGAGGGAAACAAAAGGCATCTCTTTTAACCTTAAAAGAAATGGTAGACTGACTATGTATAGTTTATCAACTCGGTGAATAGTGATGAGAATTCTGCTAGCAGTTATTTTACGATGGACATGTTTCAATTATAAAGCTTATGATAACATTTGTGAAACATTTAAAGGGAATAAAAACATCTATTGTTTGAATTCATATTATATTACATATATATTGTACGGTAATATATTGTAATTATATGTGAAAACAAATGGTGATCTGCCTGAATTAATAAATTTAGAAACATTGTTATATATAATTACCATATTTTCATTTTTCAGAAATTCACTGACTGATTTAAGTTGTTATGATAAATTGTACAACTCCTTCATACATCAATATTCTAGTGAGAATATTATGAGATTATACATGTTACTTTCTGTAGCTGGATACAATACATGTTTGCTATGTATGTTTATTGGTGTAGATTATCTCCCGTTGGTTGCATGCGATATAATTATTCTGAAAACGATCCCAGGCTTGGCGATACCTAGTCGACTTGTAGGCCCATTCGCATTCATTGTTTTGAATAAAATTGGATTCATGTGGAACCGTAAGATAACTGCATGTTCCTCTATGATGACTAGTGTTTGTATTACATCGGAATATTACACAATAACTCATTCTGACGCTCGTTTCGACCCAAAAACTATTCTTGTAAACATGCTCTGAATTCATGGAAAGGGTCGGCCTGCTGCGAGTGTGGGTCATATGTGACGTTACGATACCACATGATCGCCTATCTCATTAAATTTTTATTTTCCGCAGGAATCACTACACAGACGGGTTTAAAATCGAATTTATGCTACAAATGTATTTTTCTGTATTTTTTATTGTTCTGGAATGTTACATAAACTTTGTGTATATACGGTAAACGGATTTTGGCTAATGCCTTGTTTTTATTTCGTTTAAATGTTATGTTAAATCTGTATTTTTATCTTTAATGATGTGAACCCAATTTAAGAGCGTTTGAAGAAAACAACCTTCTCATTTTGACTTGAAGCTAGATTAATCTTGGCGATTTTAGTTCCACAATAGTGGTAGGTCAGGTAGGAGAATGAATATCCTCATATCATTGTCTACAGATAGTAGTGTCTGAAAACTCAGAGATACTTAAGATTTGTTTTTAGATGAACACAGACAGAACAAAACAGGGCACTGACATAAGTAAAAATAAATTGTCTATGACTTAATAGTGTTACATCACATTATAGTCCTGTTGTATCCGTAGTGGTCTGCGACTCTGCCATGCATTGTGACTTGGCCAGAGCATGTTATGCAGTCCCTGCTATGGGGGTCATTATCCCTGTGATTGGCACACTTAACAAAAAAAATCCTGCATATATATATATATGACCCATCTTAACAAAATTAGTCACATGTCGACATTTTTAAATATCGAGTTATTGGCATCGTTTGAAAGAGCAGAGTCTCAGCTTTCATATGGTGTATCATACAAGAAGATATTGCAATTATAACTGAAGTTCGGCTCGCCAAACATGTGTGGGGTTGAAGTCTTCAAACCCAGAAAACATTAAACAACATATTTGTTGTGTTTCATGTAATGTACCTTAGTCACCATGGACAAATCTTGCTGAAATTTGGACCCACTCGGAGGTAATGGCATTCTGAAGACTGTTTGTTAATATGAAAACAAGATCTTTGTTAGAAATAAAATAGCAGTACAATTAATTGTTTGTGTAATTACCACTATTGTTAGAAAAGCTAAAACTATGCTGCATTATTATACATTATGCCTTAGTTAGCATTGTCATATATGGATGATATTTGGATCACTGGACGCTAATGGCATCCTCATAACACTACATTAATATACAAACAAAATCTTTGACAGAAATAAGTTAGCAACAAATTAATTGCCTGTGTAATTACTGGCATTGTTAAGAAAAGCAAAAACCGGCAGCTCTTATATCATTATATATTACATTTTGTAGAGGTAGCTGTCATTAGTGGGTCAGAAGAATGTTATTGGTTTTATTATTAATTTTATATTATTATTATTTTTATTAAAAAACAACTTATTCAAATTTGTGAAAACATAAATACGATGAACATTTTCATAATCTTCATAGTAAAATACAACAGATAATCATATTTAACAAGAATTTTAATACCAAAGAACAATGCATCTACATAATCCGAACTTGTTTACACATCTGGCATTGGGGGGGGGGGTGTTTGCTTGCCTCTGTAGGTCACTGTTCACAATTATTAGCATATATGTGCCCATTTGTATTTCGAAAGACGACGTGTCAAGCTTCATGTGGATACCCGATTTGTTAGGGATCATCCCCAAAATGGCAACAAACAATGCGTGCAATTAGTGGCATTTTTGACCTTGTTTTACGGTAACAAAGCGGGACACTTCGCACAGCTCCTCAGAATTAATTAGACAGTAGCAATAGTGGCAATCGATAAAACGAATATTAAGGAATAATTTTAAGGGGAAATCTCAAAATCTGTAGATTCACAATTTTTGTACATAAACTGCATTTACGGAAAATCAGTTTTACCAACATCCGACTCATTTCGTTAAGATGGGTCACATAAGGTTGGTCCTAATAGTCCTAAAGTGCTGGTTTTGTCTTAAAGTTAAAACATTGTTGTTCTATCAGTTGATATACATCACATGACATTTGAAAAAAGTTGTTGTAAGGGTCACTGACCTTGACCTTTGACCTGATATGCCCAAAATGAGTAAACTATTGCGATCAAATTTGAACTTTAGCAAGGTAATTTTATCAAGAAATTTCAGGCGAAATATTAAAGTGATAAGATCAGCTAGAGCAATCTGAGGTGCTTTTCCATTTTCACACAATTTCACATTACCTCTTATATACTGTAAATTTCCGTGTATAATACGCCCCCATGTATAAAACGTACCCCGACTTTTTGACATAAATCCCCGATTTCTCTGCTTCTAACATTTTACTTGAACCCATGAATCCATCTCAGAACATGGCATTGCTGCCGGCTTGTCGCTCGCTAGTGACTAGTGTGTAAGCACTATGTAACGTCGTAACTTGTGTTGTACTTGTAGCATGACAATTGCGCAACCGATTAAATCAGCACTTGCTAGAACTTACATTGTGTCGTTCTGATTTCACTTTTAAATTAACACCAAGTTCTATTCTGAAATGCTACATGCAAACCTGGTACTTTCAACTGCGAAGCATACATGCGCTACATTCGTTTTTATTTACATTCACAACACTTGCATTCACAACTTTAAACATGGAGTCACACTTGTTGATACTCGACCCGTAATGCGGGCATCATTCACGTGATTCGGGAATGCCAATTATAATGCCTTGGTGCTCAGGGAGCAACACGTGTTCTTCCCGGGCTGGGCTTCCCGGTCTCGTGCGCTTCTCGCTCATTGGTGTTATTCGCGATGTCAGACATATGGGCTCTTGTCTTTGTCATTTCTCGCTGCTAATTTAAAGCTAGAGAGGCTGTTAGTGTTGCGGGAGTGCGATTCTTGCCTTTCATTTGCGTTGTTGTGGTGGTTTACGTGGTTGTGACATCACACCGACTTTGATAATGTTACTAGTTTTATAGCAGCGTTATCCTGGTCTGCAAACATTGATAAATTGGTCAGAGAAAATTTTGTTTAGCCTTAGCACCATGTATAATAAGCACCCCAACCGTTGAGTAAAAAGTGAAGGGAAAAAATGCGTATTGTACACGGAAATTTATGGTATATGTTTACACAACTTTTGTCCCAATGGTACTAAAGTGCTGTTGTTCTTAAGGTTGCATTCTGAGTTCCTCCATGTTTTAAATTCAAATTTCTAGCGAGTCAACATGTCCCATACACTACATATCACTTTCCTTAACTCCCTATAAACTTGTTTTCACATAATATGCCATTTTAAGATAAAACGGTGCAAAAGACGTATAATTGTATCCACTGGACTAGTGTTTTTAATTTGTTGATTGCTTGGACGGTAGAACC
This sequence comes from Escarpia spicata, assembly GCA_963995525.1. Classification (NCBI taxonomy): domain Eukaryota; kingdom Metazoa; phylum Annelida; class Polychaeta; order Sabellida; family Siboglinidae; genus Escarpia; species Escarpia spicata. Next base: position 33,163,503 of record OZ023208.1, on the reverse strand, counting down.
AAGGTAATCACGCTGTCGAGCGGGTGACGTGTCATTTTGTTGACAGTTTGGGGCATCTGTAAAACTGCGGAACGCGGTGGCGGAATGCGGCACCGATGCAAAATATCTCTAGCATTTGATGTGTGCTTTGAATCAGATTTATACTTCACACATAGTTAAATATTCACGTAATACACCCTGTCCGACAATATGAAGACATAATATATAGATTAAGTTATATTTTATGATACGGAACATCAATGGAACAACTGACACCTTGATTCTCCCGTCCAGCAATCACTAGCAAAATTTCACTGTCATTCCATCACTTAGAAATATACCTTAATCTCGATAGTATGCCTTCGTATTGCCAGACAGATTGTATTACATGGATATTTAAGTATGTATATGTGAAGCACACATTGAATGTTAGAGAGATTTTTACATCAGTTCCGTATTGTTCCACTTCATTCCTTGGTTTACAGACCCCCGATATTTTGGAACGTCAACAATAACCTGAAGCCACGACTCACTTTGGCTCCTGAATTTGTCTCGGTGGCAGGATACCTGACCGTGGCATTGGAGAGTAGCATTCAAATACTGACCGTGGTAATGACAGTAGCATTGGAATAGCCAATAGGCAGCAGATGGAACTCCGCATTACTTTGTGGATACTTAATTGTGATGTTGTGTAGAATCTGGGCCTGCCCCAATTTCGGCATTATGACAGTTGTGCATAAATGTTATACTTCAATGCATTTATTCCATCATTCCACATCATTTCAGGAATATATTGTCACAAATAGCGCTCACTCAGGTTTGAATCAGTGTGCGCCGCTGAGGTTGCGTGTCACTGCTTGCTACACTTGAATCAAGCAATATTAATAAATCACATGTTGACGCAAACTGGAGCGTGTGCCCTCAAATCAATATTTTATAACAATATACTGTATATCTGGAACAATGTGGAATGATGGCTTAAACACACTGAGGTATAAAATCGGTTCAATTGTTGGACGAGCGACTGGCGCAATCAGAGTGCTTGCACTCTCTATTGTCGCCGCACGGTCTGTCATTTGTTTGGTGATAGCGAGCTGTTAGTTGTACAAAAGAATGTTCATAGGTCGCTTTGTTTTTCATTGCTATAGCTTGAATAAATTAGGAAATCTTAAAATGCATAGTGACTGTGCTCAAATGCTGAAGCTTGAACGGACATGTGCACGGATTGGAAGGGTTTTCTGGTTCGCGATTCAGTCCCTAAAGGCCCTTCTGCAAAACTACGCGCAGGGCGATGCCATATGGAGAATTAGGCACCCTTCAGAATTGGGAATCATATACCTATGCAAATGGTTATTTGGAAGGAAGGACTCATGAAAAGAAATATCAAACGAACTGATTCTGTAATAAACTACCAAGTTAAAGGCATTCATAATCAATGTATATTTTTGATATATGTCATTGATTCGCATGCGTCCCGTGGGGCGCAACGATTATTTAGCATGCATCCAGGTACTGTTTCTATGTGTATAGGACGCAGGATCTTGCGTCCCGTAAACAACCTGCTTTTAAACATTTTATAGACGACTCACGGTGGGCTTTATAATATAATTATTTATGCATCATTATTATTTCTGCAGCTCACTAAAGTTATCCTTCTCTCATGCTAATTCTGGACATGTTTCTTTCCAGTGGTGTTCATGGGCAGTGAGAAATACCCTGATGAGAATGACTTTGATGCTTACGTGAAACAGTTTGGTGGCAACAGCAATGCTTACACTGAATGTGAAAGCGTGAGTGCTTTGTTTATAATAATTATAACTTCTGTCATAAAGTGCTGTAACTTACTCTTGAACAAAAAAATCTGTTTGATATGTATATTAAATTTATTGTTGCACTGTAAACACATTTGAATGACATAAAATTACCCATGTACAATTATGATTATATATGAGAGATATGATATAACCAAGTTACCAAAATATAAGGCAAACCAAAATTGAATAAATTTAGGTAGTTAAAGAGGGGTTTTCCATGAATTTTTCATAAAATTATGTTATACAGCATAACCTTGATCTATTATAACAGACTGACCACAAATAAGTGACACTGTACACAACACAGACAAAGCTGGCTGTCAGGTGGCACAACTGTCGCAATTGCGACAATGTTGTTGCCAGGGGGCAACACTGTGTTGTTGATGTGTAGGGCGATATGAAATGTATGTTATCTAACTTGGCTATGCATGTCTTACGCTCTCATTGTCATGTCCTGGTTTTGAGCTGCGTTCGTTCCTCAATGTCTTCTTGATCGGCTGTAGAGGCGACTTCTGGGAATTGCGCAAAACTAGGGGTGTTCGATATAATTGGGGCCTAGCCACCACATGCGGTCATCACTCCGCACACCTGCAAGCTTAGTCTGTTTTGTGTACACAGCGTAACTCATTTGTGAACTTATGTCACAGCAACGCCCTGATGGTCACACTTTGATAAAAATGCAAAAGCCCCACCAGTTTTCCGTGGCGACATGGAACGTGCACAAGCTGAAAAACATTGCACAAAAGACGGCAGTTTGGTAGTGATTGTAGTGGAGTGGTCACATGTTTCGGTGACTGGTGGCGTAAACCCCACTTATAGGTTTAGGCTAAATCTTGATATAGTATAACTCTTCAGCAGGTAGTTGGGATTATAGTTAGTGTGAATGAATGGTGTGCTTGGTTAGTACGGTACAGTGCATAAGGTCTACTGTGATTACAGTAGTAATGCTGTTGTTTTATATATCTATAACAATACTGCTAATGTTGTATATGCCGAAATGTGGGCTCTGTCATCCAAAGGTACAGGAGACTAGTATGGGCTCAGTCACAGGCCTGGCCTTGGGTTGTAGAGCCGACATTTCTCTCTCTTTAACTTAATCTCTTTAATAAACGTCATTCATTTGGCCTTATTTCATCACTATTCATGACTTGCATAAAAGACAGCAGTTTGGTAGTGACTGCAAGCCACTTTAAATGGAGGTTATGGCAACATTGTGCTATTGTTTGTTTGTGTCTGTTTCAAGGTTTCTTGTTTACTAAACGTCAACATTTGTCGTTGACTTTTCTACTTTCAGATGTGAACAGATGAGAGGCTTTGATGTTTGCTGTGTTTTTCAGACGGTGTTTTATTTTGACATCCAACAGAAGAATTTTTGCGAGGCCCTGGACCGGTTTGCAAACTTCTTCATAAAGCCACTGTTGAAGCGTGATAGCATGGAGCGCGAGATCCTTGCTGTGGACAGCGGTCAGTTGCATGCTGGGATACACTGTGAACCTTGTTAATCCGCACACTTTGGTCCCCATTGTATGCTTCAGGGCAATTAATCATAAGTGTTACACTTCTTCTTGCCCCTTTTCAACAATTGTATATAACTATAATTTAGTAATTTACTACATTTTGCCTGTTGTTGTTGAAATAAAGTTTAATTCATTCATTCACTCATTCATGCTTCACAAATTTTCCAAATAAACAAATCATAAACATAACAGGGTAAATCAGTGTTTGGAAATTCTGATCCTGAGAAATTATGTTTGGATGTTAAGGTTTACGGATTATTGAGGTCTGCTGTAACAAAGTTCAACTATAATGTTGCAATGTTGAATCATTTCTTTTAAATCGTGCTATTTATTAACGTTTCTTTGGCTGGTACATGATAATTTTCATAGTGTTACACAATTCTGAAATAGAAGTTGAAATATCCATTGTGGATACATATATGGCAGAGGTTTATACTGGGAGTAGCATGATTAGATTGATAATTATGTGATTGTTGATGTCTGGTATTTACTTATATGAGAATACGTGTGTGATTATGCCAATGTTTGCATTTCTATATGCTGTGAAATGTTTATTGCCAAATGATTATATTACGATGACACTTGAATTCTTAAAATACTTTGCCAAATTCCTATGTAAAAAGGCATAATAAATTATTTTATCTTATTACATAAGGTCTACTGGGCCATAATCTTAACCATACAGGATATACACTGACAACACAATTTATTGTAATATTTTGTTAACTATAAAATGTGGATACTTCTGATTGTGTATGTATGCTGATTCAGTGTCTGTATTCATCTATGAATGGGCGGATACAGGATATATGGGGCTTTACAGACTTTTGTAATAATAACATAAAGAGAACTAGTTGTAGGTATGACGTTTGACTCTTGTGTGACATTTGACCGTGAGCATGTAAATTTTCAGAGTTTGAAATGAATCTGCAGTCAGACAACCATCGCAAGGAGCAGCTAATGGCATCGATGGCCAAGGCGGGCCACCCTATGAACAAGTTCATGTGGGGTACGTCCGTCCATACCATGTCATGGTGAAACATGATGCACAAAACACAAGTGCTTTGCCACACCCACACACACTTAGCAACAACTCCAGGTCGACACATGCATAGGTTGTCATTTTGGAAATCTTGATTTTCAGCGGTTTTGCTCACGTATCTTCATAAAACTTTGTTAACTAGTGGCATGTTTTCGACAACTGATGTAGCCCAGATGATGTGGCATAGAGACAGTGATGATGGAGATATGGATGGTGGATCCGACGAGGAAGTCAACGATCATGTAAGCTGTTTTTCTGTACTTTGCTGTAGGAATTTTATTTATGTTTTCAACATGTCGCTGTCACTGTCAGCCTGCCGCTATGGCCCGAGTCTGGCCCGGGTTGTGTGTGTTCGGTTTGCATCGATATCGCCACTGATGTGATGTTGACAGTTGTGATATATAATTACTTTGATGTAATATGGATATGTAATCTGTTTCAACTACACAATGGCGTGCACAAATAACTTCTAATAATATATTTGGTTTGCTGTGTACTTTGGCCTGACCAGTTGACAGCTGTCAATATGGCAATAAATATTTTTTTTATTAAAAGTACCTTGATTCAGTATTTATCTCTGTTCTGCTCTGTTGATATGATGATGGTTTGCAATAAACAACCAGCTACTATTATATTTATTTTTGGTTAATTTTTATTTTTGTGTCATTTGTTGTAGGAGCCAGAGCCATCTGCTATGTCAAGTTCAGATGAGTCCGCTGATGTCCCAGAACCATCGGATTCAATAGTTTCCTATTATTGTTTATTTTGAATAAACACAGTTGTTATAACTCATTTTATTGATAATTTATTTCAAAGTACTGATCATAGAGATCGCTCAGTCCATGCCTCTATAGCTTGTTGTAAAATACAATGGTTGGCCATCTCAAAAAAAAATTATTTCAATTTTTTGTGACAAAATATGTAACTTGAAAAAATAACTGGCAAAATTTGATATTTTTTTCAGTGGTGCTAAACTAATACATATAGCTACATTTTCTTCATTGGGTTTCATATGGTAATAGCAAGGGATCACTGTCAAATGTCACTAGCAAGGTAGCGTAACTTTCATAGTTTAAACATTTACTATTTTGTCTTTGCAAATTGCGATCAAATGTCAACATTTTATGACTAAGTCATATTTCTATGTGTACAGGCATGTTGAGAAATTACTTCTCTTCAAAATAAACATAACTTGTAATTGTTAATATTGAATAGTTTTTTTACAGATTTTTTAATACAAGGAGGTTAAAATCCTCGAAATTTTCCAGAAATCCTGGGAACAGGGGAACATGTTTTAATAAAATGTTGGGACCTAATGGGTTAACGATTTAAGTGCGAGACTGCTACAGCAGATTGCCGTATTATGACGCTTGGATACGACAACTCACTAGAGCGGGGATAGCATCGCAGCGGCTTATTCCTTAACTATTGAAAAGAACATTAACAGTAGCGACTATCGTTGGAACCGCACAGATGCTAGCTTCACGATGATGTAAAATTTATAGGGTGTTTGTATGCAAACATTTGAAGATATTTAGAATTTTTGTGTTGGGATTGTCCGACATGCTATCGTTAGCCATTGATACGCATCTATATCACCGCGAAGTCACGATAGTGCCTTTCTTTGGAATAAATTGTTTTCGTAAAAACCGACAACGTGGTGAGCAATTATGTGGGGAATGTATGTACGATATAGGTACTAAGTATGCTGCGCATTTATGCTGCACTAATTTTGATTGTGTGCGCTCGCGCTTTGCCTTTGGCGTCTTTTATATTATGACATAATTAGTGTAGCCATGATGTGTCCGGGATTAACATTTATTATTCAATAATTATTTGTATAAAACTGAATATTATATATTATAAAATAGTACAACCAGTCAACATTGAAGTTTCACCATTGTGGCACAGTTCTAGGTCATTCATGTCCGTTCATATTTCATCATGGCAAAACTGTTGATATTGGGTGTACTAGTTTCTGTTTCAAATGTTGTTATAATGGACATGTTCACAATATTCCTTGATAGTCATGATTTCATAACATGTGGTGTTCCTACTAAAAAATGTATATTTCTATGAGAAACATGACAAAACACCATCCGCCGTCCGCCATTAGCTGTCGTATCTCAGAAACTGTTCAGCAACTTTTTTTCTAATTTTGCATAGACGTATCTTGGGTACTGCCACTAGGCACGGAAAAATCTGTATTTGATTGAATCATTCTAAGGACCCTAAGGGCCCAAAAAGCTGGTAATTTGTCACATTTTGCCTATTTTTTCAAAAAACTGTTCAGCAACATTTTTTCTAATTTTGCATAGATGTATCTTAGGGTGCTGCCACTATACACAAGAAATGTGTATTTGATTAAATCATTCTATGGGCACCTCAGGGGCCCCCAAAGTGCAAAAGTTTTACATTATCTAGTGATGTGGTTTGGAGAAGGGCCCTTGAGACCACCTCCAACAGTAGATGTTGTGTATTGTGCCAGAAACTGCCCAGGCCACACTCCACTCTGCATCGTTCCATTGAGACCTTGACTAATCTTCAATTGGTCTCAGGTAAAGCAGCCACATTTGACCCCTGTTAAACTCGGTTGCCTGCAGCTTTTAAACTATCTTCAAAACTATTGATTTTCTATAATTGCAAGTTGGGTTTATTTTGATGTTCATTTAATTATTATAAAATGGTGTGTCTGTGGTGTTTATTGGTTAAAGATGTATTTTCACCTGTAGGTGACAAACATAGAAAATTAATATTCCAGACAACTATAGAGTGAAATATCCTACACTTTATTGATATCAAATGCATTCTCCTGTTCTGTTTACACTTGCCATGCCTTGTGTAGACATGGTACTATGTAAATCAATTGTATCAATATAGACTAATAATTACAGATTCACAATATAGTTGACATCTGAAACAACCAAATGTCAACCATTAGAAGAGTTGACATAGTTTCGCTATACACAAGAAATCTGTATTTGATTGAATCATTCTAGTGTCATCAGCATATAGTAGAACATACATTTTCAAGAAAATGTCTACATCATCATCACTAAGGTTGTTGTAAATTTCACCAGCTGCCATGTCAAGTCCCTTATAATTATGACTAACAGTGTTCAAAATTCAGGTAAATAGCAAATAACAAAGGAGACAAGTTTTCGCCTTGCTGTACCTCTACATCACATGAGAAGAAGGCTGACACAGCCTGGCCCTGTTTTTTTAAAGTATTCATTTATAACATTATCAATACCACATGCCTTTTTGTTTTTGATTTGCATTAGTACCTTATTTTGTGTGAATGGTCTGTTTATGTGTTCGTTTGACTGGGAAATCTTTCTTGGATCAAAAGGTATCTCACTAGCTGCAGTTTCACTTTCAGGTTTTTCACTGAGTTTTTCAAAGTGGTTCATAAACTTATCCAGTGAAATATTTCGACATTTTTCACTGCTGTTACTTGCTTTATTAAGTATATCCCAGTATTCTGCAGGCTTGCTATGTTTTAGGTTGCACAAGTTTTCATGTAACTGTTTATGGTAGCATTTTGATATTTGTTTTATAAAGCATTTATACCCACTAGCCAATATGAATGTCATGCATGTAATATTTCCATGCCATCCATTTGCATATATAATATAAAACTTCAACAGCCATTTTCTTCATTTTCACTTTTTGACCCTTACCATGTTCAATGTTCCATAATTTTGCAAATTTTTGTAGCAGTCATAATTTTTGAAACCGTGTAAAGCATCCTACCCAACCTTTACAAGAATGTAAGAAAACAATGTCACAATTTTTCCGACTTATCACTCATTTGTTCAGCCGGGGTCATATATCGACATATTAGTCCAAAGGATTTCAGGGCCTCTTGGCCCATTTTTACTTAATAGTTTATGCTTACTACTTACATGATTCCCTATTTTCCATGCTTAACCTGAATAAATTTTGAATTGAATTTGTCCAATACTCTGTTATTGTTCTGTTGTACGTGACATGGTAAATATATCTCATGTATGATAATGTTATGTTGCAGGCAACAAATACACCCTAAAAGAATTGCCATTACAGAACAACATTGACATCCACAGCCGACTAAAGCGTTTTCACCGAGTCATGTATGGAGCAAAGTTCATGACGTTAGCAGTACAAGCCCGAGGTGTGTGTCTAATGTCTGCATATCTCTAAAAAATAGCTGCATGCTCTGTTGCTATAGCCACACCAACTCTAGGTTATCACTAAGAGTGAGTGTTGTGTACAGGTTTAATTGTTTTGTACTTCAAGCATGCATGCACGCACGCACGCACGCACGCACGCACATAACACACACTTATAAACATATACACACATGATAAGGAGATAAAGTGGGATGAATTGAAGGGGAACAGAAAGAAAGAGAATGGATGCCCTCATAGTAGAAGGTAGAAGAAGCAGCCCACGACTGAGGACTGCGTGGAGAGAATTGGCTGGAATGGGAGAGGAGGGGAGAAGGAGAGCAAGAGATAGAGGGGAGTGGAGATTCCACATTGAAATAGGATCGGTGACAGAAGGGCAGGATTAATGAAGTATGTGGATTAGTGAAATACCATATTATCAACCATGTTGTCACTGTTACTAATATTCATATAAATTCTTATGTGTATACTTGTAATATTAACTGGTAATATACGTATAAAAGTTTATTCGAAGTATGTAATTAACAAAAAAGACTGAAGAAATTATGACTGTAAAAACTTTATTTATTACAAACTGAACATTCAAAGGGACACAGTTGAACATTCAGTGACACAAATGCATGTAAACAATAAACATGTCCATGATCTTTTTCTCACGAATACCACTGCTTTCAGAAACATTGGACACCTTACAAGAATGGGTGACAGACATCTTCTCTGCAATACCGAACAAGTAAGGATTATGAAATGGTTAATTTATAAGAATGTTATAATGTTACTGCCTTTTATCTAACTTTCCACAATGACCTCATTACAAAATCTCCATGCTGTTAATGATTCGGCTATGAAATTTATTTACTTGTAAGCATCAGATATGTCATGTCACTTATCAGTGAAATAACTAGAAATTATACACTCTTCCATAAAAAAGCAAATTAAAATCTGATGGTCCGTGACGTGATAGAAAACCAGTAATCATACCATGTTTCAATATAAAATTTTCAAATGTGTGTTTACAGCAAACTGACAAGACCTCCATTTAACATCATGCTGGTATGTGGTTTTTTTTTTCTGTTCTACTTCTAATACTATTTATGTATATTTATTCAACTGTGCATTTCTAATTTTGCTATAAAATGTGGTTATGATAATTGCAAGCAATGCACTGTACACCAAGGGCCGGTTTCATGAAGCGTACTTAAAGTTACACAATCACTTAGCGACACATGTTTTGCGTAACTCCTATGTTTGCTCATATTAAAAAAATCACCTAATTTACTAAGACAATCATCTTAGCGTTAAGAATGTTCTTAGCCACTTCATAAAACCGGCCCCAGTGTGGGGTGCAGTAATGATTTCATTTATCCATTCATAATCGCACTTGTCCATTGACATTGAAACTACTGTTTATGTTTTCACGGAGACATCATATGCAAAATGACAATTAACAAATAATGTTTTAACTATGGTCCGTGTTAATTTTTGCTATCAATTTGCTAATATCACCCCATGGTGTATAATAAATATAAAATAATAATGATCTTCTATAGTGCTTATATTTTTGAGAAACTTATTTCAAAAGCGTAACAAGTCAGAGTTATAAAGAAATATGAACAGGGATGAGCAAAAGTCATCATCAGAGCAAGGGACCATCGAGGGTGGAAATACAATTTGGAATGTCTTCATTTCTGGTGGAAAGTGGATATTGTTGTTTTAAATGATCCTAAAGTGATGGGGAGATTGTTCCAGATTTTGGGTGCATCTACAGAAAAATTAAATGCTGATGGAGTAGCATCAATAATTGAATGTGACCTACAGCTTTGTGTGATTATTTGTGCTACTCTACTAACCACCAATTATATAGAGTGGGGCATGCAGATTACAAATGTTCCATTTTATATAATAATAATCCTAATGAAGTGTAAACCATTATAAGAAGCTACACAGTATGCAGTGCTAATATTAATTATGTTCTTGCAGGAACCATTTGACACAGCAGCATTCTACAAGTTGTACAAAGGTGGGTGTATTGTGGGGGAGGTTAGACAGAGAACGAAGGAGCCGGAGGTAGGGGAAGGTTGGACCCATGAGCCAATTGTTTATGTTTTCAATGATAAACAAAAAATTAATAAATTTTTTAAATATAAAAATTGCACTATCATGTAAATAAATATGTATGTCCTCTAAGAGGGCCATGAGATTTGTGAGGCTGGGAAATTTTAATTTCTGAATGTATGCAAATTAGTGGAGGCATATGAAGTTGCTCAAAGTGGGGTCCCATGAGCCATCACGTGAGGGCCTTTCAGCCGTAACAACATAGTGGCAGTTGGGCAGACTTCAAGATCAACTGTTTATTTTGAGTACATGACAATGATATAGTGATCATAAACATATGTAGGATTTCATTACTGTCAAATAACACGTAGCTGTATTTCCATATCTCTTTCATGTGCTGGTTGTACTGAAGTCTGAACTCCCACACCAAAATAGTTGTCCCTCTGATGAGTGCTCACCTGCCATGTTGGGACACTTATGCTAGAATATATTTACAAATGTTTCTGCTGAAGGCAAGGAGTATTGTACCCAGTTATAAACACTGGTGGATATATGTGCACGATTACGTCTTCTCAGTAATTGCAGCGTGGCTGAATGCTTCCCAGAGATGTCAAGATGGAGTTAGTGAAGTTTAAAGCACTTTCTATATTGTGCTATATAATTTTTATAATTTAATTTTCTCAAAATGATGACATTGGTACTGTGTAGGAACCATTACCTGTACACAACACTAGACCCTAGGTGTTTCAGTGTCACTGTGTCTGTTGCAGTGTTGCCTGTAAAGAATGTACATGAGGTGGAACTATGCTGGTGTCTGCCGCCACAACTGAAGCACTACAGGTACGTCTCATAGCCTAACTACAGGCTCTCAGCATGCAATGTGGTTCACCCATCACATGATATTATGTTTACTAATGTTGTATCTATTATGAAACATGTATGTTATGTTACTGAATCAGTTAGAGAGAGTCAGAAAGAGAGAGTGTGAGAGAGAAAGCACCAGAGAAAGAGTGACTGAGATAGAGAAAGAACCAGAGAGAGAGAGGGAGGTAGCAAGGGAGGGAGGGAGGAAGGAAGAGAGAAAGCAAGTGAGGGATGGGAGAGAGAGAGAGAGAGAGAGAGAGAGAGAGAGAGAGAGAGAGAGAGAGAGAGAGAGAGAGAGAGAGAGAGAGAGAGAGAGAGAGAGAGAGAGAGAGAGAGAGAGAGAGAGAGAGAGAGAGAGAGAGAGAGAGAGAGAGAGAGAGAGAGAGAGAGAGAGAGAGAGAGAGAGAGAGAGAGAGAGAGAGAGAGAGAGAGAGAGAGAGAGAGAGAGAGAGAGAGAGAGAGAGAGAGAGAGCAGGCAAGTAGGGAAAGAATGACTGGGTTAGAGAAAGAGCAAGTGAGAGCTAGAGAGAAATAGAACAAAACTACGAGCAACAGAGAGCATTCACAGAGAGATATAACCAGATTTTAAATACGGTGTTGTGTATTTTCAGAGTGAAACCACTGGCATACCTTGGCTGGTTAATAGGACATGAAGGAGGAGGGAAGTATATTGTCGTACTTGAAGAAAAGGTATCACTTCAAACAAAAACAATAATAATTACATAAGAGAGAACAGAGTAAACTTTCATAATTATAACTACAGAAGATAATATAGTGTAAGATGTCGCATTTACACAGTGGATTCAAATGTGTAATTCAATTCAATTGGGTAAAATTTAGCCAATCATCAAACGTTGATCGGACCCATTATGGGGCACAAATATGTGTCTAATTAACTTCAAACACCTGTAAATCAATAATGTAATAATCTGTGCCTATTAGACATCCTAGCTGCTTTGAGTTAATTACAGCTACTCCTTCAGGCTGAGTGCATCTACCCTCACACAACCATATTACACAACACAATCTGTTCTGCTAACAGTTGGCAGTATACTAGACAGAGTAGCCTACACCAACAAAAAAGAAAATATGATTCTGATTACACAAATAGCAGAAATGCTAAACTGAATTTAAATGAAAAGACAAGCCATCCAATACTTCTTATTACTATGACACAAATTGTGAATTATATCTTTGTATACAAGGAATGTGTATGGGATAACTTATGTTCCCGGCTTCACCGTCAGAGTTTGTGGTTCAATGACTTGTCTTGCGTCAGTTAATTACGTTGACCATATGGCCCTAATAAATAGGTTTCAATACATCACATAAAACTAGCAATTGGTTTTTCTTGTTTCAAATCAAATATATTTAAACAAATATATTTATTGTTTCAAATATTTACCACATATCTCTACAAAACATATTCAGAGTTTACAAACTAAAACATGATGTAAGAATACGTTTTGTTTCACTTTGTCTCACAATGTATTTTTATGTGCATGTGTGTGTAATTGTACAAGCATAGTGTGAATGTGTATGAGTGGGTGCGTCATGCATGCGTGTGTAATTGTGCATGCATAGTGTGAATGTGTATGAGTGGGTGCGTCGCCCATGTGTGTGTAATTGTGCATGCATAGTGTGAATGTGTATGAGTGGGTGTGTCGCGCATGTGTGTATAATTGTGCATGCATAGTGTGAATGTGTATGAGTGGGTGCGTCGCACATGTGTGTAATTGTGCATGCATAGTGTGAATGTGTATGAGTGGGTGCGTCGTGCATGTGTGTGTAATTGTGCATGGATAGTGTGAATGTGTATGAGTGGGTGCGTCGCCCATGTGTGTCTAATTGTGCATGCATAGTGTGAATGTGTATGAGTGGGTGCGTCGCGCATGTGTGTGTAATTGTGCATGCATAGTGTGAATGTGCATGAGTTGGTGCATGTGTGTGTGTAATTGTGCATGCATAGTGTGAGTGTGTATGAGTGGGTGCGTCGTGCATGTGTTTGTGTAATTGTGCATGCATAGTGTGAGTGTGTATATGAATGGGTGCGTCATGCATGTGTGTGGTGTGCGGATGACTGTGTGCTGGTCTTCCCGGCAGGTTGTGGGCCGTGGGACTGACGAGTGGCAACACAGAGGGAGGATGGGAACACAACAGCACGTGGGCCTCCTTCAGCATCAGCATTGTGCTCACAGAGGAAGGACTCGCGCATGTATTTGATGTAAATATTGCCAGCATGAAGACGTTTCTTGTAGTAGCTCAGTATATGTTCATCGTCATATGGTGTCTGCCTTATATTTTACATATCCCATTGTTTGCAGAATTACATATTTTTACTATTACTTTAAGGAATTGGTGTGACATTTATTGGAAGCTAAATATACATATAAATAAATGTCCTAATCTTATCAAATTGGCTCTCTTGTAAAATATATAATTTTCCTGGCTTGATTACGTCTTCCACCAGGACATACATATAAGCATTTGGTATAAGTACTTATTCTACGATTATCTCATTAAAACTCTAAAGCAAGGTTGTCTATTCCTTTACCTGAAATCAGTTCTTTGAATGGGTTGTCTTCAATGTGTGAAGTCCACAAACTTGCCAAACATGAAAGGACCTTGCGGTTAACCCATTCGCCATCATCAGTATTGCCAATTGGAGTCACAAGTAGGGTGTGTTAAGAATCACATATATGAGTGCTACAAATTTGAAAGTTTACCAGTAGTTAACAATTTGAACATTTCACTGTAGAAATATTCAGTTTGTGAACACTGTTTAGGGTTTATTAAACACATTAAATCTACTTTCTTGTGCAAGTGTCTGTGATAGCTCTCCCAATTTGTTGTAGGTTTAGATGCAATGAATTTATTATTAAGTATCGAACTGAACTCTCAACATGCAATCACTGGTCGTGAGTATTTACTTGAAGGTAACTATTTTGCAGCCACTGTCATGGATGGATGTTTGCTGATTGTAGGTCATCACTGCAGTCTTTGAGTACTTGGCATTGCTGAGGCACCACGGCCCAGTGAAGCGCATCTATGAGGAGATACAGACGATCGAACTGAATGAGTTCCGTTGGCAGGAACAGGTTAGGCCATGTGGTGTTATCTGTTTATTCAGTATAACATAAGTTTTATGATAGTTTCACAAGATGTTTAATCGAGCACATGTAAGCAATAATGCCGTCCCCCAGCCAGTTGGCTTTTCCGGTAGAGGTCGTCGCGCTACATATTAATAGTAGAGGTAGTCGTGCTACACAATAACACTACAGGCTAGATATACAGACAAAAGCTGTTAAATTGTTTGACTAGCTCAAGTCAATGGCAGTAGCTATCCACAAAATGTAATTTATTTTTTATGTTGTGTGATATTTAGTGATGTTTTTTTCTATTCCACAAAACTGTTCATTATTTTCTCGGATCTGCATCTCCATATGAGGCCTGTTACTGTAAACACACACCCCTATAACCCTACAGGTGGCCAACAGTAAACTTCCAGGGTATACACAATTTGGAGCTATTTGTAGGGGTGTTTTTAAAAATCACAACTTTGCTAATACTTATCGCAGAAATATGATTCAGCTATCACTTTGTTGGCAAAAAGACCCTTTATTATATTCAGTGATAATATTTGCATAACATCAAATGATCATCAAGATATAACTGTTTAAATTTTATCCAAAATAAAAGCAAAAACTACTACTAGCTAATTACTGAGTGATTGTATGTGTCTAGTAGAAACCCAAGTTCGAACAGTGACAAAATAATTATTGAGCAGTTGTATGTCCACACATGCAATGTGACAAATGTAAGATGCGTGATAATGAAAACCAGACTCAAATATATTCAGAACTTTTCATTTTATTATATATTTTTGTAGAACTTTTAAATACAACCAATACGGCAATAGGCGTACGGCCTAGAACTGTTGCGTGTAGTGGCGCACTTGTCCGATAGCATGACGTATCCATTATAAATTTCATTACATATCAATAAAATAAGTAATACCTACAGTTCTTAATTACACCTATATATGCCATCAGGTTATGGAATATGTTGTGTTTGAACTCTGATTGCATCGTATCCTTCACTGGTGGACCAGGTAGGCCTCCAAATCGGCCCAGCTTGCATAATATCCACTTCCAAACAGCCCCCAAAGTCTGTGTAACTGTCTAAACTAGTTTAATAACTTGATTCACGAATATTGTCATGTATTTTTTCGATATATTGACAGGGACATTTGAAATAATTCAACTTATATCATCAAAGTGAGACAAAAGAAAATGGTGCACTAAGCCAACTTTTGTTGTAATGGAATGAAACCAGTGATAACATGAAGACGTTTGAGAGGCATGTGCTGATTGGCTGACCGTTCAACTTAAATTTCTTTGGATAGACCTATCGTTGGGCTTTCCAATACCTCCATTTCCCGGTTTAGACCATATGAATGGGAATGTAAATTCGTGATGCAGAGTGTAATAAAATCGGCCATATTTGGGCATCTACTACTACAACATTTGAAAGCTTGGTTGTGATTAGTTTATCATGAAGTGATAAAATTCATTGATAACAAAATGCCACAGGAAGGCGAATCATTCAGCTTCCCATTGATACCTTGTGTTCCCCTGTCAGTTGCCAGTAATGGAAACAAAATTTTTTTTTAAAGAGATACCGAATCGGGCCGAAATTCGGCCGGGAGCAGTTTTACACTGATCGCCCGGGCTGAATTTGTCCCAGTGGCCACCTGTAGGGTTAATCAGGTAACTTTTTCAGTATTTAGGGTGGCCTCTATAGAGGAGTTCGTAATAGTACGTAATTTTCAACATGTCCATTTGGTTCTTTTAATTGACAGATTAATCAAGTGTAACAAATGTGTGACAAATTTGAAGGTCACAAACTCAAAATATTTGTTTTCATTAATTGACAACTACTTGACCACATCTTTGTGTAAAACCAAAGATGTTATGATTTTCAGATGTGCTGTCAGTGTTAGCTGATACTGAACATTGATTTTACACACAAATGTATAGAATAATCCAACATAAATATGTCACTTTTTAGATGTGTGTCATGTATATCACATTTGTTTGCACATCTAGTCTTTCTAAAAGAACTGTCTTTTTAAACCTACAAACTCAATATACATACTAATGTAATGTGTGCATGTATATATATATATATATACACACACACATATATATATATATTGCAACCTAACTATTAACGTCACCCTCAAGACTGGACAAAAGTGACCCATGTAGCTGTAACTAGTGGGACTAATTTCCTACATTTTACTGTTACAGAAATAATTTTTGAATTTCCTAGGGTGTCCTTAATTGCAAGGTGGCTGTATTACCGAGGTGACCGTAAAGCAAGGTTCTACAGTAAACATAACAATAACAGATTTAACAAGATTGCCACCCAGAGAATTAACTCTAGGTGGCAGGTGGACAAGGAAGCCCTTTGGCTTATCGAGAGTCCGACCCTTTTATCTATGTGTATCCCGCCCGTCTGAGGTATGTGTCGATTTTATTTTTAAACATTCACACTACTAGCACCCACACAATCAGCAGGTAATCTGTTCCATTCATTTACAGTCCTTTGTGAAAATGAAAACTTTCTTATATCCAATCTAATCTGCTCCTTTGCTAATGTAAGTTCATGTCCTCTAGTCCTTCTATCTTTCTTAACTGAGAAAAAAATATTTCTATCAATATTTTCATAACCCTTCCATATTTTAAACACTTCTATCTGATCTCTCAATCTCCTGGTCTCTAGTGTTGTTAAACCGCATTTTTTTAGGCGTATTTCGTAACTAAAATCCCTCAGTTTTGGTATCATTTTAGTTGCTCTCCTCTGCACTCTTTCTAGCATATCTATGTCCTTCCTGCGATATGGCCTCCACGCTTGAATACAATATTCTAAATGAGACCTAACTATTGTTTATGCAAGCAACAACACGGAGACAAATATAGATATGAAAAAGGCCAAATGGATGACGTTTGTTTATTATGGGTAACCAGTGTATAAGCCTTTTTGGCACACTGTAATATTTAAATAAAAGAAATGTGGACTCTACAACCCAATGCCAGGCCTGTGACTGAGCCCATACTAGTCTCCTGAGCATCAGGCTGTTAGAGCCCACATTTCAACATATAAAGCAGCAGCGGTATTCCTAGAACAATTGAAAGGAATGACATGTAATCACAGCAGAGCTTGTTATGTGTAGTTAATTTTAAAGCCAACATGATTAACTAAGCCAACATGATTAACTAAAAAGTGCCTTTCTGAATACCACGCTATCTGCTGCCAAAAACACTAAATCTAAAATTATAATAATCCCAAATGTGGGGGTATTTCGCCCCGATATATACAATTCCATACCATTCCTAAATCGAAAGTGGAAAAGGCATGCGACATCTCTTGCAATAAAACCCCGTGAACACATCCGGTGCAAACCCTATGCTCACAATCAACTATAAATGTGGGGAAAGCATTGAGACCAGCAACCCTTTCCAATAACGATGCACAAATCATGACTATACATCAAACATACCTGGACGAAAAGTAGGGAGGCGGGTGGGTCAAATTAGACAAACGTCTGCCCCTTTATGCTTTCGCAAATGGAGTGCGGGATCAGCTTAGGATTCTCCTGAGGGACGCGCTCCAGTGCGCGCTGATTGGTTGATTTGATTCTCCCCACGGGAGTAATTAACATGTCCTTGCATAAATTAGCCTCCTCTGATGGGAGGCCTCCGTGTGCTGTTGTCTTGCACAAAGTCCAGTATGCAAATCGGCTGTGCCAGATGTGCATACCATCATTTATGCAAGCAACAACACGGAGACAAATATAGATATGAAAAAGGCCAAATGGATGACGTTTGTTTATTATGGGTAACCAGTGTATAAGCCTTTTTGGCACACTGTAATATTTAAATAAAAGAAATGTGGACTCTACAACCCAATGCCAGGCCTGTGACTGAGCCCATACTAGTTGTACAGCGGTATTATTAGCTCTTTTTCCTTATACGTTATGTTTCGCCTAATTAATCCAAGGATTTGATTTCCCTTTGAAGCTGCAATTCCGCACTGCTCTGAAACCTTCATATCAGCACTAATGGGTAACCCTAAGTCCTTTTCTTTTACAGTAGTACTTAGTACAGTATCCCCCTTTGTATATTCTACCTCTTCGTTCCCATGTCCTGTGTGGAGGCATTTACATTTCCCCAAACTGAACAGCATTTGCCACTTTTCAGACCATTTGATCAACCTGTCAAGATCATTTTGTAAATGCTGTCTATCTCCATCACTTTTAATCCTTCTAAACACTTTTGTATCATCCGCAAATTTCAACACCTTGCTTGTTATTTCATCATCCAAATCGTTGATATATATTAAGAATAATATAGGTCCTAATACTGATCCCTGTGCTACCCCACTCAATACCGATTTCTAGTTTGAAGCCTCCCCATCAACTACTACACGTTGTCTTCTGTCAATCAGCCATTGTTCTATCCAGTTTATTATACCATTTCCTATGCCATGGGCCTTTAGTTTAAGCAGTAATCTTTGATGTGGTACTTTGTCGAAAGCTTTTTGAAAATCTAAGTAGACGATATCTACTGGTGATCCCTCATCTACCCACTTAGTGATGTCTTCCAAAAAACATAACATATTTGTTAAGCATGACCTCGCTTTAAAAAAACCATGTTGAGATGGGTTTATCAAGTTTTGTTTAACAAGAAAATCCACCATGTGATCTTTAATTAGTCTTTCTAATAATTTACAAATCACTAATGTTAAACTCACTGGTCTATAGTTCTCTGACTTGTTTCTCGAACCTTTTTTGAATAACGGTATAATGTTTGCTTCTTTCCATTCTAAAGGAACCACTCCCTCTTCTAATGACAAGTTGAAAACTGTTGCAAGCGGTATACTAATTTGTTCTACAATTTCCAATAGTAGTTTGGGTGGAATACCATCCACTCCAGGTGATTTATTATCCTTCATAACCCTTATTTTCTTAGCTACCATTTCCGGGGTTACAATTAATTGTCCTAAATAGTCTGAATCTGCCCCCTTGAACTTAGCCTCTGGTACTGGCAGTGAACTAATATCTTCCATGGTAAACACAGAACTAAAGTACTCATTCAGGTCTTTTGCCATTAAGAATCCCTCTGATATTATATTTCCAGCACTATCTTCTAGAGGACCGACCTTATCTTGAACTTTCTGTTTGCTTCGAACATATGCATGTCATGTTTTATATTACTAGCTAATTGTTGTTCATAGCTTCTCTTTGAATTTCTAATTTCAGATGTAGCTTGATTAAGTGCTTCTTTATAACTGTTGTAGTCTTCATCATTTCCAGTACATCTATATGACTTCCACATCATTTGTTTATACTTAATTTTTCTAATGGCTTCTTTCGATAAATGTTTCTTTTTGGACCGTTTTCCTTGTTTTTTGAAGGGTACAAATTGATCGACTATGCACTTAATTTCACTCTAATAAATTCCAGCATTCTGTTGCCGTCTTATTTTTCAGTGTCTTATTCCACTCTATCTTTGCTAAATATTTTCTCATGTCCTTATACCTTCCTTTGTGGAAATTTCTCCTATACTGCTTTTTACTATTCCTTTCTGATTTTACTTTGATGGTGAAATGTATCTGGTTGTGATCGCTACTCCCCAGTGGCTCACATATCTTGACATTGTCAACTAATTCATTCTGTGAGGACAAAACTATGTCTAACACATTCTCACCCCTGGTTGGTTCTAGCACATGTTGAGAAAGGAATGTATCTTGCGCTAAAACTAAAAAATTGTGGTCCTCACTCCCCATGCTCTGTTGAGATTTCCATTGTATATGCCCGTGGTTAAAATACCCCATAATAATACAGTCCCGTTTGCTTACTTCCCTTATAGCGTTTTGTATTTTTTCATTCTCTTCTATGCTTATGTTTGGACTTCGATAAACTAACCCAACTGTTAACGTTGAGTTTCCTGTAACTATGTTACACCAAACAGCTTCTTCGCAATCTGCTTCTCTTTCTAATTTTATTTCATAAGCCTGAATAGATTCTTTAATATATAAAATAACTCCACCTCCCTTTCTTCCTATTCTATCTTTTCTAAACATTACATATCCTGTCAGTCCAAATTCAGCATCTGATATATATCGGTGGTGGTCCAGGATTCGGTTATACATATTATATGAGGGTCAATATCTTCTACCATAATGTTTAGTTCATTTCTTTTGTTTACTATACTCCTTGCATTTAAACAAACACATTTATATCCAGCTTCAGAAGAGTTTTCCAGACTGTTATTTGCTGATTTATTTGTGCTGTCTTTATCTATGCCTCCATTTTCAGGCTTTTCTGTGAGTCCCCCCTGTGAATCTAGTTTAAATAGATGCAACCTGTCCCACTGTCAACAGATCGCAGCAGGTTCTCTGAGAAAACTGCTGCCCCCTTTCCACTAAGATGGAGGCCATCTCTCATGTACATATCTTCCCTCCCAACAAAGTATCCCCATAAATCTGTGAATCCCACCCCCTCTTCACACATCTGCTCAACTAGTGCATTGATCGCCATCCTCTTGCTGTTTCTATATGTTGCCCCCATTCCTTCCATTACTGGCAAAATTCCTGACTTGTCCGTCTTTCTCATAATGGAGTCGCCCATAAACACCCTCTCTTTCCTCATTGCCCCCTCAATCACTGCCTTAGAATAGCTCCTTCTTCGGTTTGCATCTGTCTGGTTGTTGTCTTCCCCCTGTCGTCTTCTCTCCTGTCACATTCTCTTCCGATCCATTCTTTCCTGTCGCTTTTTCTCTTGTCACCTTTCCTCCTGTCAGCGTCCCTTTTATCGACTTCTCTTCTATCACATTTGCTCTCACTTCCTTTCGTCCCTTCTTTCATCCCATCTCATTTTCCTCTCTCCTCTCCCGTCCCATCTTCCCTCCCTCCTTCTCTACGGTCACTTTCTTCCCTGTCACCTTCACGCTTGTCACGTTTTCTGTTGTCGATTTTCCAATTTCTTCCCCTCCAATCACCTTCCCCTCCAATCACCTTCCCTCCTCTCCCTTTACATGCTGTGTCATTGCCTGTAGACTGACGCGGTTGACTACGTGGAGAACCTGTGTGACTGCATGCAGTACTACTCTGTGGAAGACTACCTCACTGGAGACGACCTCTTCTTTGAATACAACGAATCGGTCGGTTAATAGCCACATAGTTGTCTCATCATCTTATATATGATGTCAATGAGAATCTTTCTGTCTGTCGTTACAGCATCATCATCGCATCGGTGGGTGAAAGCAGACAAAATATTTAAAACAATGTTATCATATAATATGATACTATCTTATGAAGACAATTCTTACTACAATTCTTCCAAAGATGTAGGTAATAAAATTATAACTGTTACCAGAAGCCATCGAGTGGAAAATTTACAGCCTGAACTTGCATTTGGCATCCATGAGAAACATGTTCCTGCTTGAAGAAGAGATGTGCTTAACGTTTGGATCTGCTAGAGAACACTAACTGACGTAGATGATGCAGGTTCTGTACACATGACCACATATTGTTCTTATTCAGAAATATTAAGGTAGACCATGTTGTTAAAATGGGTAACAATACTACAAAGACGCGCCACAGCATCAATGCCATGGCGATCACAGATAGTTTTTCAATGGCTCCCAAAATGAGTCCAGAGGAAATCGAACCCAGGGGTAGTGTTAGTGTTTGGGTTTTGTATGCTAGATATTACATTGTTTTTAAGAAAATATACTTAGAATTGTTTTATTTGGAAATGAACTGGGATTGTTTTGGTATAAAAACAATTGTTATGTGCCACGTATGTAAGTAATCGTTTTGAACTATTGTACACTTTCGGTCATGAAACCAAACTAAAATGTTTTTTAATTTGGTATGTTTTGTACTTTCATTTTTATTAATAATGTTGATTTTAAACTGACTATCTGTGCCTTGTTATTTGACACATGCTGACACCACACTTAGTTGTGTCGCCCTATAACTAGTTGATTATAGACAATTATGCATATATTGAAAAACCTCTGACATTAATTTGTGTCATCCGGGCTGGTTATGATGGGTAAAGGTCATAGATAAATCCTGGTATGGATGACAGCTTGTAACATTTTTGATTTTTGTCATATTACTTGCGTAGTCTATTTGTGAACTTACGAGACACTCCTTAAGGCACTAGTTAGGTGTAACAAGGAGACTGGTATGTGTGTCTACAGGTGATTGCAGCATGTCAGAATCAACTTGTACCTCGCAAGGTCAACATTCTGTTGTTCTCAAACAGCTTCGAGGACACAAATGTGTGCAACATGACTGAGTACTGGTTCAAGACGCCCTACAGTGTCGAAGGTAAGAGATCACAGTGAAGAAGTACATCACACTGGTCATTTTCACTATATGAATCTTTTTCACCTAGTTTGCCGTCAGTTTTATCATGCTTCTTTGTTATGTTTCTGCTGTATAATACATTTGAAATCTATAAAATGTAATGAAGATTTAAGATAAAATTTAATGTGAAAAGTGAGAAAAATATAGTCGCGCCTTGTTATAACGTGGTAGTCGGGGTCCATGAAATGAATCGGGGTTATAAACGGGGCGCGTTCCCATATCTGCCGACGACCGACACAGCTGCTGCACGAAGAATGCCATCGAAGCCAAAGTGTGCACGTCGCGCAGACTATACACAGTTTATGAAGCTTATTAAACTGCCAGCCAATGTCAATGTGTATTCTGTTTAAATGTCATACACTGTTGGACACTGTTGAATGTTGAACTGAATAAAATTCATGAACTGTGTACCGTTTTTAAATAAACAACGAACCAACAAGCCACGGTCAGCTGAACGATAATATGGTACCGCTGACGTTAGATCTAAAATAATGACCTGGCATTCAGCAGCCGAATACGCAAATGATTTGACAAAGACTGTGTTAGAGTTGTTTAAGGATTTAAAGCTATAAGTACGCTCACAATTGGCTTAACTTCGTTTTTCAACCAATATCAAAATACAAATTTAGAAAGCACATTTACCATGCCGAACAATATTACGATTCACCAATTCATATGCGGTTGACGAATTAATATTTTGGCACACCAGTACAGGCAGTAGCTTTGCGTTCATCGCAGCGAAAAACTAATATTTGTTATGCAATGTTAGCTTACTGATGTCGCCTACTAAGCTGTATTAAAACGTATTTAACCCATTCTTAAGGAAGATGTATTTGTGAATTTCAATTGCACTTTACAAGCTGCACGAAGCCGAAACCAGGCGTACTCACGATCCGCGGAAGCCATGAGCATGACTAGCAGATTGAAAACGATTCGTTTGATGTTGGCGCAAACCAAACAATACCTCACTCCATATTTACTGTTCCTGAAGTTAAAATTGACCATAATTATAGTCAAAGAAACTTATACCTTTGATAGCATTGGCAGTGCAGAATAAATAATGGCAACGTAGTGACGCGCCTCGATCATTTGATTCGTTGCAGCTGTACGTCAATGTTAAATTTATTGTCTGCCAACTAGTCTTTCAATATACACATGTTGTGGACAAAGAAGGAGATAACTTCACACAAAACAATTGATAGTTATTACCGTGTTCATATATAGTTTGTCATAGCGCCCATTTTCCCCCTGGTGGCAGAAATTCGGGGTCCACGACCGACCGCGTTATAACCGAATCTGCGTTATAATGGGGCGCGTTATAACGAGGCGTGACTGTATGTGGAAGGTGAGGATAAGGTATTGTGGTTCTCAGTTTGAAGATGATGAAGGGTTTCAAAGCAAAATGTGATATATCCATTTATCTGAGGTCAAGGCATTTCTGTGCTTTGTCGTCGGAAGTTAAGTGAAACTCTACATGACATTGAAATATCAGAATCATAGTGACTCATAGCAAGATCCAATATCTTGTTATTGAGCTTTTCAGTTGTAAAATGTTGCTGAGTAAAACAATCTCGTATGAATTGGTGTTAATTTTGTCCTGAAACGAACTTTACCCTGGAAGAGAAGCAAAATGTTAGTGGTACACTAGTTATGAACTTATAAATGTGTGTATGTCATATATTTACACAGACAACATATCCTGGGCCAGGGATGAGAAATTTCCGGTTTTGCCAGAATTCCTGCTTTTATGCTGCTCCAAAGATCACTTTTATGAATCATGTAAATCCGGGGAGAAAAAAATGAATGTTGGGGGTAGGGCATATAAAGTTCATTGATGATGTATCTACGGATTTAGTTAACCATCTATCCACCGGGTGTCACACGTGTTAAAGGGAATAAAAACACCTATTGCTTGAATTCATGTTATATTACATCCTGTTATCTATTTCCATGTCCACCAAGCCAAACAAATCCAAAAAAATTCAGTGAATTAGAAATTCCACATTTTTTGCTGTGCATCCGGACATTTTCGAATATGCATATATTTGGCGCGCTTTTTGGGATGCCGAGATGTGACGTCACTTATGACACACTCGCATCAGGCCGACCCTTTCCATGCATTCAGAGCATGTTTACAAGTATAGCTTTTAGGTCGAAACGAGCGTCAGAATGAGTTATTGTGCAATATTCCGACGTAATACAAACACTAGTCATCATAGAGGAACAAGCAGTTATCTTACGGGAATATTGCACAATAACTCATTCTGACGCTCGTTTTGACACAAAAGCTATCCTTGTAAACATGCTCTGAATGCATGGAAAAGGGTCACCTAGCTCATTAAAATTAAATTTTCCGTGGGAATCGCTTCACAGATAGGCTTAAAATCGAATTTATGCTACAAATGTATTTTTCTGTATTTGCTTAAAATGTTGTCAAATGTCACATACAATGTTAAACTTTGTGTACATGTGGAAAAAGGATTTTAGCTAATGCCTTATTGTTATTTCCTTTAATGATGCTGCCTGGCAGTTAGGAACAGAACCCAACTGAACCCGTGAATCTGCGAAGTAAAACTCTTAGTTCTGTCAGCTGTTCGCTTCAGCACTTTCGAAGCCCATTAACGGGCTTTTTTGACAAAGCTGGCCAAGGAGAGAGCTGCCCATCAGCCAACTCGGGTTCAGCCCAGAAAAGACCATTCGCAAGTTAGTTAGTACTATGACAATGTGTGCGTGAGTGCATGTGATTTTTGCTATTGGAAATGTTAAGATGTTCCATTTAATATTGTTAAAAATACACCATGTATTGTCTACAATTAACAAATATCTCTGAGTAGTCCCCAACCACCCCCTGCCCTGATTAGATGAGACAGCCCTCTCAGACTGAAATGTGGGCCACAGCAGAATTTCAGGTTTTTTTCTGTAAATGTCACTCTTCCCTGCTGGGTTGACCAAATTGATGCCATACTATACCTGAGCTCTGACACATTTGTTTAACTCATTTGTTATTTGCTTTCTAGATATACCAGAGAAGTGGTATAAGACGTGGGAAAGTAAGTAAGCTTTGACACTCTTCAAAATATTCACATTGTTTCAGACAGCCCTGTTTTGGGAGAGCTGCATTGCAGAGAATTTTTTAAAGAAAAGTACTATTAGTCATGACAAAATATTGCCGCTGTTTGTGGGGAAATCCACTGGACTTATTTTATCATCAGGGAGGTGCGTATGTGGCTGATGTAATAGATTTATAATTGCAAAACTGGTTTTTTACAATAAAGTATAGTTTTTGGCTAATTACAACAGGCAATATCCAAATGTAAAATAACCCCATTGTCACTTTTAGGATTAAGTGCATCCTTAATTCTGATCATACATGTTACAAAATCACAGCATTTGTTGCACGTCAAACATATTTATGAAGGGCAGTGATTATCATTCCTCGCAATTAAATGTTAGTTTCTGTGTATTACAGAGGCACAACCTAATGAAGAGTTCCACTTGCCAATGGTGAATGAATACATAGGTATGTGTGTACTCGTTGTTTATTATATTTTTGACACAGAGGCACTTATTGTGCATTCTGTCATACATACATTAAACATTATTATACCTTTGAAACATGTTTAATATTTGTAATGTTTTATTCTTTTCTTTGTTTAGATTTTATTAAATGTTTTACTAAGCTCTTCTATTATACTGTTTACTTTCTAACTGATCATTTCAATAATGTATACAAAAAGATCTCATTTTGTTTGAAATGCACTAAATAAAGTTTATATTATAAATATTTACCTTGCAAAAAATGTTTTTTTATCAATCTGGGTAATTCAACCGCACCCTAGCAGACTGAAATTACAAAATGTCCAGATCAAAAAACTAAGTTTCTTGAGAGGTAAAGGTGGTTAATATTAATAACTAAGAAAATGGACCATTAATCCATTCAAGGACTATATAAAGTTCTGTTATTATTGATTTTATAAGATTTTTGCTGTTCTCATTTTCATTAACACATACCTGTTGCAGCTACTGACTTCTCCTTGAAAGAAACAGACCGAAAGACCACAATGGTACAGTTATGTTTACTTTTGGTGTGTTGTGTGTGTATATATATGTATATTATATATATAAGTATATGGGTCGTTCTCTGAAACTGGGCACCACTGTTGGTCACCCACTTCAAACTGCTATTTTGAAAATAATGCTTGTCTTTGATTTCTATATAAATTATATTTATATTGGTGTTAGAGATAATATATAATAAAAACAAGGTGTGCTTGTGTGTTTATATTGAGTGAAAGTTGCAATCAGGATTGAAAGTTTACACCGTCAATGTAAATTTGATCGATAGCCCTTTTTAGTCCTTTGGCTGAAGGTCCAAGAGACTATTGCCATCACTCTGCGTCCGACATCCGCCATTAGCTGCCGTATCTCAGAAACTGTTCAGCAACTTTTTCTCTAATTTTGCGTAGACATCTTAAGGCACTGCCACTATGCACGAGAAATTTGTGTTTGATTGAATCATTCTAAGGGCTTCCAAGGACCCCAAAACTGGTAAGAATGTAACATTTAGCCTTTTTTTTTTAAACTGTTCAGCAACTTTTTCTCTAATTTTGCATATACATTTCATGTGGTAGTGTCACTGTACACAAGAAATCTGTATTTGATTGAATCATTCTAAGGGCACCTAATGACCCCCAAAAAGGACCCAAAAACTGGTAAATTTTCACATTTTGCCTATTTTTTCAAAAACTCTTAAGTAACCTTTTCTCTAATTTTGCATAGACATTTGATGTGGTAGTGCCACTGTACACAAGAAATCTGTATTTGATTGAATCATTCTAAGGGCACCAAAGGTCCCCTAAAATGCTAAATTTGCTAACTAAATGGTCTACTGCAGCAGCAGATCTATCATGCTTCCAGTCCTTTTGTTCAACTAATCCCTTTTCCCACAACATCTGTCACACCTCACTGTAGCTGGCTGGTGGAAAGTGTGACTAATCTGTAATTGGTCACTGACAGAGGCTTGAGTCAATAGACAGTGCCCACTAGACCCCTGGACAGTTGTGCCTACATTCTAAAGGGTCATCCTGAAACAACCAAATGTCAACCATTAGAAGAGTTGACATAGTTCCGCTATACACAAGAAATCTGTGTTTGATTGAATTATTCTAGTGTCATCAGCATATAGTAGAACATACATTTGCAAGAAAATGTCTACATCATCATCACTAAGGTTGTTGTAAATTTCACCAGCTGCCATGTCAAGTCCCTTATAATTATGACTAGCGGTGTTCAAAATCATTCAGGTAAATAGCAAATAACAAAGGAGACAAGTTTTCTCCTTGTGGTAACTACATCACATGAGAAGAAGGATGACACAGCCCCCAGAATGCAAAATGTTTATACTATCTAGTGATGTGGTTTTGAGAAGGGCCCTTGAGACTATCCCCTAACAGTAGATTTTGTGTATTGTGCCAGAAACAGAACACTATTCCCCTTCCCAAAACATCTGTCAAATGCAGAGTCTGTGTAACAGTTGTTTTATATAAGCAGAAAGTTAATTGAAATTAGTTATTCTTAGGCCACAATTCATGTAAAGTAATTCCCGGTTTTTCATCAATGCATGTATTTTTAAATATGTGCCACAACATTTTACTTTCTATTACAATTATTCCTCTAAATGCAAGACGTGGTGCAATAAGTGAACAGTAAACATGTCAACATTTTACTTCCAACATAACCCTTAATGATCTGTAACTATGATTCACAAAAAAACCATTTGATTAATAATTACCTACAGGGTTGTTTGATTTATGCCCGGCAGAAACTGTTTCTGCCCGGCAGAAATGGTAACAATAGGAAATACATGCCATTGATAGGCAAACGTGTTCTTTTTATAGAAAACGTCAATTTCTTTCTGTACCTGTCCACGTATGATAACCATTTGTCCGCCCTGCTCACAATAAACAAGAAACATCACATGAATGATAAAAGGAAGATCACTGCCACTTAACTTGAGGATTATTATTATTATAAAACTGCTCTGCTACTGCTTGGTGGACAGTTTAGGCTCAGTAGTGTGCTGGCAGCCACTAAACCTATAGGCTCGTGTGAAAAAGGTTAGTTGGCAGAAGAACTAACTTAAAAGCACCATTGCATCCATTTAGCCAGGCAGCAGTCACACTGTCAGAGTGTCTGCTGCTATGTTTGTATATATAGGCTTAATGATCCCAATACACCAATCTGTTGGCACAATGTCAGATAATAGAACTACCGGTAGGTTAAACATCTTAACAATAACTATAATTAGTTCTGTGGGGCTGTTTTTAAGTATTCATTTATACCATTATTAATACCACGTGCCTTTTTGTTTTTGAGTTTTTTTATTTGCATTAGTATGTCATCTTGTGTGAATGGTCTGTTTATGTGTAATGGCCCCCAAAAAGGATCCCAAAACTGGAAAATTTTCACATTTTGCCTTTTATAAAAAAATCGTTCAGTAACTTTTTCTCTAATTTTTCATAGACATTTCATTTGGTAGTGCCACTATACATAATACATCTGTATTTGACTGAATCATTCTAATGGCACCAAAGGTCCCCTAAAATGCTAAATTTGCTAACTAAAATTAATTGTCTACCTCAGAGTAGCTATATTTATAACTTGCTGTGTATTACACCCAGCTGTGGAGCTAAGATTTTCTGCCTGCTATTGATGGAAACTGTGACTAATCTGTAATTGGCAGAAGCTTGTGTCAACAGACAGCATTAAGCCACTTACCCTGTTAAACTGGACAGTTGCCTGTAGGTTTTAAACTGTGTCAAACAGTGAGTCTACCTTTTGCTCTCAAATAATCTGTCCTCTTAGTTTTACACATAAAGACATAATCTGGCATAACGTGATAAGGTTTTGTAGCAGCAATTTGTACTTCCAGTGTATCATTGCAACATAACATACATATTACATACTGTGTGCCACATTTGAATGTCATGCATGTAATATTTCCATGCAATCCATTTGCATATATAATGTAAAACTTCAATAGCCGTTTTCTTCATTTTCACTTTTTGACCCCTACCATGTTCAGTGCTCCATAACTTTGCCAATTTTTGTAGCAGTCATAATTTTTGAAACCGTGTAAAGCACCCTACCAAACCTTGACAAGAATGTAAAAAAACAATGTTACAATTTTTCCGACTTATCACTCATTTGGTCAGCTGGGGTCACATATAAACGTATTAGTCCAAAGGACTTCAGGGCCTCTTGATCGAACTTGAACAGTTGTGTATGAGTATGTCTTCCGGTTTCAAATGTTACAATGCAATTTGAAAATAACGCAGGACTGGCGAATGTTAACAACAGAACAGACTATTTTATTCACGCCGAATCGTGTGTGTTGGCGGAAGGATATGTCTACACTCTTTGCTCCACTTGGTGGTTTCATTCACTCACAACAAGCCGTTTCGAAGCTGTTTCCGGTTAACAGAAAGAAAGAAAAAAAGGAAGACAGCATCTCAAGCTACCAGAGACTGGAAAGAGTGGACGAAACAGAACAATCCTGAAGAATATGCACGGTACCAAGTGAAATGCAGACAATCATGCCGGGCCTATCATGTGCATTCTTCAGAAGAGATGAAGGCCAGACAGAGGGAGCAGTCCAGGCTGCGGATGCAAGCAGTGCAGAGCAGGAATATTGAACAGCAAATAGGAAAGCCAAGGCTGACAAGGACTTCCCAGGAAGAACAGAGGGCTAAATGGCGCAAACAAAAAAGAAGACAACAAAAGAAAATGACAGCACAAAAGCAATGGAGGATAAATGAGCAAAGAAGGCAGCAGAGATGAGAGGAAAGTGATCTCAGGTGAAAATTGAGAAGTCAGTATCTTCTCATCAGGAGCCGCCATCCCCCATTAGAACTCCTGCAGCAAAAAGACAGGCCCTGGCATGAGCAGCTATGCCATTCAGCCCAAAACAATTGGTGTAGACTGTGACAAACCTGATGAATAAGGCTTCTCCCAAGCAAAAAGTTCTTTTCAGTCAGCTGAGGACATCAACAGTCAACAAGAATGAAGAAGTAAGAAGGATTGGTGAAGAAGTGATTACAAAACTGAAGCGACTGCATACAAAATGATCAGCTGCTGAATGCCACACATGTCTCCTTTCAGTCTGCAAAAGAAGTCCCTTCATCAGAAGGTTCACTTCCGATCTCGGCATCAGCAGAAGGACAGCAATCAAAATAACAAACTTCAGCACAACAGAAGAACAGTTCTCTACAAAAATAAAAAAGGTGAGGAAAATGGAGGCCCAAGACACAGCCTTTCTGGAAATGGCATCAACACCACTGCCAGACAGAAAGCAGGTGTCTAAGAAGACAGGAAAATCTGCTGCAGTCCTGACAAAATCTCTATAGAACTTACACCAAGAGTTCAACGAAGAAGCTGAAAAACCAGTTAGCTTCAGCCATTTTGCCAAATGCCATCCCGCACACATCCATCCCATGAAACAGAATCAGCTGCGTCAGTGTTTGTGTGAGTACAGTATGAATGTAGAAATGAAACTACGTGCAGTCAACGGGCTCGCGACCAGGCTGAGTAACAAGCTTCGCATCCGCCATGTCTACTATGCTGTTGACCTTGTTACCTGCGGCAGACAAGAGGGCAAGTGGCAGAAGGACTGCGTGTACAACAACTGTGGCACCTGCAGTGCTGACAACCTCAGTCACCACCTTCGGCCACTTCTGCGGCACCAAGGCCCCATGTCCTGGACCAAGTGGGAGAACCAGACTAGCGTGTACAATGGAAAAAAGGTAATGGTACTTACATTTTATGCAGCACAGCAATAATTCTAGTACCAAAACATAATTTAGTAATAATAAATATAGCAGTTATCAAGACAGCTGACACAATCAACACACGCAAATAGTGAACTACCATAAAACAATGTTTACATCAGAATTATATTTATTATAGAAGTGCATTTTTACCAGTAAATAATATAATGCATGATCATGCATATGTGTCTAGCACTTGACTGTGATTGCTTGCCCTTTCCCATGTTTTCAAAAATAATTAATGATGTTAAAAGTCATTTCTAATCGTCATGACACTTTTTCAGATCAGACCGTAATCTGTTCATTCTTACTCTTAGATACTTACTTTTTTTCTCTCCAGGTTTGCCGTAAGATGTTGATCCAGAAACAGGGGACAGCGGCAGAGCTGGTGGGAGAACTGAAGAAAGAGGCTGTCTTTCTTGCTTGACACCTCTTCCGAGCCAACTGGCAGCATCAGTAGTTCGAGGCAATGAGGAAGCACGTTCCCTTCCCCCACGCACTGTTGGCATGGTGTTGGACTTTGCTGAAAACTTTACCTGCTCTTATAAGAATGAAATCTAGGCTGCTCACTGGTACCATGAGCAGGTAACAGTTAATCCTGTTGTCTGCTATTATGCCTGCCACTTTTGTGAGGAGACTATCAGAGTCACTGGTCTTCATCAGGGAAGGGGCCGTAAGATGGAGAGAGCGCGGTCGTCAAACACCATGCAGCCAGTGCAGTGAAGACAGGCACTGCCATCATAACTTCAGCAGAGGATCTGTTTGATTACTACATTGAAAGCAAACTCCAAAAGCAGCCTGAGGGAGGAGGCTGCAAGCACTTCCTGCGGTCATTCTTTTGGGTGGGGAAAGGCGACATCACAAAGAAGAGAAACAGATCAGTCCTAACCATCAAGGGCATGCATTCCCTTCACTCTGTGAAATGCATTGCGCAAATATGCTTTTGACCCGTGAACTGTCCTGCATCTGCTGCCAGTGCCAGGCAGGTATTGGAGCCTGTGAGAACGTGCATATGACAGGCGAGTGGAAAAGGGAAGTCCTGTGCCCTGATGTCGGTCATCAGCCTGCCACTCGACCTTGTCCTGCCGCTCGCCCTCTTCCTGCCACTCTGCCTGCTGCGCACCCTCCGCCTGCCATTTATCCTCCGCCTGTCACTTCAAGTGAACCTGCCACTACCTCTCATTCTGCTGCAAACCCTCAGCCTGATGCTACCCCTCAGCCTGTCGCTCCCACTATACTTGAAGAATTTGTGAAAATCCAACTTCAAGGTCACTAGAGAAACATCAGTTTTTATGCCGAAGTGTTAGACATTGACAGAGAAGAACAGGATATGAGGATACATTATCTCATCAAGAAAGATGACAAGGATGTCTATGTCTGGTCAGAGGAAGCATGGGTTCAGTGGGAGCAGGTGTTGGAGAAAGTGACACCACCCACCCTAGCTCCTGGACATGACAAAGATGTTTATGTCTGGTCAGAGGAAGCATGGGTTCAGTGGGAGCAGGTGTTGGAGAAAGTGACACCACCCACCCTAGCTCCTGGACATGACAAGGATGTCTATGTCTGGTCAGAGGAAGCATGGGTTCAGTGGGAGCAGGTGTTGGAGAAAGTGACACCACCCACCCTAGCTCCTGGACATGACAAGGATGTCTTTGTGTGATCAGAGGAAGCATGGGTTCAGTGGAAGCAGGTGTTGGAGAAAGTGACACCACCCACTCTAGCTCCTGGACATGACAAGGATGTCTATGTCTGGTCAGAGGAAGCATGGGTTCAGTGGAAGCAGGTGTTGGAGAAAGTGACACCACCCACCCTAGCTCCTGGACATGACAAGGATGTCTATGTCTGGTCAGAGGAAGCATGGGTTCAGTGGAAACAGGTGTTGGAGAAAGTGACACCACCCACCCTAGCTCCTGGACATGACAAGGATGTATATGTCTGGTCAGAGGAAGCATGGGTTCAGTGGGAGCAGGTGTTGGAGAAAGTGACACCACCCACCCTAGCTCCTGGACATGACAAGGATGTCTATATCTGGTCAGAGGAAGCATGGGTTCAGTGGGAGCAGGTGTTGGAGAAAGTGACACCACCCACCCTAGCTCCAGGACATGACAAAGATGTTTATGTCTGGTCAGAGGAAGCATGGGTTCAGTGGGAGCAGGTGTTGGAGAAAGTGACACCACCCACCCTAGCTCCAGGACATGACAAAGATGTTTATGTCTGGTCAGAGGAAGCATGGGTTCAGTGGGAGCAGGTGTTGGAGAAAGTGACACCACCCACCCTAGCTCCTGGACATGACAAGGATGTCTATGTCTGGTCAGAGGAAGCATGGGTTCAGTGGGAGCAGGTGTTGGAGAAAGTGACACCACCCACCCTAGCTCCTGGACATGACAAGGATGTCTTTGTGTGATCAGAGGAAGCATGGGTTCAGTGGAAGCAGGTGTTGGAGAAAGTGACACCACCCACTCTAGCTCCTGGACATGACAAGGATGTCTATGTCTGGTCAGAGGAAGCATGGGTTCAGTGGAAGCAGGTGTTGGAGAAAGTGACACCACCCACCCTAGCTCCTGGACATGACAAGGATGTCTATGTCTGGTCAGAGGAAGCATGGGTTCAGTGGAAACAGGTGTTGGAGAAAGTGACACCACCCACCCTAGCTCCTGGACATGACAAGGATGTATATGTCTGGTCAGAGGAAGCATGGGTTCAGTGGGAGCAGGTGTTGGAGAAAGTGACACCACCCACCCTAGCTCCTGGACATGACAAGGATGTCTATATCTGGTCAGAGGAAGCATGGGTTCAGTGGGAGCAGGTGTTGGAGAAAGTGACACCACCCACCCTAGCTCCTGGACATGACAAGGATGTCTATATCTGGTCAGAGGAAGCATGGGTTCAGTGGGAGCAGGTGTTGGAGAAAGTGACACCACCCACCCTAGCTCCTGGACATGACAAGGATGTCTATATCTGGTCAGAGGAAGCATGGGTTCAGTGGGAGCAGGTGTTGGAGAAAGTGACACCACCCACCCTAGCTCCTGGACATGACAAGGATGTCTATATCTGGTCAGAGGAAGCATGGGTTCAGTGGGAGCAGGTGTTGGAGAAAGTGACACCACCCACCCTAGCTCCTGGACATGACAAGGATGTCTATATCTGGTCAGAGGAAGCATGGGTTCAGTGGGAGCAGGTGTTGGAGAAAGTGACACCACCCACCCTAGCTCCTGGACATGACAAGGATGTCTATATCTGGTCAGAGGAAGCATGGGTTCAGTGGGAGCAGGTGTTGGAGAAAGTGACACCACCCACCCTAGCTCCTGGACATGACAAGGATGTCTATGTCTGGTCAGAGGAAGCATGGGTTCAGTGGGAGCAGGTGTTGGAGAAAGTGACACCACCCACCCTAGCTCCTGGACATGACAAGGATGTCTATATCTGGTCAGAGGAAGCATGGGTTCAGTGGGAGCAGGTGTTGGAGAAAGTGACACCACCCACCCTAGCTCCTGGACATGACAAGGATGTCTATATCTGGTCAGAGGAAGCATGGGTTCAGTGGAAGCAGGTGTTGGAGAAAGTGACACCACCCACCCTAGCTCCTGGACATGACAAGGATGTCTATGTCTGGTCAGAGGAAGCATGGGTTCAGTGGGAGCAGGTGTTGGAGAAAGTGACACCACCCACCCTAGCTCCTGGACATGATAAGGATGTCTATGTCTGGTCAGAGGAAGCATGGGTTCAGTGGAAGCAGGTGTTGGAGAAAGTGACACCACCCACCCTAGCTCCTGGACAGGGTATTGCTTTCAAATGTTGAGTGAAAGAACATTCATTTGTCATGTTATCATGTTATCATTTGATGTCTTTTTGATTTTGTTTGTGCATGAATTTCACATTAATGATAGTGTGTTACATGTTAATGAACATGAGTGTTTTGGTAACTGTTATGTAAGTGTTTTCTTTGCTTTGTCAATATTTTATGGATAATTATTGAGAAAACAAATAGTTTGCATTTGTTTGAGTGTGTGCTGGCATTTGTATTATCTGTTTCAGTATTTTTGTTTCCATGTTACAATGGTGATCAAAAATCAAGATTATTTTATATTCTTAAGATATTTTTTTGCTTTCTCAAATGTTGTGGGCTACAGTCTGTATAATAATTAATTTTAACACAAAAACAAAAAATTAATTCAAATTTCAACACAAATAAATAAAATGACAAAGTTGTCGACATCAGTCTTATGTTGCCGTTGTTAGCAGACTCTCAAATAATCACAAGCAATTCACTTTAGTATCTGTATTTCTATCAGGATGTGTTACAAGTCGTGGTAGAATCAATACAACAAAGTGTAAAATTGTACCCAGGAGTGAATAAATAAAATATTTCTCATGTATTTTTTTTCTCCATGTTACGCGAGTGATAATCCCAGCTCCATTACGAAACACCCCCTCACACTGTATGAATGAAAGTAGTTATCTTTTTTCATGGTAAAGGAACAGACACATGTTCAGCTGTGTATTAACAATAAGAAATGGAAGATATTTTGGATGACCCATATCAAATAAAACAGTACCCAGTTTCAGAGAATGACCCATATATATAGTCGATTCTCACAGATTCTCACAGTCAATATGAATCCATTTGGAAACAGTCTGACCAACAAATCTACTTAAATTGATTCTAGCATATGTATGCGCCCTGTGCGGTAGATTAATATTTTCCTTTTAGACAGCTTGAACCTCGAGCACCAAACTTTCAGAGATTACTGTGCGACACCTAGAATAGGACGATGTTTCTAACATTTGGTAAATATTACTATGACGACTGTCAACTACCAAGATATCCCGTCGGATGAGGGGCATCTTTGCTAGTATAATTGTAATGTTTTTTGATGCTTAGAGGCATTGGCTAACATTCTCAACAAAAGTTTGTTCTATAACAAAAACTTTAATTTTCATGAATTTTATTCTGATGTAAAATAAACAAATAACCATTAAACATGCAGTTTTAAAATAACATGATAATGAAAATATAATAATCCATATCGTTTATTACTCCAGACACATACCCAAAGATGTCAAACAAGGATGCATGGTCAAAGAAGGAATTTTGGGTGTTAAGGTAGTGCAGCTAGTTTAACACTCAGAATCAATGTTCTTACAGACGCAGTAATATGTTGAGCATACCTGCTTGCAAACAATCAAAACTGTCAAATGTAAAATAGGTTATGTGACATTGTAATGTATACAGTGCAAAATATGTGCATTCGTATGGTTATTTTGGCATTATCATTTCCAACTTTGGCCCGTTGCTATTATATTTTGCAACAAATGTAGGATATAAGGAGGCCACTTTCTTGGTGGTGTTCTCCAACATGTCTATTTTATGAAAATAAAAGCTGGGAACATTACAAACAAAGAAATTTACAAAGAGCTACACTTCTGTGAGAATCATGTGTGAATATCACAGGAATAAATTTTTGGACATATTGTGCACTTGTCTCAATTTAGATAACTATTTAATATTAATAACATTGTTCTTGAGATTAATTACTTCGCAACTATTAAATAACCATACAATTAAAAAACATGGATATTGTGATTTTACATGACAGCACAGGTGGTGCTTGTGCCAGTTTGTAATGTCACAACAAACTAATACTTTGTGGTAGAGGGCGTAGTGATGTTGACACTTGTGTTTGTGCAGTTTCCTGTGAAGATCACCGACACTGACCAGAGTTGTCTCTGGTATATGCATGACAAGAAGTTCAATGTGCCAAAAGGTAAAGTAGTCCTTGTCTGTTCAAATTTTACACAAACTGCTGTGTTTTGTAATCATGTTTTCTTCAAGTAATTTTTTTATAGATTCGCCTGACCTATTTCTTATGTTTTAGTATAATATTTATGATGATGTGTAGGAATAGCTTATTCTTGAAGGTGGCGGTGGCAGGTATCATGTCAGTTGATTTCTTTACTTTTTTCTTAGAACATTAGTAGTAGTAGGTGTCAGTATGGTCATGTGTATTATAAAAAAAAGCATGGCACTATCACCATATGTCGCCAATCTGCCCCTTAAAAACTTGTGTTTCACATGTGTCTGTGGAAATACCCTTTCGTATTCTTGGAAACTGATGATGTTTCCATAGTAACGATCACATGTGCATTAAACAGGTGCAAACATTGCACAAACATAAATTAATTCGCTGTGAACACTTATCATTTAGTGTGGTTACTCTCATATTAGCATGCTGTTGTATTATAATTACATAAATGCACTGCACTGTTATATTACCACTACCAGATACTGGTGGTAGTTTTGTTTATTCTACAACTGAACGCAGATACATGTCCGACCTCTGCTGCCATTTGTAATGATGATGACTGACCCCAGCAGATGTCAATCAGTCTTGTGCTAGATCAACAACTCCAGCACATGGGCCTTCGTAACACAACATCGTTAGACATTTCATCACTACAAGATCAACAACTCCAGCACATGGGCCTTCGTAACACAACATCGTTAGACATTTCATCACTACAAGATCAACAACTCCAGCACATGGGCCTTCGTAACACAACATCGTTAGACATTTCATCACTACAAGATCAACAACTCCAGCACATGGGCCTTCGTAACACAACATCGTTAGACATTTCATCACTACAAGATCAACAACTCCAGCACATGGGCCTTCGTAACACAATATCGTTAGACATTTCATTACTACAAGATCAACAACTCCAGCACATGGGCCTTCGTAACACAATATCGTTAGACATTTCATCACTACAAGTACATATTGTAGGGCCAACTTTGCTGGAAGCTTTGGTGGAAA
Source organism: Escarpia spicata (assembly GCA_963995525.1). Taxonomy (NCBI): domain Eukaryota; kingdom Metazoa; phylum Annelida; class Polychaeta; order Sabellida; family Siboglinidae; genus Escarpia; species Escarpia spicata. The sequence goes on along the minus strand of OZ023208.1, from coordinate 33,124,969 downwards.
TCTCAATAATAGAAGTGTCAATCAAATTGTCTTGAGACAAGCCACCTGCCAGTGAAAAAGTCATGTTTTTAAGTAAAACACACATCGGGTGACTATTATCAGTAACAACCAGGAAGCTGTACATAATGTAACTTTTTGTGAAAACTACAATACTTACGAAGCTATAACTTGGCATATGAACTGGACTTGTGACTATGCAAAATTGCACGGGATGCTTTTACGTTTGGTGAAGGAGTTGTGCCAAAAATGCACTAGATTTTGGCTGCCATTCAAAATTGTAGCAACATTTTTATGAAGCTGTAGCAAACTTTGCATTTGTTAACAAACCTAGGAATGTCTGTAAAATTTGTACTTACAAACATACACATACATATTTCAGGGAGTTTCAAAAAATTTAATTTTAAGGTGATTTTGTATATATATTTTATCTTTAAATGCATTTAAATATAATTTAGCAACATAATAATTCAAATCTTTTTGGTTTGAAATATTGTTTAATGTGTTACACAAAATCTGGAAAAAAATGGTTAGTTTATCTTCAAAACTTTTGTCAAATTTATTTAAACCAAAACATTCATGTCATAGCCACCTAGACCACATTAAACATGCATTTAATAATTGAAAATGACAATTTTCACATGTTTATGACATTTATCTTCTAAACAAAATTTCTTTTCAGCGTACGTCAGTTTCATCCTGCAGAGTTCTTGCGTGACCTGCTCACCGTTCTGGTGAGAATATATATATTTGTAGTTCCGTTTAGCACAGCATACCTCCATTGGTGACTTTGTCATAAATAACCCCATAATCACTGCCTCCTACAGCATAGGTCTTTAAACATGTCCCATGACCACCCACCCCCACAATCACTGCCTCCTACAGGATGGATCTTTAAACATGTCCCACGACCACCTCCCACAATCACTGCCTCCTACAGCATGGATCTTTAAACATGTCCCACGACCACCACCCCACAATCACTGCCTCCTACAGCATGGATCTTTAAACATGTCCCACGACCACCACCCCACAATCACTGCCTCCTACAGCATGGATCTTTAAACATGTCCCACGACCACCACCCCACAATCACTGCCTCCTACAGCATGGATCTTTAAACATGTCCCACGATCACTGCCTCCTACAGCATGGATCTTTAAACATGTCCCACGACCACCACCCCACAATCACTGCCTCCTACAGCATGGATCTTTAATCATGTCCCACGACCACCCCCCCACAATCACTGCCTCCTACAGCATGGATCTTTAGATATGTCTCACAATCACTGCCTCCTACAGCATGGATCTTTAATCATGTCCCACGACCACTCCCCCCACAATCACTGCCTCCTACAGCATGGATCTTTAATCATGTCCCACGACCACTCCCCACAATCACTGCCTCCTACAGCATGGATCTTTAATCATGCCCCACGACCACCCCCCCACAATCACTGCCTCCTACAGCATGGATCTTTAGATATGTCTCACAATCACTGCCTCCTACAGCATGGATCTTTAAACATGTCCCATGACCCCCCCCCCCCCCCGCAATCACTGCCTCCTACAGCATGGATCTTTAAATATGTCCCACAATCACTGCCTCCTACAGCATGGATCTTTAATCATGTCCCACGACCACTCCCCCCACAATCACTGCCTCCTACAGCATGGATCTTTAATCATGTCCCACGACCACCCCCCACAATCACTGCCTCCTACAGCATGGATCTTTAATCACGTGTTCCACGACCACCCCCCCACAATCACTGCCTCCTACTGCATGGATCTTTAATCATGTCCCACGACCACCCCCCCCACAATCACTGCCTCCTACAGCATGGATCTTTAATCATGTCCCATGACCACTCCCCCCACAATCACTGCCTCCTACGCATGGATCTTTAATCATGTCCCATGACCACCCCCCCCCCCACAATCACTGCCTCCTACAGCATGGATCTTTAATCATGTCCCACGACCACCCCCCCCCCCCACAATCACTGCCTCCTACAGCATGGATCTTTAATCATGTCCCACGACCACCCCCCCCCCCCCCACAATCACTGCCTCCTACTGCATGGATCTTTAAACATCACATCATTGTTATTTGTCCACTACAACATCGCATAATATGCAACAATATATATACAGTATACAACAAGTTAACACCGAATAGAATCCAGAAAGACCAGAAGATTGGTTCACTAAGATACACTGTACTGATAGTGTCCTGTTACCTGGCGGATGAAGTACCTCAGTATTCTCATCAAATATATATACAGCTTTTCCCAGCAACCTTCTATGAGACCATCTGTGTGGAAAGACAATGTTGGCTTACTGAAGGTGTGGTTGCCCAAGACAGGTTTTGCTGTAATTTATACTTTTGTATTGGCCAAATAGACAGGACAGAACATAAGATGATATGATGTGCTGTTTCAGTGCGTGTTTGACTGATCTCTTTCTCAAAGTGCTCACTCAGAACCTCACTGAGGTTGCCTATGCTGCAGATGCTGCACAACTCAGGTACACTCTCATTGCCTATCTACCATATGCTGCACTTCTTTCTTATATCAGTACTAATTGAAGATGTTTTGTATTGAAAAAATAAAATGCATGATGAAATTGTATTGTATACAATATTTAATTAACTACACATCAGTGAATTTTTACTGATGTTTTGCAGGCATAAAATGTGTTTTTGAGGAACTTATGATGGTAAAACACTGATCATAACATGTAATCTGTTCACAGTTATGTTGTAACGGCCACTGATAATGGACTCGTGATCAAGCTGAATGGTTTCAACCACAAATTGCCTGTAAGTAATGCATAAGCCAACAAAGTGATTAACAATCTAGATATGTACAATGTAATTCTTTAGTACCAGAGTAATATTATTATATTACAAGACTAGATTAGACGGGCTGGCTACTTTGTGAGAATGGATGCAGGCAAACTATCAAAGAGAGCAGAGGCAAAAGAAAACCAAGGATGCCCGAAATGGGGGAAATGAAAGCTGATAGGTGGGCAGACTGCATGCGGAGGGATGTGAGAAGGTGGTAGGAGGATGAAAGGTGGAGGGGGGGGGCAGCTGATAGTAACAATGGAGAGAAAGAACAGTACGAGTGGTTCAACAATACTGTACCTGACCCAGAGACCTGTCCACCCCTCCTGTGGACTGGTAATATTCAAAAATTGCGTTTTTGGACGGTTTCAAATTGTTTGTGGATAGGTCCGTCCATGTCGTTTTTTTGCGCGGGCCAGCCCGTCCATGTCGTTTTTTTGCGTGGGCCAGCCTGTCCATGTCATTTTTATGACGTCATTGAAACTGCTGCAAAACCAGTTACAAAATCTATGGAGACTGGTTTTGAAAATCGCCCACCCGGATCGCTTGGCCAGCTCCCCGACACATGCCAGAATGGCAGAAACCAACTAAGCCAGGTCTCCACTTGCTAGGATAATTGTCACCTACACACTAACGGCGACTTGTCACCTACCCACTAGGGGTGACTTGTCACCTACCCACTAGGGGTGACTTGTCACCTACCCACTAGGGGTGACTTGTCACCTACCCACTAGGGGTGACTTGTCACCTACCCACTAGGGTTGACTTGTCACCTACCCACTAGAGGTGGTTCTTTGAAAGGCAACCAACACTTGCCTATGTCTATGCAGACTAAATAATCCTATGTGAGGTCACCATCAGGGCGGGGAGATACAATAAGCACCTGCCAATTACGACGCATTCTTAGAAAACGGATGGAATTCCGCATAATCAACGGGATTTGTTTTTGAATGGAAACTCGGTAAACACTGAAAGAGTAGAATCACCATAAATGATACTGACTTTATTGGCAATATTTTGAAACAAACATGATTACATGTACTATGCAACGGTATTCGTTTATTTTGATGGATTTATGACAAATGATTTTTAAAGCACTCAAGGCAAATCGTTACGAGTGTGATGGCGCCAGTGCTACCTCGTGAGTCGTGTCAACTAAAGGCAAAGACCGTGTATCAATACAAGACGGTACAGCATGCGCTATTTCCATTGTTCAAAGTATGTAAGTGGAGCGGTTAATCCGCCATTCTGGAAGCACGCAAAACCAGAACATATGCATTGTTGCACGTGCTAGCCTCCCAAATGGCGAACAAACACGCCAATTATAGACTGCCATGATCTCACTCGGTGACGCCTCCTGTCTAAATGTAGGCTCCTTGGTGTCAACCGACATAAACAGGGACGCGGGCGGAAGACGCTAACATAAACCGTTTTGCGATCGTCGTCTGGCTGTCCGCTGAGCGCATGGAAGACATGTTGCTAATTAAATGTAATTGTCACATCGTTATAACACACATAAGTGTACATATTCCGGTTTTGAACACAAAACTGGAAGAATAACAACCGCCTAGGTTCAAATTGGTATAGCCCGCATTTCGTAGTTCTAACAAATTCTGTTGGATGGTGCAATATATAGTGCTAGCTAAAATGAAACGGCATCAGTGATTTGAACATTCATAATTGTTAGTATGATTGCTTGTGTAAATTACATTTGTCAACGTACATATTAAGCACTGCTGCATGAGAAACAACCAGACATTTATGTTATTGTGTGATAGGAATTATTTTATTATCTAAATTGATTATGTACGGTTGTTATTGTGTTGCAAATATTGCACAAATAAATTTTGTTAGAAAAGGTAACCACACAGTAAAACTGTATTATTTAGATGCAGAGATCATAACATTGTGATATTTTAAATATTTGACAGAATGTATTATTTTTTACAAAGTTAACTTTGAAATAAAGTATTATTTTTCTGAATAGAAATTGGATTCTTTTTCAGTTTTAAACAGAAAATGGTACTTTTAGTTTATATACAGGCCTGTATATATTTTATGTCGGGAAAAATTTGGACTGGCAAAAATGTGATCCTGGGTGAGGCCCTGTCCTGACCCCTCACCCTTTCTAGCTGGGAACAACAAGGAGGAGTAATATTGCACATGATTCAGAATGGTCAATCATGAATTACCCTGCTCTGGTTGACGATTGTTGGTGTTAGGCTAATAAATAAGTATAATTAACAAATAAAGTTGAAAAAAACATGTTTTGAAAGAGTATTGCAGTGGCACAAGTACCTGCTCTGATTCGTTATATTGAGCTGTCGATAGTTCAATGTACAATCGATGGTAATTTAATAGTTCAAATTAATATCGTCAATATTACATCATCACAATGAATAATGTGATGCATAGATAGTTTGATGTATTGTTGCATTCCTCATTGAAGTTGTGTTGTTTTTCACAGAAATTGTTTGAGACGATCATCGACTACATAGCGAGTTTCTCGGTGACAGACGAAATGTTCGTAGCAATGAAGCAGCAACTACAGAAGACGTATAACAACAGCTACCTACGACCCTGTCGCCTCGTCACGTATGTTGTCAGCACACTCACCTCTCATTTCATTCTCTACAACTAGCAGTTTACAGGTGGATGCATCAGTTGTTAAAGTTTCACACTACGTTAAGCATTATATATGAGATAACCATCATGTGTAACAGAGAAAACAAACTGATACAGTGGTGCCACCTGGGGAGTGAAACTCCACATGCTGGTTGGGGTGGCAGGGTTGAACCCTAATGGGTGCCACTTAGGGAGTGAAACACACCACATACTGGTTGGAGTGACAGGGTTGAACCCTAATGGGTGCCACTTACGGAGTGAAACACACCACATACTGGTTGGAGTTACAGGGTTGAACCCTAATGGGTGCCACTTACGGAGTGAAACACACCACATACTGCTTGGAGTGACAGGGTTGAACCCTAATGGGTGCCACTTAGGGAGTGAAACACACCACATACTGGTTGGAGTAACAGGGTTGAACCCTAATGGGTGGCACTTAGGGAGTGAAACACACCACATACTGGTTGGAGTTACAGGGTTGAACCCTAATGGGTGGCACTTAGGGAGTGAAACACACCACATACTGGTTGGAGTTACAGGGTTGAACCCTAATGGGTGGAACTTAGGGAGTGAAACACACCACATACTGGTTGGAGTGACAGGGTTGAACCCTAATGGGTGGCACTTATGGAGTGAAACACACCACATACTGCTTGGAGTTACAGGGTTGAACCCTAATGGGTGGCACTTAGGGAGTGAAACACACCACATACTGGTTGGAGTTATAGGGTTGAACCCTAATGGGTGGAACTTAGGGAGTGAAACACACCACATACTGGTTGGAGTTACAGGGTTGAACCCTAATGGGTGGCACTTACGGAGTGAAACACACCACATACTGGTTGGAGTTACAGGGTTGAACCCTAATGGGTGGCACTTAGGGAGTGAAACACACCACATACTGGTTGGAGTGACAGGGTTGAACCCTAATGGGTGGCACTTACGGAGTGAAACACACCACATACTGGTTGGAGTGACAGGGTTGAACCCTAATGGGTGGCACTTACGGAGTGAAACACACCACATACTGGTTGAAGTTACAGGGTTGAACCCTAATGGGTGCCACTTAGGGAGTGAAACACACCACATACTGCTTGGAGTGACAGGGTTGAACCCTAATGGGTGGCACTTAGGGAGTGAAACACACCACATACTGGTTGGAGTTACAGGGTTGAACCCTAATGGGTGGCACTTAGGGAGTGAAACACACCACATACTGGTTGGGGTGGCATGGTTGAACCCTAATGCAAGACATTTCTTGGACTTTGTAAACTTATGAGACCATCCTTTAGTCCAGCCTATTTCACACAACCTGTAGTCACGTCATCGTGATCGAGCGTTAATTCTTTTATTGCTATTAAAATTTGGCTTAGCACCAAAGAAATCTCCACAGCATTTTGCTGATCAGATCACATACATCTTGGCTGTCTATTGGCAATGAACGAACAGCAGTTCAGTAACTAACTGGTAGTTCCTACATTTTAGGAACTGTTTGTCTCTTGTTGCTGTGAATTCAAAAATAAATGTTATCAAGTTAAAACCTGGTGTGGATGTTGTTGAATTCTTGTGTGATTGTTAGCATGACTCATGGATGTTAACGAATGCTGGCATGACTCACGGAAGTTGTTAAATGTTGTCGTGACTCGTGGATGTTGGTGCATGTTGGTGCGACTTGTGGATGTTGTTGAATGTTCGTGTGACTCATTGATGTTGTTGCATGTTGGTGCGATTTGACAATGTTGCTGAATGTTCATGTGACTTGTGAATGTTGTTGAATGTTGGCATTACTTGTGGATGTTTCCTGTCCTCAGGGACATGCGGCTGTCCCTCCTGCAGTCCCCCTACTGGATGGCCCTCGACAAACAGCAGTTCCTCTCAGTCGTCTCCAAACAGATGCTCATTGGCTACGTGCAGCAACTCACTGGACTTGTGTTTGTGGAAGGCCTCATACAGGGCAACATCACATCTAAGGTAGGGCCTCATACAAGGCAACATCACGTCTAAGGTATAACATCACGCCTAAGATAGGGCCTCATACAGGGCAACATCACGTCTAAGGTAGGGCCTCATACAAGGCAACATCACATCTAAGGTAGAACATCACGTCTAAGATAGGGCCTCATACAGGGCAACATCACGTCTAAGGTAGGGCCTCATACAGGGCAACATCACGTCTAAGGTAGGGCCTCATACACGACAACATCACGTCTAAGATAGGGCCTCATACAGGGCAACATCACGTCTAAGGCAGGGCCTCATACAAGGCAATGTCACGTCTAATGTAGGGCCTCATACAAGGCAACATCACATCTAAGATAGGGCCTCATACATGGCAACATCACATCTAAGGCAGGGCCTCATACAAGGCAACATCACGTCTAAGGTAGGGTCTCATACAAGGCAACATCACATCTAAGGTAGAACATCACGTCTAGACTCTAAGATAGGGCCTCATACAGGGCAACATCACATCTAAGGTAGGGCCTCATACAAGGCAACATCACGTCTAAGATAGGGCCTCATACATGGCAACATCACATCTAAGGCAGGGCCTCATACAAGGCAACATCACGTCTAAGGTAGGGTTTCATACAAGGCAACATCACTACTAAGATAGGGCCTCATACAAGGCAACATCACGTCTAAGGTGGGGCCTCATACAAGGCAACATCACGTCTAAGATAGGGCCTCATACAGGGCAACATCTGTCTAAGATAGGGCCTCATACAGGGCAACATCACGACTAAGATAGGGCCTCATACAAGGCAACATCACATCTAAGGTAGAGCCTCATACAAGGCAACCTCACGTCTAAGGTAGGGCCTCATACAAGGCAACATCACGTCTAAGGTAAGTGCTTAAGCAGGCCTTATGTTCATGCAGGGTCTCGTACAAGGTTAAGATTTTGTACTGACATCTGTCGTTCACATTGATTATACATATTCCAATATTTTTTTTTTTAATGTTCAATATCTGCAACATATTAATTCCAGAATTAAGACCAATAAGAATAAATGCTAAAAAAATGAGGGACAGACATGGTACCTGTATTTGGAGCTCTCTATCAGACACGTTTCTGCATGTTTTCTCATTGTCATGCAACATTTATTTTCAGGAGGCTTTGGAGTTGGAAGCGTACCTGCTGAAATACCTGAAGTGTAAACCTCTGTCGCAACAACTTCTGCCTGAGGTCAGTGTTCCATAGTGTTCCCCAGTGTTTTACATTTCAACTGAAAAGGTTGTAGTCAGCAGAATCTTCAAAGTTTGATAAAGTTGGTACCGGTAGTCCAAACCAAAGTCTGGTCCAAATAATATTTGTTAACGTAAACGATAGTTTTATTAGCATTAAATTGCTTCTGGATTCTCTCATATAATTTGTTATGAAAAAAGGCACAGCTTCCTCTCAGGATACAAATATCAGTCTTGGCGGAGCTTTCAAGACCTTTGTTGTGTCTTCTTCAGCATCTGAATGGGCTGCCGTCTGTTGTCGTAACAATATTTGTGGTTGTCAGCACAGACTGTGTTTACAACCTTCTGTACCTGTCGTGTGACAACCATGAACTTTGTTACATGACAACAGACGTCAGCTCATGGTGACACTGAAGAGGCGACTGTGAGGTTTTGAAAGCTCCGAAATTTTGATCCTTCCTTGTTTTTGTAACATTTGTATTATCAGTTTTAGAAGTACAACTTTGATATTTGCTGAAAAAATGGTTGTCATGCAGACCAAAACGTTTTGAGAGTTGCCATCCTGAATGATAAGTTGAAGGTATCAGGCCTCCAGACCGGCAGTATTTCAAACACTCGTCTACATTGGCACTAATCTTCGTAATATAACTTGTTGTTTAGCACAAGATGACCTACATAATGCAAATTGGGATTGTTGATAAATATCAGTGCATAGTTAATATATTTATGTCTTAAACGTTCATGCTGCATAGAGAACAAAAGTGATAACATAATTCAGGTTCCAACTAGTTATTTTAAAATACATAATGTAGATATGATTAGAATGGGCATTACAGGCAAAACAGTAGGGAAATATTATTTTGTATTCTAAATTCTCAAGTTATGTATTTGAAGTGTACTTGATATTTTGGCAAGTACAATTGACTAAGTTCGAGTACTTGGCATTTCAAAAATCCAAGTACTAGTACAGAAAAAACTACTCACATACAAGTACCGTGATGCATACACATACTTGGACACTTACTGCTGCGTTGCTGACTGTGTGTGTGTGTATGTGTCGACAGATGCGCATTGTCTCACTGCCCATTGGTGAGACGTGTGCACGCATCCAAAGCTTCAACCAAGACGACTCCAACTCTGTCATCGTCAACTACTATCAGTTTGGCACAGCGAATCTGCGTGACTACACGATGAATGAACTACTCACTGTAAGATGTCTATAGTCCTTTAGTAAATGATGCTGTAGTTTATTTCCCCATTACAACCTTACCATGAACTTGCTGGGTTGAACTATTCAGAAATGTACTATAAGATCACAAGGTACACGGATGAGAATTTCCTGCGGATCCGCGGTTTACTACGGATTCTGGGACCCAAAGGTCATTCCTGTGAATCGTATATATCCGAGAAGAAAATGTTATATGTATGGGGAGACTAACATGTAGGAAGGTCTAGACCAGGTCCCGGAGATCCGAAGATCACGGCCATTGGCAAGTTCACCGCGGAGCACTGTTTACAATAAGCAGAAGCATACGGGCTCATATGACTGACCTATATTATATCACCAGCCTCGATCAACAGTCCCTCTAGTGGACTAGCATTACGGCAGCTGGTCTGCAGGACATCATGTGCGAAGACAGGAGCCGGTGACCCAGTCTGCTATACCACCACCGCGACATCAAATTAGAACCTGACGTTGCACTTGCATTATGCTCAGTGGCCTTGACATTGCACATGGTTTCTGGCCGTCCTGCGGAGTCATTCCCTATGCATGAGATGACTATGCATGCTATGGCAGAGGGAAGGCGCAGCTTCCCGGAACAGCGCTACCATTATAGTGCAAACCAGAAACTTGCGTATAGCACTCGCCAGCATTGAGGCTGTAATGCGTCACATCTGCATGACATTCTATTTTTAGCACACGCCACAATGCCAAAAGCACGGGCAAACAAATGCGTCGTACAACAATAAAATAGCAGGACCACGCCTTTTCCTAAATTAAGCTATTAGAAAATGACATCCCTGTGGCGAAACTGTATCCTGCAAATGTAGAAAGATACTCGTTTACATAGTTAATACAGTGGTTGCAGTATCGTGGCCTTCCTTCGACCGAAGTTTGTTTCTACCGGTAGTTTGGTTATGCTTTCAACAATGATATGACCAGCAATTTGTATTTTCAGTAATTATGCCCGATACTTATATAATACATACTGTCACTCAGTTACGTGATGTTTTTGCATTTTAATTATGTATTTTTATTATTTATTTTAAAGCAGTGACTAATTGTGTATGTTATCTATTAGTTATGTACAGCACTATGAACATTAATGGATGTGGTGTGCATAATTTTTTTTTTATTATACTTATTAAATACGCACTTTAGTCAGTACAGCTGTATATACTTATTTGTCCTATACTTAATTTTACATAACGTAAGTTATTTCTTTACAAAGGTATATTTTATATTACATATTAGATTTGTATTCTTTATTAGATTTTTTATCCGGATACACAGCATTATACAATTAGCAGTTTATTATTGTGTGTGTAGACTTACTCTCTTAAATTACATTAATATGTTTTTTACACAAATCTGAGGAAACCTTTGTGTGAAGAATCAATATTTTAAATTACTAATTATTTAGTTATGTCATCATTTGAGTACAAACAAATTGTTAAAAAGTTGTCTTAGTTTTGAAATAATTAACATTATCTAACATAAATAAACATTATTCGTATTCAGTTGAAGGGTGTAATAGTTCTGGTATTATGTGCAATTGTGAATTAAGTATACATACATGTAATAAGGCTGTCAATACCAAACAGTTACTTTATTGTAAGTTCACAATAATTAATGTTGTCAACAGTAATTTTTTATAATGCCTATAACAATATTAATTTGATAGCAACACACCATACTAAATTAAAACCAAATAGGCCATTATATTAATACAATACATTAATACACAGTTTAACAAATTAGCTCATTAATAGATTAGGCCACGCTGTGGTAAGGATGTCAACAAACGGACCATTTCTGGAATAATAGATATTTATTTGCAACTTTAACGACTTGTAATAAGCACCCATTGACGCTGCAGCCTCACTGGTCTCAGGCGATTTTATTCGTGTGCTATCATTTCAACGCAAAATTCTGTTGCAACGCTGTATTTTTTTTTCTTCTCAAACCTAAAACTTGCACTGAATGATGGCGCACCAACCAGGTTTATTAAGTTTATTAAGACTGTAGCTGCCAGTTTAACATACACTTTCACCAAAGCAGTCAAACAAGACAATGTCCAAGGGGATACCGAATTGGATGGTGCACAAATTTAGGATGTGCAACTATGAAATACAATGGGTATGCATTCTGACATTTGATTGACATCCCTAGCTGAGGTGTGCAGATTTTACTTTAGATAAATTTTAGGGAAAGGGGAGAAATAAACACCCCGCGGGTGCTGTCACTGAGTATATCTTGAATCATTGTTGCTAGTCCCATAACTGCAATGCTTGTTAACCACGCTGGACAATCAGTGTTATACTGGCGATCTAGAATACATGAATACAATAGCATTTATTGCCAATGATCCAACATGTAAACAATGCCGAAACGTCAATGTTTGCCCGTCTTCCGGTTTTTGTCCGTGCACGCACAAAAGCACCATACGTCATGCTGGCAAGTGCTATTAACTATTGTCGCAGTGAGCGGAGCAATTTCATCGTAAGCTAGGATCGAGTATTGAAAAAAATAGATGACAAGGACCACCAAAAAATTTGGGAGATTGACACAGTCCATCATGTATGGTCTGAAAGCAAGAGAGGCCACTGCCACGTACAGTGTCATACAGTCCATCAAGTATGGTCTGAGAGCAAGAGAGGACACTGCCACGTACAGTGCCGTACAGTCCATCAAGTATGGTCTGAGAGCAAGAGAGGACACAGCCACGTACAGTGCCATACAGTCCATCAAGTATGGTCTGAGAGCAAGAGTGGACACTGCCACGTACAGTGCCGTACAGTCCATCAAGTATGGTCTGAGAGCAAGATTGGACACTGCCACGTACAGTGTCATACAGTCCATCAAGTATGGTCTGAGAGCAAGAGAGGACACTGCCACGTACAGTGCCGTACAGTCCATCAAGTATGGTCTGAGAGCAAGAGAGGACACTGCCACGTACAGTGTCATACAGTCCATCAAGTATGGTCTGAGAGCAAGATTGGACACTGCCACGTACAGTGTCATACAGTCCATCAAGTATGGTCTGAGAGCAAGAGTGGACACTGCCACGTACAGTGCCGTACAGTCCATCAAGTATGGTCTGAGAGCAAGAGAGGTCACTGCCACGTACAGTGTCATACAGTCCATCAAGTATGGTCTGAGAGCAAGAGAGGCCACTGCCACGTACAGTGCCATACAGTCCATCAAGTATGGTCTGAGAGCAAGAGAGGACACTGCCACGTACAGTGTCATACAGTCCATCAAGTATGGTCTGAGAGCAAGATTGGACACTGCCACGTACAGTGTCATACAGTCCATCAAGTATGGTCTGAGAGCAAGAGTGGACACAGCCACGTACAGTGCCATACAGTCCATCAAGTGTGGTCTGAGAGCAAGAGAGGACACTGCCACGTACAGTGTCATACAGTCCATCAAGTATGGTCTGAGAGCAAGATTGGACACTGCCACGTACAGTGTCATACAGTCCATCAAGTATGGTCTGAGAGCAAGAGAGGACACTGCCACGTACAGTGCCGTACAGTCCATCAAGTATGGTCTGAGAGCAAGAGAGGCCACTGCCACGTACAGTGTCATACAGTCCATCATGTATGGTCTGAGAGCAAGAGAGGCCACTGCCACGTACAGTGTCATACAGTCCATCAAGTATGGTCTGAGAGCAAGAGAGGACACTGCCACGTACAGTGCTGTACAGTCCATCAAGTATGGTCTGAGAGCAAGAGAGGTCACTGCCACGTACAGTGTCATACAGTCCATCAAGTATGGTCTGAGAGCAAAAGTGGACACTGCCACGTACAGTGTCATACAGTCCATCAAGTATGGTCTGAGAGCAAGAGAGGACACTGCCACGTACAGTGTCATACAGTCCATCAAGTATGGTCTGAGAGCAAGAGAGGACACTGCCACGTACAGTGTCATACAGTCCATCAAGTATGGTCTGAGACCAAGAGAGGCCACTGCCACGTACAGTGCCATACAGTCCATCAAGTGTGGTCTGAGAGCAAGAGAGGACACTGCCACGTACAGTGTCATACAGTCCATCAAGTATGGTCTGAGAGCAAGAGAGGACACTGCCACGTACAGTGTCATACAGTCCATCAAGTATGGTCTGAGACCAAGAGAGGCCACTGCCACGTACAGTGCCATACAGTCCATCAAGTGTGGTCTGAGAGCAAGAGAGGACACTGCCACGTACAGTGTCATACAGTCCATCAAGTATGGTCTGAGACCAAGAGAGGACACTGCCACGTACAGTGTCATACAGTCCATCAAGTATGGTCTGAGAGCAAGAGAGGCCACTGCCACGTACAGTGCCATACAGTCCATCAAGTATGGTCTGAGAGCAAGAGAGGACACTGCCACGTACAGTGCCGTACAGTCCATCAAGTATGGTCTGAGAGCAAGAGAGGCCACTGCCACGTACAGTGTCATACAGTCCATCAAGTATGGTCTGAGAGCAAGAGAGGTCACTGCCACGTACAGTGTCATACAGTCCATCAAGTATGGTCTGAGAGCAAGAGAGGTCACTGCCACGTACAGTGTCATACAGTCCATCAAGTATGGTCTGAGAGCAAGAGAGGACACTGCCACGTACAGTGTCATACAGTCCATCAAGTATGGTCTGAGAGCAAGAGAGGCCACTGCCTCGTACAGTGCCATACAGTCCATCAAGTGTGGTCTGAGAGCAAGAGAGGACACTGCCACGTACAGTGTCATACAGTCCATCAAGTATGGTCTGAGAGCAAGAGAGGCCACTGCCACGTACAGTGCCATACAGTCCATCAAGTGTGGTCTGAGAGCAAGAGAGGACACTGCCACGTACAGTGTCATACAGTCCATCAAGTATGGTCTGAGAGCAAGAGTGGACACTGCCACGTACAGTGTCGTACAGTCCATCAAGTGTGGTCTGAGAGCAAGAGAGGACACTGCCACGTACAGTGTCATACAGTCCATCAAGTATGGTCTGAGAGCAAGAGAGGACACTGCGACGTACAGTGTCATACAGTCCATCAAGTATGGTCTGAGAGCAAGAGTGGACACTGCCACGTACAGTGCCATACAGTCCATCAAGTGTGGTCTGAGAGCAAGAGAGGACACTGCCACGTACAGTGTCATACAGTCCATCAAGTGTGGTCTGAGAGCAAGAGAGGCCACTGCCACGTACAGTGCCATACAGTCCATCAAGTGTGGTCTGAGAGCAAGAGAGGACACTGCCACGTACAGTGCCGTACAGTCCATCAAGTGTGGTCTGAGAGCAAGAGAGGACACTGCCACGTACAGTGCCGTACAGTCCATCAAGTATGGTCTGAGAGCAAGAGAGGCCACTGCCACGTACAGTGTCATACAGTCCATCAAGTATGGTCTGAGAGCAAGAGAGGTCACTGCCACGTACAGTGCCGTACAGTCCATCAAGTATGGTCTGAGAGCAAGAGAGGCCACTGCCACGTACAGTGCCATACAGTCCATCAAGTGTGGTCTGAGAGCAAGAGAGGACACTGCCACGTACAGTGTCATACAGTCCATCAAGTATGGTCTGAGAGCAAGAGTGGACACTGCCACGTACAGTGTCATACAGTCCATCAAGTATGGTCTGAGAGCAAGAGAGGACACTGCGACGTACAGTGTCATACAGTCCATCAAGTATGGTCTGAGAGCAAGAGTGGACACTGCCACGTACAGTGCCATACAGTCCATCAAGTGTGGTCTGAGAGCAAGAGAGGACACTGCCACGTACAGTGTCATACAGTCCATCAAGTGTGGTCTGAGAGCAAGAGAGGCCACTGCCACGTACAGTGTCATACAGTCCATCAAGTATGGTCTGAGAGCAAGAGAGGACACTGCCACGTACAGTGCCGTACAGTCCATCAAGTGTGGTCTGAGAGCAAGAGAGGACACTGCCACGTACAGTGCCATACCGTCCATCAAGTATGGTCTGAGAGCAAGAGAGGCCACTGCCACTGCCACGTACAGTGCCATACAGTCCATCATGTATGGTCTGAGAGCAAGAGAGGACACTGCCACGTACAGTGCCATACAGTCCATCATGTATGGTCTGAGAGCAAGAGAGGCCACTGCCATGTACAGTGCCATACAGTCCATCAAGTATGGTTTGAGAGCAAGAGAGGCCACTGCCACGTACAGTGCCATACAGTCCATCAAGTATGGTCTGAGAGCAAGAGAGGCCACTGCCACGTACAGTGCCATACAGTCCATCAAGTATGGTCTGAGAGCAAGAGAGGACAATGCCACGTACAGTGCCATACAGTCCATCAAGTATGGTCTGAGAGCAAGAGAGGCCACTGCCACGTACAGTGCCATACAGTCCATCAAGTATGGTTTGAGAGCAAGAGAGGCCACTGCCACGTACAGTGCCATACAGTCCATCAAGTATGGTCTGAGAGCAAGAGAGGCCACTGCCACGTACAGTGCCATACAGTCCATCATGTATGGTCTGAGAGCAAGAGAGGCCACTGCCACGTACAGTGCCATACAGTCCATCAAGTATGGTCTGAGAGCAAGAGAGGCCACTGCCATAGAGTATATGCACAGAGATGATGCACTACACAGCCCCATCAACAAAGATGTGTTGGGCAATGTTCTCAGCTGGGGCACAGCACAAAGACCAGAAGAGGAATGCCACTGAAGAGACAAAAAAGAAGAGGAAGGCTCTCGCACTTTCTGAAGAGAAACCTCTTCGTAAGAAGAAGGCCAGACTGGCTAATGAGGAAAAGCAGCGCATTGCAAGGCTGGCCCATCAACGAGAGTCCAGAAGGAATCCCGAAAAAAAAGCACTGCAGGCCCTAGCAGATAAAAAAAAGAAATGACATAATGTAAATAATGCTTGTATCAGTGTGTGGCTTCAGACTTCACATTATTAGTGAATGCTTAAACGATTTGAGTGAAATGTCAAAATAATATATTTCTTCTCCACTTGATTTCTATCTGGATCTAGATGTACATCTGCTGAATTACAAAGTGATTTCACAAATATAAATAATGAGATTCAATTTCAAGTTGTCAAGTCTTGTTTCAATGTGACATTTTATCCTCGATATAGCTCTGAAAACAATTTTCTGAAAAAAATTCCCAAACCTCCAGCTGTGAATTGGGTCGCTCTGCACACTCGGTGATTTCCAGTGATTTTTTTTTCTTCACCTGTTCTCATCCCTGAAGGTAACTCTGATAGGTCAAGGTTACTTTTTCACTCACATCGTTTGCAACACTTGGGCTGTAAAGTTTCATGTCACCCCACATCATCTCTAAAACTTCTTCCTCAATTAATTTTGCTCATTGCTAATTAGATTTGTTGAATTTCAGATTTGTAGTTGGTGAATAGTTTTAGTGGTGTGCACAGTCACATTCATAAAATAGTTAATTTTTTTAATCATTGAATACAACAACAATTTCTATAAACCTACTACATAGGTTCAACTTTGCTCAATTAAACTGAATCGAAACTGATGTTTGTGTTAATATTGTTTGTCCATCCATCTATCTCTGTCCATCCATCTATCTCTGTCCATTTGTCTGTCTGTTCATCCATCCATCTATCTCTGTCCATTTGTCTGTCTGTCCATCCATCCATCCATCTATCTTTCTGTCCATTTGTCTGTCCATCCATCCATCTATCTCTCTGTCCATTAATCTGTCTGTCCATCCATCCATCTATCTCTGTCCATTTGTCTGTCTGTCCATCCATCCATCTATCTGTCCATTTGTCTGTCTGTCCATCCATTCATCTGTCCATCCGCCTGTCTGTCCGCTCATCCATCCATTAATCTCTGCATCCATCCATTCGCTATTCTATCCAATGATCAGCCCGTGGATGTCCACACACCATGTGGACAAAACATCAATAAAATTAAGAACAAACTTGTGGTCTTGTATTGGTTACATTCTATCATGTTTTAAATAGTTATTGTTGATGTTCTACTGTTGTAGATGAGAATGGATGAGCCGTGCTTTGACATCCTGAGGACACGTGAACAGCTTGGCTACGGCGTGTTCTGTACAAACCACAACACGTGTGGCATCATGGGGCTGTCTGTGACAGTGTACAGCCAGGCCGACAAGTTCAGGTGAGGTTCCTTCAATGTAACAACGTTCCAGAGTTTTGGCTTTGTAGTCCTTTGGGCCAAAGGTCCAACAGACTTATGCCATCAATCTGCGTGCACCGTCCGCCGTTAGCTGCCATATCTCAGAAACCATTGAGCAACTTTTTCTCTAACTTTGCATAGACTTATCTTAGGGTACTGCCATTATGCACAAGAAATCTGTATTTGATTGAATAATTCTAAGGGCATCTCAAGGCCCCCCAAAATACAAAATGTTCCTACTATTTCCCTACTGCTGTAAGCCTCCTGCACTGATCTCTATTTACAACTTGATATTGCCCAATCTCTGATCACAAGGGTGGCTGAGCAGCCTGGCACTGAATTTAAGTCAGTGAGCCACTGGCTGGAGTGGTCACTCATGGCCACAGTTTATTGTTGGTCAGTCTTGGTGTGGCCAGGGCTGGGCTGTTGTTTATTGCCCAGTGTGGGAGAGTGAGTGCTTAGTGGGCTTCAGGCATTGTAGACACTGGGGTGAGACATTCTGATGTAATACATGTTTTGTACCATTACAGATATAATGATATAATTAGCTAAGCACCAAATTTCTAGTGTATCATGGCACTATACGTTAATAACATGCATACTATAAGCCAACATTGAATGCCATACACTCAATATTTCCATGCTATCCATGTGCATATGCAAAACCTTCACAGGCATCTTATGTTATAATTTTGTTTATACATAAAGACATAATCTGGCATAACTTGATAAGTTTTTGTAGCAGCACTTTTGTACTTCCAGTGTATCATTGCATCATACCATACATACTGTGTGCCAAATCTGAATGTCATGCATGTAATATTTCCATGCAATCCATTTGCATATACAGTAAACCTCACCTAAGTCGGATTTGCCTAAGTTGGATCTTCATTCAACTTGGACAGAATTCCGAGGAACGGTTGATTTGTAATGTATTTCCTATAAAAATCTTCGTGTAAGTCGGATCTTCGCCTAACTCGGAATAACTGAGTCGATCCATTTGATCCGAGATAATGTGTTTTTCCTCGCCTTAGTCAGATCACAGTATTCAACAAAATCACTTGGTTGTTTGGAGTATATGTACCATATGAACTAAAAAGTGAAACGGCTATTCAAAAAAATAATCCAGACAGCCACAGCAACGTACTCATCTAATACAACTAGCATCACCAAGCCAATGGATGCTGGTAAAACCAAGAACATAGCGTTCCATTACCGGTACATCCTAACCACCAAGGAGACTAGAGGCATCAGAAAGAATCGCACCATTTTCTCAAGAATTGAACTATGTTGGACATCGTCTTTGTCCTGAAACCAGCGTGGAACAAACTGAAACAGGAAACAATTCTAAACTCCTAGAAAAATGGGATTCGTCTAAGGTGTTGAGTGTCACGATGAGGATGAAGACAAAGCAGAGCCTTCATTCAGAAACGTATGCAATAAGCTCCACGAGTTGTATGGAAATGTTTGCACGATGGACAACTGTGTTGGCGTGGATGAGACAGCAGTAATGTTGGCTACTCCAAATAACGAGCAGATCATTGAAACCGTACAACACCCCAACGCAGGCGGTTGGTTTATTGAGCGATGATGAGGGCGACGAAGTCTCGGTGTCCGAAAATAAGATAACAAAACTCAATGGCAGACATGCTGCTTTATGGACGCTAATTAAGACACTCTAGTTCAACGCTCGTGAAATTGAAGAGTTGACTGACAAGTAGAGGCCATTATCATGAGATAGTCCCAACAAAGACTTACGCAGAGACTGACATTTACAATCAATAATAATTACTAAGCTATAACTTTAGAGATTCGTACCAAAATTAAGCACAAAACTGTTGTAATACTGCATAATGTTGTATGTTGCTTGTGGACATCAGCATATGTAAAATTACCGCTGTATCCAGTCATTTTCAAGCATTATTCACAGTTACCTAAGGGCTTTTAGATGGTTGCATTTGGCGGTGGGATATGTCATCTTCGACTAAGTCGGATTTTCGCATAACCCAGATTAAATCACTCGATCCGATTGAATCTGACTCAGGCAAGGTTTACTGTATAATGTAAAACTACAACAGCCATTTTCTTAATTTTCACTTATTGACCCCTACAATGTTCAATGCTCCATAACTTCGCCAATTTTTGTAGCAGTCATAATTTTTGAAACCGTGTAAAGTACCCTTCCCAACCTTTACAAGATTGTAAGAAAACAATGTTACAATTTTTCCAACTTATCACTCATTTGGTCAGCCGGGTCACATATAGTCCAAAGGACTTCAGGGCCTCTTGGCCCATTTTTTCAATATGTATAGCTCCTTGTGAAATGTCATATTTTAATTAACTGTCATATTTTAAAAAGTTCTATCGTGACCAAATTTGCAGTGTATTAAGTCTATATGAAAAGAGGGTCAGACATTAAATACAAATCAATTTGCTTAATGGTAACCATGATAACCACATAACTCTTGGAAATTCTGACGGGATAGTTTTGTACGAAGTCTGTTTTATAACATGACATTGTGTCATGTGACACTGTGTTATAGATGACATCGTGTAACACAGTTGGACCTAATTAGCTCATGAAAACACTATCACGACACCGATTTGTGGCTATGACTGTGTCATAGAATTGGAATAGTTTTTATGAAAGTTGTGTGATTTTTGAAGTATTAGAAGATTAGGTGTGGAACTCCATCATGACATTGCATCAGAACTCATTTGCGAGTTAATAGCCCAGTATCTAGGCCTGTGTGACACTGTGTCGACACAATCAGATTAAATCGGTACAAATCACTTGTGCGAGTAATTTTTAGTCAAATATACTGTAGTTAAGTGTAGACTTTCAGGAGTTTTCATTTATAACGTGAATCTTCAGTGATAGACAAGAACTAAATGGAGATATAACATATACATATGTAACTCTATTTTGTTTATTACTACTGATGATGCAGGACACAACAGTAATAAGAAAACATTTGTATTTTGTATAAAATGTCAAATGTTTTGTGGTTGAAACTGTGAAAAATTTCAATAACGAAAACTGTTATACTATATTTTTACTGAACATTCTTCAGGATAGTTCGTTTTCAAATTCGAAACTTTCATTTTTCATATCCAAGAAAGCCTCTACCAGGTAATTTAACAGTATTCTTGGATATGAAAAATGAAAGTTTCGAATTTGTTATACTATATGTTATGCCTAAAATAATGCAGTATCGCATGTGTAGCTGCCTCTGTGTCATTAATATCACGTGTTGCTGTTTCTGTTTGTAATGTCGCTGTCTCTGTGTCACTAATGTCGCTGTCTCTTTGACACTAATGTCACTGTCTCTGTGATGTTAATGTCGCTGTCTCCGTGATGCTAATGTCACATGTCTCTGTCTCCGTGACACTAATGTCACATGTCTCTATCTCCATGACGCTAATGTCACATGTCTCTATCTCCATGACGCTAATGTCACATATCTCTGTCTCCATGTTGCTAATGTCACTGACTCTGTGTTGCTAATGTTGCTGTGTCTCGTTTTATCTCTACAGTATGGATAAACTAGACGAACACATCGAGAAGTTCATGAAGGAATTCTTAGGAATCATGAATGCCATAACACCGAAGGAATTCCAGACACTTGTAAGTTGCATTCTGACACTTGAAAGTGAGATTGTTTATAGATTATGATATATCACTTGACAACGTATTTCAAGACACAAATATAGTTGATTAGTTATGTGTTTGCTGCTCACATAGGAAACAGTGAATGAACTGAATGGTGAGACACTCTCCAGAGGGCACCACTGTGGGCTACATTTGCTTTACTGGGAAACATGATTGGTGACAACTGAAATTACATGCCCAGCAAGAACAAGTTTAAGAACAACCAATACGTAACTGTGACAACCGCTTCACTTGATGTGCTGTGTCATGATTG
Source organism: Escarpia spicata (assembly GCA_963995525.1). NCBI lineage: Eukaryota > Metazoa > Annelida > Polychaeta > Sabellida > Siboglinidae > Escarpia > Escarpia spicata. The sequence goes on along the minus strand of OZ023208.1, from coordinate 33,103,040 downwards.
GGAGTGAGTTAGTTGTGTATGATTTGTTGCAGCTGCAGTCGTTGGCGACCCTCAAGAAGTGTGAGGACACACATCTTGGGGAGGAGGTTGAACGCAACTGGTCCGAGGTCCTCATGCAGACCTACAACTTCGACTATCTCTTCAAGCAGGTACTTGTCTTCTTGATAAACGCATCTTATCATTGTTTACGTTTTGCCCAGAGAATTACACCAAGCCATATTTTAGACAACCTTCCATGAAATGTTAAGAACAAATCTTGGCCTTATCTGGGTTGAAGCTCTTATGACAGCAATTTTTTTTTCTCTCCATCTATCTTGTTCCTTGTTCACGCCTGCTTTTGGAATGACTGAGAAAGTCAGTCTTTTACACCTTCTCTGTGTGATATGGCATCCAATGATGCAACAGTTTGCATCCATAACTATTTTTGTCTTAGGCTGCACGTTAACATTGTGTGGATGCTTTACCCATGTCATAAAGCCATGTTTATCTACCACCGGAAGTATCTTGTATCTATTGTGCCAAGTTGACCTTGTTGCGCCACTCTGGCAGCCTTGACCCAAAGACAGCCATCCTTTGTATTAAGTCCATGTTCCCATTAAGTCTGCTGCCATGATCATGTCATGTGACCAGCCCTCTTTCTACTTGCAGCTGCCATGATCATGTCATGTGACCAACCCTCTTTCTACTTGCAGCTGCCATGATCATGTCATGTGATCAACCTTCTTTCTACTTGCAGCTGCTGGAGATTGAATCATTTACGCTGCAGGACTTCCGTGACTGGTTCAAGAAATACCTGCCAGGCAACAGCAAGTATCGCAAGCTTACTGTGCAGGTGGGTAGTGTTATTATACAAGTAGGTAATGTTATCATACAAATGTGTAGTGTTACTACATGTGGTTAGTACATGGCTAGTGCTATTGTAAAGATGGATAATGTTGTCGCTCTAACTCTGTAGAACACATTATCTGTCTGTGTGAAGTCAGCAGAAAATAATATCTCATTTTGCCTCCATCTGACCACCTATCTTTTTATTTTATATCGGTTAAGGCCAGACACGGCAGGTAGATAGGATTATTTTTTTATTTGTGCAAACAGTTAAATTTTGTCTGCCCAATGCATGAAACGAGTCTTACTGAATAAAATATATATTTAACTTTTTTAGCCAGACCCCGTTTCAATGGTAACAAAAAAATGGCCGCCATTTTGAGCAAATATTGGCAAATTTGGAAACACTAAAAAATACAAAAAAAATCTTGTTTTTTGGCAACAAATATGGCTATATCTTTCAAACTATTCATGATTTAAAAAATAGTGTCAGATCATTGCACACAGTAGAATATGCTGAATGCAACACTGAAAACATTATTTATATAGCATACTTATTCCAAGAGATATCTTGTTTCCAAATGCAGAAATTTGACGGTGTTTTTGAAGAAATGGTTGTCAAAGATTGCATAATGGATTTCATTACATGATATCGACATGCTTGATCCATGATTAAAACTCACTTAGAGGTACGTAATTGTCATAGAAGTGAACTTTATTGATAGTATGCATACAAAGGTATAATAATCTGGCAGAAAACCATTTTCAGTATTTTTTGTCAAAAAACACCATTTCACCTGGGGTGTCTGGCCTTAAAGGGAATAAAAACATCTATGGCTTGAATTCATGTTATATTACATCCTGCTATCTTTTCCATGTTCACCAAGCCAAAAAAAATCAATGAATTAGAAATTCCACATTTAATGCTGTGCATTCGGACATTTTTGAATATGCATATTTTTGGCGGGCTTTTCGGGATGCCGAGATGTGACGTCACTTATGACCCACACTTGCACCAGGCCGACCCTTTCCATGCATTCAGAGCATGTTTACAAGTATTGCTTTTGGGTCAAAACGACCGTCAGAATGAGTTATTGTGCAATATTCCGATGAAATACAAACACTAGTCATTATAGAGGAACAAGCAGTTATCTTACGGTTCCACAGGAATTCAATTTTATTCAAAACAATGAATGCGAATGGGCCTCCAAGTCAACTAGGTATCGCCGAGCTTGGGCTCGTTTTCAGAATAATTATATCAAATGCAACCAACGGGAGATAATGTACACCAATATACATACATAGCAAACATATATTGTATCCAGCTACAGAAAGTAACGTGCATAATCTCACAATATCACTAGAATATCGATGTATGAAGGAGGAGTTGTACAATTTATCATAACAACTGAAATCAGTCAGTGAATTTCTGTCGGTCCTGCTAGCTCAGTTGGTAAAGGCGTTGGTTCCTTGGCATTTATTTTACAATCGGGTGACGCCGGTTCAATCCCCACACAAATTATTCTGAAAACGAGCCTAAGCTCGGCGAAACCTAGTCGACTTGTAGGCCCATTCGCATTCATTGTTTTGAATAAAATTGGATTCATGTGGAACGGTAAGATAACTGCTTGTTCCTCTATGATGACTAGTGTTTGTATTTCATCGGAATCTTGCACAATAACTCATTCTGACGCTCGTTTCGACCCAAAAGCTATACTTGTAAACATGCTCTGAATGCATGGAAAGGGTTGGCCTGATGCGAGTGTGGGTCATAAGTGACGTCCCGATATAACCACGTGATTGGCTAGCTCATTAAATTTATTTTCCGCGGGAATCGCTACACAGACGGGTTTAAAATCGAATTTATGCTACAAATGTTTTTTTTCTGTATTTTTTTAATGTTGTAAAATGTTACATGCAAGGTTAAACTTTGTGTACACATGGAAAAAGGATTTTAGCTAATGCCTTATTTTTATTTCCTTTAATCTCCTTAGTTCTGATGTGTATCCTTCCATCTTTAGTGTATCGTTTCACCTGTTGACAACTGTGGCATTGTGTACTGATATTAATGATTGCATTTTGTGTGGGCTATATGATGTCCCTGTAGGTGGTTGGCCATGTGAAGGAGGAGAAAGAAAAGAACGGGTCGCGATCGCCATCACCCTGGCGCTACCAACGGCCACAGCTCGAGTACCTGCCAGTTGACCTCGACAAGAAGCTACCAGTGAAGAGGTACATCGTTGCAGACATCAAGGCCTTCCGTGAGCACCAGCCTCTCTACCCAGTCTCCAAGATCCTATGACGAATCTGGTCATGATGCTCATGCGAGACGATACCGACCTGGAATAGTTGTGAAATGCCTCGTTTTGGAGAGCGATGATATGTGCGATGACAGCACAAGATGTCCGACGTCTACGTCCTTCCATGTTGACTATCTGCTATGAGCATTTCATGTAGTCGTGATGATTGTAGTGGTGATGTGCATTCAACACACTAAGCGTGCAATGTATAGGCAGACTCTTACATAATGTACAAATGCAAGTTTTAGGCAATGCTGGCATGTTAGATGTTTTCGAATTAATATATACACTGTATATGACCAAAATGTGGACTATTTATACATGTGAACACCAATGTATGTGCTTGCTTGCGGGGTGTTCGATGGAGTCAACTGCACTGTGTTTTATTGATTACGGGACTTTGCCTACATTGCTTAACAGTGGTTTTGACAGACAAGTCCTGTGTAGCAGCATGTTATCTGCTGTATTGCCTGTTTCATCCACATCTATCAATTTAGAAAATTTACCTAATACCAAGAAGAAGACTAATAAAACGATATGCATTGAACATTACTACTGTTGTTGTTCACAATAAGACATAACAGAAAAGTTCACATTTTGTTTTAAAATTTCCTTTATTGCATCGTAGTTGGTAAACTGTTGCACCATATATATCTACAATTTATTTACTTTACATTTTTTCAAGGATTTTAGCAAACTGTAACTGCACCCAAACCTATGTGGTATGTGACCACCCTATACCAATGAATGACATTCCCTGTAACATCAATCTGACACGTTAATCATAAACACTACTTTACTGCCAATAGAGAGTACAATGGATGACATAACAAGCAAAACATGTCTTCTCATGTTGCAAAATTTGCCCTAACAGCAACCTTGGGGTTGACTGCATAAGCTCACAGTCCCCAAAACATGTAGCATTATAATGATGGTGGGGTTGGTTTAGTCATCAGTGTTTTGCCAAAACAAATTGTTCCAGTGGCACCACCAAAAGAAGGAAACTTATTACTGCACATTAACACTGCTGTGCATATTACAGTTTGGTAGCATCTTTGCTCATTTTTGATTAGCAATAGGCACAATATCTGATGTCCCACATGACATACAGAGGGGGTGGGCCGTGGTCTGAACCAATACAAAAACTACATGTTTGGGACTTGGTGAACTTACGAGAAATAAGTTGTTTTCTACAAGACAAAATATATTTTTCATATACATTTTAAAATATTGCTGGTCCCATGCTGCCTATATATTTTCTTTATATAATCTGTCTCCCTAAATACTCTTGTCTCTCCCCTATAATCTGTATATACTTTCTCTTATCATGTTGTATCCACTAATTCACTTCTTTCTACCTTTTAAGAATGGTGACTGATACGTATGGGATGAAAGACGTCTACATTGCAGATGTTGATCCCCGTATATGTCGTCGATGCGGTTCACAGAGGGCCAGAACTTTGTTTCTGGCTTCACGAAAGGCTAGCAATGAAAGATGTAATGATTACTTAAAAATTATTGTTGAATAATTAATAAATTTTATATAACAGTTGCCCTAGTAGCTCAATCTGCAAGATGTAAAATGCATAACATGAAATGTAAAACTGTAAATAAGAATTATAAATATAATGTGACTAGCATTAAAACAGGTATTAAGTTGCATTGGGACGATTAGCAATTACGTGACATCCGGTCTCGTATCCTAGCAACGGGCTATACACAACAACAGCAACAAGGTTCATCAGCGTCTATTGCATTCAAACGAGAGAAACAGTCCACTATATTTCACCTGAAGAACTTGTATGTTACTGTCAGCCTTTAGAGTTGGCATTATCCATTAAAATACTGCATAACATTCGGGTTGTGCATAGCTGGTCACCTTGACGACTGCATACCAAATAAGTGCAATGATGTACTACTAATGGTCTCAAGAGGCCAATATTGCACACGAACCAAAAATAGCTGCAGGTCGTGTCCCATAAATTTTTAGATTTTCTAAGAAATGCATACCTTAGAATCTCATCTTTCAGTGACCAGATTATTATCCGACATTAATAAAATTCATGCATTTACAAAGCCACATAATGAGAAACAATGGACAGTATGTGTCTAAATGATCTTCTTTCTCAAAACGTCACTTTTGTAAAGTTTGCTTCCATTTTCGCAATAAGTAAAAAACTACCAGGTACTGATGATATTTCAATAACTGAGGTATCGTTTTGAAGCTTATGGTCCGTGGATTCTAAAAGGTACAACACTCCATTTCACAATTTAGCCACTTAAAGGGGCCCTGTATAGTTTGCACTATTCCACGGCAGAAGTATTTTGTTGGCCGACGCTTGGCATCTGTGGCTTTTTATAGAACAGTCTGGTGCAGGCGATATGTTTGCCGTCGTTAGTTCTCAGGAACACAAGACAAGCGTGCACTGCATCTTGTGATTGTGTTGTTGATAAGGATTTTCTACACCATTTGGTTCGGTTGCCATTGGAAGTTTTTGTGCCCTCCCTAGATTATCCTCTGGCTGGAATTTGCTGATTATCAAACAGATACAGATGGCTCAGATCATGGGTACACTAGAAGAACAAAAAGTTGGCTTAAGAAGGAATTGATATATTTACATAAAATTATTTTGGGATGACACGGTTTTGTGGAAATATGGCCAGACTTTGTTACAAGACCATCAATTAACTTAACTTATGCAGATTATTAAAATGTCTACTTACAGCAGGGAAAGCACCCATCTCTCTTGGGTAAGGTCTGTTCCAAGAGCTTGTTGTCACATCTGACATACTGTGTGGTGCCATCTGGGGAGAAAATATGCAAACAGAGTAAAGACCTATCATGACTGATACAAACAGAGTAAAGACCTATCACAACTGATACAAACAAAGTGCAGACCTATCACGACTGATACAACAGAGTAAAGACCTATCACGACTTATACAAACAGCCTGAGGAACTAATCTGTAATGTTCTGTTTGTTTGCTCCAATTAAAAATAGGGGCCAGATGAATGCTTGTTATTAACTTGCTACAAGTTACTTCAACAATACCGTAACAAAATTATAATTTTTTTATAAGAAGTGCATTTGATTGTTATCTTGTTACCGACCTGCAGTACCGGTAATACTTTTGCAAAATATCTGTCAGTACTTTCTATACATCCACACGGCTAGATCAGTAAATCAGTTGTTCCATTCATGAATTTATCATTATCTGAATGATTAGGCTGACTTTCTTATATTCAATCTACTACTGTTCTTTTATTAATGCATACTTTTAGTATCCACATTCACACTATAAATGTTAATTAATCTACCGGTAATCTGACTTACATATATAATAGTTTTGCAACTATTATTATTTATGAATACAGGCTACTAAAATCTTGTAGACACACCTTAAGTGGGTTTATTTCAGCATCCAGTTTCTTTTCTTCAATCATTGCAATCTCCTTGCGAATATCTACAAACACGCAACAATGACAGAATATGACTTTTGACTGGACACCAAAATCCATACCAACGAGAAAACTTCCAGTCAATTCAACAAATTGAAGCAAACTATTTCTACATGGTGCTGGTATACTAACTAGTTGTATGGCATTTCCTCTGATGAAGGTAAGATTGAAAATATTACTTTTTTTGTAATGGAGATAGGATAAAATAGACGACATGCGATAAATTGACTGAAATATATGCAGGTTGTGCAGCAGAAGCTTCCTGTTTGTGAACTTGGTACGTACAAATGAGTGCATCGCAGTATCTGTCAAGTTCATGTTTGTGTTCGCACTCGGTCGGTTCAATCATGAGACATCCAGTGACGGGGAACGACATGGTGGGAGCATGGAAGCCTAACAACAGTAACAAGACTTTCATCTTGATAACAACAGTACTGACACATCCTGATGGCATCATTAGTAATAAGGTTGTTACATCCTGATAAGAGTAACAAAGTTTTTATATGCTGTCAACAACAGTAACAAGACTGGTGCACAGTAACAAGGTTATTAAATCTTGACAACAACAGTAACAAGATGATTGCATCCTGAAAACAACACTATAACAAGGTAATTGCATCATGACAACAGTAACAAGACTGGTACATCTTGATAACTACAGTAACAAGACAGTTACATACTGACAACAACAGTAACATAACTTACATCCTTAAAACAACACTAACAAGACCTACATTCTGCCAACAACACTAACATATTGACAACCGTAACAAGATTGTTACACTTTGAAAACAACACTAGTCCATGGGCCAGACCAGATGTCGGTACTACCAGGGGAGGGGGGAAATGTCATTGGTGGCAAATTATTTGTTCCACCATTATAAGTACAAAAATATATGACAACCTTTCCAAATGAGTAGCTTTCTTGGCATGGTGGCCATCTTTAAAAATGGCCACCAAATCCAATTTCCCCATCTTGTAACAACTGCGCCCCTTATAACCAAACTTTTGGTATCAATATATAGGTTTTAAGGGTAAAGGATTTCAAATATTTTACAACTGACCTTCTGTGACATTCACATCCGCCATTTTTAAAGATGGCAGTTGTCAATACAAATGTATCTCAGCAACTGTTACACAGAGCAGTAATGTGTACATTTTTGCATAGCGCTGTGAGCAGTGATTTCAAAGATGTAAAATTTAACCTTCAGTGACAGTGAACTATTTGCCATTTTTAAAGATGGTGCCCATTATTCATGTATCTTAAGATCGATGTAACCTAGAGCCACATAGCTAACATCAAAATGTATTTTTTTAGGCACGGCGATTTAAAATATATTACTTTATGACCTTTGTTGACATTCATATACCTGCCATTTTTCAAGATGGTGCCCGTGAAAGCGTATTATTCCCGTGTCTTAGGAACGCAAAGCATGTTACAGGTGCATCAAAAATATGAATTCATCAACAGCATAGGAAACGGTGAAGCGCGGTTCTAAGTTGGCTCATCCAGATTTCCAAAGGTCCCGCATCCAGAAAGACGAGGCAGACGTCGAATGCCTGATGGAGAACAGATGGCTGAATCCAATGTGTCCTGAAGAGACTGAACTTGTCAGCTTATCCACTGGCATTGTGGCCCCTGCAGATTTTGCCAAGGATCTTCTGGGTGCTCATCAAGTAGGCGAAGAAGCATACCAGAAGTTCAAGAAGATATGCTTAGAAGAGGCTCCACCAACAGTGAAATTCCACGACAAGATGACAAAACAAAACCTGAAGACATTCTCCAATATAAATGCAAAGAAAGCCAGTGGAAGAGGAAAAACCAGAGGTGGTCCTGAAGGCAGAGAGAAAATTTTATTTGGCTACATTATCCTTGTTGCTCAGAGTAGAAAGCTACACATGAGGGATGTCCTGGCTCACCCACTAGGCCCTCTACCATGCTGATGCCTCTTTGCGGAAACGAACAAGGCGGCACTCAATAGAGAGTTGGAGAAAAACGTTTCTCCAGTAGAAGATATCCCTGACCCATCAACCTGTATCATTGATGGAATGAGTTTGGTGCAGAAACTGAACGGCAACAACAACACGTTTGTACAGCTGGCAGAATCTGTTTTGTCTCAAGTCCTACATGATGGTTCACAGAGTCACAGGATTGACATGGTCTTCGACGTTTACTGCGAGAAAAATGCTGAGAAATGCAACTGGGGATCAAGCACGGCTATCCAGTACAAGAACATTGCAGCAGGCCACAATATCCAGCAGTGGAGGAAGCTCACGTGCAGCTCTTACAAGTCCAGTCTGATCAAATTCATCATCGAACAATGGAAACTGCCGACGTACAGGGAGATGCTACATGACAAGTCACTGTAGGTAACCTGTGATGCAGTCTGCTACAAGATGACCAAAGATGACTGGGAGGAAGTCACAGAACTGAGGTCCACACAAGAAGAAGCAGATACACGTGTGCTCCTACATGCACTCCACGCTGCAAAGGCTGGGTCAAAGGCACACATATTAACAGCCGAAGACACACATGTCATGGTATTCTGCCTTGGTTTAAAGAGACATCCCCTGCTCCATCTACCAGAAATGTGGAACAAAAAACCGCACATGGTTCATCGACATTGGGAAACTGGCACATTCATTGGGAGACAGCATCTGCGGCATCCTTATTGGCAGACCCGATGGAGTGTGGCTGGATGACAGATGAGGACAGCCATCTGATCATCGAGTGCATGCATACTCCTCCAGCCCCAGATGCAGTTTTGGAACTGTTATCATGCAAGTGCCTGCGTTCCTGCAAATTAACTGTCAAGCTGCACATGCCTTGCCAATGGACTGGCATGCACCAACATGTGCAAGCTACAGACATGCAGCAATAAAAAGAAAGAAGAACAGTTAGCAGTTGAACTTGGTGACTATGATGATGATGATGATGATTAAACTGATGAACCTATCATTCTGGGCTAAAGGTAAGTTGACAGGCGCCATCTTGAAAAAATGGTGGATATATGAATGTCGGCGAACATCAAAAAGTGGTACATTTAAAATAGCCATACTTGAAAAACTATATTTTGACGTTAACTATGTTAGGTCATTCTTAAGAAATTGGAATAATAGTCTGTGACGGGTGCCATCTTTAAAAATGGCAAATACTTCCATGTCACTAAAGGTAAAATAAATAAAAAAATTAATGTCCACAACGCTGTACAAAAACGTACACATTACTGCTCTGTGTAACATAATTGCTAAGATATGGTGAAATTTGTATCAATTGACGACCGCCATCTTTAAAAATGGTGGTTGTGAATGTCACAGAAGGTTATTGGTAAAATATTTGAAATTCTTGTCCCCTAAAACCTATAAATTGACACAAAAAATGTTATTACGATATGATGAAATTGGATTTGGAGGTCATTTTTAAAGATGGCCGCCAACCCAATAAGCTACCACTCAGCAATGATTATCTTATCAAAATATTGTTCCAGACATGGACTATTTAAAACAAATCATAACTAGATTTTACCCCCCACCAGATGGTACCAATAAGTGAAATATCTGGTCTTGTCCCATGGACTATTGTAGGGCTGTTACATCCTGACAACAACATTAACAAGACTGGAACATCTTGAGTTCTTGACTAACAAGTTTTGCATTATGACTACTGCATGTCCAGCAATTGAAGCATGGCTGAATGTTTCCCAAAGAAATTGAATTAACATTGGAATGAACAATTCTACCAGGGGATAAGTATAAAGCACTTTCACAAGTCATATGAACATACATTTTTTAAATTAAAACATGAAGTGCATGATTTTTTAATAGTAAACTCACCATAATCTTGAAGACGTTTTGCGATGTCAGCTACTTCAATAAATGATTTCGTCTTGAAGTCTCGACAATCCAAGATAAACTCATGTGCACAGTAACCTAGAGACACATCACAAATTATATAATGGTTTTATGGAAGAGTTTGACCAAGTTCCACCATATTCCTAAACCCTTTAGCAGCACACACACAAAATCACCAAGTTACAGGGACACCTAGTTTTTTGTATTTAACTTTTTTGTACTTAATTTCTGATCATTGCAAGTTGTACTTATCTTAGTGATAACTGTTTTCTGCACAAGATGGTAATAAATGTACTAATCAACTTTTAAACATGTGAAACGCGATACACTGTGTCTGGGTGTGTTTGCATAGAATGCAATGCAACTTGACGAACTCTTGTCAGTTGATATTTTCAAACAGAGCTCATTTAAAAACTTCCAATATAAAGCCATATCAAAGATACCCCTAGTGCACAGCAGATACACTAAGGAATCCAGAGACACAAGTTACTTAAGTATCCAGACGATGACGCCACCTCCAAGCGTTGTCAAAGTTAGAAAAAGTTTTTGACCATTTGTGGCCACTCAAGGAAACGGGCGCCTGGCCGCCCTCTGCCATTCAAGGTTTAAAGGGTTAAACTGACTTTATCTCCTCACTCCTATACATGTTATAAATTCTACAATAAATAGGGTGGTGGTATACTGTCTGCCAAATTGTATTTCATAAGGCCAAACCAATGTTCCCAATTTGAATGTTGCACCAACGAAGTGTATACAAACCACTCAAATTTTTGACACAGCTGTTACAGAGACAATCAATGTTAACCTGGATGTGGGCGCTACCGCAGCCTAGATTTTGCAATCATAACCATAAGAGAACTCATTAAGTAAACTTAATAATTACTACCCTGAGGATGGAACAAAAAGGTTGACTGTATCTTCATTCGCTACTTATTACCTTTGTCATTGGTGAAGACGATTGGGTAGTACCCCTTCAGTCGACTCGCCATGTAGTTGGCATTCAAGATGGCCGTCTCCGTCGCTCGTCTCAAGCCTTCCCACCCCATTAGTTTGATGTAGGCCCATGAGATCGGCAGGATGGAACTTGAGCCATAGGGGGCAGCACTAACTGTGCCAAATGCCAGTTTCGGATCGCTTCCCATTGGCTGAATGACGGGGTGGGTTGGCAAGAAAGGAGCCAAGTGTTTCTTGCTGCAAAAGTAATGGCACAGTGAATAATAATAAATAATTTCTTGTAATGAACCTCACCAAAATAATTGCGTTTGGGTGCTTTTACACCTGCTCCAATGCAGACATTACACCACTATACCATACACACTTAAATCTACTAACATGAACAAATGTGCCATTATTAAAAAGTAATATATAAAAGATAATGTAAACTGTGTAAATAGTAAACATTAATATAAAGGTTAAGAAAAGAAAAGAAAGTATACACATCTATAGACATATAGAAGCTACTGACACTCCGATGGGGCCCATCCCTGGTCCTCCCCCGCCATGTGGGATGCTGAATGTCTTATGTAGGTTGAAGTGGGACACATCAGAGCCGTAGTCACCTGGCCGACACAGACCAGCCTGAAGACAGGAGCAGCATATGTATCATTATTTCTCTTATGTGTGCATGTGAACATGAAGCCCATGAATATGGCCGACTGACCTGAATAATGAGTTGATAGCTGGGCATGACATGTCTAGTATTGTGAACGTACCTTACATTATAATTGTCAGCATTCAATTTTTCCTGGCATTTTTGTCACTCTGAATTCTAACGTGTAGTTTTATGTACTAAGTTTGATTTGTCATTTTCACCATATTAGAAATATAAATTTTCCAGAATTCACACTTCTTTGAGATCTTATTCAATATGAGTGACTCTAGAATACTGAATCCCCACTCAAAATTGATGTAGACTAGTTCTGCTACAAAGCTCAAATTTTTATACCTGGGTTTATATAGCATACACATCATAGCATAAATAAAATTTCACTGAACAAATCAATACAAAATGGACATAATAATCATGTGGAAATAAAACCATCATAACACTATTGTTTCTTTTATCTACCTTCACATAAAATACCAGAATGATTTCCGTATAGTTCTAGAATACTTAATAGACTTTTATTTGATAGTTACAACCAATAGCAAAAATGCAAACAGACACAGCAAACAATTTTCCAGAGTATTCGTAAATGATGTTTGTATTAAATTATGTAACTTATAAAAAGTATTAACGCAAGTTAAGCAAAACATCCCCAATTGATCAGTGGTCCTTAGTTCAATCACAGTTAAGTAAAACATCCCAAATTGATCAGTGGTCCTTGGTTCAATCACAGTTAAGTAAAACATCCCCAATTGATCAGTGGTCCTCAGTTCAATCACAGTTAAGTAAAACATCTCCAATTGATCAGTGGTCCTCGGTTCAATCACAGTTAAATAAAACATCCCCAATTGATCAGTGGTCCTCAGTTCAATCACAGTTAAATAAAACATCCCCAATTGATCAGTGGTCCTCAGTTCAATCACAGTTAAATAAAACATCCCCAATTGATCAGTGGTCCTCGGTTCAATCACAAAAAATATGTCTAACATTATGGACAATCGACTTACATCTGTCTAAAGTATGAATCCATAAACTGGTGTGTACCCTTGAATTTCGAGAAACTTAAGACATTACTTCTCTTGCGAGGAGTCACAGATTATCGCATTAAAGCTTGTCATCTGAGACGCAAGCTGTCTAGGAGGCAAATGTTAACATACCCCACCCCACATATGTATATATGCTAGCTCAATCCTAGTTAGATAACATCAAGTGGACCTGAGCATTCATGTTAGCACCGTCCAAGTAGACCTGGCCTCCATGCTGGTGCACCAGCTCACAGATCTCCCTGCAACATCAACCACACAACTTACACGTTATTTACCTCACAAGAAATCCAATTTTCAAGTCTGAATACGTACTTCAGCCTTTGGTAGGGGATAAGTACACGTGATATTACGTTATGTTCATCACACAACTATAAAACCAAATTTAGCAGACTTCATTTGATGTAATTATTTTGTACCTTTATAAATGTCCAGGTATTTTTAAACCATCATCTTTTTTTCTTGCTTTGTGGTTGCCTTTAAAACAATTTACCTTTCTTGATCTTTCTTTACTAAAAACTGTTTGGTCCTTTCTCATATTGTTGCTTTTTCAGACCATTCTAGTTTCACAATTATGTTTAACCATTTATTGATGGGTCTCTAGCCTTTTCACAGTTTGCTGAGACATTCTCCACATTTCCAGTACTGACTTTTAAATTAAATATATTTAGGTTGGTATTAATTTTAGTAATAAAAACGTTACTTCGTGATGGTGACCACGTCACATTTATAGTGTGATTGTCATTAAGCCATCAAAATATACATTCCTACATCCAGTTATATAGCTTTACATAAAATATACAATTCACAATGTATTACATTAAACATATAAATATAATAAATATATGTAAAACATGTTATTACAATTCCAAACACTATAACAATTATAAAAACATAAAACAATTTACCAATTCTAGAAAGAAAAACAATCATAGAAATAATGAATGCAATTTCCTTAATTAATTAAAAACATTTTACCTGTAACATATCAACAGTTATGCAGGCATACAATTTAATTAACTAGATCTGGTTTGCTTCCAAATATACCAAGTACCCCATATTGAGGAAAACAACTTTGGCTTTTTGTATTGTAGCTTTTACCTGAGAAAGATGACAAAGATCATTAAACAATTGGCAACAACTTTGTCAGTCCAGGAGAAAAACTGCTGGAAGAAACTAACTCTGCCACAAACCTTGGCAGTAAATCAGCAAGACAGGCAGGGCAGAAGAAGTAAAAGGACATGTTTAAAATATCAGCATTAAATGTATATTATGCGAACGGCTGCATGATATGGTACCTGATGTTGCTGTCGAAGACACCATAGGTAGAAGGGTAGGTAATCATCAATGCAGCAACAGAGTTGGAATATTTCTCTATCTGTGGTCAACATAGCACAATATTGCTTTGAATGATCATCTAGATTGTAAGATGAACGATGCAATTGCTTCCAAAATAGCAATATGTGTGATTGCGAATGAACTGAACAGATCAAATGGTGCAAACATATTATTAGAAGCAGCAAAATACCCATCCTCCTGAAGGGAAGACCTTGTAGTTCGTTAGTGGCTCTAGGTGATTGTCTTCATGGTTTTATATATAGATAAGAAACCAACTCCTTAGGTCAATACCACAGCATACTACCTACTAACAACCACAGCATGCTGCATACTAACAACTACAGCATGCTACATACTAACAACCACAGCATGCTACATACTAACAACCACAGCATGCTGCATACTAACAACCACAGCATGCTACGTACTAACAACCACAGCATGCTACACACCAACAACCACAGCATGCTACATACCAACAACCACTACATGCTACATACCAAACAACCACAGCATGCTACATACTAACAACCACAGCATGCTGCACACCAACAACCACAGCATGCTACATACCAACAACCACTACATGCTACATACCAACAACCACTACATGCTACATACCAACAACCACAGCATGCTACATACTAACAACCACAGCATGCTACGTACTAACAACCACAGCATGCTACATACCAACAACCACAGCATGCTACATACCAACAACCACAGCATGCTACATACCAACAACCACAGCATGCCACATACCAACAACCACAGCATGCTACATACCAACAACCACTACATGCTACATACCAACAACCACAGCATGCTACATACCAACAACCACAGCATGCTACATACTAACAACCACAGCATGCTACATACCAACAACCACAGCATGCTACATACCAACAACCACTACATGCTACATACCAACAACCACAGCATGCTACATACCAACAACCACAGCATGCTACATACTAACAACCACAGCATGCTACATACTAACAACCACAGCATGCTGCACACCAACAACCACAGCATGCTACATACCAACAACCACAGCATGCTACATACTAACAACCACAGCATGCTACATACCAACAACCACAGCATGCTGCATACTAACAACCACAGCATGCTACGTACTAACAACCACAGCATGCTACACACCAACAACCACAGCATGCTACATACCAACAACCACTACATGCTACATACCAACAACCACAGCATGCTACCTACTAACAACCACAGCATGCTGCACACCAACAAACACAGCATGCCACATACCAACAACCACAGCATGCTACCTACTAACAACCACAGCACGCTACATACTAACAACCACAGGGGATGGCTTGACAAATTATTTGTACAGGATGTTTGATGAAGATAACTTTGAATGCTATACACATTCTCTAAGACTGCTTCAATTGTGCACCACAATTCACAGATCAGTTGGGGATAGTGTTCTTCAAGCTACGTACACCATTCATAGATCAGTTGGGGATGGTGTTCTTCAAGCTATGTACACCATCCACAGATCAGTTGGGGATAGTGTTCTTCAAGTTACGTACACCATCCACAGATCAGTTGGGGATGGTGTTCTTCAAGCAACGTACACCATCCACAGATCAGTTGGGGATAGTTTCTTCAAGCTACGTGCACCATTCACAGATCAGTTGGGGATGGTGTTCTTCAAGCTACGTACACCATCCACAGATCAGTTGGGGATAGTGTTCTTCAAGCTACGTACACCATCCACAGATCAGTTGGAGGTGGTGTTCTTCAAGCTACGTACACCATCCACAGGTCAATTGGGGATAGTGTTCTTCAAACTACGTACACCATCCACAGATCAGTTGGGGATGGTGTTCTTCAAGCTATGTACACCATCCACAGATCAGTTGGGGATAGTGTTCTTCAAGCTACGTGCACCATTCACAGATCAGTTGGGGATGGTGTTCTTCAAGCTACGTGCACCATCCACAGATCAGTTAGGGATGGTGTTCTTCAAGCTATGTACACCATCCACAGACCAGTTGGGGATGGCGTTCTTCAAGCTACGTGCACCATCCACAGATCAGTTGGGGATGGTGTTCTTCAAGGTACGTGCACCATCCACAGATCAGTTGGGGATGGTGTTCTTCAAGCTACATACACCATCCACAGATCAGTTGGAGGTGGTGTTCTTCAAGCTACGTACACCATCCACAGATCAGTTGGGGATGGTGTTCTTCAAGCTACGTACACCATCCACAGATCAGTTGGGGATGGTGTTCTTCAAGCTACGTACACCATCCACAGATCAGTTGGGGATGGTGTTCTTCAAGCTACGTGTACCATCCACAGATCAGTTGGGGATGGTGTTCTTCAAGCTACGTGCACCATCCACAGATCAGTTAGGGATGGTGTTCTTCAAGCTACGTACACCATCCACAGATCAGTTGGGGATGTTGTTCTTCAAGCTACGTACACCATCCACAGATCAGTTGGGGATGGTGTTCTTCAAGCTACGTACACCATCCACAGATCAGTTGGGGATAGTGTTCTTCAAGCTACGTACTCCATCCACAGATCAGTTGGGGATAGTGTTCTTCAAGCTACGTACACCATCCACAGATCAGTTGGAGGTGGTGTTCTTCAAGCTACGTACACCATCCACAGATCAGTTGGGGATAGTGTTCTTCAAGCTACATACACCATCCACAGATCAGTTGGAGGTGGTGTTCATCAAGCTACGTACACCATCCACAGATCAGTTGGGGATAGTGTTCTTCAAGCTACGTACACCATCCACAGATCAGTTGGGGATGGTGTTCTTCAAGCTATCTACACCATCCACAGACCAGTTGGGGATGGTGTTCTTCAAGCTACATACACCATCCACAGATCAGTTGGGGATAGTGTTCTTCAAGCTACGTGCACCATTCACAGATCAGTTGGGGATGGTGTTCTTCAAGCTACGTACACCATCCACAGATCAGTTGGGGATGGTGTTCTTCAAGCTACGTGCACCATTCACAGATCAGTTTGGGATGGTGTTCTTCAAGCTACGTACACCATCCACAGATCAGTTGGGATGGTGTTCTTTAAGCTACGTACACCATCCACGGATCAGTTGGGGATGGTGTTCTTCAAGCTACGTGCACCATCCACAGATCAGTTGGGGATGGTGTTCTTCTAGCTACATACACCATCCACAGATCAGTTGGAGGTGGTGTTCTTCAAGCTACGTACACCATCCACAGATCAGTTGGGGATGGTGTTCTTCAAGCTACGTACACCATCCACAGATCAGTTGGGGATGGTGTTCTTCAAGCTACGTGTACCATCCACAGATCAGTCGGGGATGGTGTTCTTCAAGCTACATACACCATCCATAGATCAGTTGGAGGTGGTGTTCTTCAAGCTACGTACACCATCCACAGATCAGTTGGGGATGGTGTTCTTCAAGCTACGTACACCATCCACAGATCAGTTGGGGATGGTGTTCTTCAAGCTACGTGCACCATCCACAGATCAGTTGGGGATGGTGTTCTTCAAGCTACGTACACCATCCACAGATCAGTTGGGGATGGTGTTCTTCAAGCTACGTACACCATCCACAGATCAGTTGGGGATGGTGTTCTTCAAGCTACGTACACCATCCACAGATCAGTTGGGGATGGTGTTCTTCAAGCTATGTACACCATCCACAGACCAGTTGGGGATGGCGTTCTTCAAGCTACGTGCACCATCCACAGATCAGTTGGGGATGGTGTTCTTCAAGGTACGTGCACCATCCACAGATCAGTTGGGGATGGTGTTCTTCAAGCTACATACACCATCCACAGATCAGTTGGAGGTGGTGTTCTTCAAGCTACGTACACCATCCACAGATCAGTTGGGGATGGTGTTCTTCAAGCTACGTACACCATCCACAGATCAGTTGGGGATGGTGTTCTTCAAGCTACGTGTACCATCCACAGATCAGTCGGGGATGGTGTTCTTCAAGCTACATACACCATCCATAGATCAGTTGGAGGTGGTGTTCTTCAAGCTATGTACACCATCCACAGATCAGTTGGGGATGGTGTTCTTCAAGTTACGTACACCATCCACAGATCAGTTGGGGATGGTGTTCTTCAAGCTACGTGCACCATCCACAGATCAGTTGGGGATGGTGTTCTTCAAGCTACGTACACCATTCACAGATCAGTTGGAGGTGGTGTTCTTCAAGCTACATGCACCATCCACAGATCAGTTGGGGATGGTGTTCTTCAAGCTACGTGCACCATCCACAGATCAGTTGGGGATGGTGTTCTTCAAGCTACGTACACCATTCACAGATCAGTTGGGGATGGTGTTCTTCAAGCTACGTACACCATCCACAGATCAGATGGGGATGGTGTGTTTAACTATGTACACCATCCACAGATCAGATGGGGATGGTGTTCTTCAAGCTCTGTACACCATCCACAAATCAGATGGGGATGGTGTGTTTCAAGCTACGTACACCATCCACAGATCAGTTGGGGATGGTGTTCTTTAAGCTACGTACACCATCCATAGATCAGTTGGAGGTGGTGTTCTTCAAGCTATGTACACCATCCACAGATCAGTTGGGGATGGTGTTCTTCAAGTTACGTACACCATCCACAGATCAGTTGGGGATGGTGTTCTTCAAGCTACGTGCACCATCCACAGATCAGTTGGGGATGGTGTTCTTCAAGCTACGTACACCATTCACAGATCAGTTGGAGGTGGTGTTCTTCAAGCTACATGCACCATCCACAGATCAGTTGGGGATGGTGTTCTTCAAGCTACGTGCACCATCCACAGATCAGTTGGGGATGGTGTTCTTCAAGCTACGTACACCATTCACAGATCAGTTGGGGATGGTGTTCTTCAAGCTACGTACACCATCCACAGATCAGATGGGGATGGTGTGTTTTAACTATGTACACCATCCACAGATCAGATGGGGATGGTGTTCTTCAAGCTCTGTACACCATCCACAAATCAGATGGGGGTGGTGTGTTTCAAGCTACGTACACCATCCACAGATCAGTTGGGGATGGTGTTCTTTAAGCTACGTACACCATCCACAGATCAGTTGGGGATAGTGTTCTTCAAGCTACGTACACCATCCACAGATCAGTTGGAGGTGGTGTTCTTCAATCTACGTACACCATCCATAGATCAGTTGGGGATGGTGTTCTTTAAGCTACGTACACCATCCACAGATCAGTTGGGGGTGGTGTTCTTCAAGTTACGTTCACCATCCACAGATCAGATGGGGATGGTGTGTTTCAAGCTATGTACACCATCCACAGATCAGTTGGGGATGGTATGCATAACTTGGAACATTCATAATTCAATTGTTATAAAAAAAAAACGGAAACAATGGGGTGAATTTAGAAGAATCAGTGTTATGGATCCCTCCTTTGGTTGTAGATGAACCCAACAAAATTGGCGTCTGAGATGCAAATTATTTAGTAGGAGTAGCATAACATACATACACATGTTAGCTGACTTATTGTAAGACTACCTTCGTCTTGAGGTCTGAGAAGTCAACGGTTCCGTTCTTGTCCACTTTTATGACTTGGATCTGCATGCCTGCCATGGAAGCACTCGCAGGGTTGGTTCCGTGGGCTGACGCAGGAATCAGACACATCTGAAAGCAGCGCAGATTAGCCCTAAATAAAATTATTACAGGATAAGTTGGGGGATGTAGAGGGTGAATATTGCAGATAGGTTTTAATAAATCTGTTACTCTGTTGTATTTTTTTGTTAACACAAAGTGCCGTTGTCGGTGGATCCATATTTTATTATAGAATATGGACCCACCCTATAGAATTTTGACCCAAGTGGGAGTCCATTTCCTATATATGTCATAGAATATGGACCCCCATAGAAAAAGGTCACATGTATACTTGGGAATTGTCTAATGTGATCTGAATGCTGAGGTGACCATATTAGCAGGACTAATTTTGTATACTGTACTGTTGCAGAATTACAAATAGCTGTATTAATAAGGTGACGATAATCAAGTTTCGACAGTATTCTAAAAGTATATTTGTTATTGGTGTATTACAAGCACCCGATGGTGTTTTTAACAACAGATACTCAAAACAGCTTTCTGCTAGATTATGGTAGGTTAGTAAGCTTTCTATCAATAAAGTTCACTTTTATGACAATTACATACCTGTAAATCACTTCAATTCATGGATCAAGCATATTGATATTAAGTAATTGAATTAACTATGCAATCTGACAGCCATTTTCTCAACAACAACAAATTATAATGCAGAAAACATGCTATCATTTGGAATTGAGAGTATTTTTCATGAATAACTCCATTCGGTTAATTTTTTCAAAAGAAATAGTATTACTAGCATTCAGATAGCATTAGAAACTGTCATTTTATGTGTTTTCACAATAAAACAGTTAATTTGTTACCAAATGTGGCAGGTGTCGTAACAAACATCACCAAAAAGTATTCAAAATATATTATTTTCCAGAGAATGTTACACAAAAGTAGTTGAAAATGGTGTTCACAATATTTTATGCCTGCCAGGGGCATAGCTAGGCATAAATACATTTGGAAGGCCAACTTTCTGATGACCCAGAATGTTTGTTTAGTAACTATATATAGTGTATAACCAATTGCAATCTGGTGCATTTTGAGGTTGACAAAAAGTATGAAAACCTGGGGTACTGGAGAAAACACATGACTCCTACATAACCATCATCCATGGTACAAAGTGGACATGAACCTTCAATATATCATATGTTGTTGTTCTCCTCTTCTTTTGTTGTATTTCCAGAGTGAGGTTTGCCTCAACTGTTCCTTTATGTTTTCTTTTCTGTTTCTCCGACCTAACTCAGTAACTGTTCTTACACTGTTATCTCCACCAACCATATCCACTCCCTTCTATCTTTCGCTCTTATTCTCCACTCTTCTCCCAATCCATCCATATTTCTCTTTACACAATCTTCCAATTGCAGTCTGTCATCCTCGTCTCGTTTTCCTTTCCACTCTCTGGGCATCTACTTTCTTTGCTAACCATTCTAATCCCATTCGCTCCACGTGTCTAGCCAAATTGAGTCGACTCCTCCCCAGCTTCTTCTTGACACTGTCTTCTACTGCAGCCTCCTCCCTCAACTCCTCCTTTCTTTGCTTGTTGATTCTATTCACTCCCGCAATTCTTTGGACCCAGCTGTTTTTATAGACCTGTACCCTCTCCTGTTGTTTTTCTGTCACTGCCAGTCTCTTTGTCTAGGTCGCACAAGTATGCTTTCCCTTGAGCTTACACAATGTAATATCCCCTGCCTGTATTCTCTTTTTGTTGTCCAACCCACCGTACCTCTGTCTTGTCCAAACTTACATACAGTCCTTGCCTGCTGAACGTATCATTCCACTCTGTCAGTTGTTCTTGGAGATCTGCTTCAATGTCCACTACCTCTGCCAGATCATCTGCGTACAGAAGCTTCTGGAGAATGCCAGCCATGTTGGTTGCACCATTGTATCCTGGACTGCGCATCAATCCCATACTCTTCATCCTGGCTGTACTCGTCATGGCTATAGTACTTTAGCAGTTGTGCGAATGCTTCTAATGATGCAAGAAGATGCCTTAGCCATTGCAGACACTTTCTATGAAAGTCCTAGTTAGTCGTAATACAATAACAAAATGTAAAGCTCAATGAAGGACCTTTTGAAAGAGATGAGTATGAAAAGGCCAAGAAATCCCTGAATGATGGAAAGAACTGCGGGGATGATGGTATACCACCTGAAGTGGTAAAACACTGCGATCTGGACAGTATCGTACTAGAGTTTTGCAACAAAGCTTTAGTTGAAGGGAAAATACTGCTATAGTGGACAGTTCTGAACATTATTCCAATACCTAACAATGACGATTCAAGCATGGCAGGGAATTACAGGGGCATTAGCCTGAGTTCCATTGTGGCAAAGACATTCAACAAGATGATATTGAACAGAATACGTCCTAAAATTGACCACCACCTAAGAGACAATCAGAATGGATTCCGGACAGGGAGGACAACAGTAGGTCATATACTAACCCTGAGAAGGTTAATAGAAGGAATTAGAGCAAAGCATCTTCCTGCAATTATGACATTCGTAGGCTTCCGAAAAGCATTTGATATGGTTCATCATGGCAAGATGATGAAGAATCTTGAGGCCTATGGTGCCCCCAAACAGCTAGTAACAGCTACTTCCAACATGTACAGGAACACATGTGTCAAAGTACAATCACTGGATCGAGAAATTGAGATATTTGATATCATGGCGGGAGTGCTACAGGGTGACATGCTAGCGTCATATCTCTTTGTGATAGTCCTTGACTAGGCACTGCGGCGAGTTATCAATGGAAACAAGAGGAACTTGGTTTCCAGATAACAAGAAGGAAAAGTAAATGTGTTAAACCTGAGTTGATCACCGATTTCGAATTTGCCGATGATATTGCGCTACTATCAAAAGTGATCAATCAGACACAGGAGATTCTAACACGGGTGGAAACATCATGTGCAAGGATTGGTTTAAAGATTAATCCTGGAGAAATCAAATATATCGCATTCAACCAATTAGGAAACACCAGCATCGTTGCCAGAGAAGGTGCTGTTTTAGAGAAAGGTTGAAGACTACAAATACCTTGGCTCCTGGGTCTTCACAACAGACAAAGACATCAAAACCAGGAAGGCAATGGCAGGAGAGCACTCAACCAACTAAACCTAATATGAAAATCTACACTCAAACTCAAAATCAAGCCACGACTGTTTATTGCAACAGCAGAGTCTGTGTTAACCTACGTATGCACACATGGACAATGATGAAAAAGCTGACAAACAACTAGACGGATGTTATACAAGAATGCTTCAAGCCGCATTTAGCATTCACTGGCAACAGCATAAAGTCACTGATAAAATAAGAAGATGACTGAGATTTTTTGGACACTGCTACAGACATAAGGATGAAATGGTATCTGTGGCAACCAACACATGGAAGAACCAAGGCAGGAAGACCAGCAGCAACTTACATTGACAGCTTAAAGGAAGACGTGGGTCTAGAGACGGAGGAGCTGAAGACAGCAACGGCAGAGAGAGGGATCTGAAAACGAATGATTGAAGCCACTAATGTTCGACCCCAGTGGCCGACATGAGTGACTGAGTGAAAGCACAATAATGCTTTAAATAATTTTCACCCACCTGGATAGAAAGGCAAACTGAAAGGTTTTATTCCAGTAAGCTATGAGAATGGCATGTTTACTACCATCAGGCATTCCAGTGGCCATAGCTACGTCTAGATAGGGTAGACCAACAGCTAGGTACTTCACCCTTGACTACTTCTCCCACTTACCTGTGCGCTGATTACCATTCATCAATATCAAAGACATCAACTGCTTCAATAGTTCTTTGATGTAATTATTATCAGGTGTACTATAAAAACAGTTTTTTTAATTATGTCCATTTACATCGCCGCTGTGAGGCTATAATCCCCTATAAGAGATCCTTATACTTAACCACAACAATTTTGATATGACCTTATGCACATATATTGACTTAGCAGCACAGGATCTAGGATGCCGTCAGCTTCCTGTCTTCAAGCCTTGCATACTTCTGGAAATCCCATCCACTGGATGTCATCAAAGCATTGATAAATTGTTACAAGTAAAAGATGACATTTTCTTTGATTGTCATCCCTTGCCTAGCCACCTGCTTGCTGGTGGTGGCTTCCCTGTGCTGTGTACTTCTAGTAATTTTATCCCATGACCTGAATGATGACAATTCTTTTGCGAAGCTGAAGGGGTACAAAATTGTCAGGGCTTCAGGGGCCCGGCCACTGTCTGAAGCCCTACTCCAAAACACATCACTAGATAATGTAAAACTTTTACACTTTGGGGGCCCCTGAGGTGCCCTTAGAATGATTCAATAAAATACAGATTTCTTGTGTGTAGTGGCAGCACCCTAAGATACATCTATGCAAAATTTGAAGAAAAAAACGTTGCTGAACAGTTTATGAAAAAATTGGCAAAATGTGACAAGCTCAGTATTGTCAACATATTTCATTGCAACAACATACTAAAAGGTATCATCATGTAGATAATACAATGCTCTTCAAAATAACACTTACTTGTAATTATAGAAAATGATAAAACTACCATGCATCTTTTTTTGGAATCTAGGTCAAGCTTCTGAGGAAACAGATACTGTATAGAAGTAACATGCTGAGTGATAATGGGTTAAAAGGGGTGTAGTGCATTCTGTGTGTTGACACAAGCCTCTGCCAGTGACCAATTGCAGATTAGTCACAATTTCCATCAAACAATAGCAGCCAGAGAATCTTAGCTGCAGTGGGGTGGGATTTAGTTTTTTGCGAGCCCCTGAGATGCCCTTAGAATTATTCAATCAAATACAAATTTCTTGTGTACAGTGACACTACCCTGAGAGACGTCTATGCAAAATTAGAGAAAAACTTACTGAACAGTTTTTGAAATAACAGAAAAGACAACCTCTGATCCATGCAAGAAACAGACTCCGCATGTGACAGATGTTGTTGGAAAAGGGTTTGTCATCAAGTTATAAATAGAGCAGCTGCTGTAGAGGACAATTTAGTTAGCAAATTTATCATTTTAGGGGACCTTTGATGCCCTTAGAATGATTCAAATACACATTTATTGTGTACAGTGACACTACCACATGAAATGTATATGCAAAATTTGAGAAAAAGTTGCTGAACAGTTTTGGAAAAAATAGGCAAAATTTTACCAGTTTTGGGGGCCTTGGAGGCCCTAGGGAGCCCTTAGAATGATTCAATCAAATACAGATTTCTTGTGTGTAGTGGCAGCACCCTAAGATACATCTTTGCAAAATTTGAAAAAAACGTTGCTGAACAGTTTATGAAAAAATTGGCAAAATGTGACAAGCTCAGTATTGTCAACATATTTCATTGCAACAACATACTAAAAGGTATCATCATGTAGATAATACAATGCTCTTCAAAATAACACTTACTTGTAATTATAGAAAATGATAAAACTACCATGCATCTTTTTTTGGAATCTAGGTCAAGCTTCTGAGGAAACAGATACTGTATAAGAACAAGAACAAGAACAAGAAAGTTTTATTTAGACCCCAATTACAATATGTGTATAATATGAAATTAACGTAACATGAACAGGCATATATATACAAATGCAGTGTAATTTCAAATTAGATGGGGTCTGTGACTCCTATTAAGACAATAACAGTCGCTCTCATAGGAGCCACAGTAATAATTTGTTTCAATTCAATTTTACCGAAGGAAGTGCAAATGCAAAAGTAAAAGTGCAGGAAAAGAAAAGAAACCGAGATTACTTGATTACATATATGCATGTATTGGAGTATTAAAGGTATGTTAAAATAAACAAATACTAGTTGTCAATAGTACACTTCAATATACTTGATATGTATGTGTATATGCACAAATACAATATCCATATGCTGATTTATATATATACAATACATATCCATACATATCACATGCAATAATACAGTTTTAATGACTTTGATAACATGTATAGCAGTTTAATATTGTATAGAAGTAACATGCTGAGTAATAATGGGTTAACAGGGGTGTAGTGCATTCTGTGTGTTGACAAAGAACTAAAAAGCAAACTATAACAGTTTTGAAAGAGGGATCACTGATGATAGTCGTACAATTGACGTCGACATGTGCCATTAGCCATTAGCCATTGATTATTCGAAGATGAATATTTTGCCCCAATAATCTGTCAAATGTGGTCCATACCAGTCGAAAAAAATATCAGGATAAGCAATTTATTGAATTCAAAATAATTTATTTGTTTGTTGTGCATGATAATATAAACAGATACTTCAATATTACGTTTGGCAATGTTACTACATATGCCTTGTGATAATTGCGTTGATGTTTTCACATATTTCCACAGTTTAACATCTTTAAGTCGAAAACATCGTGGGACAACGCATTTTAGCTGATGTTTCCTTGTAAAGATATTTATTTCTGTTAGTTAGTTAGAAACGATATTACATATTACCCTCTTACAACTTACTACATATAACACAACATCTGGCGGTCACCTGTTGGAACGATGATGTTTCCAAAGGTGGGACACCAATTATTTTAATTATGCACATTTACTGTAGAATCATCCAGGTATTTATAATTAGAATCTTGACAAATGCCACTTCTTGGGAATGTATAACATGTTAAACTATTGGAAAATTATGAAATCCCAAAACGACAAAATCTTTATTTTAGGACCAGTTGACCAGACCTTTGAAACTTCTTAAAGAATTGGAGATGTCAATGTATAAATTCTGTTTTGATTTGTTTAGCTAAGCTATATGTTCTGATTACGTAGACAATAATTTTACTAACGTGGTATCCTATCTTTTGAAATAATTATGTTAGAACAGTTTCATCATTCATTAAACTATCCAGCAGGCTTACAAAGATATGTCCAACTGTATCTTGAAAAAATTCAACAGCATGTATGGCTTATATATGCCCTTACAATATGTAAACATGTTGCCAAGATTTCAATATTTTCCTTAATATGACACAATCTTCCACCAGTATATTTCACTAAACATACCAACATACCGTTCTGTGCGACTGGCCAACTGATTCAAGGTAGGCCATTATTGTTCTAAGACCAGCGTATTCTCCTTGTGCACCACTGAAAACAACACGTTTATTCAGTCACGACAACATTTTGTATCTTGTTGATATGGAGTTATGAGCATCATGCCAGAGGACAACATTTCAGCTTTACAATGATACCAGTGACATCTGTGTAAGTCAATCTGTTGCAAAGTTATGAATGTTTGAATTAACCCACTCGAAGAATTCAAGTTTTAAGGCAGAAAACATTAAAGTGAGGTGTTTTGTATATTTAAAATCATATACCATTCAATCCAAACCATGCATTACAACATTGTATTCAAGATTATTATTATAAATTGCATTATTAAAAGGGGTAGTATATTTTTTATTGTTCTAAAATGCAAACAAAAACCAGAAATTTTTATTTTCACCTCTGTGGATGTATTTTGTCTTCTCAGTTTTGTAAAAAGTACCTTAAATGGTCCAAACCTTTGCAGCCAGTCACATATTGCTAGCATAGAAATGTCAACATTACTGTTATTTCACATACATCAAACTTTTTTGCTCAAATTAAAGCCACAATTATTTTGTTGGAAATACTCAGAAGCAAATCTGTTTGAAAATAGAAGTGCTGTTTGATATGAACCGAGTGAAAGAGTCTTTGTGATTGGGGTATTTCATTGTATTTTAACTTAACATACAAGTTATTAGATTCTCAGTCAAGACTTGAAACCTCTTTCTAGCAATAAAAATCTGGTAATTTAATTCCACAATGAGATCACCTCAGCCATGTTTACTCAGCTGTATGAATGTGAACCAGGCTATGGGCCGACATATATCAACTGTTATGCAGAAATTGTTGTATGTCTTAATGCTTCCCAACAACACTAGGGTGGAGTTGGAAAGCACAAGTGCAGAGGGTGGCGAAATGTAGAGCATTTTGAGAGGTGGGCACAAATAAAGCCACAGAAAAATGTCATGGAAATAAAGTCATAATTAACAATGTTTTATTTGAAGACTATTCACTAAATACAAAGTATTTCACTGATAATAAAGTACAATAACGTTTGCTGATTATGATGAATATCCTGAAGAAACTCTGCCAGTTTTGCACATTTCCTCTGATAATTACCGGTAAGCATAACAAAGTTTCATGCAGAATTAAGAATGTTCTGAAGAAACTGTAGCTGTTACACTCTTCTTACAAAATGTGATTGACTACTGAGCACAAGGGAGATTTACAAATGAATTTATGTAGTTTGTAACTTGTGAAGTTTAACCAGATTTAACAAGATTGCCACCCAGAGAATTAACTCTAGGTGGCAGGTGGACAAGGAAGCCCTTTGGCTTATCGAGAGTCCGACCCTTTTATCTATGTGTATCCCGCCCGTCTGAGGTATGTGTCGATTTTATTTTTAAACATATTCACGCTACTAGCACCCACACAATCAGCAGGTAATCTGTTCCATTCATTTAGTCCTTTGTGAAAATGAAAACTTTCTTATATCCAATCTACTCTGCTCCTTTGCTAATGCAAGTTCATGTCCTCTAGTCCTTCTATCTTTCTTAACTGAGAAAAACATATTTCTATCAATATTTTCATAACCCTTCAAAATTTTAAACAATTCTATCTGATCTCCTCTCAATCTCCTGGTCTCTAGTGTTGTTAAACCGCATTTTTTTAGGTGTATTTCGTAACTAAGATCCCTCAGATTTGGTATCATTTTAGTTGCTCTCCTCTGCACTCTTTCTAGCATATCTATGTCCTTCCTGCGATATGGCCTCCACGCTTGAATACAATATTCTAAATGAGGCCTAACTATTGTTTTGTACAGCGGTATTATTAGCTCTTTTTCCTTATACGTTATGTTTCGCCTAATTAATCCAAGAATTTGATTTCCCTTTGAAGCTGCAATTCCGCAATTTCTTTTACAGTAGTACTTAGTACAGTACCCCCCATTGTATATTCTACTTCTTCGTTCCCATGTCCTGTGTGGAGGCATTTACATTTCCCAAAATGAACAGCATTTGCCACTTTTCAGACCATTTGATCAGCCTGTCAAGATCATCTTGTAAATGCTGTCTATCATCATCACTTTTAATCCTTCTAAACACTTTTGTATCATCCGCAAATTTCAACACCTTGCTTGTTATTTCATCATCCAAATCGTTGATATATATTGAGAATAATATAGGACCTAATACTGATCCCTGTGGTACCCCACTCAATACCGATTTCCAGTTTGAAGCCTCCCCATCAACTACTACACGTTGTCTTCTGTCAATCAGCCATTGTTCTATCCAGTTTATTATACCATTTCCTATGCCATGGGCCTTTAGTTTAAGCAGTAATCTTTGATGTGGTACTTTGTCGAAAGCTTTTTGAAAATCTAAGTAGACGATATGTACTGGTGATCCCTCATCTACCCACTTAGTGATGTCTTCCAAAAAACAACATATTTGTTAAGCATGACCTCACTTTAAAAAAACCATGTTGAGATGGGTTTATCAAGTTTTGTTTAACAAGAAAATCCACCATGTGATCTTTAATTAGTCTTTCTAATAATTTACAAATCACTGATGTTAAACTCACTGGTCTATAGTTCTCTGACTTGTTTCTCAAACCTTTTTTGAATAACGGTATAATGTTTGCTTCTTTCCATTCTAAAGGAACCACTCCCTCTTCTAATGACAAGTTGAAAACTGTTGCAAGCAGTATGCTAATTTGTTCTACAATTTCCAATAGTAGTTTGGGTGGAATACCATCCACTCCAGGTGATTTATTATCCTTCATAGCCCTTATTTTCTTAGCTACCATTTCCGGGGTTACAATTAATTGTCCTAAATAGTCTGAATCTGCCCCCTTGAACTTAGCCTCTGGTATTGGCAGTGAACTAATATCTTCCCTGGTAAACACTGAACTAAAGTATGCATTCAGGTCTTCTGCCATTAAGAATCCCTCTGATATTATATTTCCAGCACTATTTTCTAGAGGACCGACCTTATCTTGAACTTTCTGTTTGCTTCGAACATACGCATAAAAACTCTTGCTGTCATGTTTTATATTACTAGCTAATTGTTGTTCATAGCTTCTCTTTGAATTTCTAATTTCAGCTGTAGCTTGGTTAAATGCTTCTTTATAACTGTTGTAGTCTTCATCATTTCCAATACATCTATATGACTTCCACATCATTTGTTTATACTTAATTTTTCTAATGGCTTCTTTCGATAAGTGTTTCTTTTTGGACCGTTTTCCTTGTTTTTTGAAGGGTACAAATTTATCGACTATGCACTTAATTTCACTGTTTAATATATTCCAGCATTCTGTTGCCGTCTTATTTTTCAGTGTCTTATTCCAGTCTATCTTTGCTAAATATTTCCTCATGTCCTTATACCTTCCTTTGTGGAAATTTCTCCTATATTGCTTTTTACTATTCCTTTCTGATTTTACTTTGATGGTAAAATGTATCTGGTTGTGATCGCTACTCCCCAGTGGCTCACATATCTTGACATTGTCAACTAATTCATTCTGTGAGGACAAAACTATGTCTAACACATTCTCACCCCTGGTTGGTTCTAGCACATGTTGAGAAAGGAATGTATCTTGAACTAAAACTAAAAACTTGTGGTCCTCTCTCCCCATACTCTGTAGAGATTTCCATTGTATATGCCCATGGTTAAAATCCCCCATGATAATACAGTCCCGTTTGCTTACTTCCTTTATAGCGTTTTGTATTTTTTCATTCTCTTCTATGCTTATGTTTGGACTTCGATAAACTAACCCAACTGTTAACGTTGAGTTTCCTGTAACTATGTTACACCAAACAGCTTCTTCGCAATCTGCTTCTCTTTCTAATTTTATTTCATAAGCCTGAATAGATTCTTTAATATATAAAATAACTCCACCTCCCTTTCTTCCTATTCTATCTTTCCTAAACATTACATATCCTGTCAGTCCCAATTCAGCATCTGATATATCGGTGGTGGTCCAGGATTCGGTTATACCTATTATATGAGGGTTAATATCTTCTACCATAATGTTTAGTTCATTTCTTTTGTTTACTATACTCCTTGCATTTAAGCAAACACATTTATATCCAGCTTCAGAAGAGTTTTCCAGACTGTTATTTGCTGTTTTATTTGTGCTGTCTTTATCTATGCCTCCATTTTTAGGCTTTTCTGAGAGTCCCCCCTGCGAATCTAGTTTAAATAGATGCAACCTGTCCCACTGTCAACAGATTGCAGCAGGTTCTCTGAGAAAACTGCTGCCCCCTTTCCACTAAGATGGAGGCCATCTCTCATGTACATATCTTCCCTCCCAACAAAGTATCCCCATAAATCTGTGAATCCCACCCCCTCTTCTTCACACATCTGCTCAGCTAGTGCATTGATCGCCATCCTCTTGCAGTTTCTATACGTTGCCCCCCTTCCTCCCATTACTGGCAAAATTCCTGACAAAATAACCTGTTCAACTCGTCTTCTTTAGCTTCCTCACTAACTGTCTATACTTCTGTACTATCGCAGTTGTTCCCTCCCTGTCTGCATTATTTGTTCCTACATGTACCAGTATTGACCCCCCCTTGCCATATCCTAATACCTTCTCTACCCTGTCAGTTACATGTTCAATCCTAGCCCCCGGTAAACAAACAACGACGTCCTTCCCCTCGCTCAGTGTCTTGTCCGTCTTACTCATAATGGAGTCGCCCATAAACACCCTCTCTTTCCTCATTGCCCCCTCAATCACTGCCTTAGAATAGCTCCTTCTTCGGTTTGCATCTGTCTGGTTGTTGTCTTCCCCCTGTCGTCTTCTCTCCTGTCACATTCTCTTCCATTCCATTCTTTCCTGTCGCTTTTTCTCCTGTCACCTTTCCTCCTGTCAGCGTCCCTTTTATCGACTTCTCTTCTATCACATTTGCTCTCACTTCCTTTCGTCCCTTCTTCTTTCGTCCCATCTCATTTTCCTCTCTCCTCTCCCGTTCCATCTTCCCTCCCTCCTTCTCTACGATCACTTTCTTCCCTGTCACCTTCACACTTGTCACGTTTTCTGTTGTCGATTTTCCAATTTCTTCTCCTCCAATCACCTTCCCTCCTCTCAATCTCCTTTCCTCAGTCTTCTTGCCACTGCTATTCTCCTTCAGTCTTGCAGTATTCTCGCTTCTCTCCCTGCCCTATGCCCTATATGTTTTTGTTGTCTTTTAATTTTGATGATTAATACATTAATTTAATATAATTTTATTTATTTAAAGTTGTGAATTTCTGTTTTGTTACTTTTTCCAACATATCCCCTCAAGCATCCCCAAGGATTAGATGAGAACAGCCCCGAGAGCATCCTATGATTAAGATTAACGTGAAGGTGTGAACTGATGGATCCAGTATGTCATTGTCTGCCTGTGTCACAATCACAATTAATTTATGCACATGACCTCTGTTAAGCTTTGCCTTACAACAATATTGATTGATTGCTTAATGGCCTAGTTGCTAGGCAATAAGAAATCTAATAGTTAGGTCGATTACCTGTTGGGTTGGAAGCTGATGTTGTCATAGCCAGAGATCTGACAGAGATCAGCCTCCAGTTCCTCCAGCAGCTGTTTGTATCCCAGTGCTTGGTCAACGGGCACAAATGGATGCAGCTGGGCAAATGGAGCCCAGGAACATGGCTATAAACACACAGAACAGCATCAGCAAGGAGATTCTGATAGGCACCGGATGAGCTAAATGTATTGTTCTCTATAAGCTTCAAACTCCCTCCTTGATTGAGTTAGCTCATTGTGAATTAGGTTCACTGACATTCAAATATGTAGTGTGTAAATAGAATTATGCAAAGTTGTATTAATTATGCAATTAAAAATTCTTATCCAGCTGCCATACCTAGACCAGTGTTTGCACTAGGGTTTTACAAAATGGGGTCCTGGGAGCCCATGGGTCTAAAAAACAGGGTCATGGCCTACAACAAAAAAGGGGTCCAAAGATGCCTAAACCCAAAACCTGAAAATTGTTGTTCTATTTCTATGCAGTGTTGTATGCTTGTAATTATACACAAATACACAAACACAAATGCATGCATGCACACATGCACAGATGTATTTTATATGGAAATTGCATAATACATTACAACAGTTTTTAACAGGGTTTCAAAATCAAAGTATATAATTATAATAATAATATACTTTTACTACCATATATACATATACATATATATATATATATATACACACACATATTAT
The DNA here is from genome assembly GCA_963995525.1 of Escarpia spicata. Lineage (NCBI taxonomy): Eukaryota > Metazoa > Annelida > Polychaeta > Sabellida > Siboglinidae > Escarpia > Escarpia spicata. The sequence continues at coordinate 33,069,758 of OZ023208.1, read as the reverse complement.
ATATATAATATATATTATATATATACAATATATATATTATATGTATATGTGTGCAGCAGCACGTCATTGTTGTGGTGTGGAAGTCAACACAATTTGGATGTGTCGTATTTCTTTATAAACAGCCTGCCTAACGAGGGCCAAGAAATAACTTTGAACAAGTGTAGAGTTGTGTCAAAGAGACTCAGTGAATCTTGTAATATGATGTCTGCAGATGCAAAAAACCATGATGTTGTTAAAAAAAAGGCATCAATGTGAACATTAGACTTCATAAAAAAGTTATTTTTTGAAAGAATTTACTTTAATCATTAGATTCAAAAATTGGCAACATCAAGGTAACTGAGCTAGTACATCAGTAAGACTAACCATCATCTCGGTTGTGCTGTTGAGTTTCATGGTGCATGAACCGAGAGGACACATGGAATGCACAAGAGAGATGTCTTTGTTCTCCAGCGTCTTCATGTAACGCACAAAGTCTGTCTCACAGTGCAAACTACAAACACATAAGTCATTGTATGACAAACACATCGGCACACAAGTCATTGTATGATAAACACACCAGCACACAAGTCATTGTACGACAAACTACGACAAACACACCAGCATACAAGTCATTGTACGACAAACACACCAGCACAAAAGTCATTGTACAACAAACACATCAGCACACAAGTTATTGTACGACACCCACACCAGCACACAAATCATTGTACAACAAACACACCAGCACACCACAAGTCATTGTACAACAAACACACAAGCATACAAGTCATTGTACAACAAACACACCAGCACACAAGACACTGTACGACAAACACACCAGCACACAAGCCACTGCCCAACAAACATACCAGCACACAAGTCACTGTACGACAAACACACCAGCACACAAGTCATTGTACAACAAACACACCAGCACACAAGTCATTGTACAACAAACACACCAGCATACAAGTCATTGTACAACAAACACACAAGCATACAAGTCATTGTATAACAAACACACCAGCACACAAGATACTGTATGACAAACACACCAGCACACAAGTCACTGTCCGACAAACACACCAGCACACAAGTCATTGTACAACAAACACACAAGCGTACAAGTCATTGTACAACAAACACACCAGCATACAAGTCATTGTACAACAAACACACCAGCATACAAGTCATTGTACAACAAACACACCAGCATACAAATCATTGTACAACAAGCACACCAGCATACAAGTCATTGTACAACAAACACACCAGCATACAAGTCATTGTACAACAAACACACCAGCATACAAGTCATTGTACAACAAACACACCAGCACACAAATCATTGTACGACAAACTACGACAAACACACCAGCATACAAGTCATTGTACGACAAACACACCAGCACACAAGTCATTGTACAACAAACACATCAGCACACAAGTTATTGTACGACACCCACACCAGCACACAAATCATTGTACAACAAACACACCAGCATACCACAAGTCATTGTACAACAAACACACAAGCATACAAGTCATTGTACAACAAACACACCAGCACACAAGACACTGTACGACAAACACACCAGCACACAAGCCACTGCCCGACAAACATACCAGCACACAAGTCACTGTACGACAAACACACCAGCACACAAGTCATTGTACAACAAACACACCAGCACACAAGTCATTGTACAACAAACACACCAGCATACAAGTCATTGTACAACAAACACACAAGCATACAAGTCATTGTATAACAAACACACCAGCACACAAGATACTGTATGACAAACACACCAGCACACAAGTCATTGTACAACAAACACACAAGCATACAAGTCATTGTATAACAAACACACCAGCACACAAGATACTGTATGACAAACACACCAGCACACAAGTCACTGTCCGACAAACACACCAGCACACAAGTCATTGTACAACAAACACACCAGCACACAAGTCATTGTACAACAAACACACCAGCACACAAGTCATTGTACAACAAACACACCAGCACACAAGTCATTGTTCAACAAACACACCAGCACACAAGTCATTGTACAACAAACACACCAGCACACAAGTCACTGTACGACAAACACACCAGCACACAAGTCATTGTACAACAAACACACCAGCATACAAGTCATTGTACAACAAACACACCAGCATACAAGTCATTGTACAACAAACACACCAGCATACAAATCATTGTACAACAAGCACACCAGCATACAAGTCATTGTACAACAAACACACCAGCATACAAGTCATTGTACAACAAACACACCAGCATACAAGTCATTGTACAACAAACACACCAGCATACAAGTCATTGTACAACAAACACACCAGCATACAAGTCATTGTACAACAAGCACACCAGCATACAAGTCATTGTACAACAAACACACCAGCACACAAGTCATTGTCATGACTAGCAACGATGTCAAACCTCCAGAGGGCGCTACACAGTGACAGACGCAGTAGACGGTTTCCTCAGGTATTTCTACCTGTCTTTCGTTATGACGTAAATTTTAGCAGTTTTTCAGAATGCTGCACATGCACAAACAGTTGGGGAGTTTACATGTGTGTGAAACAATCACAGAAACCACACATAACGGTGCAAACAATCAATTACTGTATGTCTAACGTCCAGTATGAACCCTTAACTGGTAAGAAATCTTAATTTATGGAATTTAAAAAACAAAGCATTCCTTTCTTCCGGGGGGTCATAGATGAAGTCCTGGATGTGTGGTACCTGAGATGCAAAGCATCAAAGAGGACATTTTATATTAACATACCCACAAACGTTACCCCGGTAGCTTACATTAGTTAGATGATCATCACCTTTATGTTGTATAATGTTTTGGAGAGGTTTATGATAAGAATTTTCAAAACTATTATTTTTTGAAGAGTACTATGCAATTCCTTCAAAAATATGACCTACCATACAGAGAATGTTTCAAATTAAAAATAATATTATGTTAATAGGGTATGAAAATATGCATTATTTACTGACACAATACATACCAAACTGAAATGATACAGGTTGACAGAATTATACCAGGTTGATGGAATGATGCTAGGTTGATGGAATGATACCAGGTTGATGGAATGATACTAGGCTGACGGGATGATACCAGGCTGATGGGATGATACCAGGTTGACAGAGTAGTGAAGGAATGATACTGGGCTATACTGGGCTAATGATACTGGGTTAACAGAATTATGCTGGGCTGCTAAAATTATACTGGGTTAACGGAATTATGCTGGGCTGATGGAATGATACTGGGTTGACAAAATGATGGTATCAAATAGATGACTTACAGAATGCTCTGAAAGTCAGATACAATGACTAGATTCTTATTTTAATGCAACTACATAAAGACAAACAAATAGAAAAATTACAGCCGGAAAACATGTTATTCACTATCAACAATATAGAATCACAGGCTACTCGACCTATGTAAATGTGGTAGCTAATCCACCCAAGTTTCTTACCTTGTAAATATGTTATGTGTGAGGTAGTCAGTGGTACGGTGAAATTGTGACCTGAGTATGTCATATTGTGACGACTTCTCAATGGTTTCGGCAAGTTGGGCCTAGACGTGATGACGTACGAAGTACCAAGACACATGCAAAATATGAGCAATAACTTATAGTTACATTAAACAAATCAGCAATTTGATTTATTACCAAAATGTACAAATACCCATCCTCCAAATGGCACTACATGTAGAAAATGGTTTCCCAAAATATTTGTCCCTGGCATACGACATAAATGTTAGCAGTTTTTCACATTGCAAGTTATATAAAATGTCCTCAACTGATCAGCGAATGGCTAACATGAATCAGAAGAACAACTACAGAAACACACCTCACATTGCAAAAATCAACCATCGTCCATCTAACTGTTCTAACATCTGGCTAAAACTTGTAAAAATCTTTCCAGGGGTTGTAGATTAATCTCTGAATGCTTGGCAACATGCACAACTAAGTAGGTGGTAAACATTAACATTAAAGTTGTATACTGTATGGCTCTATATGGTATATAGTACATACCGTATGGCTCTATATGGTAAACAGTACATACCGTATGGCTCTATATGTTATACACTACATACCGTATGGCTCTATATGGTAAACAGTACATACAGTATGGCTTTATATGGTATACAGTACATACCGTATGGCTCTATATGGTAAACAGTACATACAGTATGGCTTTATATGGTATACAGTACATACCGTATGGCTCTATATGGTATACAGTACATACCGTATGGCTCTATATGTTATACACTACATACCGTATGGCTCTATATGGTATACACTACATACCGTATGGCTCTATATGGTATACAGTACATACCGTATGGCTCTATATGGTAAACAGTACATACAGTATGGCTTTATATGGTATACAATACATACCGTATGGCTCTATATGGTATACACTACATACCGTATGGCTCTATATGGTAAACAGTACATACAGTATGGCTCTATATGGTATACAATACGTACCATATGGCTCTATATGGTATACACTACATACCGTATGGCTCTATATGGTATACACTACATACCGTATGGCTCTATATGGTAAACAGTACATACAGTATGGCTTTATATGGTATACAGTACATACCATGTGGCTCTATATGGTATGCAGTACATACCGTATGGCTCTATGTGGTATGCAGTACATACCATATGACTCTATGTGGTATACATTACATACCGTATGGCTCTATATGGTATACAGTACATACCGTATGGCTCTATGTGGTATGCAGTACATACCGTATGACTCTATGTGGTATACAGTACATACCGTATGGCTCTATGTGGTATACAGTAGATACCTTATGGCTCTATGTGGTATACAGTACATACCATATGGCTCTATATGATATACAGTACATACAGTATGGCTCTATATGGTATACAGTACATACTGTATAAATTATATATCATAAACTGAATTTTCAATACGTAAAATTCCGTGATCGCCCACGGAATCGATGGTTTGAAATCGTTGCTTGGTTGTCCACTCTAAGCAACGACATGCACGGTGCGTGGCTTTTCTTGGATTTTGGTTCATATTAGGTGACTTTTACACTGTTTGGGAATATTTATGCACAATTAGTTGACAATGTATACATACCATATGGAATATCGATTTGGCTGAATAAATTAACGGTTTCAAAACCATATAGAAAACTTGTTCACCGTTACAAGGTTCTCAACACTAGTTAACATACTCACATGCACATAATTATGCTAGTTTGACTGTAGTTAGATGGTGACTTACGGGTGGGGTGGTACAGTCAAACACCCACAAGAGGTCAATGAGGTCAGCCTCCTCCACTGTCTCATCCACAGCCACCGAGACCTGCAACATGTCCTCATGAGTTATCTCCTGCAGCTAGGCAGCACACAACCTGCTCATGACAACATCACATCTACTTTGGATACACACTTTCAAGGGTGATACTGGGTTGACAAATTCATACAGGGTTGACAGAATGATACATTTTTTGGCAGAATGATACATCTATGAGAGAATTATACATCTATGAGAGAATGATACATTGTTAACAGAGTGATATAACCTTTTAATACTTGGACAGAGTGCAGCTAAAATGAAATTTTTTGACAAAAATACTCAAAATGTGATTCTTCTGTATTCTGATAGCATTTTATGTTTACTATTAATAAAGATCTCTTTTATAACATTTACATACCTCTAAGTAACTTATATTAATGAATAAAGTATGCTTCTCTCATGTGATGAATCCCATTACTGAATCTTTGAAAGCCGTTTAAACCTGTTTGCTAAAACCGGTATTTTTCCAATTTGGAAATATCATATCTTTAGAATTAATGATGCTGCATTAATGAAATTTTGACTCATGTGATCCTTGCTAACTTATCTATGCAATGACGAGGATATATTTTGTTAGTTTGTTTTTAGTTATATGTGAACATACTGATCGTAATAAAAAATATGGATTTTTACCAACAAAATTTAAACATATTTTTTAAATATTAAATAATGATAATACATAAAATATTTCTTCGTCATTACATACAGTGATGTGTTGTAAATAAGAACTAGAAAGAATTACATTAATTACTGCATTATTGGAGGAGCTACAATGTTTCCAAATTATGCTATATTTTCCCTCTCCGGTGGCTATCTTTGATTGTTGCCACGGAAACAGGGGGTCTGGCAGAACAAAATTTCAATATATTTTATTCAATAAGACATACTCTACATCTTGTGCACAAAACATTGCATTAATTGTGCATTTAAAAAAAATCCTATCTTGCTGCCATATCTCTCCTTAACTTTATTTAACTTATTCCTTATTTTATTTGTTATCTATTTATGTGTCTAGCTTATCTACTTTTAAAAAGCTATGTTTTTTTATTTATATGTACCAATTGCATGTTTTTTTGCATGAAATAAATGTATTCATATTCGTTAAATTAATTATTAAATCAAAAAACGTCGCAAAACGTCTTTTCTTATATATCATGTTCCTTGAATGATGTGTCCTTTGCGTAACTGCCATATTAGAGGATCGACAAGACTTTGTTCATACACTTCCATCTGTGTGATATCTCAGGTTAATTTCTTTCTGTGTAGCACGTTCCTTTACAGCCTCGGCTCCAGCTTTTGGTTTCACATGGATCGTGTCAAAGAATGCCTCATTGGTGACAATGTGACCCCCACTCTGGATACCTACGGGCAACATAACTGAGTACAGTACATGAACATGCATTGCTTCAGTGCATTAGTTTAGTGCACTAAGTACAGTCCAGGAAAGCATGTGAACTGACAACATACAGAGAACCTACATGGTAACAGTTCAATGAACTACACACAGCACAGGGACACCGACATGGCAACAGTTCAATGAACGACACACAGCACAAGGATACCAACATGGCAACAGTTCAATGAACTACATACAGCACAGGGACACCAACATGGCAACAGTTCAATGAACTACACACTGCACAGGGACACCAACATGGCAACAGTTCAATGAACTACACACAGCACAGGGACACCGACATGGCAACAGTTCAATGAACTACACACAGCACATGGACACCGACATGGCAACAGTTCAATGAACTACACACAGCACATGGACACCGACATGGCAACAGTTCAATGAACTACACACAGCACATGGACACCGACATGGCAACAGTTCAATGAACGACACACAGCACAAGGATACCAACATGGCAACAGTTCAATGAACTACACACAGCACAAGGATACCAACATGGCAACAGTTCAATTAACTACATACAGCACAGGGACACCAACATGGCAACAGTTCAATGAACTACACACTGCACAGGGACACCGACATGGCAACAGTTCAATGAACTACACACAGCACAGGGACACCGACATGGCAACAGTTCAATGAACTACACACAGCACATGGACACCGACATGGCAACAGTTCAATGAACTACACACAGCACATGGACACCGACATGGCAACAGTTCAATGAACTACACACAGCACAGGGACACCGACATGGCAACAGTTCAATGAACGACACACAGCACAGGGACACCAACCTGGCAATAGTTCAATGAACTACACACAACACAGGGACACCAACATGGCAACAGTTCAATGAACTACACACAGCACAGGGACAGCAACATGGCAACAGTTCATTGAACTACACTCAGGACAGGGACACCAACATGGCAACAGTTCAATGAACTACACACAACACAGGGACACCAACATGGCAACAGTTCAATTAACTACACACAGCACAGGGACACCAACATGGCAACAGTTCATTGAACTACACTCAGGACAGGGACACCAACATGGCAACGGTTCATTGAACTACACTCAGGACAGGGATACCAACATGGCAACAGTTCAATGAACTACACACAGCACAGGGACACCAACATGGCAACAGTTCAATGAACTACACACAGCACAGGGACACCGACATGGCAACAGTTCAATGAACTACACACAGCACAGGGACACCGACATGGCAACAGTTCAATGAACTACACACAGCACAGGGACACCAACATGGCAACAGTTCAATGAACGACACACAGCACAGGGACACCAACCTGGCAACAGTTCAATGAACTACACACAACACAGGGACACCAACATGGCAACAGTTCAATGAACTACACACAGCACAGGGACAGCAACATGGCAACAGTTCATTGAACTACACTCAGGACAGGGACACCAACATGGCAACAGTTCAATGAACTACACACAACACAGGGACACCAACATGGCAACAGTTCAATGAACTACACACAGCACAGGGACACCAACATGGCAACAGTTCATTGAACTACACTCAGGACAGGGACACCAACATGGCAACAGTTCATTGAACTACACTCTGGACAGGGATACCAACATGGCAACAGTTCAATGAACTACACACAGCACAGGGATACCAACATGGCAACAGTTCATTGAACTACACTCAGGACAGGGACACCAACATGGCAACAGTTCAATGAACTACACACAGCACAGGGACACCAACATGGCAACAGTTCATTGAACTACACTCAGGACAGGGACACCAACATGGCAACAGTTCATTGAACTACACTCAGGACAGGGATACCAACATGGCAACAGTTCAATGAACTACACACAGCACAGGGATACCAACATGGCAACAGTTCAATGAACTACACACAGCACAGGGACACCAACATGGCAACAGTTCAGTCAGTGAACTATGTACATTATAGTAGAGGAACACAAACATGGAAACAGTTAACTGAACTAAGTACAGAACACAGGCACTTAGAGCACAACCGACCAGATACAATTAAATTGGTTTGACATGTCTATTTTTAGGACACCTCGCACAACTACCGGACCAAATTGGTTCTGGACCCAACTGACCTTCAGCAAGGATGCGGGCAGTGTGGTGGACACGCTGACCAATACGTTGTAGTCCCTTCGGCCCGTGATAAATGCCAAACATAGCGACCATGTTGGCCAGCAGTGCCTGAAACAATGCAACACAAAGTGTTACATCTGTGCAGATCACCAAAAATAAGTTTTTTGAGGGGTAATATGTACAGCACATATCCGCGAAACCAGATCTTCTATCCATTCAAGGATCTATGCAGTGTTATACCAGTTACACCTGTCTCTGTCTACACAAGGCACTCATGACATTTTAATCCACTATCCATCATGGGAATATTCAATCTCCAAATAGCGCCCCAGTGGTGTTATATTTGATTTACCATGAAGCGATCGCTACAGGGAAATTATTATTAGCTGCATGCAATTCTGTAATTCACAACAACAGAAAAGAAATGATCCAAGGAAATCATTTTAAGATCGAAATACCGTACTGATGATAATAGTTGAAACTGAATGTATGTAGCAGCCGTTTTTTAAATGGCCACCATTTCTGAATTCAGCAAAATCTGAAATGCCTCCAATCTTTAAAATGGTTCTTCTCTTTTTATTCTCTTGGTATGTAGAACAGACGAGTGTCTTGCTTTCATCAAAAAGTACACAATCGTTTCACCTAACCACTGAATTACCAGTTTGTAGTTTATAATATGTTAGCATACTGCAAATGAGGGACATGGTTACAGAAAATGAGTTTTCGCCATTCTGTGTAGACACAATCAACACACAGACCCACCTGTGCAGTGCAGATGTTGCTTGTGGCTTTGTCTCGACGGATGTGTTGCTCTCTCGTCTGAAGTGCCAGGCGGTAACACTCCTTTCCATTGGCATCTCTGCAAAACAAATCATATGTGACATGTCATGATGATTCAGACATTAAGGTACATTTTGGTGGTATCGAGTTATGAGCATCATCTAGGACAACGTTTTGGTTTTACAATGATTAGTGTACATCATTTTGTTGAAAAGGTATGAATGATTGCATTGACCCACCTGAAAAAAATCTAGTTTTGAGATAGATGACATCGAAGTTATAATTCTAAATTGCATTACTCAACCAGGTAGTAAATCGTTTGTTGTTTCTAAAAATGCAAAAAACGGATATCTACACTTTTCACACCTTCAAATGCCTTAAGTAAGTGTTTGTGTGTGAAAGATTACCTTGAGACGCCGACCACTCGTCCTGGCATGATTCGCTTGAACTTGTCTTTGATGGCAAAGAAGCCAGAGTGAGGCCCACCATAGCCCATCGGCACGCCCATCCGCTGGCTGTTGCCTAGCACCACATCTGCCCCAAACTCTCCAGGGCTCTTCAGTATGGTCAGGGCAAGTAGGTCTGTGGCACACACTATCAGGGTCTGAAACAGTAGATGTGGGGTAGTTGAAGATGATACTACAATTGTCACAAAGTAGACAAGGCAGACAAAGCATAAGTAACTGTATATCAGCATATAAATACCATGATACATATTTAATGGTTTTATTTAATCTATGCAGTTTTATGTAAAGCACCAGAGAAAAGTTTATTTTAAGTGTATTTTAGCACTATACAAATTGCGATTATTATTAAATCTCTAAGAACTAACCCCATTAGTGTGCGCACTGTCCACTACGGCGCTGTAGTCATATACATTGCCGGTGGTGTCTGGGTATTGCAGTATGGCGCCACAGAAGTCACGATTATTGAAGTCCATCTGTGCCCGTGGACACACTACTGTCTCTATAGCGAGTGCTCTAACAACAGAAGTCACAAAATCTCACAACCAGTCACGAATTTGGTGGGCTATTGGGCCAAGGGCCTTGACAACAAATTTCTTATGTACAACTGTTGCACTGTTACATTTTAGCATATAAAACAAATGGATTACTAAACTTCACATGACCATAGACTACATGTCAGTAAAAATGAAAAAAATGGGCCAAGTGGCCCTGAAGTCCTTTGGACTAATACGTCTATATGTGACCCCGGCTGACCAAAATTGTAACTTTGTTTTGTTACATCCTCGTAAAGGTTTGGTAGGGTGCTTTACACGGTTTCAAAAATTATGACTGCTACAAAAATTGGCGAAATTATGGAGCATTGAACATGGTAGGGGTCAAAAAGTGAAAATTAAGAAAACGGCAGTTGAAGTTTTACATTATATATGCAAATGGATTGCATGAAAATATTACATGCACAACATTCAAATGTGGCACACAGTATGTAATATGTATGTTATGTTGCAATGATACACTGGAAGTACAAATGTGCTGCTACAAAGACTTATCAAGTTATGCCAGATTATGTCTTTATGTATAAAACTAAGAGGACAGATTATTTGAGAGCAAAAGGTAGACTCATTGTTTGACACAGTTTAAAACCTACAGGCAACTGTCCAGTTTAACAGGGGTCTAGTGGCTTAATGCTGTCTGTTGACACAAGCTACTGCCAGTGACCAATTACACATTAGTCACAGTTTCCATCAAACAATAGCAGGCAGATAATCTTAGCTCCACAGCTGGGTGTAATTCACAACCAGAGCCACCACTGATTCATGGTCAAGTAGATTAGCTCAATGCACCAACTAAGACAATACACAACACTGTGAGTGACAGTGTCCAGAGTTAGGCCTAAGCAGTGTCCTCATTGCTGAATAGATCAATTAAACCTGCCAAGTGGGTGACATTCTGCACAAGTGTTCATTAATCCTTAGTGATTGTTCAGAACACCAGACTGACCACATACCTAAACAAAGCAAATGTAATAGGTGAAGAACAGGCAGTGTTCAGAGTATTGGTTGAATTGTATTTGTCTCGATGCAAAAGGCTTTATTGTGCCTTCATCGATTATAAGAAAGCTTTTGATTTAGTAGACCGGTCCTCCCTGTGGTCTAAGATAATTTCATGCGATATTAATGGTAATGTGTTGAAAGTTGTATACAACATGTACAAAAATGCTAAATCATGTATAAATCAGGGCCAGGCTGTGTCAGCCTTCTTCTCATGTGATGTCTAGGTATGGCAAGGAGAACACTTGTGTCCTTTGTTATTTGCTATTTACCTTTTTTTTTATTTATATTTGGTGGAATTTACAACAACCTTAGTGATGATGATGTAGAAAATGTATGTTCTACTATATGCTGATGACACTAGAATGATTCAATCAAATACAGATTTCTTGCTTGTGTATAGCGGAACTATGTCAACTCTTCTAATGGTTGACATTTGGTTGTTTCAGGTGTCAATTATATTGTAAATCTGTAATTATTAGTCTATATTGATACAATTGATTTACAACAGTACCATGTCTACACAAGGCATGGCAAGCGTAAACAGAACAGTAGAATGCATTTGATATCAATAAAGTGTAGGATATTTCACTCTATAGTTGTCCAGAATATTAATTTTCTATCTTTGTCACCTACAGGTTTCTACATACAATACATCTTTAACTAATAGACACCACAGTCATGCCATTTTATAGTAATTAAATGAACATCAAAATAAACACAACTTGCAATTATAGAAAATCAATAGTTTTGAAGATACAGTTTAACAGTTTTAGGCAACTGTTCAGTCTAACAGGGGTCAAGTGTGTCTACTCTGCCTGGACCATGTGACCAATTAAAGATTAGTCAAGGTCTCAATGGAAGAATAGCACTAGGCTGGAGTTTAGTCATGCTGCTGGCTTTCTGGCACATTAAACAAAATCTACTTTTGGGGGTGGTCTCAAGGGCCCTCCTCAAAACCACATCACTAGACAATGTAAAACTTTTGCACTTTGGGGGCCCCTTAGGTGCCCTTAGAATGATTCCATCAAATACAGATTTCTTGTTATTAGAAAAAAAGTTGCTGAACAGTTTTTGAAAAAATAGGCAAAATGTTACATTTTTACAAGTTTTGGGGTCCTTGAAGGCCCTAGGGAGCCCTTAAAATGATTCAATCAAATACATATTTCTCGCGCATAGTGGCAGTGCCCTAAAATGTCTGTGCAAAATTATAGAAAAAGTTGCGGTTTCTGAGATACGGCAGCTAACAGCGGACGGTGGACACTGAGTGATGGCAATAGTCCCTTGGACTAAAAACATGTACAACTGAGGCTTCAGTTTTGGTGAAAGACTAAATTTCTTTGATTCATTTTAAATTTGGCATGTTTATAGAAGTATGGGAGGATATGAAGTCAAAATATTCTCTCATAAGGATTATTTGTTTTCTCTGATTGTATGCTACATTTAATACAGGGTTCAATGTATGAGACATGAGGCCATGTCATGAGAAAGAAAAAGTTAGAACAAATAGTAACAACAGGAAAGATAGAAGGAAAAAGATCCAGAGGACGCCAGAGAATAAAAATAATAGATAGTCTCTCAACATGGTGTGGAAGGAGCACAACAGAACTGCTACAAACTACACACGACCGTGCGGTTTGGAGGGCCATGATCGCCAACGCCTGTGACAGACATGGCACATAGAAGAAGAAGAGCCAAAACTGGGATCTGGCTTTCCAGGTTTTCCTGTCTAGATCGTTGAGAAGTTGTGGTGCAGAAAAGCTGAAAAGTGGTGGAATTATTGATCGATAAGTATTATTCTTGCATTAATAATATTCATGAAGTAGCAGAAGGAATATACTGAGTAACAGTTGTGCTTAAAGTTAGTCAGATAAAGTATTTTAGTCTACTGAATGATAATAGGGTAACTTAGGCTTCAATAAGTTTGTAAACAAGATTTAACAAACCTGATAATGTGGTAGAATATATAGGAGATAAAGTAACAAACATAAAACTACTTACATAAGATAATATATGTGTAAGCCAGTACCTGCTAGATACTTTGATTACCAATCACATAAATAAGGCAGTCTAGTGTAATTGATTGTATTTACATTAGGTCACTTGTAACACTACCGGTAACGTTAGCGTTTGTAATAGGGTAGATAGTCAGCTATGTAATTCAAATTTGCAGTAACATCAAGTGTGCTGTAGTACACCAGAAACAGTCTTTATAAAGACTACCATAGTTTTAAAAGTGTAACGTTTGTGCACAGTAAACAGTCTTCTTAAAGGCTACATAGTGAATAATGTCAACATAGTTAACTACACTATTTTGAATAGCTATTTGGATTATTATCATAATTATTAAATAAATTCTGATATGGCACCTTGCAAGCTGGACAAGGCAAAATCCACCCAGCTGTGGCAGTCATCGCACACCAAGTGTCGCTTTGCCTTGTCCAGCTGTGGGAAGTCTTGGGCAGATACTAAGGAAGAGGGATTCACTTTTCAGTGCGAGGGGGGTGGAATGATATGAATGATATTGTGATGGGGATGGAGATGGAAATTAGCAAGGAGATAGGTGGAATGGAGAGAGACGACAGGGAGAGAGTTGGGAATACTGTGAGACTGAAGGAGCAGAGTAGTGGCAAGATGACTGAGGAAAGGAGACTGAGAGGAGGGAAGGTGATTGGAGAGGAAGAAATTGGAGAAGCAGGAAATGTGACGGGGGAGAAAGTGACCATAGTGAAGGAGGTAGGAGGGAAAATGGGATGGGAAAAGAGAGAAGAAAATGCGATGGGAGGAAAGTTGACGGGAAAAAAGAAAGTGAGAGTAAATGTGACAGAAGAGAAGTCAATAAAAGGGACAATGTCAGGAGGAAAGGTGACAAGAGAAAAAGCAACAGGAAAGAATAGAACGGAAGAGAATATGACAGGAGAGAAGGCAACAACCAGACAGATGCAAACCGGAGAAGGAGCTACTCTGAGGCAGTGATTGAGGGGGCAATGAGAAAAGAGAGGGTGTTTATGAGCAACTATTCTGAGAAAGACAGATAAGACACAAAGTAAGGGGAAGGATGTCATTGTTTGTTTACCGGGGGCTAGGATAGAACATGTGACTGAAAGGGTAGAGAAGGTATTGGGGAATGGCAAGGGAGGGTCTATACTAGTACACGTAGGGACAAATAATGCAGACAGGGAGGGAACAACTGGGATAGTACAGAAGTATAGACAGTTAGTGAGGAAATTAAAGAAGACAAGATTATTCTCTCTGGAATTTTGCCAGTAATCGGAGGAAGGGGGCCAACATTTAGAAACTGCAAGAGGATGGCAATCAACGCACAAGTTGAGCAGATGTGTGAAGAAGAGGGGGTGGGATTCATAGATTTATGGGGATACTTTGTTGGGAAGGAAGATATGTACATGAGAGATGGCCTCCATCGAAGAGGAAAGGCGGCAGTAGTTTTCTCGGAGAACCTGCTGCGATATGTTGACAGTGGGACAGGTTGCAGTTATTTAAACTACCGTAAATTTCCGTGCATATTACGCATTTTTTCCGTTCACTTTTTACTAAAACGTCAGGGTGAGTATTATACATGTTGCTAAGGCTAAATAAAATTTTCTCTGACCAATTTATCAATGTTTGCAGACCAGGATAACACTGCTGGAAAACTAGTAATATTATCAAAGTCGGCGTGATGTCACATTCACGTAAATTACCGAAGCAACGCAGACGAAATTCAAGAATCGCACACCCGTAGCCGCCTCTCTAGCGTAGACCGGGCAGCGCAGCCCGGGAAGCATCCCACTATATTATGATTGGCGTTCCTGAATCACGTGAATGATGCTTGCGTCATGGGTCGAGTGTCAACAAGTGTGACTCCGTGTTTAAAGTTGTGAATGCAAATGTTGTGTATGTAAATAAAGACGAATGCAGCGCATGTATGCTTCGCAGTTAAAAGTACCAGGTTTGCATGTAGCATTTCAGAATAGAAATTGGTGTTAATTTAAAAGTGAAATCAGAACGACACAATGTAAGTTCTAGCAAGCAATGATTTAAATAGTTGCTCAATCGTCAAGCTACAACACAAGTTACGTAGTTCTTACACACTAGTCACTAGTGAGCAACAAGCCGGCAGCAATGCCGTAACTTGCATAGGTGACATGTTTGCGATTCTAAGATGGATTCATGGGTTCAAGCAAAATTAGAAGCGGGGAAATCGTGGATTGATGTCAAAAGTTGAGATGCATATTACACATGGTGATATAGAAATTCTATCAAAATTTTGCAAAAGTCAGGGTGCGTATTATACACGGAAATTTACGGTAGATGCGCACGGGGGATTCAGAGAAACCTGAAACTGGAGGCATAGATAAAGATAACACAAATAAATCGGCAAAGAACAGCCTGGAAAACTGTTCTGAAGCTGATATAAATGTGTTTGTTTAAATGTAAGGAGCATAGTAAACAAAAGAAATGAACTAAACATTATGGTAGAAGATACTGACCCTCACATAACAGGTATAACAGAATCGGCCAACACTGATATATCAGATGCCGAATAGGGACTGACAGGCTATGTAATGTTTAGGAAATATAGAATAGGAAAAAGGGGAGGTGGAGTTATTCTATATATTAATGAATCTATCCAGGCTTACAAAATAAAATTAGAAAGAGAAGCAGATTGCGAAGAAGCTGTTTGGTGTAACATAGTTACGGGAAACTCAACGTTAACGGTTGGGTTAGTTTATCAAAGTCCAAACATAAGCATAGAAGAGAATGAAAAAGTACAGAACATTATAAGGGAAGTAAGCAAATGGGACTGTATTATTATGGGGGATTTTAACCTTGGACATATAGAATGGAATTCTCTACAGGGTACGGTGAGTGAGGACCACAAGTTTTTAGTTTTAGTTCAGGATAGTTTCCTTTCTCAACATGTGCTAGAACCAACCAGGGATGAGAATGTGTTAGACATGGTTTTGTCCTCACAGAATAAATTAGTTAACAATGTCAAGATATGTGCACCAATGGGGAGTAGTGATCACAACCAGATACATTTTACCATTAAAGTAAAATAATCAGAAAGGATTAATAAAAAGCAGTACAGGAGCAATTTCCACAAAGGAAGATATAAGAATATGAGGAAATATTTAGCAAAGATAGACTGGAATAACACACTGAAGAATAAGACAGCAACAGAATGCTGGAATATCTTAGAGTGAAATTTAATGCATCGTCGATAAATTTGTTCCTTTGAAAAAACAAGGGAAACAGTCCAAAAAGAAACACTTATCGAAAGCAGCCATTAGAAAAATTAAGTACAAACAAATGATGTGGAAGTCATATAGATGTACTGGAAATTATGAAGACTACAACATTTATAAAGAAGCACTTAACCAAGCTACAGCAGAAATTAGAAATTCAAAGAGAAACTATGATAAGGTCGGTCCTCTAGAAGTGCTGGAAATATAATATCAGAGGGATTCTTAATGACAGAAGACCTGAATGAGTATTTTAGTTTGGTGTTTACCAGGGAAGATATTAGTTCACTGCCAGTACCAGAGGCTAAGTTTAAGGTGGCAGAATCAGACTATTTAGGACAGTTAGTTGTAACCTCGGAAATGGTAGCTAAGAAAATAAGGGCTATGAAGGTTAATAAATCACCTGGAGTGGATGGGATTCCGTCCAAACTAATATTGGAAATTGTAGAACACTTTAGCATACCGCTTGCACAATTTTCAATTTGTCATTAGAAGAGAGAATTTTCCTTTAGAATGGAAAGAAGGAAACATTATACCGTGATTAAAAAAAGGTTCGAGAAACAAGTCAGAGAACTATAGACCAGTGAGTTTAACATCAGTGATTTCCAAATTATTAGAAAAACTAATTCAAGATCACACGGTGGATTTTCTTGTTAAACATAACTTGATAAACCCATCTCAACATGGGTTTCTAAAAGCAAGGTCATGCTTAACAAATATGTTATGTTTTTTGGAAGATATCACTAAGTGGATAGACGAGGGATCACTAGTAGATTAATTAAAAGGACCTCTTTTCTCAAAACGTTGCCTTTTTAAAGTCTGATTCTCTTTGCAATAAATCAACAACTACTGAAGATATTTCAACAAATGACATATCATTTTAGAGCTCATTATCTCTGGAATCTAAACGGTGCACCACTCACTTTAAATGTTGCAACTTAATAGCCATTTTGCTGTGGCAGTTAACATATATATGATGTGTAGAACATTTTTATTTGGTCAAATAGCATTATATTTATAGTTTTGCTTCAGCTTAGTGAAGATGTCTATATCCTTTCATAATGGAGACATCTTCTATATTGACCAATGATATTGATATTGTATGTATGTCCTGTGTACACAGCAAGCAAGATACCTGTAGTAGTAGGTAGTGCTTCTTGGCTATCCATTAAAAAGATATAGCTATGTAAGATTAGCTACTCCCAGTATTCTTTCCATACTTTACACAAGATAATTTGATACTATAGTACTATAGTACCAATTAAAGCATTACATACTTTGCCATAGTCAATCTCAGGCATCACATACCTGGCTCTTGTCTGTGTCACAGCGATATTCTGAGGATGACAATTTTCATCAATATAAAATTTTCTCCTCTTGTTGTGTCTGCAAGAAAAATTATAAAGATAGTTTAAATAAAATCACAGAACAAAGTACCAGTAGTGGCAGAAATAGCAACATTTATTGAAACATTGTGTAAAAAAAAAATAATAATAAAAAGGTAAGTTATTATAATTGTATTTAGTACCATATCAAGTTCCTAATTAAGAGTGCTCAACATACCTTAAACTTCACTCACTGGCAGAACTGCTCAGTCGAACACCATCTCAACTTCTCTGGGAAGCATCGTGCATCGATGCTTTATTTATTACATGGAGACATAGTCACTGTATGTACACAAATATCCACCACTGTCTATATCCAGGCTCTCATTCAAACATTTGAATGAACTAAAGCAATGTGGAGTGAACAAACTCGCCCAAGGTTTGAAACGGCAGTAAGATGATTGAAATCCAGCTACAATTTCTCAATTGAGAGTTTGATGCTCTGACCACTATGCCATCATGCCATCATGCCACTATGCCACTATCCCACTATGTCACCATGTCCCACTGTAATGTGATAGTGACTATTAGTGTATGTCTTAATTAACTGTACTTCTGAACACAGGATGGCACCTCAAGGGTCACTAAATTGAAGTTCTAGAAGCCCCGTTTTGTTAATAGGTCATGGATGTATGTATACTAGTTATACCCTGCAGAACATTGTAATTTATTATATATGTTTTTGTGTTCTATTTGAATTAATTTTGGGCTCAATTAAACAAATTCTTTTTCTGGCTGCACACATGACACTGTAACTGAATTAGTTAGTGCACAACACATGCCTGCCATAATACATTTGTAAAAAAACAATACCATGATTGTAACTAAGTGCATGCACTCAGTACAGCAATCCATATGTATAGACAATGTAATTTATTGCTATCATTAACTACATACAGAACATGTTTGTCACTGTACTGGATTACCTTGTATTCTTGCCATACTGCCAATATATATATATATAAACAGCATACACTTAAACGTTAGAGTACACTTTGTTGACTTTACACAAGAGGTGTTGTTAAAACTAATCACACTTCCTTTGGTATATACATATATATATATATATATCACTGCTGCAAAGTTTAAATCAACATTGCAATGAAGACTACATGACACATCTCCTATTACAGACCCAACAATTACCAAGTAACCAACATCGATATCTATTGCATGGGCACACATCCGCAAATAACATTGAAGCTCCTAATTTCCACACATCAAACTACCCATCGGGTAAAGGATAACTGATTCAGCAAACTTCCTGCTAATAATTATAACCCCTGGTTGATTCTTGGTACTGGAATAGATAGCCCCCTTATTAAAGGAAGACTTTATGTGGAAGAATACCAGTTTTGCTAGAACTAGGCTACAGACAACTTGAGACAAGACAGAAGGAGGATGCCAGTACCTGAAGCAGAGGGCCATGGCCTCTCCGGCAGCTGTTGCCTCATCCAGCAGTGACGCATTGGCAATGTCCATTCCGGTCAAGTCACTGATCATCGTCTGGTAGTTGAGGAGGCCCTCCAGTCTGCCCTGGGCCACCTCCGGCTGGTAGGGTGTATACTGTGTGGTCCTCATCACAGAAATAGGACTTCACGTTGATTTGACAGTTATTCATTCACTGATTCGTTAGTTCAGTCATTCATTCAGTGTTTCGTTCAGTTACCTATTCTGTATTTTTTCATTAAGTCATCAAATCAGTCATTTATTCTGTCCTTCATTCATTAGTTTGGCCCTTCATTCACTCACTCACTCATTCACTCGTTCATTCATTAAGTAATTCAGTCAATCATACATTCATTAACTCATTCAATCATAGTGTCCTACATTCAGTCATTCACTCAGTCATTAATTAATTAATTCATTCATTCAGAACTCCATTATTTCATTCCTTACTTGACAATCCACCATTCAGTCAGTCAATCACTCACTCAGTAATTGATTCAGTCATTAAGAACTTCATTCAGTTATACATTCACTCACTCACTCACTCACTCACTCACTCAAAATGTATCAGCAATATTTGTCAGTGTTTTGTTGTACATAATGTGAAAATAATGGTGCTAACATGTTTTTTTGTGGCAATGCAGTTTCGCTGTTTTAAAATTGTAAGTACTTCACTCAAAGCAGCTTTGAAAACACAAATTTGATTACATAAATGGTACAGATTTAAATATGAATATCCTATCCTGGAAGAGTTTGTTCAGGTTTTTATTTAAATTATTTGTCCTATTGCATATGGTGTAACTGAGAAGCACCAGTAGGTATACTGGTCTAACCTGTTTCTACTGAGCGTAAATTGATAAATATGTAAAGATATGTTTTGCTTATGCATAGAATCGGCATTCTAAATCAGAACCAGTTATTTAATTAAATTGTGTCCATACAACTTGTTAGCAAATTTTACTGACAACTTTGTTTTTTGTTAAATTCTTCCAAATTTAGAGGAAAAGGAAAACATTTTGTGGCACATGAATCCTACCACCTTTTTTCTGCACAGTCATGATGAAGTCATATACTTGACAACACATACCAAACAACTGCTCCATAAAGGCAACAGAGCTTCTAAAGCTACTGGATTATTTCTCAATCCAAGCAAAACTAAGTACATGTATATCAATCCAGGCACACATTCTAATCTACACACCTTAGATGGGAGTCAAATAGAGAATGTAGAAGATTTTAAATACCTCGGCTCCTTCACTAACTCTCAACAGGACATTCAGATTCATTCAAAAAATAGATGGGTTAGACTCGTGGATTTTTAGATTAATCCCTGAAAGTTTGGCAACCGAGGTGCAAACTGTTTAGGACAAAAACATTAATATATATATATATATACGCTTGCTCGATTATAGTAAGATTGATGACTATGTAAAAGCTGTATTGAAACCTCAAATTAATTCTTTTTTAGTGCTATACACTAGGTAACTGAAACAAGAATATCAGTGTAGTTGAATTGCTTTGTTTTGGTGACATGTGATGCTCATATATATCCACCTGTATCTTCCAAATTATAATTTGATACAATACATTTCATTCAATACCAACAAATGGTGCAGCTGTAGACATTCCATGTGGTCTGTGGTGACTGTATGTCTACATTAAAGAAACAGAATGACAGTACAACTGTATGCTAGAAACCAACAATTCCAAAGGTGACATTGACCAACGCTACAGAAGATTACCATTTTGTCAGCTCTGGCCTGATAAGTGTCTTCTTCTCAATGGCATATTAGGTGATGGGAGAGACAATGTTTACAGTGTCTTATGCCATTATCACTTGTTACATCACTGTTTGAGGCTTGCGTCTACATTGCTAACGGGAAGAACCATTCAGTATATAATCCTGTGGGCACACTACGGACCACATTCGCCAATTTGAGAAACCATTTAGAATCAAGACACCAGTTCTTAACATTTTTTGGCTGTGGCCCAAATGTTGGTGGCGGGATATGCTTGGCAACTTGTATACCTTCAAACGGTTAAATAAATAAGAATATATAAATGAATTATAAGTTACAGCATTAATTAGACTTGCTTGCTGAACATGGAGTTAGCACCAAATCAGCACCGTTCATTAGTTTATCAATGTAAAAAGAAGACATTCCTTGATAACAGAAAGTGAAAATGGCAGACAGTGTTGGGCAGATCATATGATTTAGACAATGTTTGACAGATATTATGCTAATTTACTTCATACTAGTGATAAGTAGGTAAATTATCTGATATATAGGCAGTGTAATGTGTCTAGACATGCCGATTAAAGCAATATATGTCTGTGAAAGTGTATTTTGAAGGCATTTTGATATGGAGTGAATCAAAAATGGTACAGGTTTTTACCCATGCAGTGCATGCTTGATACATTTTCAGCAGCACCAAGCAATCTGACTTGCCCATATCAGATGCATGAGTTTGTGAGATGAATACTTTTCGTCAAATACTGCCTGAATTTGAAATGTTGTATAACATTATTATATCACACATTTCAAACTTTTGCAAGATTTGGCATTCAACATCCGTCTCGCATGTCACTGGTATGAACAAGTGGGAGACTACCGGTAATGGACAATTTGGAGAGTGACTGCAGATTATTGGTGACCCATTCGAAATGGCGAGGTGACCCATATTTACGTCACAACCCAGGGGTTAAGAACCACTGATCTACACAAATAAGATTCGCTGATCTACACTGCACTTGCATTTAAAGGTGGACATTTTTTACAGAACTAGTTTGGGTTTATGTGAATTCCAGTTAGCAACTGTGCAGGAAAAGAAGCTAAACTTGAAGACATCAGTTTCAACTGATGAAACAAGGTAAAAATACCAAAAAGTATACAATTCAGGTTCCAGTTTTGGTCAAAACATAATTTTCTTTGATTCATCTCAAATTTGGAATGTGAGTAGAAGTATTGGAAGATATGGAGACAATATATCTTCACACAAGGATTGTTTTCACTGGCTGTATGCTACATCTTCACCAAGCTGGAACAAAATTAAATGTAACGCTATCTGACCAAATTATTTTTCTACTGAGCTTTTCTACTGATGTACAGTAGCTGAGGTACAAAATGCAATGCACTCTGTTGGGTTTTCTAAAAATGTTGGTTTTTGTTTGACATTCAGGGTATGGACGCCATACATCACACCTACCATCCAGGGTTCTCAAAGATGTTGCGTTGGATAGTTGTGGGTACATGACAGTTGTAGTATCCCATGCCGATATATGTCCGCCACATCTTGTTCTTCCCTGCAATCATGGCTGCATACTTCAGCAGCTCAAACTCACCTGTAACAAAAATAAAGTAGATATGCTCTTAAAAACGGTTTTCTATTTGTTTTTTATTGTAAAGTTATATAGTACAAGCTATATGTCCACTAACATACTGGCCACACAAATATGTTTTATTGTAAAGTTATATAATACAAGCTACATGTTCACTAACATACTGGCTACACAAATAGGTTTTAATGTAAAGTTATATAATACAAGCTATACTTCCACTAACATACTGGCCACACAAATATGTTTTAATGTAAAGTTATATATTACAATATGTATGTTCACTAACATACTGGCCACACAGATACGTTTTAATGTAAACTTGTTTAATGTAAAGTTATATAGTACAAGCTGTATGTTCACTAACGCACTGGCCACACAGATATGTTTAATGTAAAGTTATATGGTACAAGCTGTATGTTCACTAACATACTGACCACACAGATATGTTTTATTGTAAAGTTATATAGTACAAGTTATATGTTCACTAACATACTGACTACACAGATATGTTTTATTGTAAAGTTTTATAGTACAAGCTATATGTTCACTAACATACTGACCACACAGATATGTTTTATTGTAAAGTTATATAGTACAAGCTATATGTTCACTAACATATTGACCACATAGATATGTTTTAATGTAAAGTTATATAGTACAAGTTATATGTTCACTAACATACTGACCACACATATATGTTTTATTGTAAAGTTTTATAGCACAAGCTATATGTTCACTAACATACCGACCACACATATATGTTTTAATGTAAAGTTATATAGTACAAGCTATATGTTCACTAACATACTGACCACACATATATGTTTTATTGTAAAGTTACTATATGTTCACTAACATACTGACCACATAGATGTTTTATTGTAAAGTTATATAGTACAAGCTATATGTTCACTAACATACTGACCACACAGATATGTGTTAATGTAAAGTTATATAGTACAAGCTATATGTTCACTAACATACTGACCACACAGATATGTTTTAATGTAAAGTTATATAGTACAAGCTATATGTTCACTAACATACTGACCACACAGATATGTGTTAATGTAAAGTTATATAGTACAAGCTATATGTTCACTAACATACTGACCACACATATATGTTTTAATGTAAAGTTATATAGTACAAGCTATATGTTCTCTAACATACTGACCACACATATATGTTTTAATGTAAAGTTATATAGTACAAGTTATATGTTCACTAACATACTGACCACACAGATATGTTTTAATGTAAAGTTATACAGTACAAGCTATATGTTCACTAACATACTGACCACACATATATGTTTTAATGTAAAGTTTTATAGTACAAGCTATATGTTCACTAACATACCGACCACACATATATGTTTTAATGTAAAGTTATATAGTACAAGCTATATGTTCACTAACATACCGACCACACAGATATGTTTTATTGTAAAGTTATATAGTACAAGCTATATGTTCATTAACATACTGACCACATATATATGTTTTAATGTAAAGTTATATAGTACAAGCTATATGTTCACTAACATACTGACCACACAGATATGTTTTATTGTAAAGTTTTATAGTACAAGTTATATGTTCACTAACATACTGACCACACAGATATGTTTTATTGTAAAGTTTTATAGTACAAGCTATATGTTCACTAACATACCGACCACACATATATGTTTTAATGTAAAGTTATATAGTACAAGCTATATGTTCACTAACATACTGACCACACATACATGTTTTATTGTAAAGTTACTATATGTTCACTAACATACTGACCACATAGATATGTTTTATTATAAAGTTATATAGTACAAGCTATATGTTCACTAACATACTGACCACACAGATATGTTTTAATGTAAAGTTATATAGTACAAGCTATATGTTCACTAACATACTGACCACACAGATATGTGTTAATGTAAAGTTATATAGTACAAGCTATATGTTCACTAACATACTGACCACACAGATATGTTTTAATGTAAAGTTATATAGTACAAGCTATATGTTCACTAACATACTGACCACACAGATATGTGTTAATGTAAAGTTATATAGTACAAGCTATATGTTCACTAACATACTGACCACACAGGTATGTTTTATTGTAAAGTTATTTAGTACAAGCTATATGTTCACTAATATACTGACCACACATATGTTTTAATGAAGCAGAAATTTTTTTTGAATTAACAGCTCAATGTTTACAAAAATCACTGCGTTATTAAAATATCTGAATAGTGAGCTTGGGTAATTTTAAAACATATTCACGCAACTAGCACCCACACAATCAGTAGATATGGTTTACACTGTATCACATAATTTTGCTGTAAAAACAAATAGAAAAGTGTCCTTTAATTGGCCTGGCATAAAGACAATATCCCTCATTAAATTTTCTCTAAACCAAAATCGCTTTCTCTGTGTTTTGTAAATACAAAATCAATAATCACATCATGTCACATCCTGTACTATGAGACACTGTCATCAGGCAGGGGACTTAGAGTTTGCACTGCGAAGAAGGCAAAGACACTGAGCAGTTTTGTTCCAATGCCCATCAAGATTATCAATAAATCCTAAAAAGTCATTTCGAATTGAGGCAGTTTATCAGTTAGTGGGTTTATGATTTAAATTGAGTCATTATTTTTTACTTGTTTTAAGTAACCACCGATCAATAATGTATAACATATTAAATTGTTAACTGAAGTGGTATATCCTCCACCATCACTGTATGGTTGAGGGGGGATGAATGTGTAAGAATGTGAGTTATATTTATTTTACTGTGATTGTCTGTGTTTTATGTAATCTTATCTTATAACACAATCTTATAAATCGTAATCTTATAAATTTTCAAATGAATTAAGTTTACAATCCTGGGATACCATCCTAAATGCAAGTGATGTTAATTATGCTTATGACAAATTCCTAAATATATTTATTAATATGTTTAACAAACATTGCCCAGTCAAACAAGTCTTGAGAAAGCATTATATTAGAAATAAACCTTGGTTCACTAAGGGGTTAAATCTTGGTTCACTAAGGGGTTAAACCTTGGTTCACTAAGGGGTTAAACCTCGGTTCACTAAGGGCTTAAACCTTGGTTCACTAAGGGCTTAAACCTTGGTTCACTAAGGGGTTAAACCTTGGTTCACTAAGGGGTTAAACCTTGGTTCATTAAGGGCTTAAACCTTGGTTCACTAAGGGGTTAAAGCTGCTTGTGCTAAGAAAAAGAGGTTATACAAAGCTTTTATTTCATCCAGATCTGCTGAAGCAGAACACAAGTATAAAACTTATAAAAATAAGTTAACATCAATATTAAAACTCACTGGATAAAAACACTACAGCACATTGTTAGAGAAACAAAGAAATAATGTCAAGGAAACTTAGAAAATATTAAACAGGATAATCAACAAACAATTTAACACACTTCCGTATCCTGAATATTTTATGAGAAATAACAAAATCATTACAGACACAGCAAATGGATTTAATACTTTTTTTATAAGTGTTGGCCCAAATCTAGCAAAGCATATTTCATTACCTGCACAGGTTGTCTATTTATGATTACTTGGGGAAAAGTCTGGAGAATAGTATGTTTCTAAGTCCAGTTGATGATCAAGAAATTATTAGAATTGTTCAACATTAAAAAAAAATTAATGTCAATAGATTATTGTGATATTAACATGAGAATAATTAAAAAATCATTACTCAGATTATAAAACCATTCGGTCATAATATGCAATGTATCCTTTTAAACAGGTGTATTTCCGATCCAAATTTAAATAGCTAAAGTTATTCCGGTTTTTAAATCTGGAGAAAAGGGTGTATTTACAAATTACAGACCTATCTTATTGCTACCACAATTTCCCAAAATTTTAGAGAATAGGTTGGACATATTCATAAACAAACATGATGTACTTTGTCCAAGCCAGTATAGTCTTAGATCTAACAGATCAACTTCTCTTGCTCTTCTGGAATTGGTTGAAGAAATTACAAATGCACTCGATCGCAAAAAATATAAGATTGGCATATTTGTTGATTTAAAGAAGGCATTTGATACTGTTGATCATAATATACTAGCAAAGAAATTACATTTTTATGGTATACGTGGTCCAGCACATAAATGGATTGTGAGCTATTTAGAAAATTGAAAACAATTTGTTCGGTATAAAAATGTTGACTCGGAGGTACTTGAAGTATGTTGTGGTGTTCCACATGGTTCAATTTTAGGACCAAAGTACACTGTATATATCTATTTAATTAGCTACTTTATTATGTCTATGTCTGTTGTTGTTGAAATAAAGTTTCATTCATTCATTCATTCATTCATTCATCCATTCATTCATCCATTCATTTAACAAACAGCTTTAGTTTAGGTACGTAAAAGCTATTCATGTGTATAACCATTTCCCGCTCCCAAATGTTTGAATTAAAGACAGTTTATACAAAGATTTTGCTATGTCTTCAGTCTTGCACAGATAAAGCTGACCTGTTCCACAACAAGGTCAAGGTACTTCAAGATTAGACAACTCATGTCCAAAGGTAAACATTGCAGCCCAGTGGCTAGTCCTGCAACAGGGTGTTGTCAATCTTGTGGCAGTACAGGGTTACCACAAATCTCACCTCATCACCAAACTGCTAATGTCTGCTATATAATCATTGATATTTATGTGATGACTGATTAACTGAATATTACGGGGTGTGATAAACAATGTGTCAACATTTTCACACCCATTCAATATTGTTAACAATTTTATTTGATCTCATCTTAATCCCCCCCCCCCTCTCTCTCTTCAGGGTTGTCAAACCACATACTTTTGACAGTTTTCATGACTCAAATGTCTCGGTTCTGAAATAAATTAAGTTGCTCTCCTCTGTAGTCTTTCTAGCATATGTTTGTGCCCTTCCAGTCTGACACTAATTATTTTAATATTTGTTGTGTCATACAACATAAACCTACAATTCTACATATATGGGTAATGTCCAGCAATTGCATGACATACATTGCAATCATTCAAGCAATAATTTTTTTTTAAACTATTATATTAAAGTAATCTAATAATCTCATCTAAAGTCACATCCTATAAATAGAATTATAATTTGGATGCTACTGTGATCTTATTCACAAAACTTGTTCCTATTCAGAATCTCCAACCATGTGATTCAGAAGTTCAGGACAGCTGAGCTTTTGAAAAAGAGTGACATAACATGTGCTACTGGCAGTGACAGTACTACCACTAAAAGAAGTATTCAGGTCACGAGCCAGTAATGTGAGTCTACGTATTTTGAATAAAGAATTAGCATTGTGTTGCGCCTGCACACAAACTTGGTAACTGCTCACAAATGCCACGTCAATTTGTATGCACTGCACTGTACTGTCTGGTGTAAATGATACACTGTGTACATTGCACTGGCTGTCTAGGTGGGCATGGTGTATGTATGGTGTACATTTGATACTGTATGAATACATATGGTGTACATCTTGCAAAGCCGTTGTATTGTGTAGTTGTCTGGCTTCATATGGCACCAGTACTGGTGGGAAAATCTTGGGTTCGGTTCTGGCGGGAAAATCTTGATACTGGTGCAGAAATTTAGAAAAAAATGTGGAAGCATTGAAGAGATAAGTATTGTTATTGCATAAATATTATTCGTAAACTATCCAGACATATTTTTTTTTAAGCTGTAGTTAAATGCACAGTAGTCAGAGAAAGTGTATTTGAGGAAGTTAGTCATAGGTCATAGCCGAAGCTTCTGTGGGCGATATTCAGGGGAAATCGTGTTGGTTGATGTGGCTAGTGTCCCGCGTATTCGCTAGTGCCCTGAATAACCGAAATAAACAAGGCAATCTAGCGTAAAGTGTAACGTTTGTGCAAAGTAAACAGTCTTCTTAAAAACTACATAGTGAATACTGTAAACATAGTTGACTAAACTATTTTGAATAGCTAATTAGATTATCATTATTACTAAATAACTTCTGATATGGCACCTTGCAAGTGGCATGTCAAGGCAAAGCGACACTTGGTGTGCGATGACTGCCACAGCTGGGTAGATTTTGCCTTGTCCGACTATGGGAAGTCATGGGCAGATAGCAAGGAAGAGGGATTCACCTTTCAGTGCGTGGGGTGTTGGAAGGTGCAGTGACTGCAGAAGGAGTTAGTTTGACAGATATTGTGAAGAGGATGGAGATGAGAATTACCAAGAAGACAGGTGGAATGGAGATAGATGACAGGGAGAGAGTTGGGAATACTGTGAGACTGAAGGAGCAATGGCAAGATGACTGAGGAAAGGAGACTGAGAGGAGGGAAGGTGATTGGAGGGGAAGAAATTTGGGAATCGATGGCAGGAAGCATGACAGGTGTGAAGGTGTCAGGGGAGAAAGTGACCATAGAGAAAGAGGTAGGAGGGACAATGGGATGGGAGAGGAGAGAAGAAAATGCAATGGGAGGAAAGTTGATGGGACAAAAGGTAATGAGAGTAAATGTGACAGAAGAGAAGTCAATAAAATGGACAATGTCAGGAAGAAAGGTGACAAGAGAAAAGTGACAGGAAAGAATGGAATGGAAGCGAATGTGACAGGAGAGAAGGTGGCAGGGGGAATAGTCAACAACCAGACAGATGCAAACCGGAGAAGGAGATACTCTGAGGCAGTGACTGAGAAAAGAGAGGGTGTTCATGGACGACTCTATTCTAAGAAAGACAGATAAGACACAAAGCAAGGGGGAGGATGTCATTGTTTGTTTATCGGGGGCTAGGATAGAACATGTGACTGAAAGGGTAGAGAAGGTATTGGGGAATGGCAAGGGAGGGTCTTTACTAGTACATGTAGGGACAACAAATGCAGACAGGGAGGGAACAACTGGGATAGTACAGAAGTACAGACAGTTAGTGAGGAAGTTAAAGCAGACAAGGGTAGAACAGATTATTCTCTCAGGAATTTGGCCAGTAATGGGAAAAAGGGTGCAACATATAGAAACTGCAAGAGGATGGCGATCAATGCACTAGTTGAGCAGATGTGTGAAGAAGAGGGGGTGGGATTCATAGATTTAGGGGGAAACTTTGTTTGGAGGGAAGATATGTACATGAGAGATGGCCTCCATCTAAGTGGAAAGGGGGCAGCAGTTTTCTCAGAGAACCTGCTGCAATCTGCTGACAGTGGGACAGGTTGCATTTATTTAAACTAGATGCGCAAGAGAAGCCTCGAAATTGGAGGCATAGATAAAGACAGCACAAATAAATCAGCAAAGAACAGCCTGGTAAACTGTTCTGAAGCTGGATATAAATGCGTTTGTTTAAATGCAAGGAGCACAGTAAACAAAAGAAGTGAACTAAACATTATGGTAGAAGATACTGACCCTCACATAATAGGTATAACCGAATGATGGGCCATTACCGATGTATCAGATGCCAAATTGGGACTGACAGGCTATGTAATGTTTAGGAAAGACAGAATAGGAAGAAAGGGAGGTGGAGTTATTTTATATATATTAAAGAATCTATTCAGGCTTATGAAATAAAATTAGAAAGAGAAGCAGATTGCGAAGATGCTGTTTGGTGTAACATAGTTACAGGAAACTCAATGTTAATGGTTGGGTTAATTTATCGAAGTCCAAACATAAGCATAGAAGAGAATGAAAAGGTACAAAACATTATAAGGGAAATTAGCAAACGGGACTGTATTATTATGGGGGATTTTAAATTTGGTCATCTATAATGGAAATCTCTACAGAGTACGGGGTGTGAGGACCAACATTTTTTAGTTCTAGTACAAGATTTCTCAACATATGTGCTAGAACTAACCAGAGGTGAGAATGTATTAGATATGGTTTTGTCCTCACAGAATGAATTAGTTAACAATGTCAAGATATGTGCGCCAATGGGGAGTAGTGATCGATCAAAACCAGATACATTTTATCATCAAAGTAAAATAAGAAAGGAATAACAAAAAGCAGTACAGGAGAACTTTCCACAAAGGAAGATATAAGAATATGTGGAAATATTTAGCAAAGATAGACTGGAATAACACCCTGAAGAATAAGACAACAACAGAATGCTAGAATATCTTAGAGTGAAATTGAGTGCATTGTTGATAAATTTTTTCCCTTGAAAAAACAAGGGAAACGGTCCAGAAAGAAATACTTATCGAAAGAAGCCATTAAAAAAATTAAGTACAAACAAATGATGTGGAGGTCATATAGACCTACTGGAAATTACGAAGACTACAACATTTATAATGATGCACATAACCAAGCTACAACTGAAATTAGAAATTCAAAGAGAAGCTATGAAAAAAAATGAGCATGTAATATAATCATGAGAGCAAGAATTGTTATGCGCATGTTCGGAGCAAACAGAAAGTTCAGGATAAGGTCGGTCTTCTAGAAGATAGTGCCTGAAATGTAATATCAGAGGGATTCTGGCAGAAGACCTGAATGAGCATTTTAGTTCAGTGTTTACCAGGGAAGATATTAGTTCACTGCCAATACCAGAGGCTAAGTTCAAGGGAGCAGAATCAGACTATTTAGGACAGTTAATTATAACCCTGGAATTGGTAGCTAAGAAAATAAGAGCTATGAAGGGTAATACATTTTTTTGTTAAACATAACTTGATAAACCCATCTCAACATGGGTTTCTAAAAGCGAGGTCATGCTTAACACATATGTTGTTTTTTGGAAGATATCACTAAGTGGGTAGATGAGGGATCACCAGTAGATATCATCTACTTAGATTTTCAGAAAGCTTTCGACAATGTGTCACTTCAAAGATTACTTCTTAAACTAAAGGCCTATGGCATAGGAGATGGTATAATTAACTGGATAGAAAAATGGCTGATTGACAGAAGACAACAGGTAGTAGTTGATGGGGAGGCTTCAAACTGGAAATCAGTTTTGAATGGGGTACCACAGAGGTCAGTACTGGGACCTATGTTCTTTTTAATATATACCAATGATTTGGACGATGATATAACAAGGAAAGTGTTGAAATTTGCGGATGATACAAAAGTGTTTAGAAGGATTTACAAGATGATCTTGACAGGTTGTTCAAATGATCTGAAGAGTGGCAAATGTAAAGGCCTCCACACAGGACATGGGAACAAAGATGTAGAATATACAATGGGGGGTACTGTACTAAGTACTACTGTAAAAGAAAAGGACTTATGGTTAACCATTAGTGCTCATATGAAGGTTTCAGAGCAGGGTGGAATTGCAGCTTCAAAGGGAAATCAAATCCTTGGATTAATTAGATGAAATATAAGGTATAATGAAAAAGAAGTAATAATACAGCTGTAGAAAACAATATAGTGAGGCCTCATTTAGAATGTAGTATACAAGCGTGGAGGCCTTATCGCATGAAAGACATAGCAGAGCGACTAAAATTAAACCAAAACTGAGGGATCTTTGTTATGAAATACACCAAAAAGAATGTGGTTTAATAACACTAAAGAACAGGAAATTGGGAGGAGACCAGATAGAAGTGCTCAAAATATTGAATGGTTATGAAAATATTCATAGAAATATTTTTTTATTAGTTAAGAAAGACAGAAGACTAGAGGACATGAAGTTACTTTAGATGTACTTTGTCCAAGCCAGTATAGCCTTAGATCTAACAGGTCAACTTCTCTTGCTCTTCTGGAATTGGTTGAAGAAATTACAAATGCACTCGATCGCAAAAAATATAAGATTGGCATATTTGTTGATTTAAAGAAGGCATTTGATACTGTTGATCATAATATACTAGTAAAGAAATTACATTTTTATGGTATACGTGGTCCAGCACATAAATGGATTGTGAGCTATTTAGAAAATTGAAAACAATTTGTTCGGTATAAAAATGTTGACTCGGAGGTACTTGAAGTATGTTGTGGTGTTCCACATGGTTCAATTTTAGGACCAAAGTACACTGTATATATCTATTTAATTAGCTACTTTACTATGTCTATGTCTGTTGTTGTTGAAATAAAGTTTAATTCATTCATTCATTCATTCATTCATTCATTCATTCATTCATCCATTCATCCATTCATTCATCCATTCATTTAACAAACAGCTTTAGTTTAGGTACGTAAAAGCTATTCATGTGTATAACCATTTCCCGCTCCCAAATGTTTGAATTAAAGACAGTTTATACAAAGATTTTGCTATGTCTTCAGTCTTGCACAGATAAAGCTGACCTGTTCCACAACAAGGTCAAGGTACTTCAAGATTAGACAACTCATGTCCAAAGGTAAACATTGCAGCCCAGTGGCTAGTCCTGCAACAGGGTGTTGTCAATCTTGTGGCAGTACAGGGTTACCACAAATCTCACCTCATCACCAAACTGCTAATGTCTGCTATATAATCATTGATATTTATGTGATGACTGATTAACTGAATATTACGGGGTGTGATAAACAATGTGTCAACATTTTCACACCCATTCAATATTGTTAACAATTTTATTTGATCTCATCTTAATCCCCCCCCCCCTCTCTCTCTTCAGGGTTGTCAAACCACATACTTTTGACAGTTTTCATGACTCAAATGTCTCGGTTCTGAAATAAATTAAGTTGCTCTCCTCTGTAGTCTTTCTAGCATATGTTTGTGCCCTTCCAGTCTGACACTAATTATTTTAATATTTGTTGTGTCATACAACATAAACCTACAATTCTACATATATGGGTAATGTCCAGCAATTGCATGACATACATTGCAATCATTCAAGCAATAATTTTTTTTTAAACTATTATATTAAAGTAATCTAATAATCTCATCTAAAGTCACATCCTATAAATAGAATTATAATTTGGATGCTACTGTGATCTTATTCACAAAACTTGTTCCTATTCAGAATCTCCAACCATGTGATTCAGAAGTTCAGGACAGCTGAGCTTTTGAAAAAGAGTGACATAACATGTGCTACTGGCAGTGACAGTACTACCACTAAAAGAAGTATTCAGGTCACGAGCCAGTAATGTGAGTCTACGTATTTTGAATAAAGAATTAGCATTGTGTTGCGCCTGCACACAAACTTGGTAACTGCTCACAAATGCCACGTCAATTTGTATGCACTGCACTGTACTGTCTGGTGTAAATGATACACTGTGTACATTGCACTGGCTGTCTAGGTGGGCATGGTGTATGTATGGTGTACATTTGATACTGTATGAACACATATGGTGTACATCTTGCAAAGCCGTTGTATTGTGTAGTTGTCTGGCTTCATATGGCACCAGTACTGGTGGGAAAATCTTGGGTTCGGTTCTGGCGGGAAAATCTTGATACTGGTGCAGAAATTTAGAAAAAAATGTGGAAGCATTGAAGAGATAAGTATTGTTATTGCATAAATATTATTCGTAAACTATCCAGACATATTTTTTTTTAAGCTGTAGTTAAATGCACAGTAGTCAGAGAAAGTGTATTTGAGGAAGTTAGTCATAGGTCATAGCCGAAGCTTCTGTGGGCGATATTCAGGGGAAATCGTGTTGGTTGATGTGGCTAGTGTCCCGCGTATTCGCTAGTGCCCTGAATAACCGAAATAAACAAGGCAATCTAGCGTAAAGTGTAACGTTTGTGCAAAGTAAACAGTCTTCTTAAAAACTACATAGTGAATACTGTAAACATAGTTGACTAAACTATTTTGAATAGCTAATTAGATTATCATTATTACTAAATAACTTCTGATATGGCACCTTGCAAGTGGCATGTCAAGGCAAAGCGACACTTGGTGTGCGATGACTGCCACAGCTGGGTAGATTTTGCCTTGTCCGACTATGGGAAGTCATGGGCAGATAGCAAGGAAGAGGGATTCACCTTTCAGTGCGTGGGGTGTTGGAAGGTGCAGTGACTGCAGAAGGAGTTAGTTTGACAGATATTGTGAAGAGGATGGAGATGAGAATTACCAAGAAGACAGGTGGAATGGAGATAGATGACAGGGAGAGAGTTGGGAATACTGTGAGACTGAAGGAGCAATGGCAAGATGACTGAGGAAAGGAGACTGAGAGGAGGGAAGGTGATTGGAGGGGAAGCAATTTGGGAATCGGTGGCAGGAAGCATGACAGGTGTGAAGGTGTCAGGGGAGAAAGTGACCATAGAGAAAGAGGTAGGAGGGACAATGGGATGGGAGAGGAGAGAAGAAAATGCAATGGGAGGAAAGTTGATGGGACAAAAGGTAATGAGAGTAAATGTGACAGAAGAGAAGTCAATAAAATGGACAATGTCAGGAAGAAAGGTGACAAGAGAAAAGTGACAGGAAAGAATGGAATGGAAGCGAATGTGACAGGAGAGAAGGTGGCAGGGGGAATAGTCAACAACCAGACAGATGCAAACCGGAGAAGGAGATACTCTGAGGCAGTGACTGAGAAAAGAGAGGGTGTTCATGGACGACTCTATTCTAAGAAAGACAGATAAGACACAAAGCAAGGGGGAGGATGTCATTGTTTGTTTATCGGGGGCTAGGATAGAACATGTGACTGAAAGGGTAGAGAAGGTATTGGGGAATGGCAAGGGAGGGTCTTTACTAGTACATGTAGGGACAACAAATGCAGACAGGGAGGGAACAACTGGGATAGTACAGAAGTACAGACAGTTAGTGAGGAAGTTAAAGCAGACAAGGGTAGAACAGATTATTCTCTCAGGAATTTGGCCAGTAATGGGAAAAAGGGTGCAACATATAGAAACTGCAAGAGGATGGCGATCAATGCACTAGTTGAGCAGATGTGTGAAGAAGAGGGGGTGGGATTCATAGATTTAGGGGGAAACTTTGTTTGGAGGGAAGATATGTACATGAGAGATGGCCTCCATCTAAGTGGAAAGGGGGCAGCAGTTTTCTCAGAGAACCTGCTGCAATCTGCTGACAGTGGGACAGGTTGCATTTATTTAAACTAGATGCGCAAGAGAAGCCTCGAAATTGGAGGCATAGATAAAGACAGCACAAATAAATCAGCAAAGAACAGCCTGGTAAACTGTTCTGAAGCTGGATATAAATGCGTTTGTTTAAATGCAAGGAGCACAGTAAACAAAAGAAGTGAACTAAACATTATGGTAGAAGATACTGACCCTCACATAATAGGTATAACCGAATGATGGGCCATTACCGATGTATCAGATGCCAAATTGGGACTGACAGGCTATGTAATGTTTAGGAAAGACAGAATAGGAAGAAAGGGAGGTGGAGTTATTTTATATATATTAAAGAATCTATTCAGGCTTATGAAATAAAATTAGAAAGAGAAGCAGATTGCGAAGATGCTGTTTGGTGTAACATAGTTACAGGAAACTCAATGTTAATGGTTGGGTTAATTTATCGAAGTCCAAACATAAGCATAGAAGAGAATGAAAAGGTACAAAACATTATAAGGGAAATTAGCAAACGGGACTGTATTATTATGGGGGATTTTAAATTTGGTCATCTATAATGGAAATCTCTACAGAGTACGGGGTGTGAGGACCAACATTTTTTAGTTCTAGTACAAGATTTCTCAACATATGTGCTAGAACTAACCAGAGGTGAGAATGTATTAGATATGGTTTTGTCCTCACAGAATGAATTAGTTAACAATGTCAAGATATGTGCGCCAATGGGGAGTAGTGATCGATCAAAACCAGATACATTTTATCATCAAAGTAAAATAAGAAAGGAATAACAAAAAGCAGTACAGG
Organism: Escarpia spicata; assembly: GCA_963995525.1. Taxonomy (NCBI): domain Eukaryota; kingdom Metazoa; phylum Annelida; class Polychaeta; order Sabellida; family Siboglinidae; genus Escarpia; species Escarpia spicata. Next base: position 33,032,934 of record OZ023208.1, on the reverse strand, counting down.
AGAACTTTCCACAAAGGAAGATATAAGAATATGTGGAAATATTTAGCAAAGATAGACTGGAATAACACCCTGAAGAATAAGACAACAACAGAATGCTAGAATATCTTAGAGTGAAATTGAGTGCATTGTTGATAAATTTTTTCCCTTGAAAAAACAAGGGAAACGGTCCAGAAAGAAATACTTATCGAAAGAAGCCATTAAAAAAATTAAGTACAAACAAATGATGTGGAGGTCATATAGACCTACTGGAAATTACGAAGACTACAACATTTATAATGATGCACATAACCAAGCTACAACTGAAATTAGAAATTCAAAGAGAAGCTATGAAAAAAAATGAGCATGTAATATAATCATGAGAGCAAGAATTGTTATGCGCATGTTCGGAGCAAACAGAAAGTTCAGGATAAGGTCGGTCTTCTAGAAGATAGTGCCTGAAATGTAATATCAGAGGGATTCTGGCAGAAGACCTGAATGAGCATTTTAGTTCAGTGTTTACCAGGGAAGATATTAGTTCACTGCCAATACCAGAGGCTAAGTTCAAGGGAGCAGAATCAGACTATTTAGGACAGTTAATTATAACCCTGGAATTGGTAGCTAAGAAAATAAGAGCTATGAAGGGTAATACATTTTTTTGTTAAACATAACTTGATAAACCCATCTCAACATGGGTTTCTAAAAGCGAGGTCATGCTTAACACATATGTTGTTTTTTGGAAGATATCACTAAGTGGGTAGATGAGGGATCACCAGTAGATATCATCTACTTAGATTTTCAGAAAGCTTTCGACAATGTGTCACTTCAAAGATTACTTCTTAAACTAAAGGCCTATGGCATAGGAGATGGTATAATTAACTGGATAGAAAAATGGCTGATTGACAGAAGACAACAGGTAGTAGTTGATGGGGAGGCTTCAAACTGGAAATCAGTTTTGAATGGGGTACCACAGAGGTCAGTACTGGGACCTATGTTCTTTTTAATATATACCAATGATTTGGACGATGATATAACAAGGAAAGTGTTGAAATTTGCGGATGATACAAAAGTGTTTAGAAGGATTTACAAGATGATCTTGACAGGTTGTTCAAATGATCTGAAGAGTGGCAAATGTAAAGGCCTCCACACAGGACATGGGAACAAAGATGTAGAATATACAATGGGGGGTACTGTACTAAGTACTACTGTAAAAGAAAAGGACTTATGGTTAACCATTAGTGCTCATATGAAGGTTTCAGAGCAGGGTGGAATTGCAGCTTCAAAGGGAAATCAAATCCTTGGATTAATTAGATGAAATATAAGGTATAATGAAAAAGAAGTAATAATACAGCTGTAGAAAACAATATAGTGAGGCCTCATTTAGAATGTAGTATACAAGCGTGGAGGCCTTATCGCATGAAAGACATAGCAGAGCGACTAAAATTAAACCAAAACTGAGGGATCTTTGTTATGAAATACACCAAAAAGAATGTGGTTTAATAACACTAAAGAACAGGAAATTGGGAGGAGACCAGATAGAAGTGCTCAAAATATTGAATGGTTATGAAAATATTCATAGAAATATTTTTTTATTAGTTAAGAAAGACAGAAGACTAGAGGACATGAAGTTACTTTAGATGTACTTTGTCCAAGCCAGTATAGCCTTAGATCTAACAGGTCAACTTCTCTTGCTCTTCTGGAATTGGTTGAAGAAATTACAAATGCACTCGATCGCAAAAAATATAAGATTGGCATATTTGTTGATTTAAAGAAGGCATTTGATACTGTTGATCATAATATACTAGTAAAGAAATTACATTTTTATGGTATACGTGGTCCAGCACATAAATGGATTGTGAGCTATTTAGAAAATTGAAAACAATTTGTTCGGTATAAAAATGTTGACTCGGAGGTACTTGAAGTATGTTGTGGTGTTCCACATGGTTCAATTTTAGGACCAAAGTACACTGTATATATCTATTTAATTAGCTACTTTACTATGTCTATGTCTGTTGTTGTTGAAATAAAGTTTAATTCATTCATTCATTCATTCATTCATTCATTCATTCATCCATTCATCCATTCATTCATCCATTCATTTAACAAACAGCTTTAGTTTAGGTACGTAAAAGCTATTCATGTGTATAACCATTTCCCGCTCCCAAATGTTTGAATTAAAGACAGTTTATACAAAGATTTTGCTATGTCTTCAGTCTTGCACAGATAAAGCTGACCTGTTCCACAACAAGGTCAAGGTACTTCAAGATTAGACAACTCATGTCCAAAGGTAAACATTGCAGCCCAGTGGCTAGTCCTGCAACAGGGTGTTGTCAATCTTGTGGCAGTACAGGGTTACCACAAATCTCACCTCATCACCAAACTGCTAATGTCTGCTATATAATCATTGATATTTATGTGATGACTGATTAACTGAATATTATGGGGTGTGATAAACAATGTGTCAACATTTTCACACCCATTCAATATTGTTAACAATTTTATTTGATCTCATCTTAATTCCCCCCCCCCCCTCTCTCTTCAGGGTTGTCAAACCACATACTTTTAGACAGTTTTCATGACTAAAATGTCTCGGTTCTGAAATAAATTAAGTTGCTCTCCTCTGTAGTCTTTCTAGCATATGTTTGTGCCCTTCCAGTCTGACACTAATTATTTTAATATTTGTTGTGTCATACAACATAAACCTACAATTCTACATATATGGGTAATGTCCAGCAATTGCATGACATACATTGCAATCATTCAAGCAATAATTTTTTTTTAAACTATTATATTAAAGTAATCTAATAATCTCATCTAAAGTCACATCCTATAAATAGAATTATAATTTGGATGCTACTGTGATCTTATTCACAAAACTTGTTCCTATTCAGAATCTCCAACCATGTGATTCAGAAGTTCAGGACAGCTGAGCTTTTGAAAAAGAGTGACATAACATGTGCTACTGGCAGTGACAGTACTACCACTAAAAGAAGTATTCAGGTCACGAGCCAGTAATGTGAGTCTACGTATTTTGAATAAAGAATTAGCATTGTGTTGCGCCTGCACACAAACTTGGTAACTGCTCACAAATGCCACGTCAATTTGTATGCACTGCACTGTACTGTCTGGTGTAAATGATACACTGTGTACATTGCACTGGCTGTCTAGGTGGGCATGGTGTATGTATGGTGTACATTTGATACTGTATGAACACATATGGTGTACATCTTGCAAAGCCGTTGTATTGTGTAGTTGTCTGGCTTCGTATGGCACCAGTACTGGTGGGAAAATCTTGGGTTCGGTTCTGGCGGGAAAATCTTGATACTGGTGCAGAAATTTTGAAAAAAATGTGGAAGCATTGAAGAGATAAGTATTGTTATTGCATAAATATTATTCGTAAACTATCCAGACATATTTTGTTAAAGCTGTAGTTAAATGCACAGTAGTCAGAGAAAGTGTATTTGAGGAAGTTAGTCATAGGCCATAGCCGAAGCTTCTGTGGGCGATATTCAGGGGAAATCGTGTTGGTTGATGTGGCTAGTGTCCCGCGTATTCGCTAGTGCCCTGAATAACTGAAATAAACAAGGCAATCTAGCGTAAAGTGTAACGTTTGTGCAAAGTAAACAGTCTTCTTAAAAACTACATAGTGAATACTGTAAACATAGTTGACTAAACTATTTTGAATAGCTAATTAGATTATCATTATTACTAAATAATTTCTGATATGGCACCTTGCAAGTGGCAAGTCAAGGCAAAGCGACACTTGGTGTGCGATGACTGCCACAGCTGGGTAGATTTTGCCTTGTCCGGCTATGGGAAGTCATGGGCAGATAGCAATGAAGAGGGATTCACCTTTCAGTGCGTGGGGTGTTGGAAGGTGCAGTGACTGCAGAAGCAGTTAGGTTGACAGATATTGTGAAGGGGATGGAGATGAGAATTACCAAGAAGACAGGTGGAATGGAGATAGATGACAGGGAGAGAGTTGGGAATACTGTGAGACTGAAGGAGCAATGGCAAGATGACTGAGGAAAGGAGACTGAGAGGAGGGAAGGTGATTGGAGGGGAAGCAATTTGGGAATCGGTGGCAGGAAGCATGACAGGTGTGAAGGTGTCAAGGGAGAAAGTGACCATAGAGAAAGAGGTAGGAGGGACAATGGGACGGGAGAGGAGAGAAGAAAATGCAATGGGAGGAAAGTTGATGGGACAAAAGGGAATGAGAGTAAATGTGACAGAAGAGAAGTCAATAAAAGGGACAATGTCAGGAAGAAAGGTGACAAGAGAAAAAGCGACAGGAAAGAATGGAATGGAAGAGAATGTGACAGGAGAGAAGGTGGCAGGGGGAACAGTCAACAACCAGACAGATGCAAACCGGAGAAGGAGCTACTCTGAGGCAGTGATTGAGAAAAGAGAGTGTGTTCATGGACGACTCTATTCTAAGAAAGACAGATAAGACACAAAGCAAGGGGGAGGATGTCATTGTTTGTTTATCGGGGGCTAGGATAGAACATGTGACTGAAAGGGTACAGAAGGTATTGGGGAATGGCAAGGGAGGGTCTTTACTAGTACATGTAGGGACAACAAATGCAGACAGGGAGGGAACAACTGGGATAGTACAGAAGTACAGACAGTTAGTGAGGAAGTTAAAGCAGACAAGGGTAGAACAGATTATTCTCTCAGGAATTTGGCCAGTAATGGGAAAAAGGGTGCAACATATAGAAGCTGCAAGAGGATGGCGATCAATGCACTAGTTGAGCAGATGTGTGAAGAAGAGGGGGTGGGATTCATAGATTTAGGGGGAAACTTTGTTTGGAGGGAAGATATGTACATGAGAGATGGCCTCCATCTAAGTGGAAAGGGGGCAGCAGTTTTCTCAGAAAACCTGCTGCAATCTGCTGACAGTGGGACAGGTTGCATTTATTTAAACTAGATGCGCAAGGAGGACTCGCAGAGAAGCCTCGAAATTGGAGGCATAGATAAAGACAGCACAAATAAATCAGCAAAGAACAGCCTGGTAAACTGTTCTGAAGCTGGATATAAATGCGTTTGTTTAAATGCAAGGAGCACAGTAAACAAAAGAAGTGAACTAAACATTATGGTAGAAGATACTGACCCTCACATAATATATATAACCGAATGATGGGCCATCACCGATGTATCAGATACCGAATTGGGACTGACAGGCTATGTAATGTTTAGGAAAGACAGAATAGGAAGAAAGGGAGGTGGAGTTATTTTATATATATTAAAGAATCTATTCAGGCTTATGAAATAAAATTAGAAAAAGAAGCAGATTGCAAAGATGCTGTTTGGTGTAACATAGTTACAGGAAACTCAATGTTAATGGTTGGGTTAGTTTATCGAAGTCCAAACATAAGTATAGAAGAGAATGAAAAAGTACAAAACATTATAAGGGAAATTAGCAAACGGGACTGTATTATTATGGGGGATTTTAAATTTGGTCATCTATAATGGAAATCTCTACAGAGTACGGGGTGTGAGGACCAACATTTTTTAGTTCTAGTACAAGATTTCTCAACATATGTGCTAGAACTAACCAGAGGTGAGAATGTATTAGATATGGTTTTGTCCTCACAGAATGAATTAGTTAACAATGTCAAGATATGTGCGCCAATGGGGAGTAGTGATCAAAACCAGATACATTTTACCATCAAAGTAAAATAAGAAAGGAATAACAAAAAGCAGTACAGGAGAACTTTCCACAAAGGAAGATATAAGAATATGAGGAAATATTTAGCAAAGATAGACTGGAATAACACACTGAAGAATAAGACAACAACAGAATGCTCGAATATCTTAGAGTGAAATTGAGTGCATTGTTGATAAATTTGTTCCCTTGAAAAAACAAGGGAAACGGTCCAGAAAGAAATACTTATCGAAAGAAGCCATTAAAAAAATTAAGTACAAACAAATTATGTGGAGGTCATATAGACCTACTGGAAATTACGAAGACTACAACATTTATAATGATGCACATAACCAAGCTACAACTGAAATTAGAAATTCAAAGAGAAGCTATGAAAAAAAACTAGCATGTAATATAATCATGAGAGCAAGAATTTTTATGCGTATGTTCGGAGCAAACAGAAAGTTCAGGATAAGGTCGGTCTTCTAGAAGATAGTGCCTGAAATGTAATATCGGAGGGATTCTGGCAGAAGACCTGAATGAGCATTTTAGTTCAGTGTTTACCAGGGAAGATATTAGTTCACTGCCAATACCAGAGGCTAAGTTCAAGGGAGCAGAATCAGACTATTTAGGACAGTTAATTATAACCCTGGAATTGGTAGCTAAGAAAATAAGGGCTATGAAGGATAATAAATTTTCTTGTTAAACATAACTTGATAAACCCATCTCAACATGGGTTTCTAAAAGCGAGGTCATGCTTAACACATTTGTTGTTTTTTGGAAGATATCACTAAGTGGGTAGATGAGGGATCACCAGTAGATATCATCTACTTAGATTTTCAGAAAGCTTTCGACAATGTGCCACTTCAAAGATTACTTCTTAAACTAAAGGCCTATGGCATAGGAGATGGTATAATTAACTGGATAGAAAAATGGCTGATTGACAGAAGACAACAGGTAGTAGTTGATGGGGAGGCTTCAAACTGGAAATCAGTTTTGAGTGGGGTACCACAGAGGTCAGTACTGGGACCTATGTTCTTTTTAATATATACCAATGATTTGGACGATGATATAACAAGGAAAGTGTTGAAATTCGTGGATGATACAAAAGTGTTTAGAAGGATTTACAAGATGATCTTGACAGGTTGTTCAAATGATCTGAAGAGTGGCAAATGTAAAGGCCTCCACACAGGACATGGGAACGAAGATGTAGAATATACAATGGGGGGTACTGTACTAAGTACTACTGTAAAAGAAAAGGACTTATGGTTAACCATTAGTGCTCATATGAAGGTTTCAGAGGAGGGTGGAATTGCAGCTTCAAAGGGAAATCAAATCCTTGGATTAATTAGATGAAATATAAGGTATAATGAAAAAGAAGTAATAATACAGCTGTAGAAAACAATATAGTTAGGCCTCATTTAGAATGTAGTATACAAGCGTGGAGGCCTTATCGCATGAAAGACATAGCAGAGCGACTAAAATTAAACCAAAACTGAGGGATCTTTGTTATGAAATACACCAAAAAGAATGTGGTTTAATAACACTAAAGAACAGGAAATTGGGAGGAGACCAGATAGAAGTGCTCAAAATATTGAATGGTTATGAAAATATTCATAGAAATATTTTTTTATTAGTTAAGAAAGACAGAAGACTAGAGGACATGAAGTTACTTTAGTAAAGGACCACTGTAGATTAGATATAAGAAAGGTCTCATTTTTACAAAGGACTCCTAATGAATGGAGCAGATTATCTGCTGATTGTGTTGGTGCTAGTAATGTGAATATGTTTAAAAATAAAGTCGACACATGACTCAGAAGGGCGGGATACTCGTAGATAAAAAGGGTTGGACTCTCGATAAGCCAAAAGGCTTTCTTGTCCACCTGCCATCTTGAGTTAATTCTCTGGGTGGCAATCTTGTTAAATCTTGTTAAATATATTGTTTAATAAGTAACTCCAGAAAATGTTGACACATATAATAAACAAAATAAACCAGACTATGATCCCAAAGACAACACAGAGCCAGGTACAAAGGCTGCACAGCTTTTGAATTTTTCGTCATATTTACATAAAAACTTAGTCATGCATGAAAAAGCTATGCATCATTTGTCTACCTTGAAGAAGTCAATCTGTTAATCAGTCGTGCACTACCTGATAACATCATTGGCAACTGATGACAACAAACATATTATTGTGGTGTTTACTGGGTGTTGTTTCCAGCAGCTTGTTTATGTGTGACTAAGTTATCTGTGGGTTTGTCCTGTTTGAAAGGCATTTTGAGTAAAATGTTTTTTGACATTGCTTGTGACAGAAGATCTATATTCTACACATGATTTATTTGTACATTATGCATGACATACTTACCTATGGGGTCATCAAGTTTCAAAGGTTCTTTGAGTCTGATGTTTTCTGGCATTGCTAGCGACAGAAGATCTTCTATATTCTAAAAAGAAACAACACTTAAATCAGGCTGCATTAGATGAATACATTAAATAAGTAAATAAGATATTTTCTCCAACCAAATTATACAGCTTTTCAAGCAACAGGCAGCTCGCATACAACTAAAAAGTAATTATATATTTATTCTTGTTGCACAACATCAACAATACATGCACAAGCAAGTTTTGCAGCTGACTTGTTTGTACCCATTTTCACGCAACATTACACTCAACACTTAACACTGACTAATCCCTAACACAATACCCTCAATATGGACAGCTAGGCAGGCCTACTCAGTCATACCAGTCAGTTGAAAGAACTAAGGGTAGTCAACAAAAGAAGCCCTGGAGGCCTCTAAAGGCAGCAAAAGGTATATGTGAGTGTACCTTTATCTTTGGACAAATAAGTCTTCTGGTGACTCACATGTAATACGATGGCCTATTGGTAGCCATCACCCTGTTCAAAACCTCTTTTGGTCACTTTTTTCTGTACATTTTTGTATTATCACTGGCACAACTGGTAATGAAACAAATCAAATGGATCAGTATTAATTAAATAAATGGCTAAAATTACACTGGTTTGTCACTGAAAAACTAAACTGACCAATAATGTGATTTACACGAATGTCTTCCATGGAAACCGTTCGTGTGTTAAGATGTACACTTTTGATTAATTAAAAAATATATAGATTTCTGGCTAAGGGTCTGGTGATGGATATGGTTAAAACATTATTTGCACACCATTTTTTTTACATTTAAATCAGATTGGGTATAAAAAAAAGTTCATTTTACTTAATCTTTAATTGTAAGTCCACAAGTTTACGGCCTTCATGTGTGGGACCTTTGACTTCCCCTGGATCCCTGGCATAGACGCAAGGTAAGAATGCACCTATGACCTCAGTCTGAATCTGACAGACATACATTTCCAACTTCTAAATACACACCAGGTGAAAGGTGAGTTGGCAAGATGTATTCAACTTTTTACCATACAGCTGGGTTGGTTGCTCCCTCAGATTCAACCCAATACACCTCAGTCATGAGATGATCGAAACATCAAACTACTATGTCAGTATCACTTAGTATGCATGAGCGACTCAACTGAGCAGACGTTTAGATGACTGAGATAATGTTTTATTGGCTAAATAACATGAGACAGCTAGAGCGTAGAAAGAAATACGAAACCTAAGTCTACTATCCTATAGTTACACCCGGATCATCTTTTATTGGCGATCTCAAAACACAGATGTGTTTGTATGACTCTACACAGAATTTGTTATGTCGAGAGATGGAAGTGGAACAGCTGCTTCATTTAACATTCTATGTTTGTTGATGTATTTTCACAAAATACTAAATATTTTTCATTCACTGAACTTTCACTAAGTGTTGATTTCAAGTGCATATAGGTCTTTTTATGTTGTGATGGCTGAATATGATATGTGAATATTAATGATGAGGAAATGTTCACACCTGAGTACTACCCATACATGGAAACAAAATTAAACACAAACAAGCCTAAAAAAGAAGACCAAGAAAAACAGAAAAACAGAAAAGTTGACTAGAGATTATATATATACTGACTGTCCCTTAATTGAGCCAGATGTGTGTGAACTTGGGACTTCTTCAGTAAACTTTGGATCCCTTGATAAATATGCATGCCAGTAATCTTAACAGATTTGGTCACTTTACTTTTAAAAGCTTTGACCCTGACAGAATGTTGTGACACTAATGGCCTAACTGTCACCAAAAGTGGGTAAACTTCAATGATGCAACAATGATTGAAGTGCTACAGTTAGGGAGCTATGTACAGGTCTAAATGTTGTCGCTAGAATTCTTTAGATAGATCGACATTTGTCAGTTCTGACTTTTGGTGAAATTGTTAACCATTAAGAGACGATGCATAATTACACCATATTTCATGAGATGCTCAGCAGTTCTCAATCATTATTTACATTCATGACTTACAACACTTGGCTTATGTCAATATGATTTGTGTGGACAAGGAATATGATTAGTCTAACAAGGCACCTACAGGATATACATGACAGCAATTACTTGTTTGGAATATTCACAATGTGACAAAACACTATATTTACATGTAATAAATTTAAATGCATGTATTATTTAAATTGGATATATATTTGTGAGAAGTTTTAGTATGTACAAGTGAACATATGTATATGCACATTAAATTATGTTTACATACAAACAACATTGTACATTAATAAAAAGGATAGGTACTCTATTTTATATGCGTCGTTCTAGGGACTCCCACTTGAGTGTTTTCATCATTAATGTAATGCTGCTTTCTGGACTGTTGTTACCCATTACAAATCTCACTGCTAGTCGCTGTATTTTCTCAAGTTCGAGATTAGGACGAACTAGTGCAAAGTAAGCTGATTGTTTAGTTTTCTCTGAGCATTTATACAGATTTCTCTTGATAAAACCTAATATACGATTAGATTTGGCAGATAGGTGGGATGTGTGAATGTTCCATCTGAGGTCACCAGAGAACTCCACGCCTAGGTACGGGTGATGGTGTACAATTCCCAGGCTGTCTCCATTGATGGTAAACTGAGATCAGTGGATAGTTCTCTTCTTGGTGATATGCATAACTGAGCATTTATTGATATTAAAATGCATCTGCCAGATTGCAGCCCAGTCCACCAGCTTCTGCAGGTCGGACTGGAGGGCTTCTGCGTCATTACTGTCATTGATACACCTGTATAGAATACAATCGTCCGCAAAAAGCCGGATGTTAGAGGTCCCAGTACTGTGCCCTGTGGTACCCCAGACTCGACTGTCACTTCTTCTGACGACTCGCCATCTACTACTACATTCTGCTTTCTGTCAGTTAGCCAATTTGAAATCCAGTTGGTGACTCCATCACTGACCCCGTAATACTGGAGTTTTCCCATAAGGCGTGCATGGGGCACGGTGTCAAAGGCCTTAGAAAAGTCCAGTATTAGAAGATCAGTTTGGTGGCCGTTATCTATATTCTTTGCAATGTCTTCTGTGGCACCAATTAATTGTGTCTCACAAGAATGTTTATTCCTGAACCCATGCTGGTACTCTACGATGATGTTATTAGAGTCCAGATGGTCCATTATGTTGCTATAGATAATGTGTTCAAATAGCTTGCAGTATACTGATGTGAGGGATACTGGCCTATAGTTTGCTGCGATTGATTTGTCACCCTTCTTGAATACTGCTGATATATTAGCATTTTTCCAGTCAAGGGGGACCTCACCCGTGTCAATGGATTGTTGGAATATTCTAGCTAGGCAAGGTGCAATTTCATTTGGGATTGCGTCAGGACCATGCGCTTTGCCGGGCTTCAGTCTGAGTTACAGCTTGTGTACTCCATGTACCGTGACTGTGATTCCCGGCATTGCGGAATATGGTGACTGAGGCATGACTGGAATGTTGACAAGATCTTCCTTTGTGAAGACAGTTTGGTACTGCTTTGACAGTATATCTGCTTTCCCTTACTAGACAAAACCAGATGATTATTGTGGTCTTTCAGTGATGGTATACCAACAAAGTCCTTTCTTAGATTTTTGACGTATGACCAAAATTTCTTCGTTACAACTGACGTCAAGCATGCGATCAATGTAGTTATGATACACAGCGGTTAGCTCTGTTTTTACATGTGTCCGGAGCTTCCTGAAGACAGCCCAGTCCTGATTGTTTTGTGTCTTTTTTGCTTTGTTATATAGTCTCTGTTTCTTGCAGATTAGTCTGTGAATATGTCTTGTCATCCATGGGAGATTATTTCTAGTTGATAGTTTCTTTGTAGGAATGAATCCGTTCATGCTATCCAGTACAATTAATTTAAACATATTCCAATTCTCATTAACTGATCGCAAATTGAAATCCTCTCCAAACAGGTTTATATTAAATTCATCTAACTCTTTTTTAATGGCACCAATATCTGCTCGTTTATATATATATATAAACGGTTCTGGCTTTCTTCTTGTTCATTGGTACTTTCCTGTCGAGATCGGTGGTGACAATGTCATGGTCGCTAATTCCGTTGATAGTAGAAATATTTCTGAACAGGTTAGGGTTTGTGGTAAGAATCAGGTCCAGTATATTGTTGAGGCGTGTTGGTATTCTGACCACTTGGTCCAATGAAAAGTCATTGCAGATATCAATCAGTTTCTGACTCATACCATTGCCATACTGAGGGTTTCTGTTCACCGACATGGTTTCCCAGTCGATGCCCGGCATGTTAAAATCACCCCCCAAAACAATGTTTGCCGCTGGATATTTCGAGCTAATACGGCCTAGCGAATCCTCCAGACCAGATAGTGCATCAATAGTGGAGTTACGTGGTCTATAATATGATCCCACTATCAGGGTCCGGCACCCGAACACCTGTATTCTTGCCCATACAGTTTCACAGTCAGAGTCAAACTCGGGCATCCCTGACGAAATAAAACAATTCTTTATGGCAACAAATACTCCTCCACCATTCCTGTCTTGGTCTTTTCGGTAGACATCGTATCCTGTATGGAAGATTTCTCCATCAGATACCGATGCATCTACGTGCGACTCTGTGCCAATCACTACATCGGGACCCTCGGCCTCCACAGTACTCATAAACTGGGTGCGTTTATCTATGCTCAGTATGCTATTGCAGTTAATGACCATAATCTTAATTGGTTTTGATTTAGGCTTGTTGGTTGGTTTGTTCTGGTTTGTAGGTTCTGACTCAGAGTCTACAATGTTGTCACCATTTTCAGACTCTGAGTCCGATAACAAGTCATATGGGTTAGGGTCACTTAATATGGAGCTATCGTTTAAAAAGGAGTTTGAGAAATTTGGTAATGAACAGTGAGTGCAGTACCAGCTGACATTAGAATGTTGTAAGTGGCGATACTCTTTGGGTGATTCTCTGCAACAACCAATGTGGATCCATGTGTCGCATTCGTCACAACACATAGCACGATGATTTCTGGCAACAGCCTTCTTACATACTCCACATGGATACTTAACTGGTCCGGGGTTCAACTGTATATCACCCGAGATCAGTAGCACAAGTAACAGACAAGTGGACATTGTTCGCTGGTTCGCAGATGGATATCGTGACAGTCTGTTCACGACACGCTTGAGGTACATATCAGCTCCAAACAGCAAAGCTGTCTGGATCCTCCTCTCACCCACAAACTGGAATCCAGCATTTATACTATCAGGAAGTGATGCTGATGTAAAACCATTACCATGTCGAAGACCCGCCAAGAATGCGACCATCAGTATGAAAGCTGTTGTTACCCGTAGGTCAATCTTATGGTGACAAGTTTCCTGCCAATTTTCAGGTAGTTTAAAATGTGTTTAAAAAAATAAAAAAATAAAAATAAAAATTATGCCGCTGTACGACTGTCCAGATTCTCCGACATAAATAGTGAAGGCTTAAAAACAATAAAAAAAATTAAAACAATATGGTGTAGATTTTAAAATGTTGAAAAATAAAATGTACTTACAATAAAATGTTCAATGCTGTTATAGGATTTCACAAAAGAAACAAGTTGCAAGCCAAGTCCCTCTCTCTATTAATTAACCTACATTATATTATGATCAATGCAACTGAAAGATTTCGCACAGGTATCAGGTTAAATGATCTATTTAAATTTCAAGTGCAGACAAGACGTCTTTATTTTTATAGTGCAGCTAACAAGGGATTTTTACCCAGGGCGACTCCGGGTTTTAAAAGACGTCCTGTGCAAAAAGCCTGGTAATCAATTGGTTAGCAGCCTGACCTGCGCGTTTCTGGAACTATACATATAGCCTTTGTTTACACAAAGTGTACAGTTGAGGCAGGAAATACACGCTCAACGAGACTTAATAATACTAAATGCGGTAGAAATAAGGCTCTAGTTGCGAGTAATTTAGTTTATTCTGAATGCAGCCTGAGTAGATAAAATTATTTTGAAAACCAGCAGTATTGTTTCAGTTGACTTTGGGGGGTTTGTGTTACACACGCTTTCCAACTCAGTGTTTACAATTTACGCCATCTTGTTATGCCAATCAATGTCGTGACTTGTTGCTAAGGAAGCCAATGTACTAAAACCGTACTTAGAAACTTTCGAACACAAATATCACCATGGGCTACATCTAGATATTGTTATAGATGTATATAATCAAGTTAAAACAAATCAAAATATGTTGATCTCGAGATTAATGCAATAGCTGTCGGAACGAACGAAAAGAAATGACCACACCTGACGCATGCGCAGACAGCTGACCCTCTAGTGGGGGGCTTAGCCCCAATATCTTGAGAATGCTGTAGGTGTTTTGGTGAGCCTAATCAGAGTTGCAACTACCAACCAATACAGCTGCAACTGTATCAACTGTATCAACTGTATCAACTGTATCAACTGTATCAACTGTATCATCTCATGGTCGATGATCCCTTAACATTTTCAGCAGCAGTGAAACTCCAGCATGAATGTGGAACGTCACTGTGAACAATCTCCAGCACACCCCACCCCCTCACCCCCATCCTCCAATGTCATGTCCAACAGCGTCCAAGTGGTGAGTGAGACTGGCAACAAATTGGAAAGTCAACACAACAAATCCCTAACTGCACCCCCTCCCCTGTTTTTCCATATCATATCATGTATCATTTCTGACAGCTGTGACTTCCGTAACAAAACCTACTCAAATTGTAATGATATTGTTTTACTGCTTCAAATTTCTTGAACAAATTTGAACTGTTGTACAGTTATTTCAAAGACCATAAACAGCTCTTTAATTTAGCCAAATTTTTAATTCTGTAAAAAAATTCATGGGAAAAATTAGAGGTGAAAAATGAGTTTTCCATGACTGCTACTATTTCAACTATATAGACTGAGTATGTTTCATCCATTTCATAACCTTCTAGGAGAGATAAACCATTTTATCTCACATAACTGGCTACATAAAGGTTTGAAGATTCCAAAATGAGGCAAGCTATCAAGAATCAGTCATTTAATGTTTTTAATGTGTTGTGTGTGCATGACTTCCATGACAGAAAAGACGTGACTTCAGTGACGAGTAGCTCCAGAAGTATAAAACAAAATGCTAAAGTTGTTAAATTCTTATTATTTATTTTCATAAAATCCCAAAACACAAACCACAATAAACACACAAAGTCCAAAGAACCATTAATTTTGTGTATATATATATATCAAGTAAAACAACGATAAAATGTTGCATGAATTACAGTTAAAAGTATGGTGTAGGTTCATTTATTCTTGTAACTAATTGAAATAAGGTTTCATCTGTGGCATGCTAAAAGCTTTTGACAAGGACGTATGTCTTCATCTACTTCTCACTTTTGTCTACTGCCTAGACTTGCAGAGTGTTGTTGAGCAGCCACTCCCGGGTCGCCAGGTCCAGCTCGGCGATACCAGTCTCTCCATGTGGAGGAACACCTTAGAGATAAATATGGCTGATAATGTGGTCTAGTGTTTGTTGGGCCACACCGCATTCACAAGCAGCGTTTTCACATAGTCCCCAACTGTGCATATTAGCGTTGAAACGTCCGACTCCCGTTCGCAGACGGTTTAGCTTTGTCCAACCCTTTCGCGGGAGGGCAGAACCAGCACAGTGCAGAGATGGTTGTAGAATGAACCTATGAAGGGAGGTTAGTTTGGACAGCCAGTCCTCTCTCCATTTTGTTGATATCCAATGTGCTGTTATTTCACTGGGGCCCAGACATTTCATGAGTTTATGTACCTGGCTGGCTGAAAGGGTGTCGTGATTTCAGGCGCTGTACACTAGCCCTTTCTGAACAATCTTTGTATAGTAGATGGTCACAGTTTTTTGCACACTCCCCAAGTGGTACCAGCAAGTCTGCGTATTAGCGCTCCACATCATGCTACTTTTGTACTTAAGTTTTCCAGATGTTGCCTGTAAGTCAGTGATCTGTCTAGTTTGATGCCCATGTATGTAGGGGCTGCTTGACCGATGAGATGTGTATTGTTCACAAACACGTTCATTTCACGTTTATCTTCTTTGTTGCAGAGATGGAAAACGACAGTGTCCGTTTTCTTCTCACTGAGTTTCAGTCGCCTTTGTTTCAGGTATGTAGAGAGGATGTTTATGTCTCGTGTGAGACTAGTCTCAACATGGGACCATTACCTGTGCCTCATTACGATTGCGAGGTCATCCGCATATCCATACTTCTATGAGGTTGTTTCAGGCAGATCATAGATGTAGATATTGAAGAGAAGTGGTGCTAGGTCAGAACCTGGTGGAACGCCATTCATTAGTCGTCTGAGTCCGCTTTGCTGTCCATCGCTGGTCTTCAGTACTAACTGATGAAACTAACCATTCATTTGTCTGATAGAGTCTGCAGGAGCTTGAGTTGCAGGCCTCGGTACCACACGGTGTCATAGGCAGCTGTCAAGTCGACGAATATGGCACCAGCTTTTTCGTTGGCTTGGAAGCTGTCTTCTGTCTTGTGTTAGAAGAGTCACTTGATCTGTTGTCGACCTTCGGCGTCTGAAGCTAGCTTGCTCTTTTGGTAGTTGCGGGTTGATAATTGGTTCGATGCGCCATATATGAGTCTTTCGAGGATCTTGGACGCAAAGCAGAGATATTGGTCTATAGCTCTTGGCGTCATCCTTAGGTCTGTTAGGCTTTGGGTTAGCCACTACAGCCACTCGTCTCCATAGCTTTGGTATCCTGTTTCAGATCATGCTCATTGACAGGAATATTCTTAGCCAGTTGGTAGCCTTATTTCCAGCATTAATAATGAACTGTGGGTGTAGGCCTTCAGGTCCACCAGCCTTTCCGCTTTTCAGTCGTTTGAGTGCCATTGTCATTTCTTCTTCAGTGAAGGGCCCTGACAGATTCATGTCAGCACTTGCTGCTTTCTGTAATGCAGATACATCCATGTGCACTTTTCTTGTGAAGTTGCAGTCCATGTTTGGTGATTTTCCATTCTGCATGAGTTGCGACGTGGTGGCATTAGCTGCCACTGAGCTTTTAGTCTGAGTTGGTGTTCTGCCAGTGAGGAGGTTGACTGTCTGCCATGCCCTTCGGCTTGAGCGGGTGAAGTCGATTGACTCCACAGTCTCTGCCCAGTGGGTCTTACGTTTTTCGTCCAGGCACTGAAGCAGGGCGGTGGCTGTTACATGTGTGTTTCTTCTTGAAGATGACATGTGTTCATCATAACGTTTTTGACATTCATTATCCCAACTTGGGATATAATGATTTCAGCAGCCTAGGGGGATGTTTCGCTTTGCTGAGTTTGTTAACATGTCGCAGTATGCGTTATAAGCATTGTCTGTATTATTAGTGCCCATGTCTGTGTCTGCTGCAAATGTCTTCCATCGTGCCTTCTGAAAGTTCCATCTCCATGTTTGTCTGAATTTCCTGAACATAAGTGGTAAACTCTACAACTGGTATCCCTATTGAGGATATCATATATGTGCAATACCAACCTTGGATATAGTTAATAAATTATATAATAATAATAGGGGTCAACTTTTTCTGCCGACACTGGAAATACAGACAAACATCCTTGTCATTTAGCTGTAGCACATAGAAGGAAAATCATTTTAATTATAATACAAGAACTGCACATTAACTAAGTCTATAATTGTATATGTTTATAACATGCACGATGTAGTGAGGGTAATGAACTTATCTTGTATTACATAATTTAAGGTTTGAGAAGTTTTTTGTCCCTATATTTTCACTATTGAATTTATCTGCTTGAATGCTTCCTTCTTCTAAAAGAGTTCTAGCTGTTCCATTTGCATTTCTTGAAATATTTTGCTCATCTCCTGCTGCTAACTCTGCATTCAGCAGATACCCATGTGATTGTATTTTCTCCCTGAGTGAGTGGCATTATGGCTCAAGAGTATTAAGGAACATAATAAAAAATATTTTGTTTAAGAAAAAATTATAGTTCATCATTTGTATGATCAAACATGTTTAACTAAGTTTACGTGTTACTTGTACGGTGTGACCTCTATGGCAAATCAGCGTGACTTTGTGACAGACTTTGATGTGCATTTACCCACTACAATAAAGCACTTACATTATGCACTAGGCATGCCTTAGTTACTGTAATTGTAGCAGATTCATAAACATATCAAAGATTTCTACATTTCTAGGTATTTCCTAGGATATAAAAATCAAATACTTGTGTGGCATGACTTCCGTGACAAATCAGCATGACTTCCAAGACAAACCTTGAGGTAGATTTCCTAACTACATTAAAACACTTACAAGTTACATTAAACATTAGACCAGCCGTAGTTAGCTTAATATTATGAGATTTACAAACATAAAGGATTTTTCTAAACTATTTCCAAGGAAACAAAACAAAATCATTATTTTTGCGACTTCCATGACATAAAAACAGACCCAATGCACTCTGCTGCAATAGTGTTGCCAGTTGGCTATTTGTAGCTGCTAATTTTAGTCTGGCCAGATGAAGCTATCCATGGAAAATTCATTGCCTAACAAAAAAAAGTGCATTTGCTATATTTTAGGGCATTCGGAGGGGTGTGTCATCCTGGACCATGGTGATAGGAAGGAAGTTACATATTCATGAGATATTTCATATTTATTATCCCTAAATATACATTTTTGTAAAAAGGTCCAGTTTTCAACTCCTGGTAACATTTCAAAAAATAGTACGATGTATACGTTAGCTTGGAGTGGCTGATTTATGTATTAAACTACCATCAAAAGGAAGGGAAAAGAGCTGGATTTATGACGCATAGTTTAATAAATGACCATCAAACATCACTAGACAATCCCTACCATGGAATCCCATAGGAGAGGAAAAATGGTCAAAAAACACCTGGTAGTGATAATATTATTATGTGGTGTCAGAATTCAGGAGCGGATTCAGAGAGGGTAGTCTAAGGAGGGCCAAAAACCTCCATATTCGGTGGTCTCAGTCGGACCTTCAGCATGACTCTGCTATCGTGCTATCACACTGTCGGATCATGATCTCAGAAGATGGGGGAGGGGGTGCTGTTGAAAATTTGAAAAAAGATCCCCCTGGATCTGCTTATGGAGTCAGAGAGGAAGAATATCAATATGGGCTACATCTGGAAGAAGTTGGAAAAGATTGCTATCATAGTCATACATGGTAGACAACATAGATCAGGAGGATCAGCCTTCTTCTTCACATTGATGTGGTGATCTCTGAACAGAGGAATATCACACAGCACACACATTGGTCGGTGGCCTATGCTTCCAGCGAGCAAACAAGTAGAAGTAAGCATTATGTTACTATGTCCGTGACACTTGCTTACCTTAAGTTCTAGCTGTTCCAGCATCGCTTTCCGATCCGACTCTCTTGGCCCGATGTGACGCGTAGAAAAATCATCATGTTTTGAGAACACCGTGTTTCCCGCTGATCCGGACGCTGCACGCACACATACTGACAATAAGCCGTAGCTGTTGTCATCATTGATAACAGAGACAATACGCAAAGGGTTCGTACGGGCTCCTCTTGCTACTGCACGCCGGGCCACCCGGCGGATTAGCGTGACCCTCCTCATCCCACCGCGGGAGAGGTGAAACATCGTGCAAGGTACGATTATGCGCAATGCATTGGCTGACAGTGACAGGTGTCAACTGTCGAATTTTTGCTGTTTTGTCTAACGCAGGTCCGTGTTTACAGCTTAAAATGCGTGACGTTGTAAACAAGCTCTCTCACCATCCTACCTCGGTCGGGCTAGAATGAACAAGACGCATTCAGTCTGCTTTCAGCTGGTGTATACGTTCTATTTGTTCACGTGACTGAACTTTGAACCGCCTTCTGTCAAATCAACGCTTCGCATGTGAATCGCCGTGGTTAGCACCGCCTACCATTACACGCCGAAGTGACAGCTGACAGCCGAGGGTCAACATCGCATTCTAAAAAACTAAATGGGTGCACAAAGTTTAATCCAGAAATGCGGTAACGGCACCGCGGGTTGTCCGAAGAAAGGTGTTTTGCAGAATCCGGGTGCCGTGTGCGTCTTACTTTGTCTTTGATGTTTTGGTCACGTGGTTCGTATCATGGCAGCGTCTCTTATCTGCGTATATTATTGTGAATTTGATGAGCTAGGCGAATTAATTTTATGTGTAGCATTAAAAGAGATTAAGCTATTTTAAAATGTCAGGAGTGTCACGTTTCCTTGTCCTGCAAAAGACTAAACTAAAGTGCAACCATAATCTGTGGTGCAACGAGCTTCGTTTTTGTTGGCATTGTGTTCGCCAGATGGCGGTATGTAAACGCTATTGTATTATACTGGTGGGGCGCGACTTATGAAACACTAACAGGCGTTTTAAGCCACGCCCAGTGCGCTGGTGATTGGTTACTAGAGGCAGGGCGCGTCTGTCGCTTGTGTCACGCGCATTTCACTTTGTTGTGTATCGAACTATAGTACTTTTTAAAAAGTATTGTTTTTTGTTGTAGTGCATAATAGCACGCTAGTACTACTGTAGTTGGATGAAATCACAACATTAGTTAAACACTCGTTGGAAACACTCGTTGTACTAATATTTATAAAGTTTTGATGATGGACCTTCAATAATAATAATAATAATGAGATAACTTCTATTGCGCCTAAATCCTTGGAAACCAAGCTCAATGTAATTTAAGAGCGACTTAAATGAGTTATTATGAATTAATTGATGTAACACCACAGAATGCGTATTGTTAATTAGCTATCTTGTACAGAAATAATTATTAACTTATATACATCAGCTGCAGGGCCAATCATTTAATAAAGCATTTACATTATGCATTAGGCATGCCTTATTTACTGTAATTGTAGCAGATTCATAATTCAGACATTTCTACATATTAGGTATTTCCTAAGATATAAAAACCAAAGGGGTGTAGGATAAGGAGGGTAAGGGATAGTACCTCACGGTGAACGACAGCTGTCATGTTGCTGTGTTTGTTTGGGTAGCGTGTAACACAGAACACGGATTAATAAGAAACGTTTATGCTTTATGTCTGAAACACCAGCCTCGCTCTCCAGGTCAAGACGAACTGCCTGCAGCTAATCTGCAGCTAGCCAGAATGATGTGCATATCATTACATTTCCCTTCTTTCGAACAGCAGAACTAGATAACAATCGAAAAGTGCAAATAGCAAACGTGTAAATGTCAAAACGAACTATCTAAGTATCATGCTGATAAATGTTCAAAGGTAAAATACAAATACTAGCTATGCGACTAAAAGGATATGGCACAAGTCCCAATAGTCCAGTCGTCGCGGGCTTCTCACAACTCTACCGCTTCGCGTGGTGTATCGTGCAGGAGTTGATGGCGAAGGTATTGGGGCGACTGTGCTCAGTAGCTCAGTTTCTGTTGCCGCGATCGGTGATGGCGTTGGTGTCGCATGACGTGTGTCCTCGATGGCTTCATCAGTCTGCAGAAGTTGACGACTCTCGCGGATATGCTGACGGTTTCTTCTGAACTCCTTCCCGTTCATGTTCCGTAGAATGTAGGATCGTGGCTCGGTTGATTCTGCTCGTACAGTGGCGGGGTCCCATCGTCCTGTTACCGGGTGTTGCACACGAACTTGTTGACCGGGATAAAGAGGAGGCAAGTCGGTAGATTGTGCTCGTCGATCAAAGTAGTGTTTCTGTGAGACTTGTCGCCGCTGTAGCTCGAGGTGCACATCGTCTTCGTTTGGGACGTCGTTTCGAACTCTCACAGGGATGGTTGACTTGAGGCGTCGTCCCATGATCATCTGCGCTGGGCTAGCTAGATTTGCGTTGATGGGAGTGATACGCCAGTGGTGCAGGGCGAGTTGATAGTCCGTGCCGGATTGCTTAGATTTCTTCAGCAAGGCTTTGATTGTCCGCACTTGTCGCTCGATGAAACCGTTTCCCTGGGGCCGTCTAGGTGAGGTTGTGATGTGATCAAACTGCCAAGTCCGTGCGAAATCACGGTAGGCCTCGCTGGAAAAGTGCGGGCCATTGTCGAACTCGGCAAAGATCTGTTTTGTTGCATTCACCACGACATGACTTGGAGACGGGTTTGGTAGTTGTCTGATGATGGGGTACTTGGTGTAGTAATCAGCGATTATCAACCACTGGTGCCCTTCAAACTCAAACAGGTCAGTCCCCAACACGCTCCACGGCTTGGATGGAATATCGTGTTGCAGCAAAGGTTCTGGTGTCTGCGATGACTGGTGTTCTTGGCATACGTTACAGGTTTGCACAAGTCGATCAATGTCTTTATTGATGTTCAACCAGTACACCGTGTCTCTTGCCAGCAACTTGGTCTTCTCTCTGCCGAGATGAGCGGTGTGTAGTTGTCGCAGGATCTCAGGCTGTTGTGTTCGTGGAATGACGAGTTGTTGGCCTTTCAGGACCAGACCATTCTCAACAGACAGTTGGTCTCGGAAACTCCAAAACGATTGAATGTCTGTAGGTAGATCCTTGACGTCTTCTGGCCAGCCTGCCACGATTGTTTCCAAGAGCTGGTTCAGTACTGCGTCCAGTGATGTGTCACGCCTGATTTGATACAATCGTTCCGTTGAAAAATGAACAAGATCTACTCGCATATCAAGGTCGATGGGTGTGGCGTTGTGTGGACTAGGTAATCGCGACAAACCATCTGCGAGTTGGTTTTGTGAACCGGGTCGGTGCGTCATCGTGAAGTTGTACCCATGCAACTTGATCAACATCCGTTGCAGTCTTGGCGGAGCTGATGCGATGGGTTTATCGGTGATCATCACGAGCGGTCGGTGGTCCGTGATGACGTTGAAATCTCGTCCGTACAAGTACGTATGGAATCGTTGCATTCCGAATACGATCGACAATAGTTCACGCTCGATGCATGCGTATCGCTGCTCGGTAGTTGTGAGACTTTTGCTCGCGTACGCGACGGGTCTGAGCTCGTCATCTGAGTCTGGTTGCAGGAGTGCAGCTCCAATACCTCTCAAACTCGCATCACACTGGAGGAATGCCGGTTTACGCGGATCATAGTAGTGTAGCAAAGAGTTCTCCGATACTTCGTTCTTCATGTCAAGGAACGCTTGTTGGTGATGCGCTTCCCACACAAAGTCCGAGTCTTGACGTAGCAGCTCTCTCAGCACCGCAGATTTGGCGCTGAATGCTATCACGAAACGTGAGAGATACGTGATGAAGCCCAGGAATTGTTGTAGTTCGGCTTTTGTTGTCGGTACAGGCATTGCCCTGAGGTCATTCACTTTTTGAGGATCTGGCTTGATTCCCTCGCTGGTGTAAAGTTGACCAAAGAATGATACTTCGTTGCACTTGATGTTACACTTTGCTGAGTTGAATGCTAGACCATGCTGCTTAGCGATGCACATGAACTGCTGCAGGTTGCGGTCGTGATCGAGTTCGGTTGCGCGGTACACCCCGAAATCATCTGCTATCCCGCAAACCCCAGTGCACTTTTCGAGTATTCGGTCCATTTCCAGTTGGAATATGTCCTGGCTTACCGAGAGTCCGAATGGCAGTCTCAAAAAGCAGTATCTCCCGAATGGCGTCTGGAACGTCGTAAGCTTCTGGCTCTCATCGTCTAGTTTAATCGACCAGTATCCTGCCTTTGCGTCGAGTTTGGAGAAGAACTTGGCGTTCGCAAACTTATGATTGAGTTCGTCCAACGTTGGCGTTTGGTGTCGAGGACGAATCAGCGCTTTGTTTAGCTGACGCGGGTCGAGGCACACACGGATGCTGCCGTCTCGTTTGGTGACATACGTCAATGAACTGATCCAATCGGTTGGTTCTTCGATGACGCGAATGACTTGTTGGTCGACCATTTTGTCCAGTTCTGATTTTATTTTGTCTCTAAGAGCGATAGGAGTTCTGCGTGGTGGATCGATGCGACTAGGAACGTTCGGATTGACCATCAGCTTGTGCGTCTTCTGTAGCTCACTGATCCGATCAAATTGTTGTGGATATTGCTTCATTAAGTCTCCGATGTTGTCAATCTTATGCGGATGAGGCGTCTCGTTGCTCAATGCGCAGTGCAGTGTGACGACGTGTAGGTCTTCGCATGTGGATAACCCGAGGATTGCGGGTCCTGGCACATCGACCACTAAGAACTTCGTCTTTCTCCATTCTCGTTCGTCGTAGGAGCAGTTGATGTCAACAGTGCCTCTGCATGTGATAGCGGTTCAGTTATACGCTGTTAGAATGCTATCTGTTGGCTGTAGGCAGTTCGGAAAGGCATAGTGTTTGCCTGTGCGCCTGTGTCGACTTTCAGCGTGAAGTTGTGCATGCCTGGCCTGTTGCATAGCTGAATCTTCAGAGTAGCATATGCCTCATTCCTGTTTGAAGTTGCAGTGTGGACTACATTGAATGAAACTTCATTTTCTTGTGAACTGCTGTCATCGTAGTCGCATTGTTCATCTACTGTGTGAAGTCGTTAATTGCGTCTGTCAGGACGATGTACGTCGGACGTTTGGCGTTGCGTCTCAACGTTTTTGGGGTTGTATTCTACGGTGCTTCCCTCTGCCGAACGGGTCTGTTGTTTGCTGTGGAGGGTAACGTCCCCTAGCGGAAGAGTTCGTAGCTAGTTGTTCCTGCTTTGTTGTCAAACAACACTTTTGCCAATGCCCACGCTTCTGGCACGCATTACAAGTGTCGTTTTTAGCTGGACAGTACTGCTTTCCGTATGGGTGACTTCGACCACAGTATTTGTAGCATGTGTCCCGCTTGTCTCGGATGACATCCATCTGCTGTGCTCGACCGTCGCTATGCAATTGCTGTAGTTGTTTGACGTGCGTTGCCGATGCTTCGTAACTTCGTCCAAGGGCTATTGCCTCGTGAAGCTTCATGCCTTTTGGCTTGTTCGGCAGCTCTTTTTGAAAGTCTGCGATTGGTGTGCTTG